>JAHLJS010000008.1:56178617-57378617 GCA_038502445.1 Eremochloa ophiuroides
CAATCATTTGAAGTCAAGGAAGAGGTATGCCAGGCTTGAGTCTCAAATTTGCTAATTGCTATTATTATGATTGCACAGTAGGAATCTGTATGCCATGCTGTGCACCTGAACATACTTCTGCTAAATGGATGCAGCTTACAGCTTCTCGGATCAAAGCAGAAATTGAGAAGACTTTGCGATGGCTTGTCCCTTTTGCTAGTAACACAAATAAGTAAATGAATCTCACCTAATCACCTATGATCTGATGATTTACATCCACAATGATTATTCATATTGTACTTAAATGTAATTAATTGTTTATACCAGGGCACACCATGGCTTCGGTTGGGTTGGAGAGTGGGCAAATACAGGGTTAGCATCTGTACAATGATTCTGCACAGAAATTGATGAGACCGAAGTTTCTCAGTGATGTAAATGGAACATGATGAAACTATGATTTGTCACTGACAACCTCTTTTGTCTTGCAGATCTGAATTAAACTGCAAGCTATCAGGGCAGATGGACATGTCCCGAATCGAGACATTGTATCATGCTGACAAGGAGAAGACTGAAGCACTTATCCTGGAGCTGGTCGTGTGGCTTAATCATCTTATCAGTAAATCAAGAAACGCCAGTGGAGGTGTAAGGTCTCCCATCAAATCTCCAGTCAGCTCACCAAAGCAAAAGGGTGCTGCAATTACACTGTTGCCAGGCAAAACAAAAAATTCACCACCGGTTCTCACCCAAGAGGATCAAGATATGCTAAGGGATGTTAAGTACAGGAAATTTGTCCCTGGAATAAGCAAAAGTCAAGAGTTTGACACAAAGTCAAGTCACAGTAAACAGAGTAGGTTGAGCAAGAGCAACAGCCACTCCCCAGCCAGTGGCAACAGGAAAGACTTGCTCCCAGTTAGGAGGTCTTCCATGCTTCCAGTTATTGACTTCGAGATTGACAGGACCAAAGCTTTGGATCTAATTGACAGGCTTGACAACCTAAAAGTACAATGAGCATGCAGCTAACTGGAACGTAAACCTGAAATTTATGTGGTCATCCGCAAGTCTTGAAACCTCAGCCGCTATATAAACAGTTATAGTGTATCAGTAGCAAGGCCGCCCGTAAGACTCTGTGGTGGCCTGGTGGGAAGCTAACAGTATGAGAAGCTGGTATCGTATATCCTGTACCGAATAGAATAGGAAAAATGTTGTAAAAATTACCTGTCGTTTCTACCTGTACAAGAAATGGAAAGCGCAAGTTTTGAAATTTTAAAAGGGAGGGCGAAATCTAGGTGTTATTTGTTTTCATGGCCACAAGGCCGTGATGGTTCCTGTCAACCATAGTACTTTTGTTTCAAATTATAAGTCGTTTCGATTTATAAATATATAGCTATATATAGCTTTGTTATGCCCCTATATTCTAGGCTATCTTTGTATACACACTAAAAATTATGTACCTAGAAAAAGTCGAAATGAGTAATTTAAAACGGTGGAAGTATCATTTTTTTTCACGGAAAACTTCAGAAGAGGGAAACTGTAGAGGGGATTGTCTGGGCCTGAATTGTTACCCCCGTCCCCCGATCTAATGGATCATCCAGAAGTACAGGAGCAACTTTTCGTCACAAAAGAAGTAAAGGAGTAACTAGGGAACACACAATCTTTCATTTCTCAAACCTAATTCCGTTAGACACATAGTTCAGCTCATTCAAGTGATCATACAAATCAGCTCAAGCAGGAGCATTTCCAAAGTATTGTGTCTTTCGATCATAGATGGACAGCTATTCTGAATTAATTCCTCGTATAGTACAGGTCCAGGGAAAACTGTCCTAGAGTAGTGCCACAAACGACAGTAAATTGTGTTGTACTATATGAACAAGAACATGTCTTTTATCTAAGGATCTCTAATATCCCAATTGTTCATGCTGGAGGTCTCTCCAGCGCCACCCATCCAAATTTGCCTTTCCTGTAGTCAGACAATATGCGGAAAGCCGCCTGGCTTGTGTCTCCATTGAACAAGTGAACAGAGAGCTTTGTGACAAACCTGCAGCTTATAGAAAACTTATCAGAATATTAACTCATAGTACTATGTCGGAAAAACATTTTTTTGGATAAAGAACTAGAAAGGATCATCCAAGCATACGTTTTACCGCACTCGCTATCTACATCAATCCTATATCGCCTTTGAAATGCTTCAGAACCTGTTTGACATGAGTCCATCAGCAATGAATTTAGACAAGCACAAAACAAATCATCAATACTTCATGAAACACATCATGCCAATGTTTGATTCTAAACAGCAGACTGGTCTGTAGGATGTATTACTGTCATCTTATCTCTTAAATATAATGTATCACACGCCTCTAGTCGCCAAATTAAGTGAAGTTTTGTGGTGAAGTTTTGAGGTTGTCCAAAGTCCACCATTTCAAACCATGTTTAGAAACTACCTTCTGTGCAGTTTGGACACTAAATGCGAATGAGCAGATTTGTTTGAAAACGTAATTTCATTGCAGTATAGTTCTCAGGTACTAGTTGGTGAGAGGGGGTGAGGAAGTCGTTATCTTATAAGAAAACTGACCTACTGCAGGATGTCTTATCAACATCTGCACAAGAATCGCCGCCACATCAGCGAAATCATATGACCTTTCTCCAATATCATCACACATAGCAAGCTTGATTGCAGATGTCTGGTCACTAATTCGCATAGGCAAAATTCCAGGTGAATCTAACCAACTCTAGGTCTGTTCCGAAACGAACCCACCTGTTCAGTCTTGAATGTTAGAAGCTCAATAGTACAAATACAGAATTGTTTTGTATGGGTAAAAAATACATATACACTATGTTTCTTCAAATAAAAAAAAAAACCACGTAAATTACATGTATGCATACTATAGCTTACTTCAGCTCTCTTGTGACACCTGGCCTAGGTGCTGCTGGGCACATTCTTCGTTTTAGCAAGCGATTAATAAGGAAGATTTGCCAACGTTTGGATATCCAACTATTCCAGCTCGAACCTTAGGGCAAAACAAAAATAAGCAGCCAAGTAAGCATTTCATGGTTGATCACTATATTTATCTTTAACAATCAGCATATTATTAAGCTTCAAAAAAGTTCCAAAATACTAGTATATATGAATGTAGGGTTACTATAATAAGAAGGAAATGGTCTTGAAAATGCCTAGTTCAAACCAAAACCTATGTGTTATGCTAATCATTTGGAAAGAAGACTTGAGTTCTATGATGTCTCAAGCAAGTCCTATCCCATAGTAATTTGCACAAAATGAGTAACTAAATGAAAAATGAAACACGAGAAACCAACAGGATATAAAATGGATTACCGGACGAGGAAGTAATCCCTTTTCCTTTCTCTTTGTGTTCACAACAGATGCTACTGATTTTGCCATCCTACCTAATTTCATTGTACCCTGCACACCAGCAAATGGCGGCAAGTGAATGATATATGCAACAGCAAATCAGCCTTAATTAGCTGCCAGGCTATCTTACCATGCCCAGCTGGCCATTGGAGAAAACAACTTTGGTGCCCTGATTACCAAAGTAAGTAGCCCATGCATTCCTATCCTCAGTTGAGATCATGTCCTCTCGATTCAAGACTATGATCCTTCTCCGGTTGCCTAGCCATGAGTCCATCTGATCATACATAACATGACTCAGTACAATTTGAAGTTGTTCTTTTGTACAGATAAATATGAGCAATCACCAAAAGAATAACCTTAGGATGGCTGGTGGACAAGGGGATCCTAGCATCACGGATCTCTATGACAACATCCATGAGCCTCAATTGTTCCTTCAACTCTTTTTCTGTTTTTGCAATATGACCAGGATACCACTGTGAATTGGCAAATGAATAGGAGAAATGAATATGTCAGACATTATCTTATTTTACGGTGCATATGGTGCCATGATGGTGAGCTCATATGCTTGTTAGTGACTGAATTCCACTAATGCACACCTTATGTATACCTGCACTGGGCGCAGGGATCTGGTCCAGTAACGCAAATCAGCATCCAAGGTTTCCCAGTACGAAGACTCATCGTCGGCATACTGCGGGAGGCCTAGCCTCTCTTTCTCATACAAACCAAGCAATGTGTCACCAACAGCAACCTAAATAATCCACCATAGCATAAGCAAAGCAAACAGAGTACATCAGATGGATACCTATGAGGCTATGACTGTGCTGCACCAAACCCAACTTATAATTGCTGCAAACAGTACCATTAATTCTGAGCCATAAGCCCATAGTTACTTTTTAAATGGAGCTCTTATATGAATTAATGATGAGTATGATGCTTTCAGAGGCAGTTTACAAGCTGTTGAAGACTGAAGCTGAAGCATATGTTAGCCGGCAATTGGATGGTAGCAGAAAGATATTTATATGTAACTATGTTTTTGGCCCAATGCCTGGTCCTATTTGGTTGTGAATACTGACATTTTTTTTTTGTAATTTAAAAATCTGACGATTCGATTGAACGGACACGTTTTCAATGATTTGTTCTTTTCTTCTGTAACTGTAACCTTGTACGCAACTGCACAGCTACAATTAGCAGTCTGAAGTAGTAGAACACACCGACTCTGAAACCAATTTATAACAAAACACGCATATATATGCAACAAAGAAGTTTTTCTAGGGGATTTCGCTGTTTCATTTGCAACTTCGCAGCACGCATCACAAGGGTTGCTGATTGCTGTAGAATAAGCAGGGTGCAGTGGTTTCGAATCAGAACGCCCAAATAGAGCTGCTGAATGCAGTCAAACATCTTCGAATTCTAGGGCTACCGGCAGATACATCTAACACGATCATAGAATCGAAGCAGCAGAAAAGAGGAGGGATAAAAAGCAAGAACGGATTGGTGTGAATAAATCAGCCACGAACCATGGCGGATTCGCCAACAGCGTTGAGAAGCACTCGGTGGGGAAGCGTCCTGATGGGTAAAGGCGCCGCCTTGATCCTCCACAGCCCCCGCGCCGGCGCTGGCGCGAAGGAGGTGGTGGGCGCGGCCCAGGAAGCGCCAGCCATGGCGAGGGGAGAAGGTGGGGACTGGAGAGTGCCGGTGCGAGATAAGCTGGAACGGGTGGGCTTTAGTTTAGTGAAAAATTTGCATTTTTTCCTTTTTGAAATTTGTTTTGCAAATAGACCCCTACCCAAACTTTCACATGAAGCGATTCCAAAATGGTACAGTAGCTCAGCCTCAGGTGCAACGACACCGAGGTCGACTCGGCGTCGTGTCAGTGCACGGCGACTCCTGAAGGTAATGACCTATACGCATTTGACGGCATATACCCCCTCCGTCCTATAAAGACTGTTGCTGTTGATTTAGATTTTTTAAAATCATATTTAACCATTCATCTTATTTAAAAATTTTATATAAATATTAATTATTTTATTATAATTTGTTATATTATTAAAGATACTTTAATAATTATTTATTGATTTTATATTTTGTATAAAATTTTTAAATAAGACAAATAGTTAAACATAATTTCTCAAAGATCTAAAATGACAATCGAAACAGAGGAGGATTATTATTTTGGGGATGAGGAATCAAATCAACGAGAAATACTATACTCGAAATTTATAGTTGCGAAGGAAAAGCGCGAAACAAACTCTCAACTCTACCTTCATGGTGGACTGGATCAACGAATGGGTGAAGGAGCTCCCCCACTATGTGGGGTTCCTAGTCCTGCTTCTCCTCTCCTCTTTTTTTATATACTCGTGTGCGCTTCTATGGAGATACACGGCGCTCCTAAAACTTGTACTCGCGGTCAACTACGCGAACTCTAAAAAAGTTATCGGAGTTGCCGTGTATCATAATTTTTATTTTTCGTGCACATGTTAGGGCCTCTGACCTCGGTGTTTGTGCCAATTTAGGCCGAGTTACAGATCTTGGCGTGACCCGATTAGGTTTGGGCCCTTAAAGCCTACCTCCTGTGTTAGGCTCTGTTTACTCAGTGAAAAGAGATAAAAAAGTGTATGGTAGTACTTTTATTTGTATTTTATAATTTTTATTTAATCATGGTCTAAATAGACTTAAAAGATTCATCTCGAGATCTTTAGATTAAAAGTATAAACATATAACAGCTGCTACTTTATTTAATGGTTTATGCATATGTAAAAAACAATCGATGTAATGAGGAAAGAGAAAATTATTTGTGAAGTAAACATGGCCTTATCCTTTCTTCTCCTATTCTATTCGTTGTTTGGTGTTCTTTTTGCGCTTCACCTCTCTCCTCACGGACCCTAAACTCCAAACGTAGGTACGGTAAAGCCTGACCGAGCTCGTGGATGCTTTTCCAAGGTAATATTTCTTCCTCATCTCTCATTTTATATGGGTAGATTTGATTTTTATTTACGATTTAGCTTTTAGATAGGCTAGGATTAGTTTCTTGGTGTGAAATGTGGATTTATAAATCGTATGTGTGAAAATGTGGATTTATGAAATATGGACTCATGAGATGTATGTATTCAAATGATAATAGGAAAATTTGAGCTAGTTAGGTTTAGTTGTTTATTGTTTTATTATGAAGGCAATGATTATTATGAGGTTTTGACTAAATTTATGTGTTGCGCAGATGATAGGTCCATCAGTGTGTAGGGACAAGTGGGAAAATATTCATCTCGACATATACAGATAAACTGTGCAATTAGTTAATTTTTTACCTACATTTAGTGTTCTATGTATGTATCTAAAGATTTGATGTGACGGAGAATCTGGAAAAAGACTGAGAAAGTTTGGAACTAAACAAAACCTAAGAAGAAGAAGCCTAGTCGGGCACTGTACATCCACAACGATATTTAATGAGACAACCACACCAATGTTTATGAATTTCCCTCTGAACAATCTTTGGAATAAAATACTCTAGTCATGACGACCAAGTCAAACCATGACACCACCCTATTATTAGCTTTTAAAACTGTTTTGTTTTCCTTCAAAAAACTAAGCTGAATCCAAACTCGTACTTGAATTCAACGTGAATCTATTTTCAATATATTTTGTATTTCATATAGTAAAGTATAATATGCATTGTGATGTGCCAAAGTTGATTTGGATTTTCTAGATTTGTGCACTGGTGCTTGCTGTAATGTCAGACAACCAACAACAAGGCGTGTGGTCATTGGCTGCTAAAAAATCTCATGTGTCAGCCGATGCACCATTTTCACTTGAGCAGCAATGATGAACTGTAGCTATGTGGACCTACTATCATGGAGTAGTAGGCAATTAATACTAGGGATGTCATTTTATTCTCTTTTTATATCACATACAGGTGGGACAACAGATATCAAAACACTGAAGCATGCTCTTTCCTCGATAGTTCAATTTCCATGCTTGAATTTGTTGCTATAATGGGCAAGTATCGATGTTGAGATGAAAAGGAGGTTTCAACATGGGAATTTCAGCTCCATTTTTATCTCCGGTTTCATGTCCAGACACACGCACGGTTCAAAGGGCCAAGCCCGAGCCCATCTGGTACGTGGGCTGATTATAGCAAAATTGGGCCTTTGTCCATATGTTTCGTGGGTCAAGTTCTTTTAGCACTGGCCATGCATATAATTTCCTACTTCATGGGCCACAGGCCCATAGGCTCTGTATTGACTGTCCTCTGTCGAGTCAACTAATCCTGCAGGTCCACAGACCACAGCAATTCAAGTCGGCTGACCGCAGCGCGCCCGCATTCCACGACGGCAGGAGATACGATCGTGCCGACCTAATCCAGCGGCAGCCAGGCACTCGCCAAGCAAACCTCTTTAAATCTGGCCCCTTGACGCGCAGCCGGAGAGGGGCATCACCCCGTGTGCGTGTGCCCTCGCCTCGCCGCCGCCACCCGCCCCAATCCTCCTCCATCTCAAAAAATGGGACTTGCCACCGCCGCAGCCGCCGCCGCAGCCGCCACGTGCACGTCCCGACTCCTCCACCACCACGCAGCCGCTGGCAGCGACCGCCATCACCGGCACCAGCTCAGGTGCTCCGCGAGTCCGTTTCCTCTGTCGTTGCGCTGCGGCTCCGGCTCCGGCCGGCGCGAGGCGGCGGCCCGGGCGCTCCTGCCCGACCGCGTCACCCCGTTCTCGTACGGCGTGGATGAGGACGCGGATGACCACCCGCGCGAGGAGTGCGGTCTGGTCGGGGTCGTGGGCGACCCGGACGCGTCGTCGCTGTGCTATCTGGGGCTGCAGAAGCTGCAGCACCGCGGGGAGGAGGGGGCCGGGATCGTGGCCGTGGGCGGGGACGGCAAGCTCAAGTCCGTGACCGGGCTGGGGCTCGTGGCCGACGTGTTCGGGGACCCGTCCCGGCTCGCCTCGCTCCCGGGCCCCGCCGCCATCGGGCACGTGCGCTACTCCACGGCCGGCGCCGCCGCGTCGCTGCGCAACGTGCAGCCGTTCCTGGCCGGGTACCGGTTCGGGCAGGTCGCCGTGGCGCACAACGGCAACCTCGTCAACTACCAGGCGCTGCGGAACAAGCTCGAGGCCAGGGGATCCATCTTCAACACCTCCTCGGACACGGAGGTCATCCTGCACCTCATCGCGACGTCGCTGTCGCGCCCCCTGCTCGCCCGCGTCTGCGACGCCTGCTCGCGCCTCGCGGGGGCCTACTCGCTCCTCTTCCTCACGGCCGACAAGCTCTTCGCCGTGCGCGACCCGCACGGGTTCCGCCCGCTGGTGATGGGCCGCCGCCCCAACGGCGCCGTCGTCTTCGCGTCGGAGACCTGCGCGCTGGACCTCATCGACGCCACCTACGAGCGCGAGGTGGAGCCCGGGGAGGTGGTCGTGGTCGACCGCCGCGACATGTCGGTGGCCTCGGCCTGCCTCGTCCCGCACCGGCCCCGCCGCTCCTGCGTCTTCGAGCACATCTACTTCTCGCTGCCCAACTCGGTGGTGTTCTCGCACGCCGTCCACGAGCGCCGCACCGCCTTCGGGCAGGCGCTGGCCGAGGAGTCCCCTGCCCCGGGCGCCGACGTCGTCATCCCGGTGCCTGACTCGGGCTTCTACGCCGCGCTCGGGTTCGCTCGCGCGTCGGGGCTCGAGTTCCAGCAGGGTCTCATCCGCTGGCACTACAGCGGCCGCAGCTTCATCCAGCCGACGCAGGCGATCCGGGACCTCGCCGTCAAGCTGAAGCTCGCCCCCGTGCGCGGCGTCATCATCGGCAAGAGCGTCGTAGTCGTCGACGACTCCCTGGTGCGCGGCACCACCTCGAGCAAGATCGTGCGGCTGCTCCGCGACGCCGGCGCGCGGGAGGTGCACATGCGGATCGCCAGCCCGCCCGTCGTGGGCTCCTGCCTCTACGGCATCGACACGCCGAGCGAGGGCGAGCTCATCTCCAACCGGATGGACCTGGATGGCGTGCGCCGAGAGATCGGCAGCGACTCGCTCGCCTTCCTCTCGCTGGGCAAGCTGCACAGCATCTACGGCGAAGAGTCGGAGGACTACTGCGACGCGTGCTTCTCGCGCAAGTACCCTGTGCTGCCCACGCTAGCCGACCCGGCCGTCGAGCTGGAGGAGTGAGCAGGGAGCAGGTGAGCTCTGCTCTGCTTCCTCTGCCTGTCTGTACTTCTAGCTCTGTTCGGAGTGTTGGACAATTTTGCGCCCCTCAAGCTATATTATTATATCATCATGGTACTAGAGGTGAAGGATTATCAATAAGAAAATGACAAAAGCCAAAGTCTAGTGATTGTGTCGGGACAAGCCGGCATTCAATTCCCGACGCCCGCGTCGCTCCCCACGCGGGGCGACTCGGGTGGCCCTCCCACGCGCCGCCGCCTCCTACACCTCCGGCCCCTCTCCCACCTCGCCGCCGCCGGAGTCGGCCGCCGGCATGGCTGTCCGGCCGGCCAGGATGGCGGCGGCGAGGCCCTCCTTTCCTCGGTGGGCGGCGAGCGCTGCAGCGCCGGCGGTCCTCCGGCCCGCGAGCTGCGTGGAGCTGTGGCGGCGTTGGTGGACGCGGCTGCGGCGGCGTCGGCCCGTGGCTGCGCGGGTGTCAGGGAGGGCAGCGGAGGCCTTCCCCTCCGTTCTTCGCTCTTCCCCCTCCTTTCCTTGAAGATGGCGGCGGCGCCGGCGGAGGGCCGCTGGTCCGGTGCCCAGGTGGGCAGATCCTGCGCCCGGACGGCCGGATCCACTCGGCCGGTGCCCGTGCCGGCGCACGGGACGGCGGCGGGCCTTCCTCCTCCCCTCTCGGTTTCGGTGGCGGCGCCAGCTGAGCTCGGCGTCGTTGGCGGCGCTGGCTGGGCTCGCCGGTCCGGGGCCTAGGCTGCCGGATCCGGGCCCCAGGGGGCCGGATCTAGCCGGGCAGGCCGGCAGCGGGCGGGTTGGTGGCCGGTGGCGGTGAGGCACCGGCGGCAGTGGCCGGGCTCGTGCTGGTGTTGAGGGGCGGTACTCTTCTCTCTGCTTGCCCCTCCCCGCACGACCTGGCTTGCTTCGTCGGTGGCCGGGCCGCCCCGGGGCTGGCTGTGGCCGGGCGGCTACCTTCAAGACGGAGGCGATGGCGCCGGCATGGGCGTCGGGTCGCAGCCTGGCGGCTTGATTCGGCGCCCACGGGGCATGGGGCAGCGCCCATAGTGTGGTGGGGGCACGAGCCTCGTGGCTGCTGACTTCTTGGTCGGCATCGGCGTTGGTTGGTGCCCGAGTCGGCGGCGGTGGCCAGCGGCCTCGACGTGCGGCGGTGTTACGCGGGCGGCGGGCCTAGGTCCGGCTCTGCGTGGCCTGGTCGGAGGGGGGTGGCGACCAACGCAGCTGCGGTTGCTGCAGGCAACCGGCGCGTTTGTTACCCCTCTGATTGGGCATCGGGGGGCGGCGGGACAGCGACGATGACGATGCTAGTTGGGAGGAGGTCCATCTTCAAAGCCTGGCGTCTATGTCTGAGGGTTTGTGGGCGAAAGCCTTGGCGACGGCGACGCTTGTGGGCGTCGTTACCCTGTTGGGGGCGTCGCACTTCTACCTCAACACTGTCATCCAAGGGTGAAAGCCCAGTCCGTTGGACGTGCGACGGTGACGTCATCGGCGTCACTCCCTTGTTGAAGGCGTCACATTTGGATTATCGTCACGGCTTAGAAGCTTCCTTCGGCAGCTGTTCTTCTTCCCGGCGCTTGGTCGAAGCGTGGAGGCGGGGCTCGCTATGTGAAGTCGGAGCTGCTGCGTCGGGGACGTGGCTCGGCAACGATGACGCGCGGCGCGCCTTTCTTTCGTTCTCAGGTCCAGGTTCTGCCGAGGGTTTCAACCGCTGGGGGCGAGGCACGTGATCGTGGTGGGGAGTCGGAGCTGCTCTTCGCGGGTTTGAGCTTGGCAACGATGACTTTTGCGGTCGTCTGCTTCGGGACAGTCAGTGGTTGGCTTGTGGGTGACCTGTCATGGGAAGTCGGAGCTGCTGGTTGCTTTGCATCCATGCTCGGCAACGATGACCCATGACAGTGCGTCGTGTTTGTGCCTAGCCGCGTCGCGTGGGTTGGTTAGCCCCTCGAGTGCCTGTTGGCATTTCGTTTGGCTAATCGTCTTGTACATAAAATTTTTTCGTCTTAATTGAGCGGCAGAGCTCCTGCCTTTGTTTAAAAAAAAAAAAAAGTGATTGTGTCCGCCCTTGCTGTGCCTTTGTGCTCTTCATCACGTTATCACTGCTCATCAAATTATCCATGGCATTGCTAAAACTTTTGGCTTCATCAGCAAAGAAATTGGTCTGGCGCAGTGGGATCAGGCTTCTGGCTAAACGCTTAAGAATCTTGTTTTGCAAAGATTTATGCTTTGTGAAGAAACTTGACAATTTCTTACCCAGAGGAATCAGCAGGGGGTGAAATTACTTTGCTCTCTGTGCCCTATGACCTCTCTGTGCGCTATACTAGAATGGAACGGGTTGACTAGTTTGCAACAACACTGAAGAACCCTGCCATCCATCTAACTCGATAGAGGTACTCCATCGGTAAAGTAGACATACTTTTTTTTTAAAAAAAAAAACAAATAAAGTGGACATACATATGCCGGCTTCTTTCCATGGCCCCATGGGTCAGTAATTGCCTGCCTTTCTCTTGTAAACGTAAGACGTTGAGAAGTAAACGAAAGCGAGAAGCTCCAACGCGGTGAGCGCTGCAAGGAGCAGGTAGAAGTAATCGAGGTGACCCCGGTTGAGGTCGTCGGCGAACCAGCTGGTGCCGCCGTTCCTCGTCGTAACGCCATTGATCACCGTGATGAGGAAGCTGCTGATGAAGCTGCCGACACCGAGGACGCTCAGGTAGAGCGCCAGCCCGAGGCTCTTGAGCGCCCCGGGGACCTGGTCGTAGAAGAACTCCTGCATGCCGATCATCGTGAACACGTCCGCGGCGCCGAGGAGCAAGTACTGCGGCACGATCCACCACAGGCTCATGGGGACCGCAGCTGTGCCAAAGCCACCATCCACAAGGCCACCGGCGTCCCTCGCAGCTCGCAGCCGCTTCATCTCCACCAGCGCGGCGACGACTAGAGTGACGAGGGCCAGCACGAGCCCCGTGCCGATCCGCTGCAGCATGGTGATGCCCGAGGCGACGCCAGAGATCCTGCGCGCCACGGGCACCACGACACGAGCGTACAACACGATACAGATGAGGATGTTGATGCCGCTGAAGCACTGCAGCGCCGCAGGCGGTACCTGGAACGACTGCCCGATCCGCCGGTCCAGCGTCGCCGCCTGCTTCGTGAAGAGCGTCGGCGGCTGCGCGAACACCACGCCGTAGAGCAGGCACGTCGCCCATATCGGGAACAGCCTTGCCAGCCCCTTCACCTCTTCCGCGAGCACGGCATCCTCTTCCTCTTCGCGGTGCCCCAGTCCCAGCTCCACCGACGACCCGGCTCCACGCGGCATCCTCTTCCTCCAGGCCACGAAGGCCTTGCGGACCGTGGAGACCGTGCCGGCAATCGCACCGCCACCATTACTCCCGCGGGAGCCGTAGAACCTGTAGGTCCTCGTGCCAAGCAGGAAGACGAGGAGCGCGAGTAGCATGGCCATGGACGGCACGCCGAAGCCGAGGGCCCAGCCGACGTTGTCCTGCACGTAGCTCATGAGCGCAACCGTCAGGGTGCCGCTCGTGCAGACCCCCATATACCACCAGTTGAAGAAGGCGGCTCGGGACACGGACTCGTCGGGGTCTGTCGCGTCGAACTGGTCGGCACCGAACGCCTGCACACAGGGCTTGTGCCCGCTCTGGGCGATGGCCACCAGGTAGAGGGAGACGTAGAAGAAGGCCGTCTGGAGTGAGGAAGTCGGGCAGACACCTTGTCCGCCGTCGGCGGAGTCGCGGCATTGTTGAGGCGATGAGAAAATTGATGAGAGCGTCAGCATCCCAAGGCCCTGCCATTTGCCAAATTTGGGTGAGGAGAAATGAAGGATGCACAGTACTCACACTTGGTGAAATCGTGGCTTTTGGCAAAAGGGCAATGTTTTGAGATTCATGCATCAACAAAGCTTCTGTAAAACTTGGCATCGATACATGAACGTGTTTGATATGTGACTTCCATAGTTTTGCCGCTCTAATTTAAACATACAACATCAGCACATTACATTTCTTTCGACAAAGCATGCCATATAATCACAGCAGCCTGGCTGTTTGGATCAATACTACTATCATCAACGTTTTACTTTTGACACTTAGTGGGATATTTACCCTGTTCGGCTGGCTGGTCCAGCCAGCACCAGACAGCCATTCAGCAGTGTTTTTCTCTCAGAATAATCAGCCAGCCAGCCGTACCGTACCAGCCAGCCGAACAGAGTGATGGACATCACACAGATAGTGTATATTCATTTCTCGGGGAAGCATGATTCGAATTTCCAAGGGACGTAAACGTTTTTTCCTTTTCTCGGTTCTGTTTCTAATTCGAACGTAACATTTGTTTACAAATCGTGACTCGTTTTTGTTCCCATATTTGGTTCTCTGTTTGTAATTTGAATACGACCACCGGCCGGTAATGCTCCTCCTATCAGTCCTATGTTGCCTCTGAACTGTCACTATGATAGGGATAGGCACGCTGATAGGGATAGGCACACTTTGATTTCCTTTGATTTCTGCTGAAAGCGACACACTGAAAACGACTGAACGAAGCAAAGACGTCTCCAAAGATGATACGCGCATGCGCAACACAATCAAGTTGAAAGCGGGGGCAGTTGCACAGACGTAATGAGGAGGTCGGGTAGTCCTCTTGAATTCAGTTTCAGAACGCCCAGGAAAAGACGTCTCCAAGGCTATCTAGGATGATGATGGCTCTTCTAACATGGAAAATGGAGACATTTGTGTCTGTCTGTGTGTGTGCGCGCGCGCGTGTTACGTGAGACTCTGCACGTGCCAGGCGTCCGGACAACAGGATGCACGGTCAGCTTGCTTGGCTATACTGCTTTGCTACGGACGCTACTACTGTCACAACTTCCAGTATAAATAAACCTAAAAAATACATGAAGAATACGTCAAGTATAGAATAGGGTGCATCAGCGTCAGCTAAGCTCATGCCCAACCAAGCAACCATCGGTTTTGTCTGGTTCTCGGAGTCTATTCATCACTTCTCCAGATGAAAACTTGCTTAACTACCTGCTGCTGCTGCTGTTGTTTTTATTTTTATTTTTTTTACAAAAAATAACAGGAGTTTTTCTGGACTCATTTTGTAGCATGAATGTATAATTGCTAGGCAGTTCCATATTCCATTCCATCCATGCGCCTCTCGTGTGCCGAATTTCAATATGAGAGTGGTAAATCGTGGACAGGTCAGCGATCACATGAGACATGACAGCAAAGAGTAAACCCAAGCAAAGCCCGGAGCGGAAATTGATAAAGTAATGTCGTGGTGAGATGGTCAGATGGAGGAGAAGCGGTGCGTGGTTGGGGGCTGACGCTGACCATGATGTAGAGCACGGAGGAGGCGACGATGGTGCGGTAGCGTCCGAGCCAGGAGTCGGCGACGGCGGCGCCGAGGAGCGGCAGCATGGACGCGGCGCCCGACCACGCGTTCACCGCCGAGGCGGCCGCCGCCGTGGTCTGGCCGAGCGGGCCGGTCAGGTAGCTGATCAGGTTCGACGAGATGCCGTAGTACGCGAACCGCTCCGCCGCCTCCACCCCTGCACGCACGCAGCTCCCGCCAGTAAAAAAGCGAATCGAATCGAGGCGGAGGCCGAGGCCGAGCGCCGGCCGGCGAGATCGTGAGGGGGCGCAGTGGTGGCTTACAGATTATGAAGAGGGCGGATCTCCAGCCGCCCGTGGACGGCGCGCGGCGGCCGGGGAGGAGCGGGTCCGAGGAGGCAGGGCCCGAATCAGACGCCATGGCTGGCTGGCTGGCGACTGAGGCTGGTGTGCTCGCGGAGTGCGAGCGAGCGCAGAGAAGAGAACCTTCTTCCCTGCGGAGGCGTTGGCGCGTCTGGACAAAGGATGAGGCGTGGGAAAGAGAGGGAGCCAGGGAGAGCGGTTGGCAGTTGGCTGCTCCGTCCTAAACCCGCAAAGAAATATATCTAAACTGTGTCGAACAAAATTTGTTTAAATAAAGAGGACAAAAAGAGAGACGTTCACATATTTGAGAGTGCAACCGTTCATGTCGAATCTGCAACCCACAACCAATCTGTTTCTTTTCCTTTTATTTACCCCCAATAAATTTCTATTCCATCTTAGAAAAAAGTATATCCTTTTTTATCACGCAAAAGCCTTGAACGTTTTTTATTAAGAAAAGCATTTTTATAATATAAAAAACAGGCTTTGAAGTTACGCATTAACAAACTAGCCCTCTCACACGTAGCTAACTACTCACTGAAACTAAAGACGTGTTTGGTTCTCGTTTGTTGGAGTCAGGCTAGCATCTTGTTTTGGCTCGTGTTTATGTGCATGCAAATCTCATGGCAAAATATGATTTGTTGATTTTTCCTTGGTTGCCTCATGCATGCGGCAAGAGAGGAATGTCGCCTTGCGCGCACCGCACGAGTCATGCTGCGGAGAAACGGATCTCATTTCTGTTTCCCACAAGCTAGGCTCCGCGGCGGTTGTTGCATACGTCGAGTCCGGCGCATCGTGCAGGTAACCAATCATCCCAACGCTGCATACTACGTGCCAGGTCAGGGGCATGTCCGATCAACCAAATAGGCTCTAAACAACCAAGACGTTTGCCGCCAGCCTGTATCCACAGCTCAACTCGGTGCTTGATGACCGCTAGCATTGTTGGCAACTGCGTCGCGGCTCCTCGAAAGCACCTTGCATTCCTTTCCTTCCATAACTCCTAGACGGCAAGAGCGAAAATAGATTCAGCTCCTTGTTTGCAGCTTCCCGTCCATTGCGGTCTCCACACTTGCCATCGGTTCAGGATGTTGTTGCATTGTTGAAGTTGGTCGAACTCCCTGAGTTTCGCCCGGATGTGCCACCATAGTTGTTGCGAGAACGAGCAATACATGACGATATGACCTATTGTTTCTAGCTCTTGCTCCTCCGTGGAAAAATCACAACCACAACAGGTTGTGCGCCCACCTCTTATCTCTCATCGTTCATTTCGCATTGAGATTTGTGCTACCATTGTCACTAATTGTTTCCTATTGCCCCATATGCTTTGCGATTCGTGCTCTACTCCCTAATATGATGGTGAAGTGCTGTCCCTCCGTTGGATAAGGGGTGGTCGCCCTCCCCATTGTGGAAGACGCAGAAATCGTTTGTTTTTAGGCCGTGTCTCCTTTTGTCAACCGTTCAATGCCGCCGTCAAAGCTTGATCCACACAACTTCTGCCCATGAGTCCCAAAGCAAGCCTGCCTACAGAAAAGTTCCCATTCGATGACCATCTTCATATATTATATATCAGCTGGTCCGGCTCCTCATTTAGTGTTACATTCTGGACCGCATTCCACACAGTGATATATTCGGCGATTGCTGGCACTTATTTTTTTTAGATCGCGACTTCACGCATTTTTCATTAAGAAGAAGAGCCGATAGAACGATAAAGTAACTGATACAATAGATCCGTAGTTAATCCATGGATTATCAACGAAAACCACAACATGAAACGAAAAGCAAGAAACAAGATGGGGAGACCTCCACCTGACAACCCCAGCCAACTGAACCTAATAAAAAAACTCAACACAATGATAGCCAACAGAGAAGTGAAGCCATAGATGATAACACCTCAGGTACAACCTTAGCGGCAAATTATCCGCCAAGGGAGCTGACACCACAACTAAGCTGCAACCTCAGCGGCAAAGTATCCGCCAAGGGAGCCGGATTCTCCACCCAACTACAACCTCGACGGCGAAGTATCCGCTGAGGGGGCTGGTTCCACAACTCAGCTACGACCTCGGCAGCAAAGTATCCGCTGAGGGAGTCGGTTTCACAACTCAGCTACGACCTCGGTGGCAAAGTATCTGCCGAGGGAGCCAGTTCCACAACACAAGCAACACCAGTAGCAAAGCATTCACCTAAACACATGGCCATCAACGCGGCAAAGTATCCACAGATGGGGCCAACATGCTCCCAACAGCAAAGCATCTGCCTGACGAGGGCCTAAGCGACGACGACGACTACGACTACAACAACCACCAGTTGGACATACCAAAGTGAGGGGAAAAGGAAGCACAAATAGGTTCAGCACAGTAACCACGACGACCAGTTGGAGGAGCAACGGCAGCAGAAGATTCTTCAACAACCCCTTCAAGAAGGGGATGCCGATCAGGACATCATCGCTGCTGTCCTTAGGGACTCCTAAGGCAAGGCTTTCTCCCAGAATCAGGTGGCGAAGGAGCTGAGTTTAGAAAAAAAAATGCCCCCAAGGGGGTGGATGGCGCCGAGGTGTCACCATCGTTGGCCCGGTGAAACCGAGCAAAGCTTTCACTCATAACGCAAGCCCTCCTACGCCACCCGCACGCAGCATACCGGAGCCAGGGCAAGGAAAAGACGGGCACCTCCCGAAGCACGGCCAGGGCACCCTAGGAAGGTCAGACGAAGCACGGTGGCGTAACAGCAGAGCCCGGCCACCAGCCTGGCGTCAAGGCCGCTGCCGGCCACCATCCCGGCCGGCAGCCGGCCCCGGCCACCGGACCGGCCGCAACCCTGGCCATAGCCTAGCCGCGCAGGCCACAACCCAGGCGCGGTACAGCCCCACGAGCGCGCGGGGCCTGTGGCAGCACTGGCCAGCTGGCCGGCCATGGCCAGACCTGCGGCCAGCCAGCTAGCCAGCACGGGGCGCGGCCGCCCGGCCAAACCCGCCAGCCCAGCACCCAGGAGGCTACAACCCCACACGGAAGACCCGCGTATCCCCGGCCTCAAGCAGCCGCGCTCCACGAACGCGGCGACTCCGAGGGCGGCCACGACGGGAGGCCACAAGCGCTTGCACCTCAGGCAACGGAGAGGGCAGATCTGGCCCCTAGGGACATAGATCCAACCCCAGGAGCCCCGAACCAGACCACTAGTCGCCGGAGCAGGCACCGGCAATGGCGCGGTGGAGGGGAGGGAAAGAGAGGTGGGGAGGAAGGGAGGGAGAAGGGCAGCAGCGACGTCTTTTTTGGGGAACCGCCGTAGGCCGCAACTATCGCATGCGGAGGGCAGCGGTGGTGGCCGGAGGGAGGCGAAGATGGGGGTCCTCGGCTGCCGGCAAGGGGGGCACCCCTCCGAGTCGCCCGTTGGGAAAGCGCTCGGGGTGGGGGGCACATTGCTGGCACTTATAGCCCTCCGGCCTCTGAGCTCCGATTATCTGGCGTATCCAGCTTCGATCAAGCAGCCCCTGTGCAATCGTTCGAGTCCTTGCTACCCATTTTTTGACGAGTGCAAAAGTGTAGGCGCCATTACCTTAATGGAGTCTCCGATCCGGACAGTGAATTGTGGTACCAGAAAAGGGTCTGCATGCTATTGCCAACGATCGTGTGTGTGGAGGGGTGGAAGAATGTCGTTGCTTCTGGAGACGATCGCGACAGCAATTGAGCCGATCCTCGATCACGGTTAGTCTTCTGAAACCACAACCACTTTACTTGGAGCCCTCCTAGCTCCTTTGGCCGCGTGCACGTTGACCAAGCTACCATGCACTTTGTCGTAGCTGCGTGGTGAGCACAAAGTGAACTATTCTTTGGCCTTTATCTAAAAAAGTTTATATTCACATAGATGATTCATTTTTTAGAACAAAGACAAAGGTCCTGTTTATATTGAAAGCAAAGTAATATCCTGCTAGGGAAATCAGCTTACAAGGGAGCGCTAAAGATAGAAAGGTAAACAACTGGAGCACCGACAATCAAAAGATGAAAAAACAAAACACATAGATTGCCAAAAGTGCTGACTGTTCCAAGAGCTCCCCACATCCGCCATCAGCAAAGTGGCACCTCTAATTTCAGCTCAAAAACAGCTCTTAGGAAACAACATTCACCACATCCTTAGTCCATCCTGCAATTTCTTGATCAGGTCCTCCACCTCGGATTTGTCCTTTGTCTTCAACATCTTCATCCACTGTGAGAGAAAATCCACAACTTTGTGAGCAATGGCTTTAGCATCTTTAATAAGAATATCATTGAAAACCCAGTCATTCCTAACTTTCAGAGACTCCAAACCACACTAGCTAGAATATAAAAAACAGAAGGCCTATTGCTATTAACCCCTGAGCCTACCCCCATAAGATCTTCAAAATGCTGCACCAAGGTAGGCCTAACTGTCCACCTCAAACTAATGCTAACCCAGGTCCAGATAACCCTAGCTATGCTACAGTTAAAGAACAAGTGATTCCTAGATTCTAACTTCCCACAATATTTGCAATTTTCTGAGCCTTTTCGTTTCCTAATCTTAAGTTGTTCTCAAGTCTGCACCCTATTATGCCAAAACATCTAGACAAAAAAATTTAATCTTTAAAGGGAGGTTACACTTCCAAAGTTCTATCATTGTTAAGTCCACTGTCACACTGTGCTTGATCATTTTATAAAGGGATTTTGAAGAGTATTTCCCAGAGGCCTCCACTGCCCAGACCATCTCATCCTCACTGTCTCCTATCTCTATTAAGTCTAAATCATTTTGTAACTCATTCCATTTTGCCAACTCATCAGTCCCCAACCTTCTTCTGATATCTAACTCCCAATCCACCACCTTCGACCTTGCAATCTACATCACCAATGTTTATGCCCCCTCCACCCCTGAAGGCAGGCCTGCCTTCCTGGAAGAGATCAAAACTATCCTTCCTGCCCCCAACATCCCTTGGCTGCTCTGCGGCGACTTTAACATGATCCGCTATGCGCATGAAAAGAATAATCCCAACTTCCGGTTAGCCGAGGCAAAGGCTTTCAATGACTGCATCAATGAGCTCAGCCTCATCGAGGTACCCCTCCTGGACAGAAACTTCACTGGGACCAACAAGCGAGCCACCCCCACTTTGGAACGGATAGACAGAGTCTTTATCAACTTAGCATGGGACGATAAGCTCCCTAGCACCATCCTCTCCTCTCTGACCAGGACCACCTCAGACCATGTTCCTCTGAAAATTGAAATCGCTACCTCTATCCCGAGGGCGAACACCTTCTGGTCCGAAAACCACTGGACCAAAGAGAGCGGCTTCCAGAGTATCGTTTCTGCCGCGTGGACTTGCCGGACTGACAACAGCAATCCCTGCTGCTGTTGTCACCGCCAAACTAAAAGCAACTAGGCGTGAGCTGAGAGCTTGGAAGAAAGGCCAGCCTATTCTCTCTCAACAAGAAACAGATTGTAAGATCGTGATAAACATCCTGGACCGGGTGGAGGAAGAAAGAAATCTGCTGCCTACGGAACTCAGCCTCCGCTCTCTTGTTGTCACCATCCTCAGCAGGGTCACTCACTCTAAGCTCCTTTTCTGGAAACAACGTAGCAAGGTGAGAGCCGCCCTCGAGGGAAATGAGGACACCCGTTACTTCCACGCTTGTGCTAATCAGCGTCACCGAAGCAACAGGATTCAGGTTATCGAACATGAAGAACGTGAACTGCATGACCATGAGCAAAAGGCTACTGTTCTCAACTTGTTCTATACCAACCTTATCGGTAGTGTCAGAAGCACCTCTTGGCAGTTTCAACTTCAGGACCTCTACTCGGACAGCCTCCTACCGCTTGACCATCTGGCAGCACCTTTTGATAAGGAAGAGATCCGCCGTTCCTATAAGAATATGCGTGCCAATTCTAGCCCTGGCCCGAATGGCTTCGGCCCTCTCTTCTACAAATCCACTTGGTCAACCACCTCTCCTACGATCTACTCCCTCTTCGGCGCTTTTCGATCTTACTCTGCTGACCTCGAGAGACTGAATCGCTCCTACCTTGTTCTCCTCCCTAAAAAAGATAACGCTTGGAAACCTCAGGACTTTAGCCCCATCGCGCTCTAGAACTCGACCATCAAAGGGATTGCCAAAGTTCTGACGTCCCGTCTCCAGCTCCATATCATAGATCTTATTGGTGCTGACCAATCGGGCTTCATCCCCGGCCGATGTATTTCGGACAGTTTTACCTATGCCGCTGACATCCTCCACTGCTGCTTCCGTCGTAATCAGCCGACTATTGTCATGAAGCTTGATTTCCACAAAGCCTTCGACTGTGTCAATTGAGACAGCCTTGACCGTGTGCTCCGTTGCCATGGCTTCCCGGACAAATGGTGCCGTTGGATCCAGGAACTTCTCAAACTGGCAAGACGCCTGTTCTTCTCAATGGCATCCCTGGACATTGGATTAAATGCAGAAACGGTCTTCGTCAGGGCGATCCGCTTTCCCCCTACCTGTTCATTATCATGGCTGATATCCTGCATCGTCTTCTTGACCACCCTTCTCTTGCGCATGCTATCGAACACCCTCTTGTCCCCTAGGCTCCCTGTCCTGTGCTTCAGTACGCAGACGATACCCTCATTGTCCTTAAATGCTCTGCTGAAGCTATTACCCAAACCAAGCAGATTTTGGAAATCTTTGAACAAGCCACGGGGCTCTCTATCAACTATCATAAAACAACCTTTCTCCCCGTCAACATTCCCCCTCATACCGCGCTGGATCTCGCCACGGCCTTTGGCACCCATGTTTCCTGTTTTCCCTAAACTTACCTTGGATTACCTCTCTCCCCGCATAAAATCTCTGTCACCGATTACCTCCCTCTGATCTCATCCAGTGACAAGTACCTTGCAGGGTGGCGCGCCTCGCTTCTTAACAGAGCCGGCCGGCTTACCCTCTACACTACTGTTCTGAGTTCGATCCCTCTCCATTTCATGGCTGCCGTTGATATTCCCAAAACGGTCATTAAAGCTATCGACCATCGCAGAAGGGCTCTCTTTTGGACTGGAGAAGATAGCTGCCATGGCTCGAAATGCCTGGTGGCCTGGAAGGATGTCCAAGCAAACAAGATGTGCGGAGGTCTTGGAGTCAAAGACCTCCATCTCCAGAACAAATGCTTACTTATTAAATTCATCGATAAGCTCTTTTCTAATGAAACTGTGGCCTGGAAAGATTGGCTGCTTCGCGATGCCACCCCCTTCGACTCCACTCTAAACAGCTCCCACAGCTACCTTTGGCGTATCATCGACGACCAACTTAACACCTACCGTTCAATCACTCGGGTCACTATCCATGACGGTTCCTCTACCTCTTTTTGGTTTGATCATTGGCTTCCTGACGGCCCCCTTCACATCACTCATGCTGCCCTCTTCACTCATACTACTAGGCCGAACGTTTCTGTGCAGAGAATTTTTCAATCTGGGTTTGATTTGTGCCTCCGGCCACGTCTAACCAGTGCTGCTAGTGTCCAGCTAGCCAGCCTTATGTCTTGCCTGCAGGATTACGTGCTTGATCATGGTGCCGACGTGCGGGTCCTCAAGTCTACAGGCAGGCCCTACACCTCTAGAGAGGCTTACTCAGCTCTTGACCAGAGACTAAGCACGACGGACACAGCCGGGCGGCGTGTTTGGGAGACTCGTGTACCCAACAAAGTAAAAATTTTCGCGTGGCTCTACTTCAAGGACAGGCTAAGCACAAGACTCAACCTGCGCGCCAAGCATGTGCTGAACAGTGATACCTGCCAGAGATGTGGTCACGCTGTAGAGGACCGAAAGCACGCCTTCTTCGACTGTGCAGTCAGCTCTTCTGTTTGGCGCCAAATTGGACTCAGCGCTGCAGCTTCTGCATCGGACGACGACACATGAAACTTCCCCGTTTCCCCTTAGCTAGACAGAGACCTCTGGCCATTTGTTCTACTTACTATTTTGTGGAGACTGTGGGATGCCACGAATGGTAAAATCTTCCGAGGTGAAGACGTCACCGGTCGTCTAGTCGTTAGGCGGGTGTGTGATGACCTCGCCACTCGGAAAAGACGCGTTAAGAACGATCATGCTCACAGCCTGAATGGCTGGCGTGTGTACCTCCTTACCTGTATTTCTATAACTCCCTCCAGCTAGCTGGAGTTTCAAAGTAATGAAATTTGGTGGGGAAGCTCTCCCCCCGTTTTATTTCAAAAAAAAATATCTAACTCCCAATCAATCTCCCAAAGGTCTGCCACAGATGCCTCATGATTTCTGGTAATATTGAACAATTTAGAAAATCTTATTCTGAGAGGACAATTTCCCATCCAAACATCATACCAAAATCTAACTTTCTTTCCATTACCCAACTTCCACCTGGTGCCTCTTTCATACCACTTTCTAGCCTTTTCCAATCCCTGCCAAAATTACGAACTGTTTCTTTGCTTACTCTGACAAAGCTTTTTCCATTCAAATAATTCTTTCTAAGCACGTCTAGAGCCATTCTACGATCACCTCGGTCTAGCTTATAAATCCACTTAGTCAACAATGAAGTGTTCATGGCCTTTTTATCTGTTGACATCTACTAACGTCGCCCAATATAACTTTATAACCTTTAACACTAGAGACAAGATTAGAAAATGTATGGTATTTAATTAATTGGTCATTAGCAACTAGCCACTCATCTATTACCAACATTCTTTAACATAAACTGGGTTGTCAATTCTAATTATATATGCTAAGAATAAATAAAGGTTTTACATATTATTCCATGTGACTAGGCAGAAATAAATATAAATATAAACTAAGAACAGTTCTGCAAGCAGACAGATAATTATACCATTGTAGCATTTTACCTAGGAGTTCTACCAGGTTGTTGATTTATATTTATACCACTGGGAAGGACTAGGATAAACTACAATCTATTATATTGATAATAACCATATACAATGAATAAGTAAAATTACCAATGTCATATACTCTACTCATAATAGGTAGAGGTCACAAGATAATAAAGATAAATAGGGTGATAAGTATGATAAAGCATCATTAATAAAGATAAACATCAGAGCACTTTCTAGTCATAGTAATAGCTAGCCAATGGATAAACTAAGGAATTAATATCTAAGGTAATTCTATAACTACGTCAATAAATAAATCTAACAAGTGCAATTACATCTAGTAATCATTGTTAGATTAGTCCTATATCATGATCACATGCAAAGGGCATCATCTAGAAAAGGTGTGAAACAGAGTCATCACCCAACTTCGCGACCGTGCCTGCTTGCCTACATACGGGAGTAGACTATAGAGGAATCAACGTAGCTGTCACCTACGTGAACTACCACACGACCCGGCACATCAGGGTGCACTCGCAGATAAACAAAATATCTAGACACCACGTCTACACATTGTTCATTATCTACCCAACGATCGATTGGATAAACACTATACGAGCAATTACATGAATTCAATAAGATCAAACTAACTATACTAAACATATAATTAAAATAGACAAAGACTAATGTAATCAAGAACATATGAACTATTAAGAACAATGTTTCTCTAATCATAATGAAGAATACAATAATAGAGAAAGAATTAGAATTATACCGAACTCTGCGTTCCAGACGATCGCCGGGGCTCCAGATCCCGCCGAAGAACTAATCTCCTCTACTCTCTAATCTAACTAGGTTAGAACTATGAACTAGAAGGCTCTTGATGAACTAGTTGGCTCTTGATGGCTTGAAACAAGGGCCGAGATGACTCCTAAGAGGCGGTGGAAGAAGACTCTAGAAGGCGGCGGCGAAACCCTCGGGGGGAGGGGGGCGCCGGCCAGCCCCACCTGGCCAGGGCTCGGCCCCAGGTTGCTTCGGGTGCCTTCTACACTCTTCCAGGGTCTTCGTGATGATGTTTCCTTTGCGGTTATGTTTCGTGATAATTACGCACTTTAATCCCTCTTTTATACTTTTCTGGAATAGTCCCTAGAAAATACAAAACATGCAAAACTCGTGGGAACTGTCAGTTAAAACCCTAGACTAGTATATTTTCATGTATCCTTTTGTGTCTAAAGTTCTAATAAAAGTTTACTTTATCGACCGTCAACAGTATCTATGAAACCTAGTCCTCCATTCTCTTTTGGGGCAGCTAAGGCATCCCAGTTTATCATGTGATGCCTTTTCTTATTCCCGACTCCTTCCCAGAAAAATCTACCTCTCAATGAATCCAACTTCTTATGTGTTCCATCATGAAGCCAATAAAAACCCATAGAGTACATGGGAATACTTGTCAAGCTGGAGTTGATCAAAATCGATCTACCACCATAAGATAGTTGATTGCATTTCCAAGTTTCCAGCCTCTTTTCCACTTTACCAACAGTAGTACCCAATTCCTCTTTGGACAATCTTTTGAAGCTTTTTTTCCACACGAGGGAATCCCCATTTCCATTATGAAATAACGGAAATACAAGCATTTTAGAGTTTTACAGAGTAGAAAAGAAGCTAGACCAGATAGAAGAAACTAAGAACAAACAGGAGAGCAGACAGTCCAGGGGAGCTCAAGATGTAACATAGACATCGAGCTAGCAACAGTTAACAAAAGGATCCAAAGCCTACATCAATGGTAAAAAGAGCGGACTAGTTTTCCGGTCACACATATAAGAAGACCAAGATCACATCAACATAGAGAGTCTTCAGCAACGCATCAAAGAGATTCTTCATCCTCCGCATGATCTTCGTCTAGCAGCAGCAGCTGATTCGCCTGTCTAGCTGTTTGAGCCGCCAATACCTCCTTCGCCACCTTAAGCATCAGCGTGGCTCCCTCAGCAAGTTGGTCTTTGTCAAATTCCTCATACATTCCTGCCCAATATTGCATAAGGGCACATATATGACACATAATTTCTAATGGATTTTTAATCATTTTCTTTTCAAAACAAACATTGTTTCTACATTTCCAAATACCCCAACAGATTGCAGCAATGCCCCAACCATGAAATTTTTCCCGTTAAGGAGCCATACATCACACCACTGCCAGCATTGCAAAAAAGTTGAAGTATGTTATTAGCCCTAATACAGATGGCTACCAATGCCCAAATTACTTTAGCTACATGACATTGAAAAATAGGTGGGAAATAGTTTCAACTTCCCCACAAAACATGCAAGTGGGACCACCCGGCCAATTCCTTTTCCTCAAATTTTCTTTTGTCAAAATGGCCTCATTTGCAATTAACCACAGAAAAAACTTTATCTTTTGAGGGATTTTACTCTTCCAAATTCGCTTATGATGAAAGCCAGCTTTAGAGTTGGATAACTTTTCATATAGAGATTTCACAGAAAAATGTCGTTCTTACTCAAACTCTACTTAATGCAATCAGTTTCACTGCTGAGCTCGAACCTCACAGCCTCCTCCCAAATATTCTCCCAGGTAATTCTTAAATCATCATAGAGCCATCTCCTAAAAGATATATTATTATCTGCCAAAGCTTTCTTACTGTAATGTTCTGGTCAGTGCACATGTGGAAGAGTACAGGAAATTTGTTTTGGAGGGAATCACTATAAATCCAAGGGTCTCTCCAAAATCTAGTTTTATCTCCACTTTTGATCAAAACTTGTCTTCCAGAAAGATAATAATCTTTAATTTTTTAATAAGTCATACCACATGGGGGAATCATTGATTCTGTGAGTTACTTCATGAATGTCCTGATTTTTCAGATATTTATATTTGACAATGGTCTGCCACAGGCCCTGCTCATTATCTAATTTCCACCACCATTTGCAAAGGAGACTTATATTCATTCCTCTAATATTCTTAATGCCCAAACCACCTTTCCTCTTACAATCTTTTGAAGCTGATAGGCAAGCCCAAGTACTTCATTGGGATTTGACCAAACTTACAGTTAAAAGCATTGGCAATCATAGATGATTCATGCTCCATTCATCCTTTACAAGTTTTTGTAGCTAGAGAAGTAAGCGAGCTGGTCTGTGAACTCGTATAGAGGTGACACCAGATTTCGAAGAAAGTCATTTGATAATAAAGTTGATGCATTTTTTCTATAAAGTTGGTCAAAACCAGGTAAGTTGACTTAGATAAAATGTAAAATGAAATTGTAATTTAAAATGGATGGAGTAATTATGAATAGCTGATTTGCTGATTACTGATTTAACCTTGGCTTAAGATAAATTTGGATCACAAATCCTAATTGATTTACACTCTTAGTTGGGTATCTTATCACACATCACCAGCTAACCATGAACAGTTGCATGCACGGCTCCTTTGTTCTTGTACTTGTATGTCACCGCGAAGAAGACATAGGCGAGGAGCTCGACGGCGCTGAGCGCGGCGAGCAGCCAGTAGAAGTAGTCCACGTGGCCGCGATTCAGGTTGTTGGAGAACCAGCTCCCGCCCCTGGTCGTCGTCACCTTGTCGATGACCGACACGAGCGCGCTGCTGATGAAGCTGCCGACGCCGAAGATGCTGAGGTAGAGCGCCAGCCCGAGGCTGCGCAGCTTGTCGGGCACCTGATCGTAGAAGAACTCCTGCAGCCCGACCATGGTGAACACGTCGGCGGCACCGAACAGCACGTACTGCGGCACCATCCACCACAGGCTCATCGGGAGCGGCACGCTTGGCTTGTCCACGAGGCCAGCGTCCTGAGCGACGCGGAGCCTGTGCTTCTCGACGAGCGCTGCGATCACCATGGACAAGAGCGAGAGGAACATCCCCGCGCCGATGCGCTGCAGCATGGTGATCCCCGACGGCTTGCCGGAGTACCGGCGCGACACCGGCACGAGGACGCGGTCGTAGATGGGGATGACGAGCACGATGGTGATGCTGATGAAGCTCTGCAGCGCGGCCGGTGGCACCTCCAGGTGCCGGCCGACGCGCCGGTCCAGGGTCGCCGCCTGTTTCGTGAAGAACGTCGACGACTGCGAGAACGCCACCGCGTAGAGCAGGCACGTCGCCCATATCGGGAACAGACGGATGATGGCCTTGGCCTCCTTGACGAGGCCTGCGTTCTTGCTCACTGCAGCCTGCTCCTCCTCATCGACACCAGCGCTGCTGCATAAATCGAATCAAAAGGCAGCAGTGAAGTCATGTCGTGCCGTCGAACACACATCGTGCAAGATTGTGAGACCTGAGACTCCCGCATATAGTGACAGAGTATACATACCTGAATCCCGGCGCCCCCTCTGCTGCAGGTCGATCAGCATGCTGAAGGGCCTTTCGTCTGCTCCGCCACTCGGCGAAAGCCTCGCCGGCACGAGCAAACAGGCCCCGCTCCCCGGCAGTGACGTAGTACCGGTACGTCCGTGTGCCGAGAAGGAACACGGCGAGCGCGGCGGCCATGACGGCAGCCGGGATACCGAACCCGAGGCCCCACCCAATGTTGTCCTGCACGTAGCTGAGGAACACGAGCGTGACGGCGGTGCCGGCGCACATGCCAAAGTACCACCAGTTGAAGAAGGAGCTCCTGGAGACGGTCTCCTTGGGGTCGCTCTGGTCGAACTGATCGGCGCCGAACGCCTGGACGCACGGCTTGTGGCCGCCCTGCGCCACGGCCACGATGTAGAGGGAGACGTAGAAGAAGGTCACCTTGAGGGTGGACGGCGCACAGGTCTGGCCAACGCCGGTGGCGCACTGGTGGCCGCTGCCCGAGGAGAGCATCGTCGAGAAGGCCAGCATGCCTAGACCCTGCATTCATTCGTTTTGCAGTGATCATTGGCAGAGTTGCAGTTAGTCAGAATCGATCAGAGTATTCGTCAACGAAGACGACGAGAAGAAAACAACAACGTGATCGAAGGCACAGCTGACGGCCCGAATTTAAATGATCTCTCGTCATGCCATGGGCCGGCTTCTTTGAAGCTGTATTGCAAAAACAAAAGCGAGGGCCCTGATATTTTTGTTGCTTGAAGCCTGGCCCAAAATCTTAGTTCGCTGAGAAATCCAGGCCATCAGGTCAAGATCCATAAAATACAACGAAGTAGGCAGGCGAAGACTGTAGACTGAAAGAAGGGCTGGAAAATATCTGAGTTTTCCATGATCACATCAGCAACGACAATCGCTAGTTTGGTGTGATGTGACGCGCCGAACCCAATTAGCATCCCTCAACCGTCGATTTTAATTTTAGCGTCAGCCTGCCGCGACAGTGGCTCAAATGCAATGTACTCTACCAGTAGTAGTAGACAACATGTAGCTTCCGGCTTCCCAGATCTCGCCCAGGGACGAAGAATTTTCAAAGCAAGCAGGCTGAATGGGAAACTAATAAAAACAAAGAGACAAACGTGAAAGCGATCTGCCGATTAGACATTGGCATCTGGGATGTTGGCGTTGGTTTGCTTACGAGGACGTAGAGGAGCGAGGCGATGACGATGGTGGGGTAGCGGCCGAGCCACTTGTCCGCGAGGGCCCCGCCCAGCAGCGGCAGCAGCTGCGCCACCCCGTTCCACGCGTTGATGGCGGCCGCCGCCGCCGCGGTGCCCTCCGCGAGCGGGCCCGTCAGGTAGCTGATCAGGTTCGCCGACACGCCGTAGAACGCGAACCGCTCCGCGATCTCCACCGCTGCACATCGATTTTTGGCTAGCTAAACTTTTTGATGACTAGTGCGCTGGTGCGTGCGCTATGTGAAGAGATCGATGGATCCAGGAGCTAGGCTGGAGCGAAAGCTAGGTAGACTTGCCTATGATGAAGAGCGCCGACCTCCAGCCGCCGGTGGCGCCGCGGTCGGCGGGGCGGCCGCGGTAGTCCAGCGCCGCGTCGCCGCCGCCGCCGCCGCCGGCCATGCCGTCGCCGCGCGCCAGCAGGGGCTCGGAATAGTCCGTGCCGGAAGGCATCGTCGCCGGAGGATGGGGGATCGAGTCGGGGCTTTACTGGTATGGTCGTCGGCGGAGAGCTAGCGAGTAACGGCCGGAGAAGCTGGAGATGAGCTTGCTCTGGCACGCGGAGCCGAGAAACGGCAGGCGCAAGCTGTCGGTCGGCGAACTCGAATTCAGACCAGACCAACCAACCCGGACGACGGGTGGAGTGGATTGCCGCCTCGGCTGCGGCGGCGGAGGCTTTGTGAAATGAGAGTGAGGTAGGAAGTGCTGCTCTGTTCGCTCCGCTCCCCCATTCCCGTTGGCTAATTATTGGCTTATATTAATTATTGCTGATTGCTGTACGGACCTAGGTACAGACAAATGGACTGAACCAACTGTGGAACTGCGCATCTCACCTGCGCCCCACATGGCCACATCGGACGACCCGGTTCAGTTCTCCTTTCTTGGATGGGCCATCGAAATGTGGCTAGTTGTGGGCTGAATTACTTCTGTGAAATCCGTTTTTCTTTTGAAAACGATGGCAACGCAAAGTTGGTATACAGAATTACAGATAGATTATTATAGATAGATAGATGGATGGAGGGACGGACAGCTGCAGATATCTTATTCATATCTCTATATATTTCTCTACCTATACCTATATCTATATTTATACTTCTATCTCTTATCTTAATTAACATTAAATTAAGTGTTTTTTATTCGTCCTTTTTATAACTTCATTCATAAAGTGTTATTATGCCCTTCATTTCCTAGGTATGACTAAACTCATGATTTGTTCTCCTACGAGTTAAAACAACTCGTGTCTAGTAGCAGCATAATCTAATTCCAACAACATATTGAGTTCTATTACAATGGTAGGCCATATTTGCTAGTATAAAGATAGACATGCATTCACAGCATACATCTCACACGCATCATTATGTGAATTTCCATAAATCCCCCCGAACTATAGACGATTTCTCTTTTGTCTCTATGCAATGTAAAAAGAACCGCCGCAAGCTCTTGTTTTAATTTACTGTCCCATCGCGAGACATCCTGAACTAACATTCCACACGTCTCCAAACACATTACCGAGTTCCATTCCCAGATGAATTAGAACACATGAGGTTCGCTAAATAAATCTCTAAGATACAAGTTGTCCAACTAATCAGGCAACAAGTTGAATGTCCCCATTACGTACGGAGCACTGTAACCGCAAGTTACACTGTGGTGCTATGCTTAAAATTGTCCTCTCATAAAAACTTATTACTAATTAAAGCTTTGAACGATTGGGAGTGCACTTAATAAAAAATAGCTTAATTATTTAGGAAGTTTCTGAACCCAAATGACAATGATGTAGCCCTATTTATACATTCGATTGGGAAACACAGAGGAAAAAAATACACGCGGTTGATCAGTTGATATACGTGGACCTGTTTGTTTGAGCTGAACATAAACTCTGATTTTGGATTTGTTGTGAGAGAAAAAAAATTATTCTGTGACTAAAAATATACGTTGTACGGTCATGCGAACAAGATGTATATCGATATAAATTTTGTGGGGACAAATTTGAATTTTAGAATGCCAATTTCTTTAGCACACAGTGTACCAAAATCTGAAGGGGCTGTTCTACTAAGGACAAATCATTGGATGTTTCTTTTATATATATATATATATATATATATATATATATATATATATATATATATATATATATATATATATATATATATATATATATATATATATATATATATACTGAACATATACGAATCTCTTCGTGTCCCAATATGAATCGCTAATTTTATGTTATTAATTTTTTTTTTTAAAAAAACTTCACCAAGTACGAATCCAGACTGGTTCATTTCATGCACGGTAGTATAGCTATAGCAAGCAGCGATTAGGGGAATTTATTCATGCAAAGCTATGAATCAATCAACAGCTAGCTAAATAAAAGGAAGTGGGAATTTATTATTTTCAATGTTTTTTTTGCTTATACTTACGAGGATGTAGACGAGCGAGGCGAAGACGATGGTGCGGTAGCGGCCGAGCCACTTGTCGGCGAGCGTCCCGCCCAGCAGCGGCAGCAGCTGCGCCGTGCCGTTCCACGCGTTGATGGCCGACGCCGCCGCCGCGACCGCCTCGCCCAGCGGGCCCGTCAGGAAGCTGATGAGGTTCGCCGCCACACCGTAGAAGGCGAAGCGCTCCGCGATCTCCACCGCTGCACGCGCGCACGCAACGACGACCCATCTCTTCTCATGTCAGCAAGTAAACGAGCAGCGTTCGCCGGCTGCATATATACGGATCGGACGATAGAGCTGCAGGCACGACGACGACTTGCCTATGATGAAGGAAGCGGACTTCCAGCCGCCGGTGGATGCGCGGGAAGCCGGGCGGCCTCGGTGGTCCACCGCCGCGTCGACGGCGGCGGCACCGCACGCTGCCGCGCCTTGCTCGTCGCCGTCCGCCATTCTTGTGAATAGAGGTGGATGGATGGTTAGGTGATGTCCGGCCTCCGACGTTATGGCTTTTCTGAAACCGGAGCCGAGCAGCGAGTTAATGGCTAGGCATCCATATCCTCGCCGGAGCAGCGAGTTAATGGCTAGGCATCCATATCCTCGCCGGAGCAGCGAATTAATGGCTAGGCATCCGTTCCTCTCGCCGGAGCAGCTAGCGGGTTTTGGGGGGCCTTATATATGGCGTGGACTATGGAGAAATCAAGGCAATCAACCACCGCTAGCTGGAGAAGGCGGATGATCGGAGATGACGAATATTAATGAGCTAGCTTATCTTCGTGCTCATTTCTTTTATTTCGCTCCGCACGAGTTTGACTTGATTTTCCGATTTCGTGATCGTGACAGAGACGGTCAACTTGCTTCGATGTGCACCCACTACGCATGCAGTCACGCAGTAGCTGGCCTCGTCGGCGGCGCGCAGCGCCGGAGGCGTGTACGGCTGTACGCTGTATCCCCCTCTCCGCGCGCTCGCCAGCTGGAACACAGGTGGACATCCTTGGCAGGCCTGACCCGCCTCCAGCGTGTGCGAATATCTCAAACATCCACACTAGGAGTACTTTGGGGGTGTTTGGAACGGGACCGGAAGGGTGGCCTGTGCCGCCCCCCCCCCCCCCCCCCCCGCAGGTACAGGCGCCCGTGTTTGGAACCCATGGGCCGGGGCGGGGACAGGCTCCCAGGTGCAAAAAGGGGGCGCCGGCTTGGCTCCCGAGAAACGGCCACCCCCACCATTTTTCTTGGGCACGGCTGTGGGCGGCCGCTCCATGGTGATTTGGGGCTCCTCGGCGGGACGGCAGGGTGGCTCGCGCGGGAAGTGTGAAACCTCCGCGCGCGCTCCGCCTACCAGCGGTTTCCCTCGCCTTTATAAGCCGGGGCTGCTTCCTCGCGCGCGCTTCATCTCCCCTCCTCCGTTCCCCTTCTTCTCCACCAAATCCCATGAGACACCGGTGGCTAGGGTTGAGTTGCAGTGGTCGTCGACGGCTCCTGGTTCCCCGGCGTGGATCTGGTGCTTGGCGACGCCGGACCTTGATCAGAGCCGGGACTCCGGGAGGCGGCGGTCTTCTTCCTCGTCTTCGTCGGCTCGGATGGTACACGCGGGGTTGCTGTGCACCGGATTTGCTCCCCCCCCGTACCGGATCTGCTTCCCTCAGGCCAAATCTGCTTCCTCTTCATTGGGTCGGCTTCTTCGTCGCTTCCGTCGCTCCTTGTTTGCTCCGTCATCCGAAGTGAAGGTCTAAAATCCTTCTTTTTCCGTTCATACATGTTGTTGGCTGTCTTGATCTATGTCGTATGCTAGGGTTCCTGTTCTTGTGCTTACTGCCTTTATCTATGTTTAACATGTCGTATGTTCTTTTGCTCGCTGTTTATGCTATGTTCATGATGTTCTTTTTCATTTGCACGGTGATAGTTGGTTACTGGTTCTGGTTTGTCTTCTTGCTTGGTCGATGATGATGTCCGTAGTCCACTGGGAGGCATGTTTAGGCATGCAGCCGTGGATATGATATTTTGTAGTGATATGACATCCATCTTGATGCCTGCTAGGGTCTGTTACATACTTGTTTTCCTTAATGTTGATGCATGTAGATGGATCCCGCCCAAAGCCGAGACTTGCTCGGTAAAGAAGCTGCTGCTTTGGTTGTTGTTATGGTTTCCTTTGTAGCGAGTAGGATTAGGAGCACCTACCCCGAGCCAGACCCACTTCTGTATCATCTTAGGAGTGATGCGGAGCAGCATAGGCAGCAAACCCTCCAAGCCATCTTTAGTTCCACAGATGCGGAGTTTCTGTTCATGATTAGGATGACCAGAGCTCTATTTTATACTTTGTGTAACATGTTTAGATCTAGGGGCCTTGTTCCTGAGAAACCAGGAGTCACAGTTGAGGAGCAGGTTGCTATGTTCCTACATGTAGTTGGGCATAACCAACGGTTTATGGTGGTCCACCAGTCATTTAGGAGGTCCATTGAGACTGTGCATAGGCACTTTCACCAGGTTTTGTATGCTGTTGGTGAGCTGAGGAGTGAGATGATAAGGCCTCCTAGCATAGGGATACATCCAAAGATTCTGGGCAGCCATAGATGGTACCCATACCTCCAGGTAACCCTCACTTTCAATCTTTAGAAAGGCTCCTAGGTGTCACCAAAGTGGCTGATGTACCTTATACCTTTTTTTAGGACTGTATTGGTGCCATTGATGGCACCCATGTGTTGGCAAGGGTGCCTAGACACATGCAAAAGTATTCAGGGGTAGGAAAACAAACCCCACACAAAATGTGATGGCAGCTGTGGATTTTGACCTCAAGTTTACTTATGTCCTAGCTGGCTGGGAGGGCTCAGCACATGATGTCCTCATCCTTGCTGATGCAATTGAGAGGAATGATGGGTTTGTTGTACCTGAAGGTAACTGAAACCAACTACACTACATAGTTTCTATCCTTAGCACCCATTGCACGCTTACCTGAGCCCACCCTGGTGTAATTGTTGGGAAATTCTACCTTGTAGATGCAGGCTATGCTTGCCGCAGTGGTTTCCTCCCTCCTTACAGGGGGGTCAGATACCATCTGTCCGAGTACACCCCCAACAACCGCCCCACCAATGCAAGGGAGCTGTTCAACCTGAGGCACTCATCCCTTAAGGTCACAGTGGAGAGGGCCTTTGGTGCACTGAAGAACAGGTTTCGTATTTTAGACAACAAGCCCTTCCCCCCTTATAAGACACAAGTTAAGCTTGTCCTAGCATGCTGCATTCTTCACAACTGGATCCTTGGTTTTGGCATGGACCGAGTAATCCCAGCAGAGGAGTGGTACCCACCTAACCAGCAAGACAGTCAGCCTATGAATGACAATGGTTCTCAAGACTCAAGTGTCATGGCCCTTAGGAGGGATGGCATATGCAATGCAATGTGGGAGGGTAGAGGCAATTCTAGAACCTAATTCATGCATCTTCATTCTTGTAAAACTTTATTTGTAGACCCTAGTATGGAACATGTGGGTTGTGCACTTGAAATAATGTTTGGACAAAGCTGAGACCAGCTATGTTGGCATTTAATGGCCAGTGATGTTGTGTTATCTTATTTGAGGTGGCTGTTGTAATATGTTGGTTACATTCATTTGAGTTTTTTGACATGGCACCTGTCAAATTTGCTGGAATCGTCCACTGTCTAGCAACACTTGTGGTACCCTCAAGTTGATGGTAGACAGTGGATGGCCTAGCAGGTTCCATGGATACTATGTTCCTGGTATTTGGTCTTATGATTGAGCTGGCAACCACCTAGTGAAAGTGCAATCACTCCCTAATGTGGGTTTTGGTATTGATGACCACCGATTTAGAGAACTCATGATTTCTATCAAGATGATGAGCAAGGAATCAATATGAGATGATGATATGTGTTTCAAAGAACTCAATGCTAACTTGCAGTGGCGGTGACCAACTCAAACGGAGGTTTAATTTTGTTTTACTTTTGAGTTTGAGTTTAGGGATGCCGTACTATTAAGGAGTTCCTAAGGGATGCCAGTCAATCTGTTGAATCAAGTGCTCATATCCCAGAAACAACATCCTCACATCTAAATAATTCCAGCAATACCTAACTTGCATCTTTCTACTGAGATTTGCCAGTGCGGCAGTGCCACACTTTAACCGACCGTTGGACGACAGCATATAAATACTACTTTTCCTCTTCTCAACGGTCTTTTCTTCCAGCTCCTGACTTTCTGCCTGTTACAGACAGAAAAAGTAGCTCCTCTCTCTCCTCCATTGTTGATCTTGAGCTCAAAGTTGGATCTCCACTTTCCACCATAGAAACTTGAGAAAAAGGGCAGCAACCTGCTAGTTGAGAGCAAATCTACTGATTTCCAAAGTTTGAGAGCACTTGATTCACGTTTGGCCAGCGTTCTTGAGGTCTACTCCTTGGAGTTTTGCTCCTAGCCGGCTAGACGTCGCCCTAGAGCTTGCCAACCTCATTGTGGCAGCCTAGGGAGGTTTGTAATCTCGTGTGCAGCTAAGAAATCACCCCTCTTTTCAAGAGTTCACTCTCTTGATTTGAGAACGAGGAATAGGGTAACCTTTGGGGTAACCCTAGCCTTTTGTGGCAAGCCTCAACAACGTGGACGTAGGCAAGCCTAAGTGGCGAGCTGAACCATGGGATAAATCAACGTGTGCTGTTGTCTCCACATTATTCTTGTGTTGTTGATTTGTTCTAGGGTTTACTTCGATTTGGTGATTTAGAGGATTTCTGTGGTATCCAGTCTTCGAGTTGTTAACTTTAGTGAAATTTTAGAAACAAGCTGTAGGGAGTATACTCTTTCTATCCATATATCACTTGCGCAGTTTGGTTCAGTTTTCAAAGTGCGGCAGTGCCGCTCTAGGGGCGCGGCAGTGCCGCCCTGGATTTTGATATCTGTTCAAGTTGAGTTTTTGCAGGCCTATTCACCCTCCTCTAGGCTTCCAGTGATCCTACAAGTGGTGTCAGAGCTGGTTGCTTCGTATACGCTTCACCGCATGAAGTATGGAACCCGGAGCGAGCTCAACTCGATCAGCTCGAGTTGACCCGAAGGACGTGGATCTCCACGATACCGACAGCGAAAGCAGTGAGCTCTCAGCCTCCACAACAAGAGAGGATCTTCCTCTTGTTGCCTTCGACCCCGACAAAAGGCAACAAGATAAGGAAGAGAGAAAAAGAAGAAAGGCCAAAAAGAAGCAAAGAAGAGAAGCTCGTGAACAAGAAAGAGAGAAGCAAAGGCTAGCTGAAAAGAAGAAAAGAAAGGAAGAAAGAAGACTCAAGAGAGAAGAAAGGAAGAAGAGAAGGGAAGCTAGGAAGAAGAAGGAAGAGAAGGCCAAGGCGGTGCACACGTCATCCGGTGAGCTCTCTAGTAGCTCCGATGATGGCGATGATGATGTCTCCTATCATGCCTCCAATAAGGACAAGGGCAGCACCACCACCAAGAAGAAATATGCGGCCGTATCCTTTAACTATGCTCTTATGACTAACCGTGATCGCAAATCTTTCATCAATGTGCCCACGGGCAAGTTACTTCATTTCGATGGGACTAACTTTGCCAAGTGGAAGCACTTGATGAGAGCTTATCTTATAGGTCTTCGTCCTAGTATTTGGGAGATTGTGTGCAATGGATTTGAGCCTCCCGTCGACCCCGAGCAGCCCACACATGAGGAGCTATTGGCTGTCCATTTGAATGGGAAAGCCACTAGTGTGCTACTTAGTGCTTTAGATGGAAATGAGTACAACCGGGTGATGGGAGTTGATGTGGCAGAACAGATTGGGGACACTTTGCATCTTGTTCATGAAGGTGTTGACAAAGTTAGAAAGGCAAAGATTGAAATATTGATGGCCAAGCTAAATAGGTTTGTTATCTTGGATGATGAAGGGCCACAAGCTATGTTTGATAGATTGATGACACTTGTTGGCAAGATTAGAGGCTATGGGTGTGATGACTTAGATGATCACAAGGTGGTGAAAGTCATGTTGGAGGCTTACTCACCTAGAAATGAGACCGTAGTCACTCTAATTAGAGACAAGAAGAAGTTTGAACAATTCACCCCAATGATGTGCTTGGTAGACTTTTGACATTTGATATGCAAAGAGAAGGAAGCTTGGAGAGTTGCAAGCTAAGTTGGAGGGCTTGAAAGTGAAGGACATAGCACTCAGAGCAAGCAAGCCAAATCAAGGTTACAAGCACAAGGGCAGTAAGCAAGGAACTACAAGCAAAGGCAAAGAACTCAAGCAAAGTCAAGCAAAGGTTGAGTCTACATCATCCTCAAGTGAAAGTGAAGATGAAAACACCAAGTTCAAGAAAATAGAAGATGTGGCTCTCTTCATGAACAAGTATGGCAAAGGTTTGAAGAAGCAAGGTTACAAGCTTGTGAAGAAGAGATTTCCTAACAACAAGAAGAGAACTTGCTATAAGTGTGGTAGCACCGAGCACTTCATTGCCCAATGTCCTCATGTTGAAGAAGATGGCAAGAACAACAAGGACATGAGAGAAAACAAGCAAAGGTACAAGAGGGGCAGCAAGAAGACAATGGGAAAAGCTCACATTGGTCATGAATGTGACTCAACATATGATAGCTCAAGTGATGAAGATGAGAAGATTGCAACCGTTGCTATCTAAAAGACATCTTCACCACCCAAGCTCTTTAACAACTTGACCGATGATGATGACTACTACTCCCCTCACATTTGTCTCATGGCAAAGGGTGAGAAGGTAAAAGTTAAATCCAAACTTTCACTTCCTCCTAGTGATATCTCTAGTAGCGAACTTAGTGAAAGCTCTAGTGATGAAGTTTCAAGTGATGAGGAGCTAGATAACATAACCAAGAACTTGGACCCTAAAACTAAATTCTTCATCTCTAAACTAATGGAAAATTTAGAAAGTGTTCAAGCCGAGCTAGAATCTAGAGAGGAACTTCTTATCAAACAAGAAAAACTCTATATTGCCAGCAATGAAGCACTTGTTTTGGAAAGGAGTGAGGTGGAATCCTTGTGCAAGGCTTTGGCCAAAGAGCAAGAGGACCATGCACTCACTAAAAAAAACTCATATTGCACTTGATGAAAAGTATTGTGTCTTATGTGAAAAACACAACGAACTTGAGTTAAAATATAAGCTTCTTTGGGAGAGCACCTCAAATCTTTCTAAAACAAATGACACCTCTATTGCCTCCACTAGTAAAGGATGTGGAAAATGTCATGATCTTGATTTGGATATCTATGCTACTAACCTTGCAAACATGGAGGCTATGAAGGTGGAAATAGCTTGGCTCAATGAAATAGTTGCTAAAGAGAGCAAATCTGAGAACAAGCATGTTGGTGGCCAAGTGAATCAACCAAAGAAGCCACAATTCAAGGATAGAAAACATCCACACATCAAAACCGGACTTGGACACCAACATGGAGGCAAAACAAATGGGAGAAAGGTAATAAATGGTTATGAATATGTACATTTCACTTATAGCAGCAGTGGAAGTACAGAGGGACCTGGACAGAGAGCAGCACGACCAGCCCCCCCAGCAGCACTACACCCTGTCCAGGGCGGTAGTGCCGCTCCCCCAAAGAAGGGGAAGGTCACTTCCACTGCATCTGGAAATGATCAGCTATGAAAGAAGGTCTCCCAGCCAAAGCAGGTTTCACAAAAAGGCAAGAAATCAATCTGGGGGCAACCAAACAAGTATTCCTATCAACCGAAGACCGTTGCACCTAGACAAAGCTTGGGTTCTTGCTTTGTGTTGAAGAACAACAGCAAGGGTGAAGTGGTTGCCAAGTACATTGGCAAAGAAAAGAATGTTTATCATAACACTTCTATTTGAGTTCCTAAGTTTCTTGTAACTAACATGCAAGGCCCCAAGAACATTTGGGGACCTAAGTCAAGGAACTAAACTTGTTTTGTAGGCATACTCCTCTGGTGGATCAAGTTGGGTGCTTGACAGTGGATGTACAAATCACATGACCGGAGAGAAGAGTATGTTCTCATCCTACACCCTCAAGGAAGACTCAAATGAAAACATTGTCTTTGGAGACAATTCCAAGGGAGGTGTGCTAGGTCTTGGTAAAGTTGCAATCACTCATGAACATTCAATTACTAATGTTTTACATGTTGATTCGTTAAGTTACAACTTGTTATCCGTGTCACAATTGTGTGAAATGGGCTACAATTGTCTCTTTACGGATAAGGGTGTGGAAGTCACTAGAAGAGAGGATTCCTCTATTGTTTTTACGGGTCAACTAAAGGGAAAGCTTTATCTAGTTGATTTTAACAAAGGGAAAGCCAACCTTGAGACTTGTTTAGTGGCAAAATCTAGCATGAGCTGGCTGTGGCATCGCCACCTAGCACATGTTGGGATGAGGAACTTGGCCAAACTTTTAAAAGACAACCACATCCTTGGACTAACCAATGTTCACTTTGAGAAAGACAGGATTTGCAGCACTTGCCAAGCCGGAAAGCAAGTAGACGTACCACATCCAACAAAGAGCATCATGACCACCACTCAACCATTGGAGTTGATTCGTATGGATCTCTTTGGGCCGGTTGCCTATCTTAGCATTGGTGGTAACAAATACGGCTTAGTTATTGTTGATGACTATTCTCGTTTCACTTGGGTGTTCTTTGTTTATGATAAGTGCCAGGTACAAGAGAAGGTGAAAACCTTTGTTAGGAGGGCACAAAAGGAATTCGATCTCCCCATCAAGAAAGTGAGAAGTGATAATGGGACCGAGTTCAGGAATACCCTAGTGGAGGAATTTCTTGATGAAGAGGGCATCAAGCATGAGTTTTCAACTCCATACACCCCTCAACAAAATGGTGTAGTAGAGAGGAAGAATAGAACACTCATTGATATGCCAAGGACAATGCTTGATAAATACAAGACGTCGGACATCTTTTGGAGTGATGCCGTCAACACCGCTTGTCATGCCATCAACCGTCTCTATCTACACAAGAAGTTGAAGAAGACTTCTTATGAGCTCCTCACCGGTAACAAACCCAAGTTATCATACTTTAGAGTGTTTGGGTGTAAATGTTTCATACTTAACAAGAAATCCAAAACCTCTAAATTTGCGCCTAAAGTTGATGAAGGTTTTCTACTTGGTTATGGATCAAATGAGCTTGCCTACCGTGTCTTCAACAAAAACTCCGGTCGAGTTGAAGTAGCGGTAGATGTGACATTTGATGAATCTAATGGCTCTCAAGTAGAGCAAGTTGACTCTAGTGTTGTAGATAAGGAGGATCCACCTTGTGATGCTATCCAGCAATTGACCATTGGCGATATAAGACCACAAGAAATTCCTGCAGCCAAACAGGGGGAGCCTCAAGATGCTGTTGAACAAGACTCCGCTGACGCACTCACCAGAGAAGAGCAGGGTACTCCTGCTACAGAAAAGCAGGGCGGCAGTGCCGCCCCCTCTTCAGCAGCCAGAACTGAGTTAGGTCTGGACCATGGTCTAGATCCTGCTCCAATCTTTGATCTGGAAGATTGTGATCAGCCAGAAGAACAGCAAGAAGGTGTTGAGCATCCAAGGCTACGTCAAACGATTCAATGGGATCACCCCATTGGCAATATCCTTGGGAGTCTTCGACCTCTTTGGAGCCTCTTAAGGTTGAAGATGCACTTAGAGACTCGGATTGGGTATTAGCGATGCAAGAAGAGCTCAACAACTTCACAAGAAACCAAGTGTAGACCTTGGTGAAGAGACCTAATACAAATGTGATTGGCACCAAATGGGTTTTCTGCAACAAGCAAGATGAGAACGGCGTGGTGACAAGGAACAAGGCAAGATTGGTTGCTCAAGACTTCACTCAAGTAGAGGATTTGGACTTTGAGGAAACATATGCACCGGTGGCTATAGGCTTGAAGCAATTTGGATGCTTCTTGCCTATGCTGCCCATCATGACTTCAAGTTGTATCAAATGGATGTCAAAAGTGCATTCCTCAATGGTCCAATCCAAGAGCTTGTTTATGTTGAACAACCACCGGGTTTTGAAGATCCCAAGTTTTCCAACCATGTCTACCAACTCCAAAAGGCGCTCTATGGGCTTAAACAAGCACCAAGAGCATGGTATGAATGTCTTAAGGACTTCTTGCTCAAGCAAGACTTTGAAATAGGCAAAGCCGATCCTACTCTCTTTACTCATAAGTTTGCTAAAGATATCTTTGTATGCCAAATATATGTCGATGACATAATATTTGGTAGTACTGACCAATCTTTTTGTGAGGAGTTTAGTAGGATCATGACTAAGAGATTTGAGATGTCCATGATGGGTGAATTGAAGTTCTTCCTTGGTTTTCAAATCAAGCAATTGAAGGAAGGAACATTTATTTGTCAAACGAAGTACACCCATGATATGCTCAAGAAGTTTGACATGGTGAATGCAAAGCCCATCAAAACTCCCATGCCAATCAATGGACATCTTGATCTAAATGAAGAAGGGAATGCCGTTGATACAAAGGTATATCGTTCTATGATCGGCTCTCTACTTTACTTGTGTGCATCTAGGCCGGACATAATGCTTAGTGTGTGCATGTGTGCTAGGTTTCAAGCCAATCCTAAAGAATGTCACTTAATCGCTGTTAAAAGAATCTTGAGATATTTAGTTCATACTCCAAATCTTGGCTTGTGGTATCCTAAGGGCTCTAAGTTCAATCTACTTGGGTATTCGGATTCCGATTACGCTGGTTGCAAAGTAGATAGAAAAAGCACTTCGGGGACGTGTCAATTCCTTGGACGGTCCCTAGTGTCTTAGAGCTCTAAAAAGCAAAATTGTATAGCTCTTTCCACCGCCGAAGTCGAGTATGTTGCAGCCGGCACTTGTTGTGCTCAACTACTTTGGATGAGGCAAACCTTAAAAGATTTCGGATGTCACTTCACCAAAATCCCACTTTTGTGTGACAATGAAAGTGCCATAAAACATGCAAACAAACCGGTAAGTCACTCAAGAACAAAACACATAGACATCCGTCATCACTTTTTGAGAGACCACGAAACCAAAGGAGATATCAAAATTTCGCCATGTGAGCACCGAAAAACAACTAGCCGATATCTTCACTAAGCCTCTCGATGAGTCAAGATTTTGTGCTTTGAGAAATGAACTAAATATACTTGATTCAAGGAACCTGGCTTGACATGTAGCACACACTTGTTTGACAGCCTAGCGACCTAGGAAAAGTTCTTGAAAAGTTTCATATTGTCTTTCAAAACTAATTCACAGAGGTTTTCAAGGTATATGACCATAGTTTTTATTTTTGATTGTCTCTGGCCATAATATCTTGAATATATATATATATATATGTGTGTGTGTGTGTGTGTGTGTGTGTGTGTGTGTGTGTGTGTGTGTGTGTGATAGAAACAAGGTCGAGAAAATAGGTTTTGAAAATCCCTATTTGGGTAGGGCGGCAGTGCCGCCCATAGGGTGTGGCAGTGCCGCACTCTGAAACCTGAGCGGTTTCGGCCCAAATTTCTCTGAGACGTGGGGCCCGACTCTCTCATCTACTTCTGGCCGCCCCACCGTCTCTCTCTCTCTATTTCGTTCCCAGACCGCGCCGCCCCCAACTCCTCCTCTCTCACGTGAAGTTGAGGGTGCCGGTGTTCCTCGCCGCCATCTTGCCGGAGTTTCCCCGGCGTTGGTGCACCTTGGGCCAGCATCTCCTGCTTCTTCTCGTGCTGGTCAGGGTGTGGAGGCGTGGACATTGCTCATCTTTCCTCCTCAATCTTCAGTTTGAATCAACGTGAAACCCTAAACCTTCCTGATCTATGCAATGCGTGATTTTCAGTTATGGATTCGAGTTTTTAGGGGTAGTATCATGGATTTAGGGGGAGTTTTTTGGTGAAATTGTGGAAGAAACCCGACTCGATTCCGGGAACCCTAGCCATGGCGGCAGTGCCGCACCCTACAGGAGCAGGTGCTCAGGGTCAGATTCTCGTGGATCGATTTAGTTTTTCTCTAGGATTTTGTTTTCAAAAGTTCACCTCTCAGATCCAAAATATTGCTCAGGGTCTCATTCATAGATGGATTTCATGGCCCGATCTGTTGATGTACTTTGATTTCTGAGATTGTGATAGGGTATAGAAGTTGTTGGATCGAAAAGTTAGCCACTGAATCAAAATGTGCAGAGTTCGGATGAAGGAGCTGGGTGCGGCAGTGCTGCACTCAGGGTGCGGTAGTGCCGCCATGCCTGGGTAGCTCACCAGGTGCTCTGTTTTCTGGACAATGTACATGTTGGTTCAGTGGTTAAAGTTTTGGTGCAGTAAGTTCTATATTTCCGGTTTACACAATTTCTTATCAAAATCTTATTTGAATTGCATAGATGGAGCAAGGAGGTGGAAGTGGCAGCCCTCGGATTTTGAAAAAGCAGCTATCGAAGAAACCGTCCAAGAGGGGACGCAAGAATACCAGCAGCGGTGCCGCTCCTTATGCCGTTGATGATCGTGCCGCTCATGAGCAGTACATTCCGGATGAGGAGAGACGCCAGCTGGAGGGATTCACTATTTCATATAGAGGTTCTCCTTTCACTCCTAATCATCTGAATGAGTATGATGAAAGCTATATGAGAGATTCAGATGAGAATCCCATGATGCATGCTCCTGATGATTCTATGCCACACCATGTGGTTGATTACTCCAAGTCCTGGTCAGAGACTCAGCAGGCTAGAGCTGTCAACCCATATACATCTCTTGGTCTTATGGGGATTGACTATAGATTTTGGACTGTCTTTCACTCCAACTTCTATAGGACAGCTATTTTTGGTGCCAGGAAATCCAAGATTGTGCAGATGCAGTATGTGGACTTCCAAGATATGAAAGATAGAAATAAGCCGGAGTTCAATACTGCCATTAAGATTTGTGATATATTTGACTTGACTGATTTGATGAGCTTCAGGTATGGATGGAACACAGAGGTACTTGCATAGTTCCATGCCACTTACTATCACAATGCTGTCACTGATGAGATTCACTGGATGACTGAAGGTCGACACTATAGAGTTGATTTTATCACCTTCAGTCGCATTCTTGGTTTTGGTGATGTACACAGGCAGTTTACTGAGATTCATGATGAGTCTCGCCTTGAGGTTGAGCAGATAAGGGCTCTCTACAGGGATCCCAGGATGGCTGATGGCAAGGCTAAGGGCCTACTCTCTGTATACTATGTGATGAACAATTTGATTAAAAACACCATAAATCTAAAGGATGGAGCAGCTTCTGATATTAATGGTTTTGCTAGGAACGTGCTTGTTCGCATTCACATAGGTGAGAGGTTCAATGTTCCTCGCTTCATGTGGAATGAGCTCTCTACTGCTTTGGTTGATGGGAGAAGGGGCTTGCCTTATGCCCCATATCTCATGTTTGTCATTGAGAGGGTTTCTGGTATTTGCTTCCCGCATGAGACAGGTCATCAGGTATACAAGATTGACAGGCCAAGGCCGCATGGTGTAGAGAAGGGAAGTGGCAGTCAGCAGGCTCCTACAGATGTTCCAGGGACATCATCTGGTAGAAGAAGGGGCAAGAAGAAGGGCTTCATCAAGAAGATTCTGACTTCCATCTTTGCTACTTGCACATATTCAGCAGCTACAGCTTATGGAGCCAGACTTGAGGCTATAGGGCGAAGGTGGGACTTCCAGATTTACCTCCTATTCAGCCTCCTCCTCCTTTTGAGCTTCCCACAGATTCTGATGATGATGATGACTCTGATGATGATGGAGGACAGCAGCAATATGATCCTTTCCAGCAGCCACAGTATGGATATCAGCAGCCACAGTATGGGTACCAGTATCCTCAGTATACACAGCAGCAGCAGCAGTACTCGCCTCAATATGGCATGCCCGGTGATGATGATACGCTTGCTTCCCATCAGCAGTGGATGCGCACTCAGAGATAGGCAGGTCACACCTCTCAGGGTGCAGGCTCTTCAGGCACCACTCGCTTCACAGGCACTACTCACCGTGGAGGGAAGGCAGTTGTTTCAGACTCTGATGATGATGATGGCAGCCCTCATGGTGGTAAAGGTGGTGATGATGAAGGCGTCGATTGGTCTCAGCTTAAAGATTGAGCTCTCTTCTCTTCTCCTTTTTTTTGGTATTTGATGCCAAAGGGGGAGAAATTAGAGGGGTCAAATTCTTCTTCGTCGCCTTGCTGCAGTTGGAGCTTAGTTTCAGCTTAGTTAATATATGAGATTGAGAGTTAAAACTATTTTCATTATGGTTTGTAATAATTTAGCTTTATACTCGACTTTATCTCTATCGTTTCCGAATATATATTGTGTCTTTGTGATCTGGAACTTCATTTTTTATAACTGTGTATAACTTGTAAGTGTTCTGGTGCTGTTTAAATCAGGTTGTGATCTGACTGAAGAAGCCAGTGCAGCAGTGCCGCCCTGTGCTTCCTCAGCCAAATCTTGTGTGTTTTGAACTGTCATATGCATCGCGTTTAATTGTTTGACACAGTGTGCGGCACTCCACAGAACCTTTGAATATAAAGAAATTCTCCTATTTTCACTCTTATGTGGATGGTTGGCCTTTTATGCCAATTTGGAAATTCAATTTTCGTTTCCACACCTCTTGAGAAGTTCTTTACATCCAAAATTTGTTTTTTACAGTATTCATGATTATCTTTTGTAAGCTCTAATTTGGTTGTCATCAATTACCAAAAAGGGGGATATTGAAAGTGCAATCACTCCCTAATGTGGGTTTTGGTATTGATGACCACCGATTTAGAGAACTAATGATTTCTATCAAGATGATGAGCAGGGAATCAATATGAGATGATGATATGTGTTTCAAAGAACTCAATGCTAACTTGCAGCGGCGGTGACCAACTCAAACGGAGGTTTAATTTCGTTTTACTTTTGAGTTTGAGTTTAGGGATGGCGTACTATTAAGGAGTTCCTAAGGGATGCCAGACAATCTGTTGAATCATGTGCTCATATCCCAGAAACAACATCCTCACACCTAGACAATTCTAGCAATACCTAACTTGCATCTTTCTACTGAGATTTGCCAGTGCTGTAGTGCCGCACTTTAACCGACCGCTGGACGACAGCATATAAGTACTACTTTTCCTCCTCTCAACGGTCTTTTCTTCCAGCTCCTGACTTTCTGCCCGTTATAGACAGAAAAAGCAGCTCCTCTCTCTCCTCCATTATTGACCTTGAGCTCAAAGTTGGATCTCCACTTTCCACCATAGAAACTTAAGAAAAAGGGAAGCAACCTGCTAGTTGAGAGCAGATCTGCTGATTCCCAAAGTTTGAAAGCACTTGATTCACGTTTGGTCGGCGTTCTTGAGGTCTACTCCTTAGACCTATGCTCCTAGCCGGCTAGGCGTCGCCCTAGAGCTTGCCAACCTCATTGTGGCAGCCTAGGGAGGTTTGTAATCTCGTGTGCAGATAAGAAATCACCCCTCTCTTCAAGAGTTCACTCTCTTGACTTGAGAACGAGGAATAGGACAACCTTTGTGGTAACCCTTGCCTTTTGTGGCAAGCCTCAACAACGTGGACGTAGGCAAGCCTAAGTGGCGAGCTGAACCACGGGATAAATCACCGTGTGCTGTTGTCACCACATTATTCTTATGTTATTGATTTGTTCTAGGGTTTACTTCGATTTGGTGATTTAGAGGATTTCTGTGGTATCCAGTCTTCGAGCTGTTAATGTCACACCCAATTTTAAGGATAAAATGGGAAGAGGAGGACTGGGCCCTCGGGCCAAAATCAGAGAGGGAAGGTTTTCCTATTTCCCTTTTCTATTTTCTAAATACATTTTCAAAAGGATTTTCAAATTGGGTTTTGAATATTTGAACAATTCAAATAAGCTACAACAGTATAAAGAAGAAATGCTCCAGCATGAATGCATCATACATGTGTATGACCTAGGTTTGATTTTATTTTTGAGGAAAAATTATTATTTCCCTATATTGGAATGATCAACTAATTGCATAATTAAATAAATTCCCACTATTTAAAAGAATGCAATTTTTCGGGTGTTACAGTTAACTTTAGGGAAATTCTGGAAACAAGCTGTAGGAAGTATACTCTTTCTATCCATATATCACTGGCGCAGTTTGGTTCAGTTTTCAAAGTGCGGCAGTGCCGCTCTAGGGGTACGGCAGTGACGCCCTGGATTTTGATATCTGTTCAGGTTGAGTTTTTGCAGGCCTATTCACCCCCTCTAGGCTTCCAGTGATCCTACACCTAGGACACAAAGGCAACCCAACACGGGGCTGCTATTTTTTCAATTGAGGCCCATGGTATTACTATGTTTTAGGATGGCTAGACTACCTGCTGATGGGGGCTTTGTGCCTGCTGCTGACCTGGTACCTGAGGGGGTTGAGGCTGCAGCCCCTACTAATGGTGCTCTTCCTCCTGCTGCCCCTCCTGCTGTAGCACAAGCTGCTGGTGGCCCAATGAGGTGGAACAACAACACCTCTGGTTTTGTGCTTAGGAGGATGGCCCAGATCCTAAGTGGGTAGTAGACCTGACAAGGTGTTCAAAGACAAGGATGTGAACCATGTAGCCAAGTGCCTTAATGAGTATAGTGGGGATGCAGTGAGCCCTACTCAGGTGTACAACCACTTGGGGAAGTGGAGGCAAAAGTGGTCTAAAATCTGCAAGCTGAAAGAACTTAGTGCTGCACTGTGGGATGATGATGTCAATGCTATCATGCTTGACCAAGACCACTACCTAGGTCACTGCAAGGTAGCTTGTTGCCTTGCCTATCTGATGTACCTTGCCTACCTTACTATTCTTACCTCTTCTCCTTCTGTAACCTCAAATGCAAGACCACCCCAAGGATGCTGAGTTCCTTAACTGTCCAATAAGGTTCTACTCTGAGATGGAGGCCATTTTTGGCCACTCTACGGCAACTGGTAGGTTTGCCCTTGGGTCTGGGGAGGCTCTTGGTGTGCACCAGGAAGATAGCCAAGCTGCCAAGGTTGAAGGCCCTGCCCTCAACCTTGGGTCTGCTGAGAAGAGCCACAATGATGTGGGAGAGGGCAGCAAGGCCACAGAGCAGGTACCCCAGTCCTCTGTTGGAGGGAAGAGGAAGAGAGGGACCTTCACTGAGGATGAAATGATCCTCCTCACCAACATGTCAGATGCTATTAGGGATGTAGCCAGTGCCCTGAGGGAGACAGGTTCTGATCATGTTGACCCTGCCCACTACCTGGCAATCATGGAGATGCCTGGGTTCAGCACTGAAGCACTTATTGTGGCATACACTTACCTGCTGGAGAACAAGGCCATTGCCACAGGATTTGTGAGGATGGAACCCAGCCATAGGGATGTCTGGCTAAGGACCTACCTTATCAAGAACTACTATGTGGTTTGAGGTGCTGCCTTGGGCAGCAGCAGGGGGTTGACTGTTGAGATGTATAGTTCCTCCACCCCCCTAACCCACTCTCTCCCCTTTTGTACCTATCTCTGAGTAGCCTTTGTGTAGGTTAGCATGCTGATTCACACCTATCCTTTTAGTTTAGATTAGATGGAGGGTGGCTAACTATAGTTGTGAGCTGGGAATGAGACTTATTTGAGCCCCCAGAGGGAGGAAAGATGTAAGGACCTATCTGTTGGGGTCCCCATTTGATGCTCTATATGTTGGGCTGGACACTAAGTTGTAAGACACAATTTGTAGCCTCTGTTGGCTACATTATTTGATGTTGGTCTTCTCTTGTGCTCTAATCTGCTGTTAACTGTATCTGTTTATCTGATTTGTATTTTGCTGTTCATTTCATTATGTTGTTCGGCAATTGGCCTATGATGCTCTGATTCCTTTTTGGTTTTCTGCTTTTCATGTTGCCAACTGGTGGGACTCCTGCATGGCCAATGATGCAAGCTATTTCTTGAGGTGGCTGGTATTTGCTTTCTTTGTATTGTGTTTTGTTTCCATAGATGTCATCAAATCCATGAGAAACATCCATGCCCTACAACACCAGCTAAACACTGTGATGATGGCTAGGCATGGATGGTTCCCTGGATTCCATGGCACTCATGGCCCTCATTCTTCCTGTTTTGTTGTCCTTTTTTTGCATTTCCTGGCCAGCCACCAGTGATATATGTACTGTTACCAGAAGCAACAAACCTATTATGCTGAGGCCTGCCTTAGTCAAAAACAGATTCTTACTTCTCAGTGAACCTCTTCATCGGTGGGGCATTTGGGATCCCCGATTTTAAATCAAAAAACCGGGTATCTTTAATGTCGCATTCATGGACAGGTTCATGGTATTTTAATTGAAAATTACCCTATTATTGTTGTGCTAACTATTGTTACCTTTGTGTCCATGTTCTCTTCTTTTTGACCTGCTTGAGCCTATGATGCTACCCTGGCCGACATCACAAGGTGCTTGCATATCTATGCACTGTAAGCTATTTCTTTCATTCCTGTCATTAGATTCATCTCCACCATCCATTTTCCGCAACTCTAGACAAACATCTAGTTGAAGGCAGGGAGATGGATGGAGGACTAAATCCCATGGCAGCAATGAGATTTGAGTACTCCCCATTTGCTATTGGTTTCTCTACCTTCCACTGTCCAATGTTATTGACATGTGCACCCACCTGACCACTCAGCTGAGGCCACTTCCATTTACAATTGCCTGTGATGTCCCAATTTTGCTTCAATACAAACTGATGAAAATAGACTGAGGCTACAATCTTTGTTTGCTTTCAGACATGGGTGGGTACTATGTCATTTTCATTGGGGAGCATGCTGGGATTTACCTCAGTTGGGGTGACTGCAGCAAGTATGTTCTGGGGTGAAGGGTGCTAGGTACAAGAAATTTAAATCTTATGAGCAGGCTGTTACAGAGTTTCAAGCATGTACACAGTTTGCCACCCCTTCTAGGCAACCACCACGGCCACCACCTGATGTCTTCACTTGTTATGATCCTTTATCCAACGATGACCTTGCTCCAAGCTCAGCTAACCATGCCTCAGGGAAGGGCCCTTGGTGGAAGAAGCTTGCTTTCACTTGTCCTGTTCTTGCCTTTGTCTTTGCCATGCTGATGAAGGGAGGGAGCAGGGTCACCATGGATTGCCCCACCTAAGGCCTGTGATGAAAACTAAAAATGTTGTCATGGATGAGTTGCTGCAGTTGCTTTTTATGCTTCCTGTTAACTCTTTCTGTTATGTCACCACTTATTTGAACTATTTAGCTTGTTCTTCGTACTGTTAACTTGCCTACTCATTTCTGGATGTTGTGAACTTAATGAAGCTATGATTCCATGCCTTAACAACTAGATTTATCAAAGGCCTATGATTTTGCAATACTCTACTTGGTGATGTTATACTTGTTTCTTGGTACCATTGGTTGGATCCCCAGCTGACTATTGGTTGTTGCTATTGCTCTGCCTACTTCCTAACTGCTATCTATGTGCATTGGCTAGGAACCAAAGACAATCTCCCCCTGGCGGTTGATGGTAGTTGGCCTTGGGCCAGGCTACAATGTGCTCAACCAAACACCATCTCAATTGGGCCACCCTCCGTCCATGCTCCCAACCAAACATGGTGGCCTGTACCACACTGGCCTAGCTGTGGCTGGTCTAGGCCTGGTCGGTGGGCCTGGCTCCTGGGCTGCAACGCTCCAAACACCCCCTTTGTGTTTTTGACATTTGTGTGGGAACGACGCTCGTGCAGTCAAAGCTAGGACCGTACAAATAACTCGAATCCCGACCCTGAGGTTTCCTGTCCTACGTACTGCAAGTAAGTTTTTTTACTGGTAAAGCTCGGGTCTAGATAATCAACAGCTCTTCTACCTGATTGGTTTAAGGCCCTGTTTACTTCTCAAAATTTTTTCTCTTTCCTCATCACATCGATTGTACTTTATGTCTACATAGAGCATTAAATGAAGTAGCAACGGTTGCATGTTTGTACTTTTTGCCTGGTTAGCTCGAGATGAATCTTTTGAGTCTACTTGCGCCATAATTAAACAAAAGTTATCAAATACAAACGAAAGTGCTACAATGTCCTTTTCACCCATTTTCACCCAACTAAACAGCCCCTAAAAAACACTTTTATCAACTCATATAAGTAGTATGTTCCCTAACAAAAAAATGAAATAATTTAATTCAACAAAAAATCGTTAAGCCGGACACCAGGACCTCCAGGTTTGCCGATGCACACAAAACAATCTCAGAACTGCAGCGCTCGCCGGCGTCGCCGCCTAGGATGCAGTTCTTTGGCTGGCTCCTGCTTCACAATCGCATTCAGTGCCGCCTGCTGCTCCAATCTCTTCATGAAGCATATCCTTGAGGATGACATATGCGAGTTGTGTGGAAACGCCGTGGAAACAGCGGACCATCTAATCTTCCACTACCCGGTGCCGTCTCAGTTCTGGAGCCACGTTGGCTGGGCCGAGCAGGATGTCTCACACGTCACTGACTTGTGGCAGATGACTGGGCTGGACCACATTCTAGCTAAACACTTCTCTATGATGATTTTGCTTTGCTGCTGGTAGATTTGGAACCATCGCCATGACGTTGTCTTCCTTCAACAACAACCTTCTCTTAGACCACGTATAACGCGTACATCTGGACAGACGCTTGTGGGCGGTTGTTGGTTTTGATGCCACCGTGGAGCTGCCATGGGCGCTTGCATGTGGGTTGTGCCACTTGCAAAAGCGTCGGCGCTTACAGCTTTTTTTAGCATGGAAAATGACCGCTCAAGCGTTCACAAGCAGAGAAAATTAGCATCTCACGTTGGGAGCCAGAGCTCTTATACAAACGCTTGGTTATCCTCTCTCCTCAAGCGTCTACTTAGGCTTTCATGCATTGTACATGCCCTTAGCCGCCTTCTCCATTCGTGCAAAGAAGCATGTCGTCTATGGAGCACTTGCCTTCGCCCTCAAGATCGCCCCTATGCTGACCTCTGGTGTAATTTGTTTGTAATGAACTAATTCATATAATCCTTTGTAACAAACTCAGGTGCATGTCACCCTCCATCTACCGGCTCGCCAGAATTAATGGAAAATCATTCAGGTGGGGGCTCTCCCTGTCGACGGAATATCGCCGATAGTTTACCGAGGGGTATGCCCAAGGTACTAGATTGATCGGTGAAAGTGTGCCTGAGATGAACAAGTGTAACGCAACAAGCGTGAGATACAAGATTTATACGGGTTCAGGCTGCCACGAGGCGTAATACCCTACGTCCTGTGTGCTGGTGGATTGTATTGCTATGATATGAGATGTTTGGATCTATATGATCTGATCTAAAGGGCGATCTCTGCCCCTCCTTATATACTTCGAAAGGACAAGGTTACAAGTAAAGTATCCAAGTTGGTACAATAACCATGCAGTGCAGCCTTCCGCCGCACGTCTTTGTTTTCTGGGCAGGGCCATCTTTGATGGTGCGGCCCATGTAGTACCATGCGGATATACGGATCTATACCCCCACAGCTAGTCCCCGAGCACCTTGCATTCGTTGAGAGTAGCAGGTCTTCGGAGTTGCTTGATCAGACGGATGTAGAGAGCTCAGAAAAAAATTTAAAAAAGAGCTTCTCTTTGGTGAAGTATATCCACTTTTGGTTCGTCAAAACCAATTCCTTCACCTATCCACTTTTGGTTCGGCAGAACCAATTCCTTCACCGTTAGGCGAAGTGTATCCACTTAGTCCCCGAGCCTGATAGTAGGTGACGCAGTCACGTGGTGTCAGGGTCAAAATATTTATCCTTGTTGATCATGTGAAGTGTTGACGAAGTCCCCGAGCACAGCAAGTGATCGGGGAAAAAATCTTCCGAGCAGGTGATCGACGAAGAAGTCCCCGAACACAGCAAGTGATCGAAAAAAAATCTTCCGAGCAGGCGATCGACAATGAAGTCCCCGAGCACAGCAAGTAATCGGGAAAAAATCTTCCGAGCAGGCGAGGCATATATCAAGACCCTCGATGTGCTGCCCAAGATCAGCACCCTGATCCGAATAGCATGGAGTGTCTTGATAACTCGGCGACGAATCCCCAGCGTGGTCGAAGACGAAATCCGAGCAGCGCAAGGACGGTGAGGAGCGGTGAAGAGTCCAGCGACGAGTCCCCAGCGTGGTCGGAAACGGTGTCCGAGTAGCGTGAGGACGACAAGGAGTGGCGGCGAGTCCCCAGCGTGGTCGGAGGCGTAGTTCGAGCAGCGCGAGGATGGCGACGAGCGATGAAGAGTCCGGCGACGAATCCCCAGCATGGTCGGAGGCGTACTCCGAGCAGCCCGAGGACGGCGATGTGCGACGAAGAGTCCGGCGACGAGTCCCCAACGTGGTCGGAAACGGTGTCCGAACAGCGCGAGGACGACGAGAAGCGGCGAGAGCTCGGCGGTGAGTTCCTGCAAAATAAATATATACAGTGGGTAGTACATGATATAGGTTTTGGAGCGAATCCCAATATTGTAGAACTCATGATAAGATTATCTGTTTCTTACTCTTGTTAGGTCATGTAATTTTCTCTGGTAGTTTGCCTGTTACGTTTAAGCACCTGACCCGGCGTATGGTTTAGAGGTTTCTTAACATGACCATGTGAGTTTACGGCTTACGGGGCGTAGACAGGTTTCACGAATTAAGACGTGTGCTATCATGGTATGTTAAGCAACCCTTAAGAGAATAAAACGGAGAGATACTTCGTATCTCGTCGGCGGAGAAAATCTTGTGAGTGCCCGAACGTGGTCGGAGCTTATGGAGAAATGGTCGGCGAGTGCCCGATCTTTATCAGGGCTTATAGAGAGGTCGACGGCGAAGAACCATGGAGATAATTTCCGGAGATATATGGAGGTCGAAGAATATGTAGAAAAATATTAAAAATATCACTTAGGTTGATTGACGTTGAGCGGAGTTGTCGGCGTGACTCGCGTGATGGCTCGACGTGGCTCGCTTGATGGTTTCGGGCTTGCTATTGTTGACGCCGCCGTAGAGTGTTGATGATAAGAAGCGCGATTAATTCTCTGCCAAATATTATGTAGATTTATGGAGAAATCCGAAGATGATAAAATATCGTAATTAAAATGGGAAATAAAACTTAGCTTTTGATCAGGATTGGCTGCATGACTCTGTAGATCGCAACGATCTACGGCTGGATGGATGGCTCAGAAAAGCGTAGCACTTCGGACAATGATATTGAGGGCTTAGACAGCTAACCTTCCGTTCGTAATCTTCCGTTCCCTGATTGCTTGATGTACGTGAGTACGTAATCTTGCCCTTGTTTGCGTGGAGACGCGCCAATATACATGCACGACTAGATTATATCTTGCATGTAGGAGTAGATTGGATCTGCTATGCTTGCTGATCGAGGAATCGGACATGGCTTTGCTTGTTATTTGCGTCGTGGCTGTGCACCGCCGGCCACCGACTAACAGCCTCAATCATGGCGCCGATGAATCTGATCAATCGGATCAGTTGATTTTTGTGACTTGTACGGAACATGTCGATCTGCAAAGAGCCTGGGGTCGTCGACTTCATCATTGGCCACCGAGGACCGTCGCTGCCGGAAGCTGTCGATGAAGATGCTATCACAGATTCGTGGAAGATGTTGACGGACAAAATTCGCATCTAGTCCGCCGCCAGAATGTGGTCGACGACGACGAAAGAAATTTCTATCTTGTTCGTCATGAGATCAGGAAGCACACCCCTTACCTGGCGCGCCAGCTGTCGACAGAATATCGCCGATAGTCTACCGAGAGGTATGTCTAAGGTAGCAGATTGATCGGTGAAGGTGCGTCTGAGACGAACAAATGTAACGCAGCAAGCGTGAGACACAAGATTTATACAGGTTCAGACTGCCGTGAAACGTATGGTGGATTGTATTGCTATGATATGAGATGTTTAGATCTATATGATCTGATATAAAGGGTGATGTCTGCCTCTTCTTATATACTTCGAAGGGACAAGGTTACAAGTAAAGTATCCAAGTTCGTACAATAACCGTGTGGTGCAGCCTTGCGCCGCACGTCATTGTCTTCTGGGTGGGACCATCTTTGATGGTGCGGTCCATGTAGTACCATGCGGATATACGGATCTATACCCCCACACTCCCCCTCCGGTGACATCTTAAAAAAACTATCATTAAGTATATATGAAGTATCATAGAAAGGAGATTTCTTACTTCAATTGGTCTTCATTTTGTTCGAATGAATAATCTCATCATTATTTGGGTTTCCAAAGTACACGGTACTATATAAGGCATATTAAATCTTACAAGTAAACCGGATATTGAGATGGTGACAAAAGTTGTTGTTTCTATTTTCTATAAAATTTCAAGACTACAGTAGATCAATAAAAAGTAATGAGCGATGAGGCAATAATGTATCAGCCCATTCCTTGTATCACCAAACACTGGGCTTCTATTACGTAGGAGTAACCTAGAACCATAGTAGCCCACCCAGAAGAGATGGAAAACTAGAAGCAGAGACTCATTTCCTCTTGCAATGCAACCTTTGATCAAATAACGAGTGTTCCAGTTCCAGATCGAATCTTTCATCGTTAAATCACACTTTTTTTTTTTCTGTGTTTAGATTCCAGTTGCAGTTGTAATTTTGTATTTTAGCACGTTTGTTGTATTTGTCAACTTTTGTCTAATCATGATCCAAGTAGGGTTAAAAGATTCGTCTCGTGATGTATACGTAAAAAGTATAAACATGTAAATATTTCGTCTACATTTAATGCTTTATACATGTGCCGTAACATTGATGTAACTAGTTATAATTGCAATTTGCAGTGGATCTAAACAGGCCACAGCATTAGAAGCAAAAGTGCATGGATTGGCTATATGTTGCCTGGTTTGTGTTACTGCCTCTGCCAATTCCAGTTTAGGTTTGAGACAAGAAACGTGACTTGCGTGTACGAATAGTAGCTCATTTATTTTTGTTGTCTGACCGGAAGGAAGTATGGCCTGATTAGATCCCAGTTGCATTGAATTTTGCGCTGTAGCACGTTCGTTTGTATTTGATAAGTTTTATCCAATCATGGCCCAAATAGATTTAAAAGATTCATCTCGTGATGTACATACAAAAAATATAAACATGCAAACATTTTATCTACATTTAATGTTCCATGCATGTGCCGCAACGTTAATGTGACTAGTTGTAATTGTAATTTGCATTGGATCTCAACAGGGCCTATATGTTGCTATCTTCAAGAGCCGAAGTGCCCATTCGTTCTCAACCACAGCCATAATCCTGTACAAATGCTGTGTGTGTTACGACTTGCTCTATTAATCATAAAATAATTACGCATCTTAGTTTTTTTTATGTTTAAGAGATTTACCAAATATATAAAGATATGTATTAGTATTATTAGATTGGATTAATGGCCAAAAAATATTTTTATAATAAATATATTAGGAGAGATATGAATATCGATAATAAATTCTATAGATCTAATTAAACTTAAAAATCAATTTCTTAAAAAGTGAGATGTACAATTATTCTAGGACTGTGGAAGTACTGGAGGGCCATAGGCCTAGTTATTTCTCTTCTAGTTTTCAAAAAATAGACTATATGTTTATTTCCCTAAGTTTAGGATCTTAGAAGGAGTATAAGTATCCATGTAATCTATGATCGAACGGCAGAGAATAAAGCAACTTATTGTTGCTGGCTTCCCTGAGGAAGTCGGGAGAAACCCTAGGCGTCCCTCTCTGCTCTCTTTGCACTGGGCTCAGCCATGGCGACCTCTCGCTGTCCTCGACCCTCCAGTCCTCGTCCTCGTCCTCTGCCCTACCATGTACCATCCCTATAGCCTTCGGAGTAACTCCAGAAGAGGGCCACGCCCTATCAGAAACACTTGGATCTAGAAAAAACGATAATGCTAATTGGAGATAAACCATAATAAGATACTAGAGTTAATATGTTTTTGCAAAGCACCACAGAATGTCAAAATGCTCAGCGAAGGCCTTTTTCTAGAAAACAAAAGAAATCCTAATGTCAAGAATTACCTGGAATGATGACTCTTAATAAGTCTTAAATGCAGGGGTGTTCCCAACAAGTGGAGCGCTCTACTTTTTTCACCATGGTAATCATCCAAGACTCTATTTCCATTGAAATTTGAAAATATCAGCTTGATCTCTATTTATGAAGATAAGAGTTTTCCATCCCGAGTGTACATAGCATATGGATACACTCATGAATCTGTAGACCATAACTTTTTTGAGCTTGAAGTACATTATGAATCAGGCAGCACAAGTACATATTCTAGACTGTATGACTGCATATGAACATATGGTCCACTTTAGATCAATATTAATCTTATAGTTTGGTAGTTCTCCTTAGTAAATATAGTTATCAACATTTTGCAATGATAAGAATGCAGCTAAAATGAGAGACGTCAACATTTCACATGTGGATATCAACTCACTGAATGTGAACAAAATTGCAAGTCTAAAATATGGTGATGGTGTTCCTTGTCCATGTACCTCTTATATGGATTCAGACATTCAATTTTCTTGGCGATTGTATAAAGAGAAAAAAAATATAGCTCAGAAGGATATCAACATGAAATGTTGAAAATCATCCTTATTCAAGATGAAATAAATTTTATATTGTGCAGGCAGTAAACATTCAAGGTATTGCACATTTTATATATGACTAATATCGTGGAAACAAAATACTCACATATTTAAGCAGACAAGGGAACACTGCGAATCAGAATGGCAACCGTTTTCTACAACCGAAGCAATTTAGCAAAGCAAGTACGACCACACCTTGTCTAACTAACATACCTTAAAGTATCGTGGTTGAAAAATCTGACGGCAAGATCAAATGGCCCTGGGTCTAACGTACGTGATAGCTGACTTGGACGCGCACAGCCATAGCATTCAAGTCCTGTTATCCAGGCCCATTTTGGCTTTTGACTTCAGCTCCCTGAGGATGCACTTTGATGCTCCAAAGAAGATCGATTATTGTTCGCTTGAGCTAGATTCAGTTTATTTTCAGTCACAAAACAGTATTTTTCTTTCAGAACAATTCAGCCTTACAATTCAGAACAACCAAATTTAATTAACAAAATAATTGTTCCACGCTGCAAGGAGAAGAAAGCTATACATATACTCGAGCACTTAAATTTGAAGGAGAAGCAGCACTTAAATCTCTGTTGTGACATTTCATAAAATAACTTGTCTAGTTGTCTTGGAGTAGAAGACTACTTGCAGCTTGACTCTGCCGCTGAACCTCGATGTGTGCCTCTTGGTCGTTTCTGTTAAGAATTAATTAATTAGTGACCTAGTGACCAATTAGATTAATCTCATCATTAGCAACTGCTAATGATAGATCCATTAGATAGACACCTTTTCACCAAGAGACACCTCTTCGCCAATAGACACCCGTCTATTGGGCTTGTATATATATCTGTACACAGTTCATCAATCAATACAGACAATCATTTGCATTCTGGCTTGTCTCGCGCGCGCGCTCTCTCTTGTTTAATACGTTATCACGCACGTTTGTTCTCCGCTGAGAACAAAGGCTGGCAAGCAGTTTCCCTGGAGACATCGCCGGAGAGTAGTCGTCGCAAATCCGTTCACCGGCGTTGTCGCACCAACGAGAAGAAGTCTGCCGAGGGACTCGCCGGAGATTGCGTCGACGTCGGGCTGAAAGACTTGCCGGAGACAAGATCGCTGGGGTCGCTGTCTCCACTGCAAGGCACACTGTTTCTCTGCCTAGACGAGTTCTCCTGTGCAATTGCTATTAAGAAGAACGAGGCGCCGGCCTCTGTTGCTAGAACCAAAGACCTGCACCCTCGATTGTGTTTCGGGAAGGATAGAAGAATGGCGACAAGAACGACGATCCAATCTGAGTTTGTGAAGACATAGATGTGGGAAGTTTGGGAAGGAATTGCTAGATCGAGGTAACTGCCACGAAACGTACCTTCCCAATCATAAATTTCTTTCTACCATCTTCACCAGGCTTATGGTCACGGAGTTCTTCGTCTCCGTCCTACCACCGACGCCAAGCACCCAAGGCCGGCTGTGGCCTCGCGCTCGCGGCCAGCGCCTCTGGATGGTCATGCACGTGGCCCTGAGCGCACGGCCGATTGCCTCCACACCTGCAGTGGCGGCGGCCTCGCACCAGCGGCCCGTGGGTGGCTGCCTGCGCCTTGCACAAGGCGGATGACGGCTCTTGCGCTCGCGCGGCTTCCATGGCCCAGCGCTCGCAGCCCTCGCGCGGCGTCCTCGGCCCGGCTCTCGCGACCCTCGCCCGCTGCTCTCCTGACCACGGCAGCGTCTAGTGTTAACCGGCCGGCAGCGGCGGCATCACGCCGTGAGGCCGGCCAAATGACGCGACTGTCCGTGCGTTTGTGGCTGTGGCCGATGGGAAGAGATAAGGTTGTGCTTATTTGCGCATAAATCCTTGTACTTTATTTTATATGCGAACTACATAATAATTCGTATGGAATATTATTAATGCATTTTTGTCTTATGCTTTAGCCCGCAGTTTTTAACGTAAAATCATCGCTGCAATATATAGTATTTATACCAGATATAAATTCTTGTTTTAGACCTTGAGATATTGTAGTTGAATTTACTATGATAATATTTAGACATCTTTTTCTGTGTCTATTATTTTGTATTTTAGTCATGGACCGTATTAGTATGGTAGAGCTTTTACTACTATACATTGTTTGAGACCAGAAAATTGTTCATATCTAGACATACTAGTTCACTGATTTTATTGTTTGGCAATTAATTTTGGTTGCAATAAAATCAGCTCCACTTAACTAATTGATAGTTAATTATGGATTGATGGATTTATGTTCATATGAGCCTAGTCCGAAAAAGCAAAATGGCAGCCAAACCATTTTGCTAGTAAGGCTAACATAGGAAGTGGATTTTGCTTTGGTCCTAAGGGATTTTGCATAAATTATATCACTACCAAGTTGAAGTCTATGATTTTACTTTGTCAACCTTGTTATTAATTTGATAATTTTCTATAAATAAATTGTATTTTAACAACGGTTGATTCCCCTAATTAAGATTTTCTTAATTATTGATGGATTATGCAAAAAAAATTATATTCATATCTTGGATATATTTGGGATCCTAACACAAGTGATGGAGTCGTAGGCATTGGCTGCGCTTAATTCATCTTGAATTATTTTGCCCAGAGACCATGTCTATGGCAGTGAGTATTCACCCATCATGGAGAGGTCTACATCATGTTTATTTAAACTTGATGATTACCTACATATTGTATTGTCCCAAATAAGTGTTTTGGATAAATAAGAATGGTACACCTTATGGTGATTACCATCATTCATTATTAAAGGCTACACATAGGTAGTAGAGTCTTAGACATTGGTTGTGGTATATTCATAAGAATATATCAGCCCAGAGATCGTGCCTATAGCAGCAATTAATTTGCCTACTACTGGGAGATCTACTCTATGTTTCAGACATAAAGATTATCTACAATGTGTGTACCAAGACTAATAATGATTGTTCATGAGGTCTACACATCTTGTGATTGCCTCTAATTGTTGAAAAAAAGTTTACAGTTTTTGTTGAATACCTCCAACAGTCCAAAGCAAAGTTCCAAGATATGGAACCCCCTAAATTTTGCATTAGAAATCACAACATCACCATAGTGATTTTTAATTTAACTTAGCCGTAAATTAATTAAATCAATGGTTTATTATATATTGTGGATACTGACTTCAGAGGAGTTTAATAAACTAGCTCTAGATGGCATCACTATCCCACATGGACAATGGACATTAACATTGGTTTTATCCTATAAACTAGTATAATAATTTATCATAGATCAGAGGAATTTGTGCCTTACTATTGCTAAGGTACTACATCATTAAGATTATCCATAAGAATATCTCATGGAAGGAGATGCACACACTTTATGGCATGCTCCTCAGGAGTATTATGAATAATAAACAAACTCATATAGCTTGAAGGCTAACCATGAGTAGATCGTGTCTCTAGTTTTCACACTATGTAAGACTACGATCATATTGTTCATACAAATTGCTTCCAATGACAGAAGCAAAAGGCCTAATGCACAACTAAGTTATGATAAAGTTTGAATCCCATAATGACAGAATAATGTCATATAGGTGGTCGTGTTTAGTATACTGCTAAACAATGTCATACACTTAAACTTTAAGATTGATCTATATCAAAAGTTAATGAGGGATAAAATAGTAGCTAAGGAGGTTGATTTTGTTGGATCCTTTGGCATCACATCACAACGCTCCTTTGTTTCTTATTAGAGAACCTCAAATACATGGACAACATGATCATCGAATATACTTCGACTGATATGTTTTGAGGTTTGGAAAAACCTCTTGATTCATTGATATTATTTCATATTGTCCATCGAAGTATGTTGTAACACTTGTTATCAATGCATAACTATTGTGAGTATCATATTGATGAATTTGATACTTGACAATATTTATGGATTTCTATATATTAGACGAGAATCTCATTACTTTCTTGTCATATATAGATTGTACGGGAATCATTCCATTGTGGAATGATATGTGCCTAGTGGACATTTATACCACAAACTCTATAGTTAAGGAAGCAGAATATTCCTGATTCTTATGACAAGAAGAGGGAATAATTTTGGCCATCAATAATACGATGTGATGATAGTTTGGTATATTTTGCCACTATCATTCTCCCTACTGATACTGAGTTAGTAACTGAGGATATTTAATTGTGTCCTAATTACACTCGTATCTTATAGAGATAGGTCTCATTTTTTGTTGCATTATGCATACAACCATTCCCCATACAACATGTTGCGTATAAGAATTTTTCACACTATTGATGCATTCAAGATTTGAAATGTTCAACTTGATCATCCATAGGGATGTGTGAAAAATTATTGGCAATTCATTTGGTCTGATTTTCCCAAAGTGTGGATACGACAAGTGCCACAGGGAAACGGATTTTAAGATCCTCTTATCTTAAAATCAGATTGAATCTTAGATTCCTTAATCATATTCAAAAGAATATGTATGGGTCCGATACAAAGATTGTATGGACAGTTCATGCATTTCATGGTTGTAAAGAAACATCCATGTGATGATCTTGAGTGTGTGAAGTTTCCACACTTAGCCATGCATTTGGTAGATAATGCCTCTTTTTATGAGCATTATCCTGAACACTACTAAATTTTTGTGCCTACAATGACGATGGTAAGGTATACGAAAAGTCTAGTTATATATCCAATAGGATAAATGGAATCTATAAGTATGACATCACGGTCATAACAGGACCATTGTCAGTAAATTGCTATTTGCCGACTTCGTGTTGGGGTCAGGTAGATTTACTGTTGGCACAAAATGTGGTTCTTGTGTCTTAACACACCAGCGAAGCCGGATATGATTTTAAGAGCGTCGGAGCTTCCAAGATCCAGCTAGCTTCAAACCCGGTCAGAGAGTGCCGATAACCCTCAGGCGTGCCAGTCAATTTGACCTGCAATTGACAAGGAAAAGATGATAGTCAGTAATCACAGGGCTGAACTAACCGGTGTATCCAGGTAGTTCCAACTATATGGCTCTGAGAGCCAATTCAATCGGAAATTGACTAAAGAGTCGATTTCGGCATATATGCATGTTTTATCATAGAAAAAGACACTGAACTGATACATAATCGATTGATATGCATGATCAAATAGAACAATCTACATTAAACAAATCTATGTAGATAGTTGTAACAGATTAAAGCATAATCGATTGCTGTAAACAGGTCAAATCATTCAGTTCAGACTGTCTGAACGTCAAACAGACAGAAATCGGCTATTTAGCCGATATGGCAGAATGCGATCGGTTAATTGGTTTTTCTCGAGAAAGCACAACCATATTGGCTAATTAGCCGATTCGGGGTCCGTGAAGCAGAAACTTGGTGATGATTAGTTACAAGTATAAATCTAATACTAATACGAAGCTGATCTAAAAGGTCTGCGGCTTTGCACCAGTTTATATGTATTCCCGAAAATAATCACAAGCAAATCTAGAAAGAATACAGAGCTGGTCTAGAAGGCCGGCGGCTCTGTGTTCATTCAGATCGGCTCTTGTCAAGTATCCACAGCACGTACGAGCAAGATTACGATAATACTGGCCGAATCAGGCGATATCATAACAAAGCATAAACATGAACGAGACATAAATGACATTTTTCATGTGGATCTAAGGCCAATACTACGCAATCTTGATCGGGCAGAAAGATGTTATATTAATAAATAAACAATAAATGACAAATAACATCTTAATAACTTAATGAATCTAACTAAAATGCCAAATTAGTTAGAGCCGATAACTAATCCATGCACATAATCAAGCTTAACCTAAGCCCTCGTCCACCGGATGACGTTAAACATAGATTAAACAAGAAAACAAACATGAATCGATAACTAACCCTTATTTGATCTAAGCTCACGTCCACCGGATGACACTAAACTTATATCAAATAAGAATCAACCCCGATCTACGATGCTCCCATGTCCACCGGATGACATTAAAGAGACAAACCTTAGCGAGGCATGACGGTACTTACAAGTAAGCCTGCGTCCACCGGATGACACTCAGCCCGATTGAAGAACTCGCCGAGATCTACGTTACACCTACTCCTAAGTTTTGCCAGGAGCCGAAAGATGTGTTGTATTGATGTGTTTTTTTGTTACAATGGCTGGGGCTTATATTTATACCCAGGGCTTTGATAGAGTCCTATTCGAATTACAACTCAAGACAAACACGGAAACTAACAAACTTTCCTAAATTAAAGGTAACTTGGAGCCCAATCTTTCCTTTCTTCAACGGACTCCGAACGTGACCGCTTTACTGGCCGAAGGTCCATGCTGACGTCATCAAATCGGCTATTCGCGCCGTCTTCACCTCCAGCCCACAATCGATTCCGGGACCCGATTAACTATCTCTGTCTTGGCCTCTGTTCCCGAAAATCGGCTATCTGCATCCGGGATCGGTTATCTGTACTCAGTCCATATTTTAGTGTAAACACATGCCCCCAATTTTGGGATAAAATAGTTTTATTGCAAAATTAGCATTGAGTCTCGATTCAGTCCACCCTTGAGCCAAAATCACAACCTCCCGCTCATCGCTTCAAACTCCGATGGCGAACTGAAACCCTAGCTCCGAAAAATCCTCTGTTGCATCTCCAACCTCGATTCGCTGTTTTCAAGAAATCTGCAAGCGATGGCAACTCCTTCCGAGATTCCTGAGGTACGAATCTTGCCAACTTGTCTTCCATTCATGAATCTCCGTCCGATTGGTCACAGCTATCATCCATTTGTCTCAGGACCTAAAAAATAAAATTTTGATTCCGCTGAGGGATGCTCCGACCGCTTTCTTCCTGGGTCCGATGGGCGACTCCAACCCCGCGGAATTCATCAATCAAGAGACCAACCAAATCCCCTTTAGAGGTCCACTAGTGGATGCATCTTCATGGTCCAGGCAGCCCTTCAGGAGCTGGCCAAGCATGCCCAGCGGATGGAGAAATTGGTTCCGCCGCATCTCAGAAAGGAAAATGGGAGACTGGGAGCTGCGCAGTCTGAGTCAGTGCCTTGACCTTTCTCTGTGTGATATGAAAAAGAATGAACCCCTCCTGATTGCTGCAAGTTACTTCTTGTCCAACTCTCAAAACGCCTTCATATTTGGAGATGGGCCAATGAGCATCACTTTGGGTGATATCCATATGCTGACTGGCCTTCAAATCACCGGTTCTTTCCAACTGTGGGACTTTCTTTCAGGTGGCGAAAAGAAGTTCCCAAAATTGAACGAGTACAAGGGCTGGACCGGCTATATCAAAACCCACCAGCAGTCGACCTCCAGTATTAGTGACAAGGAATACATAACCTTCTTGATCTTGTGGCTGGAAAGGTTCGTCTTCTGTGGCGCCTCCCTGGGGCCGGCCTATCACTTCAAGGCCCTTGCAGAAAAACTAGCTCAAGACAATTCAATCCTCTTAGGTAAAATATTACTGGGATCTGCCTATAGACTAATGCACCGAGTTGCCAGCTATCTGCTGAAAGGGGAAGAAGTTCGGTGCATAACAGGTCTCTGGTGGTTGATTCAATTATGGCTCAACTTGTATTTGCACAAGATGGTCAGGCCAGACCTCAATAACCTCAATTACCCTTCCATCAACTATGCAAAAGAGGACAGCAACCAGATCACCAGGGGCTGTCAGAACTTTGGAGAACCTGCCTCAGCCATCACCATCAATATGAACCGAGGGAACTTACCTGAGAAACTATACAGAGGCTTGGGACCAGACACCCTGATTTGGTTCCCAAATGTACATGTTGTTGAATTCCCAATGCCCTATACCTTCAGGTTCAGTACAGGATGCTCTGATGCTGGAGCTACTGAAATATTCAACGTCAACATAAAGCCCTGCACACTGCCAGTCAACTTCAAGCATCTTCGTGGCACTAGCAGTACTGAACCCAGCTGGCCTTCATATGAATTTTATCACCCCAATGTTGCAGCGAGACAACTGGGCTTGGGCCAACTGCCCCCCAAGCTTCCATTTCTACACCTTCTGAGGCCTAGAGATGAAATCACTGAGATGTTAGAAGCTGACAGGGTCTTTACATTGGGAGCAAACTTGCCAGTCTACACTGTAGAGCATTGGAGCCAAATTTCAATGTCCCACGAGACCTTCGATCTCTAGTGGCAACAGTGGCATGCTCATCTTTTCTGTCAAGGGATCCATGATAGATGCAGAGCCTTGGACCCAAACTTCAATTCTACCTCGGCAATAAGTATTCTAACCGATTTCATTCAAACTGGCTGTAAATTGCGTTCTAATCTTCTGTTAATGCAGGACCCAGAATCCAACCCTCCAGAGCAGATCAACTATTATCCTTCCTGCCCAACTGCCAGACTAGGCTCTCAGGCCCCATCCTTGAAGAAGATGATGAAGGCCCCTGCCAGTATGGCAACTGCTCCGACTTCAAAAAGAAAAGCCTCATCAAGTCTTCAGAAGAGGACAACCAAGAAAAGATCCAAAAGGAAGCCTGCCCAGGTATTTGGATGTCTTGAAATGCCTTTCTGCATCACTTATTCAGCATACCTGACTGAATCGGCTATACAATAGGTGAGCATTCAGCCGATCCAGGCACCCTCTGAAAACATTCAGGCCGAAACCCATCCAGAAACATCAGGCCACCAAGATACGGCTGAAGGCTTCCTGGGAACGGACGAAAGCATTGCTATTCAGCAAGAAGGAGAAGGAACTCAGGTATCAACTAAATCTGTAAGCACACAATCCTTCTTTACTGAATATTTTCTGACCCTTCTAAAAAAATGCAGCCGAACAGCCCTCCTTCGTGGAATGAGCTTGAAGAAGAGAAAACACCATCTCCCGAACATCCAGGTAAGGCTCTTCGGCTGTTAACACTTGTCATGCTTACTCTATTTCTAACTCACTTTTTTTTCAGAGCTTCAGCTGACCGCAGAAACACAAGCTGAGGCCATCCCCTCTGCCATAAAAGAAATCACTGTAGCAGATCAACCAGGCACTTCATAGGCTCCACTTCCCTCAGGCTTTCTTCAGGTGAAGCATTCATCTCTTAACTGATTCAAAGTCTTTATGTCATCACCATTTTTAATATGTGAACTCAGGTGCTACAGCCTTCTTCCCCCAGCTACTCCTTCGACCTGGAGGAATGCTGTGACGAAAATGAACTGGGCTCCAGATCTTCATCACTACCAGAGCCAGATCTCAAGAAATGACTGAGCGAGCTTCTTCCTCAGCTGGAGGTGGCCCTGACTGACCTGGCCAAGCACCCTGAACCTATTGATCAAGTTATTGAATTAATTCAGCAACAGACGTGCACGACCATCCTCAGCTCCCTACCACAATTTGTCAAACTCAAGAGGGCCGCTCCAGGGATCAAGACTGCCCACGAAAACTTAACCGAGCTTGAGCAACTGACGAACAACAGGCTAACCAACAAACCAGAAGCCGGCGGGTTAGCCGATCAAGTCAAGTTGCTAAAAACCACAATTAACTCGGCCGAGTCCGAGCTAGACACTTTGAAGATCAGACGTGAGCAGCTGATGAAGGAGCTGGAAGAGGTCAACGCGGCCATTACTCAGCGTGAAATCTCCATATCGACGAGCACCATTGATTTGGCCGTGAAGAAGGAGGTCAGCGCCAGGGTCGTCGAGGGCCAACAAATAAAACAGCGCCTGAACATCCTGAAGTTAGCAGCCGATGAGGACCAGGAACTGCTACAGACCGGTCATGCTCTTCTTACTGAATGTATCAACATTGTCCGGTCCTTTCTGGGCTTGTAATCCTACACCTGCTTTGCATATCTAAATGATCATGTAATATACTTTGGCCAGATACATCTGAATCGGCCTTCTCTTTGGTTCTGTTTCTGAATCGGCTCTTCATAGCCTGATCCTTAATACTGCCATTGGCACAAATCGAATCGGCTGTTTTAAACAGCTCGCCCGAATAACTGATTCTGAACACCGGGCCCAAAATAACCGATTCAAGGCAACCGACCAAAACAGCCGATCGAGACGTTCCACATTCCAAGCGTGGCATCGATTCCGGATTCAAGAAACGTGGGTAAACCCCAGCATAAATTCCGCCGTGTCGCCTCGTCTCCCGAGGGGAAAACCGTCTCGGTGCCTCCGTCTTTATAAATAGACGCGTGGCCTGAGCGAGCAACCGCGAACACCCTAGCCTTCGCTTACCCGGCCTTTGCTCTTCGCCTCTTCTCCTCAAACAGAAAAAAGCAAACCTTCGAAACCAATCCCATGGCCGGCGACGGAGACCACGGCAAGCAACAACTTCAGCCGGCGCCTGCGGGCTGTGGGTGAACAGAGGCAACGCCTGCGAGCCTGGTTAGGGTAAGATTACTGCTCACTTCTTGATACCTCAATCCAATCTAATCTGACCATCAACGTCATGCGCAGTGATGCGGGAGCCTCCGGTGCTGGCGGTTCGGGAACCGCTGCCGGGCCGTCTCAGGCCGCCCCTGAAGCTGCTGGAGCCACCCCCGGTGCGGGTGTTACTGCTGGCCCGTCTCACGCCCGCCATCGCTGGGTGACACCCCGGCAGTTGGCCATTCACAGCAAGTAAATCAGTTTGTGTTCATGGCATTGACCTTTCTCGATTCTGATTCATCTGCTTCTCTGCTATTTCCAGTAAGGCTCGCCTGATCCCTTTTCCTCCGGGCGCACCGATTGGCTCTGACTCCCGGGTTCACCGGACTGCGCCTCTCCAGGACCCACCTCAGGCTCCAGCTCCAAGCGCTGGATCCGATTCGGGATCTTCTGCAGACTCTGACGGGTCCTACACCGCCGTCGACGGTCGCCGCTTCCACCACCAAATGGTGGAATACCGTAACCTCTATTCAGAAGCTACGAAGGAGAATGGCCGGCTGCAGGGTGTCAACGAAGCCCAAGCCGCTCCAGAGGCCGAGGTGACCAGGGTGCAAGTCCAGCTCGCCGAATCAGACGCCGCAGTGGCAGGTAATCATTCCTTGAAGCTGCTTCCCGTTGTACTGATGACCATCCTTGCGCTGACCTTTCCTGTTGTTGGCGCAAAAAGTGGTTCCCTAAGCCTAACACACCAGCGAAGACAGAAACGACCCTTGAAAGCAATAAAGCTCTTGCAGATCCAGCTAGCTTCGGACCCGGTCTAAGAGTGTCGGTAACACCCAAGCGTGCCAGTCAATTTGACCTGCAATTGACAAGGAAACAGAGATAATCAGTAACACAAGGCGGAACTGACTGGTGAGCCCAGATAGTTCCAACTGTACGGCTCAAAGAGCCAGTATAATCGGAGATTGACTAGAATGTCGATTCCGTCATGTTATGAACTGATACTAAATTGAAGTAAAACGGCTATCAGGATATTCATGTAAAGATAATAACGTGCTAGCCGATCTAATTCAGTTAATGTGTACAAAAGAAAATAGATCACGTGTACAGATCTGATCTGTACATCAAACAAGTAGAGATCTACTAAAGCTGGTTTAGAAGGCCGGAGGCTTTAGTAAACCCTCTTCGCTAAGTTCGCCAAGTCTGCGTTCACCTGGTCTAACGGCCAGCGGGCTTCAACAAACCCAGCAAACAAAGCTAGATCGTTTGATATCCAAATAAGTCTATATGCACGATCTATTCATGAAAGCACAACTGGATCGGCTTTTTAGCCGATGCAGGGTCCATGAAGCACGAACGAATGCTAGCGTAGTCATAAACAGACCTCAAATTAAAGCAAGTCTAAATCTAGCGAACCTTGTTCAGGTTAAACTTGTTCCACCGGATGACACTCAGTTTAACCTAATACATAACATCCACCGGACGACATTATGCTTAAACAATGACACGAAAACAAGATTTATGATAACCTCAGAACCACTTATGTCTCAACTAGAACCGAACGCACAACATGTAACGAACAAGATTAATAGGGAATTAGCCGATGTAAGCATGGAATCGATCATCATGGTAAGATAAGCATAAAAAGCATAAACGACGATCAGATTCAAGTAAATCTAAGGCCAAATCTATCAATCTTGATTGGGTAGAGATATTGTTATAATAAGGTAAATCAATTTAAATAAACAATACTGATAACTTAATGAATCTAACTAAATTGCCATATTTAGCTAGAGCCAATAACTAATCCATGCATGCAAACTATCTCAATCTATAGCCTGTCTACCGGATGACATTAACTAATAGATTAATCAAGCAAACAAACACGAGTCGATAACTAATCCGCGCGTGAAAACCGTACTAATCTGCATCTCGTCCACCGGATGACGGTTAACACAGATTGATCGAGTAAACCAGCGTGAATCATCCTTGACTCACTATGCTTCCCGCATCCACCGGATGACGCCAAAGAAACAGAGCTTAGCAAGGACCCTGGTCCACCATGCTTCCGCGTCCACCGGATGATGCTAAAAAGACATAGTTTAACAGGGGGTTGACGATACTTACAAGCAAGCCTACGTCCACCAGATGTCACCCAGCCTGGATGAAGTAACTCGCCAGACTCGACTGACTCTAGGGTTTGTTGGCCGGAGTCGAAAGTTGTGTTGTATTGATGTTGTGTTATTCATATCAATGGCTGAGGGTTTATATTTATACCCTGAGCGTAAGAAGATAGAGTCCTAGTCGAATTACAACTTATCAATAGATAAGGAAACTAACAAACTATCTTATATCTAAGGTTACTTGGAGTCCAACCTTTCCTTTCCATAATGGAATCCGATCGTGATCGCAACCCTGGCGGCGCGGACTCTGGATGACGTCATCAATACTGACGCTGCGCGCCTCTTGTCACCTTGGCCCGATAACCGATTCACCGTGCAATCGGCTGTTTCCTTCCTTCCGCTGGACAGAATCTACTTCCGAGATCGGCTATCTTCCTCTGGTATCGGCTATCGGCTCCCAGCCCAAAATTTGGTGTTAACACATGCCCCCCAATTTTTGAATAAACTGGTTTATTCCGAAATTAGCGCTTGAGCCTTCAAATAGTCAAACTGCAGCTTCCCTCTCAGCGCTTCAAACTTTCGCACCAAAACGAAACCCTAAACCGTCGCAATTTCCGCCACGGGCTTCAATCCGCCGCCGTCAACTTTGATTCGCCGCCGTCAAACCATCCCTGAGCTAATGGCGACTCTATCCGAGGTCCCTGAGGTATCAATTTCATCGATCCACCTCCTGATTTGTGAATCCCTATTCAACCTTACTGAATACGAGTTTCAAATCCAGGCACTGAGGAACGATATTTTGATTCCGCTGATGGACATCCCCAACACCTACTACCTGGGTCCGATGGGCGATCCGGTCCCAAAAGATTTCATCATTCAAGAAACTAACCAGTTCCCATTCCGAAGCTCCATGATGGGCGCCTCTTCCTGGGCCAAGTCCTTCAGAAACTGGCCGAGCATACCTGCTGGATGGAGAAACTGGTTCCGCCGCGTCGCGGCGAAGAAACGCGTGGACTGGGAGATGCGCCATCTGAGCCAATATCTTGATCTATCATTATCAGAGATGGCAAAGAATGAGCCGCTCCTGATAGCCACCAGTCACTTTTGGTCCAACTCCCTGAACGCTTTTGTATTCGGAGACGGTCCAAAAACCATTACCCTGGGCGATATCCACATGCTCACCGGGCTTCAAATCACTGGATCGTATGACTTCTGGGATCTCTGCACCAGTGGCAAGAAGGACCCGTACTTCCCGAAGCTGGACACATACAAAGGGTGGAGTGACTATGTTCAACACCACCAGAAAACCTCTTCTTCCGTCAGCGAGAAAGAACACGTCGCGTTTTTGACCATGTGGTTTGAGAGATTCGTGTTCTGTGGTGCCACTGCCGGACCAGCATACCCTTATCGGGTCTTGGCAGAGAAACTGGCTCAAGGGCACTCCATCCCCCTGGGCAAACTCCTGTTGGGTGCAGCATACAGGCTTATGAACCGGGTGTTCAGCTCCTTGATCATAGGTGAAGAAGTACAATGCATAACAGGCCCTTGATGGCTAGTACAGCTGTGGCTCAACCTGTATCTGCACAAGCTGGTAAGAACACAACTCCATGGCCTCAGCTTTCCATCCACCGAGTACTTAGAGGAAGAGGATCCAAAAACCAGAGGCTGTCAAAGCTATGGTGAAGCTGCTTTTGCCATAACCATCCCAACTACAAAGGGCAACATGTTGAAAACATTATACAGGGGCTTGGGACCAAAGGTTACTACCTGGTTCCCCTATGAGGATGAAGATGAATTTCCAGCACCCTCCAGCTTCAAGTTCAACAACGGGTGCTCTGATGATGAGGCTACCAGAATCCTGAATGCAATCATAAAACCTTGTGCCTTGCCGATAGACTTCAAACACCTTCGGAGCGCAAGCGGCAAGCCAACTAACTATCCCTCTTATGAATTTTATCACCCAAACATAGCGGCAAGACAGGTAGGCTTTGGCCAATTGCCTCCTCGGCACCCTTTCTTGAGTACCTTGAAACCCAGGGAGAACGTTACAGAGCTCCTTCAGGCTGGCCGAATTTTTCAACTTGGAGCAAACCTGCCCACATTCTCGCCGAAGCCGTGGAATCAAGTCTGCATCACCCATCAGAGTTTTGATGACTGGTGGCAGCGATGGCACGCTCACCTGTTCTGCCAGACTGTCCATGACAAGTGCAGAGCCCTAGACTCGAACTTCAAATCTTCCCGAGCAGTAAGTGTTCTCAACCGATTCCAGTAAAAACGGCTGTAGTCAAACATGTTGCCTGACAGATGTTTCTCGCAGGACTCATCATCCAATCCACCAGAACGAGTGGAATACTATCCCCCTTGTCCGACAGCGAGGCTAGGTCCTCGAGCACCGACGCTGCGACAACTAATGTCAGGCCCTGTTATACTGACACCCCCTTCTGCCTCAAAACAACCAGCTGCATCTCAGCTTCAAAAGCAAGCACCCAACAAATGCCGTTCGATAAGAAAAGTTCAGGTATCCAGAACTGGCATCTACCTTCCTTTACTGCAGTATGCTCCGATCCCTAAATCGGCTCTTTACCAGGTGAAACCCCAGCCGATTCAAAATATCTTAGGAGAGAAACAGGCCGAAGAATCACCAGAATCCACCGGCCATGAAGAGTCAGCTGCTCAAGAAGAAGGGATCCAGGAAGAAGGAGCCAAAGCTCAGGTACTACTCGTTGGGCTTTTCTCTTCTCGACGCAGATACCCTGGTTGACCAAATCTTCTTTTCAAAAATACAGCCAAACAGCCCTTCCGACGAAGTCAGGGTGAACCTTGAAGAAGAGGAGTCTCCCCCTGAGAGGAATCCAGGTAACTCCTATTCGGCTGTTAGCAATTATCCTTGCTTCCATACTGCTCTTACTCCTGGTTTACAGAAACCCATCTGCCCGAGACAATGACAGTTGAGGATCCGCATGCCGCAGGAGATAAAACTATCTTAGTCAAACAAGCAACATCGGCATCAACCCTACAGACCTCAGGCCTCATTCAGGTATCCTGTCTCTCTTCCTCCGAGAAGTTTTCAGAGCCAGATTTTAGCAATCAGCTGAGTGCACTTCTACCCCACGTAGAGGGTGATCTAGTTGCTTTGGCCTCCAATCCTGGACTGGTTGATCAAATAATCGAACTTGTCCAGCAGCAAACCAATCTGACAGCCTTAAAATCCCTGCAGAGACTCGGTGATCTTAAAGTTACAGCATCAGAGATTATCACTGCTCATGGGAACCTGGCAGAGCTTGAACAGCTGAGGCACAATAAATCGGCCAACAGACAAGAGGCCACTGGATTAGCCGATCGAGCCAGGCTGCTCAAATCTTCAATCGGCACAGCTGAAACAGAACAGGAAACACTGAAAACGAAACGAGACCAACTGAGAAAAGAACTGGAAGCAGTTGAGTCGGCTATCAGCGAGCACGAAATCACCATTTCCACCAGCACGATCAGCTCTCCCAGAAAAAGAAGGAAATCAGCAGCTTGGTCGTTGCAGGCAGGAAAACATGCCAACGCCTGGATCTATTGCAGTCCACTGAAAACCGAGATCAACAATTGTTGCAGGCTGGCCATGCGCTCCGTGCTGAATTAGTGGAACTGATCCGATCTTTATTGACTTTGTAACGTGATGGATATACTACTTGGCATGTTCTTTTCTATTTGCAACTTTGTTCTCGTGCTGTTTCATCCTTAGTTTGAACATTTAGGCTAATCTGCCTTTGGATTCATACCTTAATATCGGTTTCGTCCTGTCTCGAATCGACTTGTTCGGTCCGATACGTTTCTGCATGCGAATCGGCTCTCAGGCTTGCATTGTACCTTAGAATCGATTACTCAGCCTGATCCGTTCTATATACGAATCGGCTTACGGGACCACATCTTACCATCGGCTTTGTTCTGCTTTCCCTTAGAGTTAACCTCTCAGCCTAATTCACTACAAATCGGCTTCTGGGCACCCACAATAGGATCGGCTAGGCAGCCTGATCCAAAGACTCGATCGGTGTGCGACCACTGACGGCGGTGCTTCGTCTCCCTGATCTGGCAACTGTTCCGGATTCAAGAAACGCAGATTAACCGCAACCTAAAATCCGCCGTGTCGTCTCACCTTCCGAGGAGGAAACCGTCTCGATGCCCTCATCTTTATAAATACACGCTCGGCCTGAGCGAGCAACCGCAACATCAAAGCCTTTGCTCACTCGGCCTTCTCTCCTCAAATCAGAGAAAACAAATCCCCAAAACCAAATCCATGGCTAGCGACGGAAACCACGGCAAGCGGCCGGCCTCAGGTTACGCCGAAGGTGACAACTTCAGCCGGAGCCTGCGAGCCGTGGGTGAACGGACGCATCACCTACAAGCCTGGTTAGGGTAAGGCTACTGCTCACTTCTTGATACATTGATCTGATCTAATCTGACCATCACCGTCTTGCGCAGTGATGCGGGAACTGCCGGTGTCGGAGGTTCGGGAACCAGTGCCGGGCCGTCTCAGGTCGTCCCTGCAGCCGCTGGAGCTACCCCTGGCGCGAATGCCGTTGCTGACCCGTATCACGGCCGTCGTTGCTGGGTGACGCCCCGGCAGTTAGCCATCTTCAGCAGGTAAATCAGTCTGTACCCAAGACATTGGTTTTCTTTCGATTCCGACACATCTGCTTCTTTGTCAACCTTCAGTCAGGCCCGCGTGATTCCTTTCCCACCGGGAGCACCGATTGGCGTGGACACCCGGCCTCTTCGAACTGCCCCTCCTCAGGAACCCCCTCAAGATCTGGCTCAGAGCGCTGGATCAGAATCGGGGTCTTCTGACGGGTCCTACACCGCCGCCAACGGTCACCGATTCCATCACCAGATGGTGGAGTACCGTAACCTCTACTCAGAGGCTACGAAGGAGAATGGCCGGCTGCAGGGTGTCAACGAAGCCCAAGCCGCCGCCCTTAAGGCCGCCGAAACCAAGGTGGCCAGGGTGCAAGCCCAACTCGCCGAATCGGACGCTGCAGTGGCCGGTAACATCTTGAATTGTGACGCGCTGACGATCACCTTCATGCTGACACTTCTTTCTTTTGCAGCCCTGACCGCGCAGCTTGAAGAGTTGCGTGTGGCCGCCGAGACCGCCGCCAATGCCGTCAATGCCCCTGGCAACACGCAGGCGGAGCGGCTCCTGGATGTTCACCACCGTGTCTCCCAGGTGGCCATGGCCGGCGTTTATCACGGCGCCACTGGGGCTCTCACAGCCGCGCGACTCCACTCCGGCATTGCTCTGGAGGCCGTCGAGCCCGGGTTCCCAGAGGGCCAGAATATGGAGGAGGCCAGCGCCCAACTGGCGAACTTCTTCCCTCACGCCGACGAGGTCGTGGCTGTCACCGACGCCCAGGGCATCATAAACAAAGCCATGCATGATTAGAATGTAATAGGGTTCCTGTAAGCACAATCAGAAATGAAACTTTCTTCAAAAAGCATCAATCTGATTTCCATATGTGTTCGGATGCATATATATTTTCCTTTATTATTTTTCTTTTTTTGACTAAAGGCGATGCTTATCGCATCGGCTATTACACCCCATCGAGGGTATTTCATTTTTTGTGTTAAAGGCGACTCGTTACTACGATGTCGGCCATTTTTGTCCTGAAGGCGACCCGCTTACACGGCATCGGCTGTTAGAGCCAGATTCACATGAATCGGCTATCACCCCCCAACTGGGATGCCAGGGTAGTATTTCTTCAGATGCTTCCTGTTGATGGCCCTGGCGAGTCTCTGTCCTTCTAAATCCTCAAGGATGTAAGCATTACCCGGGGCGCATTCAACCACACGATACGTGCCTTCCCAGTTTGGCGACCACTTACCGAATCGGCTATCTTTCGTACCAACAGGCAGAATGACTTTCCATACTAGCTCTGATTCGGTGAAACTCTCGCTTCTTACCTTAGTGTTATAATACTTGGCCACCCGTACCTTGTTCCTTTCAATGTATTCCAAAGCCTTAAGCCGATGACAGTGCAAATCTTCTAGACTGTCCATTATAATGTCTTTGTATTCACCGGCTGTAAGCTTGTTTTGCAATGTGATGCGCCGTGTCTCAGACTGAATCTCCCATGGCAGGACAGCAGCGTGTCCATAGACTAGCTCATAAGGTGAAGCTTTGATCGATCCATGCTGTGCCATGCGATATGCCCATAGCACCTCGCTCAGATGCGAATACCATTTTCTAGGGTTCTGCTCAATCTTTTTCTTGATAACCTTGATCAAAATTTTATTGGAAACTTCTGCTTGTCCGTTGGCCTGGGCATAATACGGCGATGAATTATAAATCTTGATGCCCATGTTGTCGGCAAAGGTCATAAACTCCTCTGAAGTGAACATTGTCCCCTGATCGGTTGTGATCGTCTGAGGTATGCCAAACCTGTAAATAATGTGCTCCTTTACAAATTCGATCACGTCAGCTGAAGTGGCGTTCTTCAAAGGAATGGCTTCTACCCACTTGGTGAAGTGATCAGTCGCCACCAGGATCTATTTGTGACCCTTGCTCGACGGTGGGTAGATTTGGCCGATTAGATCAATACCCCATCCTCTAAACGGCCATGGCTTGATTGTAGGATTCATAGTAGAGGCTGGAGACTTCTGTATATTTCCGAACTTCTGGCATTCTTGACACCCTTTATAATATTGGAAACAATCTTCCAGCATCGTAGGCCAATAGTAACCAGTCCTCCTGATGATCCACTTCATCTTGTGAGCTGATTGATGTGCACCGCAGACTACATCGTGTACTTCGCTCATCAGCTTCACTGATTCCTCTGTCCCCAGGCATTTGAGCAGCACTCCTTCAATAGTCTTGTAATACAACTGACCATCCAGCAACACGTACTTGGTGGCTTTGTACCTTATCTTTCTGTTGACCCGTTGTGAAGGATTTGCCAGGTAACCTGCTATCTCGCCCCTCCAGTCATCAGCTGATTGCTCGTTGTTGCAAATCTCCTGCATCGGCTGATAACCCGAAGTGTTCTGCGCCAGCCAATTAGCCTCCTGGTTCTGGGCCCTGGGGATGTGACAGAGAGATACCGACATGAACTTCTTGATGAGAGCCTGGCACTGATCATAATAGCCTCTGAGTATCTCGTCTTTACACTCATATAGGCCGAGCAATTGATTGATGACTAGTTGTGAATCGCCAAATACCTCAACTGCATCGGCCTTTGCTTCATGCAGAAGCTGAAAACCTTTCCACGCGGCTTCATATTCAGCCTGATTGTTTGTGACAATCGGCCCGATCTGGAAAGCACACTCAAAGCGCACACCCCGTGGCGAGATGAGCACTACTCCGGCGCCACCACCTTGTTTGCATGAAGAGCCATCAAAGAACATAGTCCATGGCGCTATATCTGCTACATTAGCCGATCCTCCGTGATGCTGGGTGATGAAATCGGCTATCGCCTGGCCTTTGACTGCCTTAGCCGATTCGAACCTCAAGTCAAACTCTGAGAGCGCCAGGATGCATTTGCCGATCCGACCATTTAAAATCGGCATCGAAAGCATGTGCTTGATGACATCCTCCTTGGACACCACCACACACTCCGAGACAAGCAGGTAGTGCCTCAACTTGGTGCATGAATAGAATAGGCACAAGCACAACTTCTCGGTCGGTGTATATCTTGTCTCAGGGTCAAGGAGCCGCCTGCTCAGATAGAAAACTGCTCTCTCCTTCCCTTCAAATTCTTGAAAAAGGGCCGATCCAATAGTATGGCTTTCGGCCATCACGTACAACTTAAAAGGCTTCCCTGTCCGTGGCGGTACTAAGACAGGTGGAGTTTTCATATATTCTCTGATTTCGTCAAAAGCCTTATGTTGCACGTCACCCCATTTGAACTCTTGATCATTCTTGAGCTTCAACAATGGCGAGAACGGCAGCACCTTCTCTGATAAGTTGGCAATGAACCTTCTGATAAACTTAATCTTACCGAGCAAGGATTGCAATTCCTTCTTGTTGGTTGGAGGTACAAGTTCATCGATTGCCTTCTTGCTCTTACTACCGATCTCTATCCCTTTGCGGTGGACCATAAATCCCAGAAATTCACCAGCCAACACGCTGAATGCACACTTGTTAGGATTCATCTTCAAACCATGTCTCCTTGTGCACTCCAAAGTGGCCCTCAGATCGGCCAGGTGATCCTTATAGCTCTTGGATTTCACCACCACGTCATCTATATAGATTTCAATGATTTTGTCGATCAATTTATGAAATATGTAATTCATAGCTCTCTGATAAGTTGCACCGGTATTCTTCAAACCAAACGTCATGAGCACCCATTCAAACAAACCAAGCGCACCAGGGCACCTGAAGGCGGTCTTCGGGATGTCTTCATCAGTCATAAAAATTTGATTATAACCAGCATTGCCATCCATGAAGCTAATGACCTAGTGCCTAGCAGCCGAGTCTACCAGCATATCGGCTATTGGCATAGGGTAGCCATCCATCGGTGTAGCTCTATTTAAATCCCTGAAGTCGATGCAGACTCACAATTTACCATTTTTCTTGTATACAGGGACGATGTTCGATATCCATTCAGCATATCGGCAAGCTCGAATGAACTTGGCTTCTAACAGCCTCGTGATTTCGGCCTTAATGTCGGGTAGAGCGTCCTCTCTAAACCGACGTGGAGGCTGCTTGTGTGGCCGAAACCCTGGCTTGATGACTCTATCTTCTTACGCTCAGGGTATAAATATAAGCCCTCAGCCATTGATATGAATAACACAACATCAATACAACACAACTTTTGGCTCCGGCCAACAAACCCTAGAGTTAGTCGAGTCCGGCGAGTTACTTCATCCAGGCTAGGTGTCATCCGGTGGACGCAGGCTTGCTTGTAAGTATCGTCAACCCCCTGTTAAACTATGTCATTTTAGCGTCATCCGGTGGATGCAGAAGCATGGTGGACCAGGGTCCTTGCGAAGCTCTGTTTCTTTGGCGTCATCCGGTGGAGCGGGAAGCATAGTGAGTCAAGGATGATTCACGCTGGTTTACTCGATCAATCTGTGTTAACCGTCATCCGGTGGACGAGATGCAAATTAGGACGGTTTTCACGCGCGGATTAGTTATCGATTCGTGTTTGTTTGCTTGATTAATCTATTAGTTAATGTCATCCGGTAGACAGGCTATAGATTGAGATAGTTTGCATGCATGGATTAGTTATCGGCTCTAGCTAAATATGGCAATTTAGTTAGATTCATTAAGTTATTAGTATTGTTTGTTTAAATTGATTTACCTTATTATAACAATATCTCTACCCGATCAAGATTGATAGATTTGGCCTTAGATTTACTTGAATCTGATCGTCGTTTATGCTTTTTATGCTTATCTTACCATGATGATCGGTTCCATGCTTACATCGGCTAATTCGCTATTAATCTTGTTCGTTACATGTTGTGCGTTCGGTTCTAGTTGAGACATAAGTGGTTCTAAAGTTATCATAAGTCTTGTTTTCGTGTCATTGTTTAAGCATAATGTCGTCCGGTGGATGTTATGTATTAGGTTAAACTGAGTGTCATCCGGTGGAATAGGTTTAACCTGAACAAGGTTCGCTAGATTTAGACTTGCTTTAATTTGAGGTCTGTTTATGACTACGCTAGCATTCGTTCGTGCTTCATGGACCCTGCATCGGCTAAAAAGCCGATCCAGTTGTGCTTTCATGAATAGATCGTGCATATAGACTTATTTAGATATCAAACGATCTAGCTTTGTTTGCTGGGTTTGTTGAAGCCCGCTGGCCGTTAGATCAGGTGAACGCAGACTTGGTGGACTTAGCGAAGAGGGTTTACTAAAGCCGCCGGCCTTCTAGACCAGCTTTAGTAAATCTCTGCTTGTTTGATGTACAGATAAGATCTGTACACGTGATCTATTTTCTTTTGTACACATTACCTGAATTAGATCGGCTAGCACGTTATTATCCTTACATGAATATCCTGATAGCCGTTTTACTTCAATTTACTATCAGTTCATAACATGACAGAATCGGCTTTCTAGTCGATCTCCGATTATACTAGCTCTTTGAGCCGTACAGTTGGAACTATCTGGGCTCACCAGTCAGTTCCACCTTGTGTTACTGATTATCTCTATTTCCTTGTCAATTGCAGGTCAAATTGACTGGCACGCTTGGGTGTTACCGACACTCTCAGACTTGGTCCGAAGCTAGCTGGATCTGCAAGAGCTCTACTGCTTTCAAGGGTCGTTTCCGGCTTCGCTGGTGTGTTGGGCTTAGGGAGCCACTTTTTGCGCCAACACACTTTTTGGCACGCTTGTGTGTGCTTCTGGTTCTGCTCCCTCCTTTCTTTGATCAGCGCCAACTCCTCAGCTGTGATATGCGCATCGGTATCAACCGAGGAGTTCTTCTTGGCCCGTTCGGAGGTCAGCACCTTCACCTTGGCTGGGGGGTTTGCGATCTGGACCATGTTCTGCACCTTCGGGAATGGAAATTTGTCGATATTCATCTTCCCCTTGGGAGGGGCCTCAAATTTCAACAGGCCGCGTCTAATGTCCTTCTGGATCGCTGCTTTGAAATTGCGATAGCCGTTTGTGGAGTGTGAGGTGAGGCCGTGGTACTGGCAGAACGGTTTCCCCTGCAAGTCTTCAGGAGATGGCTTGACGTAGTCAGCCGGGAAGGTGATGTGGCCCGCGCTGACTAACAGGTCGAAGAGCTTGTCCAGCTTGCGCGTGTCAAAGTCGTATTGATCCTCCGCGCTCCAACCTTTTGGCACGGCCATGGGCTTTGTACCCCATTTGAGCTCAATAGCGGCCACTTCTTCGTCCTCCCCATCCTCTGAGTCGGAATTACAGACGTAAGCCAACTGCTTGTATTTCGATTCCTTCTTGAAGCTCTGGGCCTGCTGCTCTAATGCGGCCACCCTCTGCATCATCTCGCTGATGCTGTTGAAGTTGGTGCCCACCAGCTTTTCTTGGACGTGTGGGAGCAGCCCACTGACCACTATCTTGGCGAGCTGCTTGTCGTTCAAGTTCAAGGAGTAGCACATGTTCCTGGTTTCCCTGAATCGCCTGACGAAAGCCGATCCAACTTCATTCCGCCTTTGGCGCATGTTGGTGAGATCTGTGATGTCCTTCTCCCCGGTGCCAGAGAAGAAGTAATTATGGAACTTGGTCTCCAGATCTTCCCAACCTTGAAACGAGCCAGGCTCCATGGACGCGAACCAGCTAAACGCCGGCCCTGTCAGTGATAGCGGAAAGAGCCGGACCCTATGAGCTACCACATATGAGGCCTCGCCGAGCTGGGTCAGGTAGCGGCTGATGTGCTCCATGGTGGTGACATCGTCCTGCCCACTGAACTTGGAGAAGTCGGGCAAGCGATACCTGGGCGGCAACGTCACTCGGTCGTACCACTCGGGGTAAGGACGCATGTACTTGATTCCAGTCCCGGTCTTCGGCTGCAAACCAAACGTATCACGGAGCATGGCACTCATCTTCTCCAGCAGCTGATTGTTAGGCGTCTGGGCGTACCCCGAATGCGGCGCTGCCTGAAGGTCTTGATATGTAATCCCCGCGTGGTATCCAGGGGTAGGGTTGGCCGTGTCTGCCGCCAGCGTACTTTTAGCCACCGGGTTCACCACTAGTGAGTTCATCGAGTTCACCGTCTGCCCAGTGGCCTGCATGAAAGCGGCGATCTCCTCTGGAGTGTGATCTTTGTATAATCTGGGAAAAGCTGCTATTTTTTGAGCCGAACCGGCCACCGTGGCACCTTGCACTGGCGCTTTTGGCTGGCTCGGCTGTTGCGGTAAGGAATTGGAGGTCCCTGCCGCTGCTTTTGGATCCGCGTCTTCTGCGGGTATGTTGAAATAAACCGGACCCAAAGACTCCCAATCCTGCCGCTTGAGGACGGTCTTCATGATGTTATAGAACGTCTGCAGGAAGGATTTGTGGTGGTGGCTGACTGCTGAATAGGCGGCTTCCCAGGTCGCTTCTTCCAGCATCTGTTTGAGGTCGGCCCTGCACTCCTCTTCAGATTTATTAGAATGGCCGTCCATGATCCACCTCGGTAATGCATTTTTCTCCACTATGGAGCCATCGCGCTGCTTGCTGAATGAAAGCAGGCAGGCATCAGCGAATTGTTCGACGATCTTGTTAAGCACTGCCGCGTCCTCCTCGTTGAGGTCTTCGATCCTGACCCTGAGGACACCATCATCTCTGAGGCCTCCGGCCTCCTTGGAGGAGCCGTCTGCCGCGGTCTTCCCTTTTGCCATGGTTTTCAGTGATCAGTCCCACCGAGCGTGCCAAAAAGTGTGTTGGCGCAAAAAGTGGTTCCCTAAGCCCAACACACCAGCGAAGCCGGAAACGACCCTTGAAAGCAGTAGAGCTCTTGCAGATCCAGCTAGCTTCGGATCAAGTCTGAGAGTGTCGGTAACACCCAAACGTGCCAGTCAATTTGACCTGCAATTGACAAGGAAATAGAGATAATCAGTAACACAAGGCGGAACTGACTGGTGAGCCCAGATAGTTCCAACTATACGGCTCAAAGAGCCAGTATAATCGGAGATCGACTAGAAAGCCGATTCCGTCATGTTATGAACTGATAGTAAATTGAAGTAAAACGGCTATCAGGATATTCATGTAAGGATAATAACGTGCTAGCCGATCTAATTCAGTTAATGTGTACAAAAGAAAATAGATCACGTGTACAGATCTGATCTGTACATCAAACAAGCAGAGATCTACTAAAGCTGGTCTAGAAGGCCGGCGGCTTTAGTAAACCCTCTTCGCTAAGTTCGCCAAGTCTGCGTTCACCTGGTCTAACGGCCAGCGGGCTTCAACAAACCCAGTAAACAAAGCTAGATCGTTTGATATCCAAATAAGTCTATATGCATGATCTATTCGTGAAAGCACAACTGGATCGGCTTTTTAGCCGATGCAGGGTCCATGAAGCACGAACGAATGCTAGCGTAGTCATAAACAAACCTCAAATTAAAGCAAGTCTAAATCTAGCGAACCTTGTTCAGGTTAAACCTATTCCACCGGATGACACTCAGTTTAACCTAATACATAACATCCACCGGACGACATTATGCTTAAACAATGACACGAAAACAAGACTTATGATAACCTCAAAACCACTTATGTCTCAACTAGAACCGAATGCACAACATGTAACGAACAAGATTAATAGCGAATTAGCCGATGTAAGCATGGAATCGATCATCATAGTAAGATAAGCATAAAAAGCATAAACGACGATCAGATTCAAGTAAATCTAAGGCCAAATCTATCAATCTTGATCGGGCAGAGATATTGTTATAATAAGGTAAATTAATTTAAACAAACAATACTAATAACTTAATGAATCTAACTAAATTGCCATATTTAGCTAGAGCCGATAACTAATCCATGCATGCAAACTATCTCAATCTATAGCCTGTCTACCGGATGACATTAACTAATAGATTAATCAAGCAAACAAACACGAATCGATAACTAATCCGCGCGTGAAAACCGTCCTAATCTGCATCTCGTCCACCGGATGACGGTTAACACAGATTGATCGAGTAAACCAGCGTGAATCATCCTTGACTCACTATGCTTCCCGCGTCCACCGGATGACGCCAAAGAAACAGAGCTTAGCAAGGACCCTGGCCCACCATGCTTCCGCGTCCACCGGATGACGTTAAAAAGACATAGTTTAACAGGGGGTTGACGATACTTACAAGCAAGCCTGCGTCCACCGGATGACACCCAGCCTAGATGAAGTAACTCGCCGGACTCGACTGACTCTAGGGTTTGTTGGCCGGAACCGAAAGTTGTGTTGTATTGATGTTGTGTTATTCATATCAATGGCTGAGGGCTTATATTTATACCCTGAGGGTAAGAAGATAGAGTTTTAGTCGAATTACAACTTATCAATAGATAAGGAAACTAACAAACTATCCTATATCTAAGGTAACTTGGAGTCCAACCTTCCCTTTCCATAATGGACTCCGATCATGATCGCACCCTGGCGGCGCGGACTCTGGATGACGTCATCAATACTGACGCTGCGCGCCTCTTGTCACCTTGGCCCGATAACCGATTCACCGTGCAATCGGCTGTTTCCTTCCTTCCGCTAGATGGAATCTGCTTCCGAGATCGGCTATCTTCCTCTGGTATCGGCTATTGGCTCCCAGCCCAAAATTTGGTGTTAACACCTGTTCTTGCAGCCTTGACTGCTCAGCCGGAGGAGCTGCGCGTCGCCGCCGAGACCGCCGCCAACGCAGTCAACGCCCGTGGCAACACGCAGGTGGAACGGCTCCTGGATGTTCACCACCGCGTCCACTAGGTAGCCATGGCCGGCGTTTGTCACGGCGCCACCGGCGCTCTCACGGCCGCACGCCTTCGCTCTGCCATAGCCTTGGAGGCGATCGAGCCCGGGTTTTCGGAACGCCAAGACATGGAGGTGGCCAGCGCCCAACTGGCGAACTTCTTCCCTCACGCCGACGAGGTGGTGGCCGTCACCGACGCCCAGGATATCATAGATAGAGCTACTCATAATCCAAATTAGAATGTAATAGAGCTCCTCTGTAAAAATGAAACAGAACTGAAAAAATGTATTTGATAATCATCAGTCTGTCTTTATTTTCTTTATTCTTATTCTAAAGGCGATGCAATTACATCGGCTGTTACACCCCATCGAGGGCATTTTGTTTTTTTGTGCTAAAGGCGATCCTCTTCGTAGAATCGGCTATTTTAGTCCTGAAGGCGATCCTCTTCGTAGAATCGGCTGTATTAGCCAGATCTTACACCGATCGACTATCATCCACCAACTGGGATACTGGGATAGTACTTCTTCAGATACTTGCCGTTGATTGCTCTGGCAAATCTCCTTCATTCCATATCCTCGAGTATATAAGCATTGCCAGGCGCACATTCAATAATCCGATACGGGCCTTCCCAATTTGGCGACCACTTGCCAAATCGGCTGTCTTTGGTTCCAATAGGTAGGATAGTCTTCCATACAAGCTTTGATTCGGCAAAGCTCTTTCCTCTTACTTTGGTGTTGTAGTACTTAGCTACCCGTATCTTAATACATTCCAGGGCCTTGAGCCGATGACAATGTAAATCTTCAAGACTGTCCATCATGATATCCTTATACTCACCGGCTGTAAGCTCATTCTGTAACTTGACACGTCGTCTTTCGGACTGAATTTCCCAAGAAAAGAACAGCAGCGTGCCCATAGACCAACTCATAGGGCTTGGCTTTAGTTGATCCATGCTGAGCCATTCGATATGCCCACAATGCTTCACTAAGCATCAAGTACCACCTTCTAGGGGTTTGCTCAATCTTCTTCTTAATGATCTTGATCAAAATTTGATTTGACGTTTCAGCCTGACCATTGGCTTGAGCATAATAAGGTGACGAATTATAAACTTTAATGCCCATGTCGTCAGCAAAGGTCAAAAACTCATCCGAAGTGAACATCGTCCCTTGATCTGTCGTGATAGCCTGTGGTATACCAAATCTGTAAATGATATATTCCTTTATAAATTCGACTACATCTCCGGATGTGGCGTTCTTCAAAGGAATAGGTTCTACCCACTTGGTAAAGTAGTCTGTTGCAACCAAAATCCATTTGTGACCTTTACTGGACGGTGGATAGATTTGGCCGATTAGATCGATTCCCCAACCTCTGAACGGCCATGGCTTGATGATAGGATTCATAGCTGAGGCAGGAGACTTCTGCACATTCCCGAATCTCTGGCACTCTTGGTAACCCTTGTAATACCTGAAACAATCTTCGAGCATTGCTGGCCAATAATAACCAGTCCTTCTGATAATCCATTTCATCTTAAGAGCCGATTGGTGAGCACCACAGACTCCTTCATGAACCTCACTCATCAGCTTCATCGATTCTTCTGCCCCGAGGCATCTCAACAGCACTCCTTCAACAGTCTTATAATACAGCTGACCATCCAACAACACGTACTTGATAGCTTTGTACCTCAGCTTTCTACTAACTTTCTGTGAAGGATTTGGAAGGTATCTTGCTATCTCGCCCCGCCAGTCATCAGCCGATTGCTCATTCTTGAGGATTTCCTGCATCATTCTGTAACCCGAAGCACTCTGCGCTAGCCGATTAGCTTCCTAATTCTGAGCTCTGGGAACATGGTACAGTGAAACTGCTAAGAACCCTCTGATCAAAGCTTGGCACTGATCGTAATAACCTCGGAGCACGTCGTCTTTACATTCAAATAAGCTGAGCAATTAGTTGATGACTAATTGTGAATCTCAAAAAAACTTCAACTACATCGGCCTTTACTTCATGCAGAAGCTGAAACCCCTTTCAAATCGTCTCATACTCAGCTTGGTTGTTTGTCACCGTTGGCCCGATCTAGAAAGCGTATTCGAACCGTTGACCTCGAGGTGATATCAGTATTACCCCAGCACATCCGCCTTGCTTGCAAGATGATCCATCAAAGAACATAGTCCACGGAGCCACATCAACTATACTGACGGCACCCTCACGATGCTGGGTGATGAAATCGGCTATTGCCTGACCTTTGACTGCCTTAGCCAATTCAAACCTCAAGTCGAACTCAGAGAGAGCCAAGATCCATTTCCTAATCCTCCAATTCAGGATAGGCATAGACAACATATGCTTGATCACATCAACCTTGGAAACTAGCATACACTCGGCTGATAGCAAATAATGTCTCAGCATGGTGCACGAGTAGAATAAGCATAAGCACAACTTCTCTGTTGGCGAATATCATGTCTCAGGATCCAAAAGCCTTCTGCTCAGATAGAAAACTACCCTCTCTTTTCCTTCAAATTCTTGAAAAGGGCCGATCCAATTGTATGGTCTTCGGCCGTCACGTACAGCTTGAATGGCTTACCTGCCTGTGGCGGTACCAGAACAGGTGGAGACTTCATGTATTCCTTGATTTCATCGAAAGCCTTTTGCTGTACGTCACCCCACTTGAACTCCTGAGTATCCTTTAACTTCAACAGTGGCGAGAACGGCAGTACCTTCACGGACAGATTGGCAATGAATCTTCTGATGAAATTAATCTTGCCAAGTAAGGACTGCAATTCTTTCTTGTTAGTCGGCGGCACAAGCTGATCGATGGCCTTCCTGCTCTTGGTGCCGACCTCGATTCCTTTGCGGTGTACCATGAAACCCAGAAACTCACCTGCTGACACCCCAAAAGCACATTTATTAGGATTCATCTTTAAGCCATGCTTCCGAGTACACTCTAGTGTAGCCTTCAAATCGGCTAAGTGCCCCTTGTAGCTTTTGGACTTCACAACTACATCATCGATGTAAATTTCTACAATCTTACCGATCAACTTATGAAAAATATAATTCATAGCCCTTTGATAAGTTGCACCGGTATTTTTCAAACCGAACGTCATTACAACCCATTCAAACAAACCGATAGCACCAGGACACCCGAAAACAGTCTTAGGAATATCTTCATCAGCCATAAAAATTTGATTGTAGCCAGCATTACCATCCATGAAGCTGATGACCTGGTGCCCTGCACCCGAATCGACTAATATATCGGCTATCAGCATTGGGTAGCCGTCCATCGGGATAGCTCTGTTTAAATCCCTAAAATCAATACAGACCCGCATTGTATACAGGGACAATATTCGATACCCACTCGGCGTATCGGCAAGCTCGAATGAACTTGGCTTCCAGCAACCTTTCAATCTCGGCTTTGACGCCAGGTAATGAATCCTGCTTGAATCGTCGTGGCGGTTGCTTGAAAGGCTAAAACTCGGGCTTGATAGGCAATCTGTGTTCGACAATCGATTTGTCCAAGCCGGGCATTTTGTAGTACTCCCAGGCGAAACAGTCTTTGTATTCTTTCAATAAGTCAACCAGCTCCCGCCTGAACTCAGGGTCAACATTGGCAGCAATATACGTCGGCATTGGCCTATCACAAGATTCAATGTCCACTTCTTCAAGTTTGTCGGCCGACGTAAAGTCCTGTCCGAGCTTGCCCTCAGTGCCATCGATCGGATTGTCCATTAATAAAAAGACTCAGAGCCGATTGCCCTGACTAGCTGTTGACTCTCATCGCTGACCTTGATGGAGCCTTCCTCCCAAGTCTTGCCAGAGAAACAGTCATGATCCCCGGCCTCCCAATAGGCAGCATCTGCTGCGGCTATGCTCACCGAGTCATCAGCTGGGACCACCTCAACTTCCTCACCATGCCACTGCATCACACACTGGTGCATGGTTGATGGTACGCAGCAATTAGCATGAATCCAATTACGTCCAAGTAGCAGACTGTAAGATCCCTTGCTGTCAATCACGAAGAAGGTAGTGAGCAGTGTCTTCTTCCTGACTGTCAGTTTGACATCAATTGCCCCCCGGGTATTTGAAGAGTTGCCCCCGAAATCTTTGAGCATCATGTCGGTCTCGATCAAATCATCAGGGCCCTTTCCCAGCTTGCGAAATATGGTGTAGGGCATGAGATTGACAGTGGCACCACCATCAACTAGCATCTTGGTCATGGGCATCCCATCGACATATCCTTTGAGATACAGGGCCTTCAGGTGCCGGTGCTTGGGCGGTTTATCAAATGCGGCCTGCTGCGCGAAAACCAGCTTGGCAGTGGCCTGCTCAGACTCCGACTTATCAGAATCAGAGAAAACCTCAATCTTATTGGCTCGAGACGCCCTGAATTCAGCCGGAAGCACAAACACCATCTGCGCATCGGCTGTCGCCTTCCCATTGTCCTGAGGAAGCTTCTCCTGCCAGATTTGCTTCGTGCGGCCTTCTTCTTTGAGCTCCCTGTTCCTGAGGCATTGCACGCGGCGCCTCTGGCTCTTGGTCAAGTTCTCAGGGCACCATTGATTTTCCTGCCAGACCGGCCCTTGGTGATCAACTGTTGTTTCACTGAGCCGATCACGCAGGTCTCTTTTTTCGCGCCGATCCTTCATACCATGTGGGTGTCCAAGCCTCTCATGCATGGACCGATGGTTGGTCTGAGAGTGTCTGTACTCTCGGTATTGATCGCTGCACTCCGGGCAATTACGCAAAGTCGGCAATCTCAGACCTTCATTCCAACAATGCCTGAAAAATGGGCAATGCCAATGACTTTCTTCTTCCTCCCGGCGGCGAGCCAATTCTTCCTGGTAGTGGGCCTCCTCCTCATCACGAACCCATCTCCGGTATTCTTCCTCTTCGAGCTGCTTCCGGTGGGCCTTCTCCTTCTCCCGGCACCATTTGTTCAGCAGATCGCGGGAGGTAGGCCTGGTCTTCTTGGTGCCACTGGACTCCCCCTTTTCGTATTGGCTCTGGTTCTGCTCCCGTCTTCACTTGATCAGCGCGAGCTCCTCAGCCGATATCTGCATATCAGGGTCGACTGATGCATTCCTTCTAGCTTGGTTAGAAGTCAGAACTTTCATCTTGCCCGCAGGGGCCGACACCTCGACCATATTTTGGCCCTTTGGGAATGGGAACTTATCAATTTTCATTTTCCCCATAGCTGGGTTATCAAACTTCAATAAGCCGTGAGATATAGCCCTTTGTATCTGAGTTCTGAACGCGCGGCATCCATTGGTGTCGTGTGAGGTGAGGCCATGGTACTGGCAGAAAGGCTTCCCTTTCAAGTCTTTAGGAGGGGGTCTCACATAATCTGCAGGGAAGGTGATCTGCCCAGCACTGACCAGCAAATCAAATAATTTGTCCAGCTTATTGGTATCAAAATCATACTGATCTTCTGAGCTCCAATTTTTGGGTACAGCCATGGACTTCTTGCCCCACTTTAGCTCGACGGCGGTGATTTCGTCTTCATCTTCATCCTCTGAGTCCGAATTGCTGACGAACGTCGTCTGTTTGTATCTCCCCTCCTTACGGAAGATCTGGGCTTGCAGCTCCAAGGCCGTCACTCGCTGCAACACCTGGCTGATGCTATCGAATTCAATACCCACTAGCTTTTCCTGAATGTGCGGGAGCATTCCACCAATGACCAAATGAGCGAGCTGCTTGTCAGGCAGGTTTAGTGAATAGCACATGTTCTTCGTCTCCCTGAAGCGCTTGATGAAGGCTGATCCGAGCTCGCTACTCTTCTGGCGCATGCTGGTCAAATCAACAATAGTCTTCTCCCTGGTAGCCGAGAGGAAATAACTGTGAAACTTGCTTTCCAGGTCTGCCCAGTTTTGGAGTGTCCCGGGCTCCAAAGTGGTGAACCAACTGAAAGCCGGCCCAGTCAAGGACAATGAAAAGAAATGGACTTTGTGAGCATCCTCATAAGATGCCTCACCAAGCTGGGTCAGGTAACGGCTGATGTGCTCTATGGTAGATATGTCGTCTTGACCGCTGAACTTGGCGAAATCCGGTATGCGGTACCTTGGTGGTAATGCCACACAATCAAACCATTCAGGATAGGGGCACCTGTATCTGATCGACACCCCTGCTTTCGGCTGCAAACCGAATTGGTCCCTGAGCATTACACTCATCTTATTTACTAATTCGTCTTGAGGCGACTGTGCATAACCAGGATGTGGCGCCGATGTGAGCTCATCATAGGTGTGACCGATGTGATAGCTTGGAGTTGCCGAAGTCACGTTTCTAGTCTGCACGTTCCTGTCCGACGCGTTCCTAGTTGTACGCATATAAGCAGCAATCTGCTCAAGAGAGTAATCTCTGTATAGCTTAGGCTGCGGAGCTATTTTTGGAGCCGAATCCGTCGTCATATTGGGATGTTGATCAGATGACTTTGACGGTTTCGGCTGTTGCGGCGGAGGATCGGATGTTCCAGCCGCTGCATATGATTTAGTATCCTCTGAGGGAATATTAAAATACGTTCTCAGTCCTGCCTCTTGATGACGGTCTTCATGATGTTATAGAATGTCTGCAGGAAAACGATGTGATGGTGCCCGACTGCCTGGTGCGAAGCGTACCAGATGGCACTCTGTATGAACTCTTTGAATTCTTGCTCCTCCTTGTTGGTGTGGCCAGGCATGACCCACCTTGGGTAGGGGTTTTTCTTGAACATGTGGCCATCGTGATTCTTGGCAAACGACAGCAGACAGGCATCAGTGAATTTTTCGATGATCTGCTCCAACACCACAGCATCCTCGGGGTTGATCTCTTCACTCTTGACTCTGATGACGCCGTCGTCCCTGGGAGCCACGGTCTCCGGAGCCTTTCCCTTAGTCATGAGTGAAACGTGTCCCATCGGGCGTACCAAAAAGTGTATTGGCACAAAATGTGGTTCTTGTGTCTCAACACACCAGCGAAGCCGGATATGATCTCAAGAGCATCGGAGCTTCCAAAATCCAGCTAGCTTCAAACCCGGTCAGAAAGTGCCGATAACCCTCAGGCGTGCCAGTCAATTTGACCTGCAATTGACAAGGAAAAGATGATAGTCAGTAATCACAGGGCGGAACTAACCGGTATGTCCAGGTAGTTCCAACTATATGGCTCTGAGAGCCGATTCAATCAGAAATCGACTAAAGAGTCGATTCCGACATATATGCATGTTTTATCATAGAAAAAGACACTGAACTGATACATAATCGATTGATATGCATGATCAAATAGAACAATCTACATTAAACAAATCTATGCAGATAGTTGTAACAGATTAAAGCATAATCGATTGCTTTAAACAAGTCAAATCATTCAGTTCAGACTCTCTGAACATCAAACAGGCAGAAATCGGCTATTTAGCCAATTTGGCAGAATGCGATCGGTTAATTGGTTTTTCTCGAGAAAGCACAACCATATCGGCTAATTAGCCGATTCGGGGTCTGTGAGGCAGAAACTTGGCGGTGATTAGTTCCAAGTATAAATCTAATACTAAGACGAAGCTGATCTAGAAGGCCTGCGGCTTTGCACCAGTTTAGATGTATTCCCGAAAATAATCACAAGCAAATCTAGAAGGAATACAGAGCTGGTCTAGAAGGCCGGCGGCTCTATGTTCATTCAGATCGGCTCTTGTCAAGTATCCACAGCACGTACGAGCAAGATTACAATAATACTGGCCGAATCAAGCGATATCATAACAAAGCATAAACATGAACGAGACATAAATGACATTTTTCGTGTGAATTTAAGGCCAATACTACGCAATCTTGATCGGGCGGAAAATGTTATATTAATAAATAAACAATAAATGACAAATAACATCTTGATAACTTAATGAATCTAACTAAGATGTCAAATTAGTTAGAGCCGATAACTAATCCATGCACATAATCAAGCTTAACCTAAGCTCTCGTCCACCGGATGACGTTAAACATAGATTAAACAGGAAAACAAACATGAATCGATAACTAACCCTTATTTGATCTATGCCCACGTCCACCGGATGATGCTAAACTTATATCAAATAAGAATCAACCCCGATCTACGATGCTCCCATGTCCACCGGATGACATTAAAGAGACAAACCTTAGCGAGGCATGACGGTACATACAAGCAAGCCTGCGTCCACCGGATGACACTCAGCCCGATTGAAGAACTCACCGAGATCTACGTTACTCCTTCTCCTAAGTTTTGGCCGGAGCCGAAAGATGTGTTGTATTGATGTGTTTTTTTGTTACAATGGCCGGGGCTTATATTTATACCCAGGGCTTTGATAGAGTACTATTCGAATTACAACTCAAGACAAACACGGAAACTAACAAACTTTCCTAAATTAAAGGTAACTTGGAGCCCAATCTTTCCTTTCTTCAACGGACTCCGAACGTGACCGCTTTCTTGGCCGAAGGTCCATGCTGACGTCATCAAATCGGCTATTCGCGCCGTCTTCACCTTCAGCCCACAATCAATTTCGGGACCCGATCGACCACCTCTGTCTTGGCCTCTGTTCCCGTAAATCGGCTATCTGTATCCGGCATCGGTTATCTGTACTCAGTCCATATTTTAGTGTAAACACATGCCCTCCAATTTTGGGATAAAATAGTTTTATTCCAAAATTAGCATTGAGTCTCGATTCAGTCCACTCTAGAGCCAAAATCACAACCTCCCGCTCATCGCTTCAAACTCCGACGGCGAACTGAAACCCTAGCTCCGAAAAATCCTCTGTTGCATCTCCAACCTCGATTCGCTGTTTTCAAGAAATCCGCAAGCGATGGCAACTCCTTCCGAGATTCCCGAGGTACGAATCTTGCCAACTTGTCTTCCATTCATGAATCTCCGTCCGATTGGTCACACCTATCATCCATTTGTCTCAGGACCTAAAAAATAAAATTTTGATTCCGCTGAGGGATGCTCCGACCGCTTTCTTCCTAGGTCCGATGGGCGACTCCAACCCCGCGGAATTCATCAATCAAGAGACCAACCAAATCCCCTTTAGAGGTCCACTAGTGGATGCATCTTCATGGTCCAGGCAGCCCTTCAGGAGCTGGCCAAGCATGCCCAGCGGATGGAGAAATTGGTTCCGCCGCATCTCAGAAAGGAAAATGGGAGACTGGGAGCTGCGCAATCTGAGTCAGTGCCTTGACCTTTCTCTGTGTGATATGAAAAAGAATGAACCCCTCCTGATTGCTGCAAGTTACTTCTTGTCCAACTCTCTAAACGCCTTCATATTTGGAGATGGGCCAATGAGCATCACTTTGGGTGATATCGATATGCTGACTGGCCTTCAAATCACCGGTTCTTTCCAACTGTGGGACTTTCTTTCAGGTGGCGAAAAGAAGTTCCCAAAATTGAACGAGTACAAGGGCTGGACCGGCTATATCAAAACCCACCAGCAGTCGACCTCCAGTATTAGTGACAAGGAATACATAGCCTTCTTGATCTTGTGGCTGGAAAGGTTCGTCTTCTATGGCGCCTCCCTGGGGCCGGCCTATCACTTCAAGGCCCTTGCAGAAAAACTAGCTCAAGACAATTCAATCCCCTTAGGTAAAATATTGCTGGGATCTGCCTATAGACTAATGCACCGAGTTGCCAGCTATCTGCTGAAAGGGGAAGAAGTTCGGTGCATAACAGGTCCCTGTTGGTTGATTCAATTATGGCTCAACTTGTATTTGCACAAGATGGTCAGGCCAGACCTCAATAACCTCAATTACCCTTCCATCAACTATGCAGAAAAGGACAGCAACTAGATCACCAGGGGCTGTCAGAACTTCGGAGAAGCTGCCTCAGCCATCACCATCAATATGAACCGAGAGAACTTACCTGAGAAACTCTACAGAGGCTTGGGACCAGACACCCTGATTTGGTTCCCATATGTACATGATGTTGAATTCCCAATGCCCTATACCTTCAGTTTCAGTACAGGATGCTCTGATGCTGGAGCTACTGAAATATTCAACGTCATCATAAAGCCCTGCACACTGCCAGTCGACTTCAAGCATCTTCGTGGCACTAGCAGTACTGAACCCAGCTGGCCTTCATATGAATTTTATCACCCCAATATTGCAGCGAGATAACTGGGCATCGGCCAACTGCCCCCAAGCTTCCATTTCTACACCTTCTGAGGCCTAGAGATGAAATCACTGAGATGTTAGAAGCTGACAGGGTCTTTACATTGGGAGCAAACTTGCCAGTCTATACTGTAGAGCATTGGAGCCAAATTTCAATGTCCCACGAGACCTTCAATCTCTGGTGGCAACAGTGGCATGCTCATCTTTTCTGTCAAGGGATCCATGATAGATGCAGAGCCCTGGACCCAAGCTTCGATTCTACCTCGGCAATAAGTATTCTAACCGATTTCATTCAAACTGGCTGTAAATTGTGTTCTAATCTTCTATTAATGTAGGACCCAGAATCCAACCCTGCAGAGCAGATCAACTATTATCCTTCCTGCCCAACTGCCAGACTAGGCTCTCAGGCCCCATCCTTGAAGAAGATGATGAAGGCCCCTGCCAGTATGGCAACAGCTCCGACTTCAAAAAGAAAAGCCTCATCAAGTCTTCAGAAGAGGACAACCAAGAAAAGATCCAAAAGGAAGCCTGCCCAGGTATTTGGATGTCTTGAAATGCCTTTCTGCATCACTTATTCAGCATACCTGACTGAATCGGCTATACAATAGGTGAGCATTCAGCCGATCCAGGCACCCTCTGAAAACATTCAGGCCGAAACCCATCCAGAAACATCAGGCCATCAAGATACGGCTGAAGGCTTCCTGGGAACGGACGAAAGCATTGCTATTCAGCAAGAAGGAGAAGGAACTCAGGTATCAAATAAATCTGTAAGCACACAATCCTTCCTTACTGAATATTTTCTGACCCTTCTAAAAAAATACAGCCGAACAGCCCTCCTTTGTGGAACGAGCTTGAAGAAGAGAAAACACCATCTCCCGAACATCCAGGTAAGGCTCTTCGGCTGTTAACACTTGTCATGCTTACTCTATTTCTAACTCACTTTTTCTTTCAGAGCTTCAGCTGACTGCAGAAACACAAGCTAAGGCCATTCCCTCTGCCATAAAAGAAATCACTGTAGCAGATCAACCAGGCACTTCATCGGCTCCACTTCCCTCAGGCTTTCTTCAGGTGAAGCATTCATCTCTTAACTGATTCAAGGTCTTTATGTCATCACCATTTTTAATATGTGAACCCAGGTGCTACAGCCTTCTTCCCCCAGCTACTCCTTCGACCTGGAAGAATGCTGTGACGAAAATGAATTGGGCTCCAGATCTTCATCACTACCAGAGCCAGATCTCAAGAAACGACTGAGCGAGCTTCTTCCTCAGCTGAAGGTGGCCCTGACTGACCTGGCCGAGCACCCCGAACCTATTGATCAAGTTATTGAATTAATTCAGCAACAGACCTGCACGGCCATCCTCAGCTCCCTACCACAATTTGTCAAACTCAAGAGGGCCACTCCAGGGATCAAGACTGCCCACGACAACTTGACCGAGCTTGAGCAACTGACGAACAACAGGCTAACCAACAAACAAGAAGCCGGCGGGTTAGCCGATCAAGTCAAGTTGCTGAAAACCACAATTAACTCGGCCGAGTCAGAGCTAGACACTTTGAAGATCAGACGTGAGCAGTTGATGAAGGAGCTGGAAGAGGTCAACGTGGCCATTACTCAGCGTGAAATCTCCATATCGCCGAGCACCATTGATTTGGCCGTGAAGAAGAAGGAGGTCAGCGCCAGGGTCGTCGAGGGCCAACAAATAAAACAGCGCCTGAACATCCTAAAGTCAGCAGCCGATGAGGACCAGGAACTGCTACAGACCGGTCATGCTCTTCTTACTGATTGTATCAACATTGTCCGGTCCTTTCTGGGCTTGTAATCCTACACCTGCTTTGCATATCTGAATGATCATGTAATATACTTTGGCCAGATACATCTGAATCGGCCTTCTCTTTGGTTCTGTTTCTGAATCGGCTCTTCATAGCCTGATCCTTAATACTGCCATTGGCACAAATCGAATCGGCTGTTTTAAACAACTCGCACGAATAACTGATTCTGAACACCGGGCCCAAAATAACCGATTCAAGGCAACCGACCAAAACAGCCGATCGAGACGTTCCACCTTCCAAGCGTGGCATCGATTCCGGATTCAAGAAACGTGGGTAAACCCCAGCATAAATTCCGCCGTGTCGTCTCGTCTCCCGAGGGGAAAACCGTCTCGGTGCCTCCGTCTTTATAAATAGACGCGTGGCCTGAGCGAGCAACCGCGAACACACTAGCCTTCGCCTACCTGGCCTTTGCTCTTAGCCTCTTCTCCTCAAACAGAAAAAAGCAAACCTTCGAAACCAATCCCATGGCCGGCGACGGAGACCACGGCAAGCGACCGACTTTGAGTTCCGCTAAAGGCAACAACTTCAGCCGGTGCCTGTGGGCCGTGGGTGAACAGAGGCAACGCCTGCGAGCCTGGTTAGGGTAAGATTACTGCTCACTTCTTGATACCTCAATCCGATCTAATCTGACCATCAACGTCCTGCGCAGTGATGCGGGAGCCTCCGGTGCCGGCGGTTCAGGAACCGCTGCCGGGCCGTCTCAGGCCGCCCCTGAAGCTGCTGGAGCCACCCCCGGTGCGGGTGTTACTGCTGGCCCGTCTCACGGCCGCCATCGCTGGGTGACACCCCGGCAGTTGGCCATTCACAGCAGGTAAATCAGTTTGCGTTCATGGCATTGATCTTTCCCGATTCTGATTCATCTGCTTCTCTGATATTTCCAGTCCGGCTCGCCTGATCCCTTTTCCTCCGAGCACACGGAAATACCGTTGTAGCCTTCACCGGGAAGTATTCAGGGTATCGTAATTTCTCAGAGGAACGGTCTTTGTACTTAGTCTCTTGACTAGTTTATTCAGAAGATACGGAAGGGATAGCTTAGGTAGAGAGGTTCTTCTAAGGTCAAACGCATATCAGCGATGGTAACTTTCCCACTACTTGCATGCTTTAGGCCCACTGACGCACCTGGCCTGCCAAGCGATACTAGTATCAGCGCTATTCCGCGGCCGAACGTGGGGGATGCTGGTACGAGTGGACAGGGCTGTCACCACCTGCCACCTATCCCTCTGCCCGTGGGCGCGTGCAACATACGAAGGTAGACTCCGACCTAGACACCACGTCTACGAAGGCGACTACTACTCTAGCGGCGTACAGGAACATCCGTCTCTATCAGGAGTGCTCTTACTACAGCATCCGCCCAAAGGACGAACGACGATCCCACAAACAAGTACCTTTATGAAAGTAACATGCTTAATGAATCAAACCAAAGTTGAACACGAACTTCTTACTTCAAGTAGCAAGACGATTGTAGAGGTACAAGTTGGCTCGAGAGCCGACAAGCCCGACACTTCGTCCACCCAGAGGCAGAACTGCTTCGACTTCGCTCTTTCTCCAGCTCTTGTCCCTCTCACTCCCTATACTAAATTAGCTAGAAGCTAATGGAATGGAGCTTGCTCTTCCTCTCTACATTGTGACCTCTTGTGTTGGTGAATCAATTGATGAATAGGTATAGAGAGGAGGCCTCCTTTTATAGCTTGAGAGGAGGGGGTTCTATGCAAAAGGGTCATCCCCACATGGAAGGACCCAAACCGACCTCCAAAGGGTGGTTTCCACTTTCCATCTGTGTTGATCATAGGTGGGACCGTCCTTGGGGAACCGCCCTAAAACCGCCAGAAGAAAACTGGGCCCGAGAGGCCCCACCAAGGGGGCGGTTGCCCCCAGGACCGGCCGGTCCCCTGGTGGGCCCGTTTGGCCACCGCCTTCGTGTGGTTGGTTCTCCTCTGGGCCTAGACCTCTTCTATGGTTACGAATGGGCCCAGATTTGTAATAAAGGTGGGCTTCTTTGTTATTCTTGGTGGCGCATTCTCTGAATTCACATTTCTCCTTTACGCTTTCCAATTGGCATTGTGCACTTCCACTTGTTTCACCATAAATCCTGCAAAAACATAAACACTAGGGGTACAAGTGGAACTCTGTTAATAGCTTATGTCTATGTGTTAAAGTATGATAGTTTCTCTCCCTTTAGGCATAAGTTGGCGGTTAAAAATGATCTATAAGGACCGCCAACAAGACCCCAAGCTTAACCTTTGCTCGTCCCGAGCAAATAGCTAAATATGGTTGTTGATCAGGAGTTGCTACAATGTCGATCATATTTCAAATGTACCAAGTTTATAACAAAGTTTTCCACCGTAATTTGAATAAATCAGCATGCTATCCACCCTGCTATTATCTTGAAACAAATTGAGCCTTTTAGCCATCTCAAGTCTTGGGTGATTGCAAGACTGAACAGATTCATTAACATTGCTTATCATTCATCCCAAGATGAACCATCTTTCCGGAGGTTTTAAAAATTTTTGCAAAGAAATGTAAGTTCCTCAAATGATTCTCTCGATCGCTCAAAGTGTATGAATACCTCACCAAAGGCATTGTAATATTGCCCTTCATATCCTACCACTAAGGCTTATGAGTGGAGTTTTGGGTAGGTATAAAGGTGGGCATACTTGCATCACATATATTGCTAAATCAAAAACCGAACCACAAGGAGATACAAGTCATATACTTTGATTGAGATGTGCCAGTGTGTGGAGCATGAAGATGGTGGAATCCTAATTTCTAAATATTTTGGCACTCCATGCATCATGAATTTCTCCTATATTGGATGGAATGAAACTTTTTTGAGGGATATGGGCTATAAGATCATATATCCATACTATTTTTTTCTTCTTCTTTTTTTTTAACGGGTACTTGGAACTTTTTTTTTCCGTTTGTTTATTGCATGCCCCTTGGCATGGTTTTTGTTTTTTTCTTTTAAGCATAACCCATATCTCTTGTTAGTATTTGAAGAACTTTGGCTAGAGAGATGTCATGATGGAATGCGATGAGTAATTATATGGTGAAAAATGAATGCGCGGCTTCTCAGGGTAAGAGTCGGTATTTTTATTTGGTGGATAACAAATGCGCGGCTCTCAAGGTAAGAGTCGGCATTTTTATTTGGTGGATAACAAATGCGCGGCTCTCAAGGTAAGAGTCGGTATTTTTATTTGGTTAAAGAGTGTGCAACTCTCAGGGTAAGAGTTGGCATATTTTTGGTGGATGGATGGGTGCATGTTGTGCGCAACTGTCAGGGTGAGAGTTGGCTTTATCTAGTGGGTGCATGTGAATCTCAATCATGGGTGCATGACCATAATCTCACTTAGGTCACAACAATTTGACCTAACTCAATGTTCCACAAGCAGCATATGACTAAAGGGTTTGCATAATTGAAACATGTCATATGGCCTTGGTAGGTATTTCATAATCATTGAGGAACTTTTATTTTTGAAAGTTTTCGAAAATAAAACTCCGGATGTCAAATTTCGCTCAGAACAAAGTCATAGCACAGCCCATGTCACCATATCATATCAGGCAATAACTTAGACAAGATTAAGCATGTGCAACCCATTAGTCCAAGTTTTTAGGATGAGACATTTTTAGCTGATAGACCCAAACCTTAGAGAAAGCTCGATTATAAAATGGGTACAGGTGAAACAAAAGACAGAGCAACTGTTCATCATTTCAACAAGGGTAGAAACTAACACATCTTAACACATATGAGTGGGGAGAACATATCTCACCTTTTTTAAGTTGGAGAATTTTAAAAATAAATGTGAGATACAAGTTACCTTTGTGGGAGCCCTCCCCCACGCTTGCTTTTGACTTGCCAATGTGTTTCACCTGGGGGTGCCGCTAATTGGTGGTGCCTCAACTTGATGTGCAGTTCGTGGCCTCTCTTGAGCGTGCTAGGAAGCTCCCCCCCCCCAAGCTTGTTTTTATGGTGGTATTGAGATAACAAGACAACAAAACTTGGGGTTGGAAGATAAATTACTCTTTTTCTCCAAGATTTTATTTATCATTATATTTTTATTTTTTTATTTTCAAGGTTCACCTAGGAAATACTTGTCTCTACTGTCATCTAAAGACTTACCCTCATGGAGTTGATAAATTTCTGCAAGGGGTTAGTCCATAAGATTAACCAAAATCTATACTAGCAGCTTTGGTTTCAAGATCAAACTTGACACCATATCTAATTTGTCAAGGTAGGCTTAAGAATCTAAGCACCATGCTTACATTAGAAATCTTATAGAGGCATGATCTCACATCCCAGCTTCAAACTAAACACCGTGCTTAGTTAGAAAGATGTAAGACCAACACTTCCAAACCAAAACTTACTAGCATAGAGAAAGGAAATATGACAGGATAACCAAGAGTCATTCAACGGAGACAGATTTGTTGACAAAGGAACCTAGTCAGAAGTTTGCTTAGCCAATCTATTCAAACTCAAACAAGGCTAGGATAAGAGAGTAAAGAAAGGCATGCCTTGCTTCATCTCCAACATGAATTTCTTCCATTATTCATTATAACAACTCAAAGTTCATTAATCAAAATGCAACACCATGTCACAATTTTGATTAAAGAAGGCTAGTTTAACCTAAGCACCATGCTTAAATTAAAAAGCCTATGGATGTACCACAAGTGTACTCATGTGAATACACCCAAACTCAGAGCATATGGCATGAACAGAGGAAGAGCATGATATTATATTTTCATGGAGACAAATATGAGTGAATGAGTTGGTCAATATTACCTTGACATACCTGAATGTGTGTACCAATAGCATGTATGGATGAAACATCAGAGTTGTCGCTGTGGTGGCTCGGTTTCCATCTCAGGTGACTACCAAGGCGTGGGTTGGAGTCCATCACTTTTAGTAGCATGTCGTCGTGTAGCAAGTCGTTTATTTGTAACTCCTGCATATTAGTGACTCGCATACACGACAAATGTACGAGGAACAACTCATGCAAGCTTCTAACTAAAAGGAATATTGCGACCATGACTCCCCTTTGTTGTGTTTTTTTTAAATCTTTAAATGAAGTGTGATCCAAGATATGCGTGGAGTCATGGTTGGTCAAAGGAGTGAGAGAGGTGTTGCACAAACCACCGTTGAAGATGAAGGAGGTTTATGGAAGTCATGTATCCTGTCCTGGTTGCGTGATGAGTCACTCGGTGTTGTGCAACGTGCAGGGGAGATCTTGAAGGTGTGTTAGGTATGCTTGAGAGATCTCCCCCACACTTATTCTTGTACCTGCTTTATTTTGATAAAAAGAAAACAAAACAAGAGCAACAACAACAAGCAAGGACTCTATTAACTATAAGACCAGAGAGCAAGAAAGATTTTATTATTATTTCATTTTTAGTTTTATTGAAAACTTGTTCACTCAACTTTTTATAAACAAGGCCAAGATAAAGATGAAGAGAAAGATATGCCTTGGTTTATCTTCATATCAGATTACTTTCATTGATTATGTCAACAACTCAAAGTTCATTGATCAAATGAAGACAGTTATAAGAAGTTAGTGAACATTTATTTACCTTCGCATACCTGAGTATATGTATCGGTAACATATATGTATGAGGCGTTGAAGTTGTTGTTGCGGCTAGCATGATGGTTCAGCTCAGGTGATCTCCGAAGCCAGGCCACACACACATCAATGCGCATGGGCCATGTGCCTTGATGATACTAGCAAAGGTTTAGAAGAGGGAGACTCCCAATCTTTTTTTTCTTTTTTTTCGTAGTTTTCTTTCTTCTTCTTTTTTAGTCTCCCTCATCTCTCTTCTTTTTTTTCTTTCATTCATTTTTTCTTCTCTTTTTTTAAGGCGAGGCTGACATCTTCATCATCATTTTTTTAATGACCCTTTGGTGTGCATGGAACTTGGGTTTCTCACCGTCCTCCCTCACACTTGGACTTTTGCATGAAAGTCAAGTGCCGAGTTAGGGCCTTCTTACGAGTGTGTTTCATTACCTAGGAGTGCATCAAGCTTTTGTAGTTGATGTCGTTCCATGTCGTCAAGCATCATATGACCCGAGTTCTTCTTAATTTTTCCTGAAATGGTTAGCGACATACCCGAAGGTGCATACTAACTTGACAACATGCCCTCACCATTTAAAGAAGATATATATATTTTGAAAATAACAATAGTAACAATAATAATAAATATATATATATATTAAGGATAATCCGGGGTATCTCCCGGCAGTGCTCAAGTTATGGTCTTAAGCTTGACCGTGGGAAGTTTTTCTTGCAGCAATCAATGGTGGTGTAGTTCCCAGCTTTACCACCAATCATAGGCATTAAAATTCAAGCTGCAAGGTACGCACCATTGTACTACTACGGGATTTGCAATGTTCATGACAAACATAAGCATTCACAACCATTCTCTCAAAAAGTTGAACAACTAGAATCAAGAGATGGTTGCGAGATCCTCGTAGAAGCAGGTGGTCTGAAGCGAAATAAACTCTGGAGACCTTGAGCATAAATGTGAGGGACCTCAAAACCATGTTTGTTAGCGGGCCCCTTCTTGGCTCTAAAGTTATTGCTTCGGGCATGTCCGTGGCATGGAAGTTTTCATTCTCAAAAGATATATCATGGAGGATGATCACTTAACCTTGACCATTATCGAGAACAATGTTATTGATGGCCAAACGGACATGCATCTTGTTCGAGCAAGGGCGCAGGAGAAGGATTCGCATGCTCGAACAAGTAGCTTTGCTTCGCCTTTAGGTTTTCGAGCAAGTGCTAGAAGCAAAACTTTCAAACTTCTCATCGGGGCTCCCTTCTTCTTCTTTTTTAAATATATAAATGAGATTTTCAAGAGGGTGCCCGATGAGAAGATCAAAATCGAGGATGGCATAGATGAGGAAGTATAAGAAACTTCGATTTCGTTAATTTCCAATGGCACAACCCTAACAATCCCACAAAACTCAAAAATGAGTCCGGATGGACTTCTGAAAAGTTTGTCGGTCGGGACTAGCGGCATATCGCCCTAAAAGGGTTTCCGCTGGAATGAAAGTAGACCCAACTGTGAGGTTGTGTAAGGCTTTCACGGACCCCTTAATGAGCAAGACATGGTTGTGGGAAGTGAAAGAATCTGAATTTCTTCAGAAGAACGTTTCACTTCCAACAAGCAACAACTGTACTTTCGATGACTCCGCATTAGGGGAGACTTCCTAGCAAATGTCAGAATTTTGTGCTAAGAAATCTTTCAAAGTTCTGCCATAATCCTCGAATTTTGATAGCGAACTCCGAAGGATAAAACATTCCTTCCTTCGGTGTTCGTGGTTCGGGCGAGGGCTCAACAAATGAATCGAAGGGTGGTAAGGGAAAAGATTCGACTGCTGAGGGCTCTTCAGAACTTGACATGCCCTTGTATGGAGGGGTTTGGGTACGATGACGGGAGAAGCGTGCTTCTCTAGGATGTAAACAAGGATTTTCCTCTATTTCGTCATGGTTTTTATGAAAACGGACCTCCAACGGTTATGTCAAAGCATAGGGCAGCATCTATGTCTAGATCCGAACAAAGAATATGCAAAAGCACATTATCGGAAAAAGACAAGTCTAGGTCAGCATGTATAAACATTGTAAACCTGACCTAGGCTGTACCTATGGACTCCTTCTCATTTTGCTCAAAGTCAAGGTTTGCCCTTGGTAGAGTGATGATACGAGACATGGGTAAGAATGCAAGATAAAACTTGATCTTAAGTTCATCCCATTCTCTATTCGCACTTTCTACGGCATCAGTGTACCATTGTTTTGCCTCCCCTTGAGGGAGAACAGAAACAACTTCCACTTAAGAATTTCTTGTGTCATGCCAGAATGCTTAGGCATGAACACAATTCCTCGAATTTTTGCAAGTGGTCAAAAGAATTTTCATTGTCGTGACCAAAGAAGGGTTTTGTCCGAACCATAGCTTTGAATCTTAGGTGGAGTTCATAACTGGATGGAAATTTTGGTTTTGAAAAAGAATGTGGTTCAAAGAACTCCCCCTTTGAAGCAGAAGGATTTTGAATTTGGAGCTGGCTTCATGGTGAAAGGATCGGATAAAAGGAATATTTTGTTTTTATAAAAAGAAAAGATAAAAGATTTTTTTGATAAAACACAAGGATACACGGGTGAACTAGGTTCGGAGATAAATACGACAACCGTTCCCCGGCAACGGCGCCAGAAAGCTTGTTGGCGCTTCTTAGCGTCAGCAGAAAAGTCCGCAAGCGCACAGAAATACCGTTGTAGCCTTCACCCGGAAGTATTCAGGGTATCGTAATTTCCCAGAGGAACGGTCTTTGTACTTAGTCTCTTAGACTAGTTTACTCAGAAAAGACGGAAGGGATAGCTTGGGTAAAGAGGTTTTTCTAAGGTCAAACGCATATAAGCGATAGTAACTTTCCCACTACTTGCTTGCTTCAGGCCCACTGACGCACCTGGTCTGCCAAGCGATACAGTATCAGCGCTATTCCACGGCCGAACGTGTGGGATGCTGGTACGAGTAGACAGAGCTGTCACCACCTGCCACCTACCCCTCTGCCCGTGGGCGCGCGCAACATACGAAGGTAGACTCCGACCTAGACACCACGTCTACGAAGGCGACTACTACTCTAGCGGCGTACAGGAACATCCATCTCTATCAGGAGTCCTCTTACTAGAGCATCCGTCCAAAGGACGAATGACGATCCCACAAATAAGTAGCTTTATGAAAGTAACATGCTTAATGAATCAAACCAAAGTTGAACACGAACTTCTTACTTCAAGTAGCAAGACGATCTTAGAGGTACAAGTTGGATCGAGAGCCGACAAGCCCGGCACTTTGTCCACCCGGAGGCAGAACTGCTCCGACTCCGCTCTTTCTCCAGCTCTTGTCCCTCTCTCACTCCCTATACTAAATTAGCTAGAAGCTAATGGAATGAACCTTGCTCTTCCTCTCTACATTGTAAGCTCTTGTGTTGGTGAATCAATTGATGAATAGGTGTAGAGAGGAGGCCTCCTTTTATAGCATGAGAGGAGGGGGTTCTATGCAAAAGGATCATCCCCACATGGAAGGACCCAAACCGACCTCCAAAGGTCGGTTTCCACTTTCCATCTGTGTTGATCATAGGCGGGACCGTCCTTGGGGAACCGCCCTACAACCGCCAGAAGAAAACTAGGCCCGAGAGGCCCCACCAGGGGGCGGCCGCCCCCAGGACTGGTCGGTCCCCTGGTGGGCCCGTTTGGCCACCGCCTTCGCGTGGTTGGTTCTCCTCTGGGCCTAGACCTCTCCTATGGTTACGAATGGGCCCAGATTTGTAATAAAGGTGGGCTTTTTTGTTATTCTTGGTTGCGCATTCTCTGAATTCACATTTCTCCTTTACGCTTTCCAATTGGTGTTGTGCACTTCCACTTGTTTCACCATAAATCCTGCAAAAACATAAACACTAAGGGTACAAGTGGAACTCTGATAATAGCATATGTCTATGTGTTAAAGTATGTTAGTTTCTCTCCCTTTAGGCATAAGTTGGCGGTTAAAAATGATCTATAAGGACCGCCAACACTGAGGTTATGTGGTATTGATTCTATTGAATCAAAGGTCATTATCTATCAAAGGTAATGCAACTTGTGTTGTTATGATAAAAACAAGTTATACTTAATGCAATATTTTTGCACTAAGATTGTTCTGTCCCATAGGTAATATGGGTATATGAACATTTGCAAACTAAGTCTTGTGATAATCTCACCTAGATATTCACAAAGCCTACGATGCTCCACATTTTTTATGTATTGAGTATATTTGTATAAATTTATTTATTTTGATTGATAACTTGTTATCAGGGGGGAGTCTCCCTGATTAATAACTTGTTGCACATATCATATTGCACTCTTTTCTTTTTATGAGTTTTTCCATTGGGTTTCTCATATAAAAGTTTTTAATGAGACAATATCAACACAAGGTTATGTCATATCATCCATTTTCCCCATAGGGGTTTTTGATGGATAATATTGGGACATAAGGTGTATTGTACTCTTTTCTTTATGTGAGTTTTTCCTTTGAGATTTCTCATATAAAGTTTTTGATGAGGCAATGTCAACATAAATGTTATATGCTTATCATCTATTTTTCCCCACCGGGGTTTTTAGAAGATGATATTTGAGGCATATTGACCCTATGATCAAGGTGTTTTTAGACTAAGGCTTTGGGTTTATCCAAAGGGTCTAATAACATTGATGATTGTATATCATGGTGTTTCTTCTTATTTTTTCCCCAGGGTTTTAAGGAGTTTTGCCTGGTATATTAGTACACTTTGGTTTTTCCCACAGGGTTTTTCCAAAGCTTTCAAGATGATGACTGATGAACAAATAACGGTGTCTTCAAAGAAGCAATTGATCAAGGAGGAGTGTTAAGAATTAATTAATTAATTAATGATCAATTAGATTAATCTCATCATTAGCAACTGCTAATGATAGATCTTTTAGATAGACACCTTTTCACAAGAGACACCTCTTCGCCAATAGAGACACCCGTCTATTGGGCTTGTATATATATATATATATATATATATATATATATATATATATATATATATATATATACACAGTTCATCAATCAGACAATCATTTGCATTCTCGCTTGTCTCTCTCGCGCGCTCTCTCTCTTGTTTAATAGTCTCAGCTTTCGCTCGTCTTGCACTGGTAGCCCTCTCTGGTCCCAATCTTAGTATTACTGTGTGCTCCTAGAGTCTCCATATTAATATTCACAAAAAAAAAGTCTCCATATTAATATTTTAGAATAAGCGATCAATCCTACACAGATTAGTAGAAAACATAAAAACATCACGTCACCAATTTGGTAGACTCAACGATTTTTCGATTATAATAACTACCGGATGTATTTCATTATCCAAACATTATCCACGTCTAACAATATGAAAAACTAGTTTAAAGTAACAATTGATCGGATATATATCCGAATCATGCACATGTGCCTCTATCATTATACTTAGGCCCTGGATCTCACCCTCTAAACTTTAGAGCTAAACCTCCAAACAGGTATTTTAAAGTTAGATCTAAATTTTAGTCCAACTCACATTAGAGCATTAGACCTCAAAACTGAGCTAAAGTGCTCTAAACTTTTTAGAGCTCTAAGTTTAGAGGAGAGAATCAAACAGGCCCTTAATCCATCCGAATTTATAAGTCATTTGACCGTTTTCAACCCTAAATTTAACCATTCGTCTTATTCAAAAAATTTACGCAAAAAATTAAATTTAAAGTATTCTTAAAGAAATTTTATTAATAAAGCATGTCATAATAAAAAAGATGATATTTTGCAAAAAAAAAAGTTTGAATAAGACGAGTGGTCAAACTTGAGGTCAAAAAAGTCAAACGACCTATAAATTAGAAAGGAGTAGAAAATAGGCTAATTAAAGTGCCGTTCTTAAATCTTTATGTGAATTATCCATCCATATCAATTATCAAATAATATGAAGGATCCCTAAATTTATATAATTACCTACATTTACCGTTACAAAAATAATCTAAAGTTAATCCCCGGTTGTTAAAATGTACGTACTCCCTCCGTATCAGATTTAGAAGTTGTTTAGAACAATAACACAGTCTTCAAAGCATGACTTTGACTTATGTTTCTATAAAAATATTTATTAAAAAGTGATATATATATATATATATATACTTTTATGAAAATATATTTAAAGACAAATTTATTTGTATAGTTTTCATATTTCTAAACCCAATAGTTTAAAAGTTATTCATAATTTATATTCCCAATGTTTGATAAAAATCTTGTCCAAAACAACTTACTCTTCTGATATGGAGGGAGTATGTAAATTACTTACGTCTTCCACAAAAGAAAATAATTACACTTACCTCTGTCGTTATAAAACATTTAAATTACTTATATACATGCTCTTAAATTATCCACATTTTCCAATATTACTCATGTATGTGCCCCACCTTACTTTTCGGCTCCTTATTAATTGGCGATCTGTTATATCATCTTTGCAATCTCATTAAGGGGGTGTTACCCAAAACTTTTTGGAATCTTAGTATTATACTATATATGTTAACTTTTGCAATAAGTATCTAATCATGACCTAAATAGGTAAAAGATTCGTCTCACGATTTACATGCAAACTGTACAAACATGTAAAAGATTTATCTACATTTAATGCTTCATGCGTGTGATCAAACATTCGATGGATTTAAGAAGTGCATCTAAACAAAGCCTAAAAAATAAAGGTATGTTAACCCTGTTTCTGAATAAATAGATTGCTAGAGTTGTTTTAAGTCATGTTTTTCGAAAGGGAAGATATATTAAGCATAAGCACAGTACATCCTCCCTGTTACAAACTAGACCCAAAAGAAAAAAGAAAATTACAACTGAGTCCTCAGGACTCAAGCTCATCTTTGTCGTCTCCGGACACCAGTTCGCCGCAGACACCCCGTCGGTCCTTGTCCATCTCCCGTGCCGCCAAGGGACTCCAAACCTTGGAAATACCGCAACAACCATCACCTGGAGCCTCACCAAGCTAATCGATTTTGTTGAAAGAACATCGGCCAGCCCCTTGACAGGAAGGAAGAGGAAGAAGAAATCCGCCATCACCGACCGAAAGACCGGCGACCGGAAAGGAAATCCACCACCGCTAGGGATCCCAGCAACGAGGACAAACCACATACCCACGAGGATGACATAAACATCCACCCTTCCGCAGGCAAGCAAAGCTCACATACCTCGCGACGACCATGCCGAACCAGCAACTGCCGCCGCTCGTGAAGGAGCAGTTTATTAGCCGGTACCTCATCCTCAACGCGAACGAAACAGCGGAGGCCACCATCGGAGACCAAGCTGAAACCGCCACCATCGCCATGGAGGAAGGGACGAAGCAGAGCCTGTATCGGCAACACCAACACGGAGAACCTAACCCTAACCTACGGAGACCTTACTGCTAGGCTAGTATATGTACCTCAGCCGCCAATCCCGTAGCTCCTTCACACATCCGGCGCCTACATGGCCACCGGAGGCAAGGAGGAGCTGGCGGAATCAACGGCGAGAAGGATTTCGCCCTCCCGGTCGCCCTCTGTCTACTGTAGCTTGGGGAAAGAAACGGGAAGGGAAAGAGCCCCCAATGTCCAGAATTTATGTTTTGAGTCAATTTTAAAGGTAGAAAGAGCCAGCTAACATGGAGGCGAGAGAGAATAAATAAACAGTACCCAATTCTATGAAAACGCTAGCCTCATAGAGAGACTAGTTGGTTCCCTTATATATGTGGCATTGAGTTGTGTGTAAGACTATCTCACCTTCCTCTACTTATAATGGTTTGATTGCCACACAATAAGGGCATGTTTGGTTGGAAACCTGGGAAGGTTGCCTGGTAAAAAGTGTTGCCTGAGAGTTGCCTGAAAATTGAATGAAATCTGCCTGGCCAGGCAAGTTAAGAGATAGTCTGTTTGGTTGGAAGCCTATGCCTGAGAACAATAATAAAGAGATGAGCTATATTCATATCTATTATAACTTTAATTTTATTTGAAAAACATACATCATTATAAAGTAAATAACAAAATAATATAAATCAATGCATTTTTTTGAAGTGATAGTAAAATATACATAATTTCAATACATTATTAACTAAAAATTATTGACAATTAATAAATGGATAGAACGATGCTTTTTATAATGTATAGAAGGTTTGGGTATCCAGCAAATAGTACTAATCACGTTCCACACATATTTCAAGATTAAGAAATTAGCAAGAAGACAAATAAAAAAGATAGAAAAAAACAAAATCTACACTTTTCCAACTGACTAGTATTAATCGTCTCCCAGGCAACCATAGTGCTGGGGCCAGGCGCTCGTTTTTGCTCGCCTGGGCTCCAACCAAACGTACCCCAGGCAATACTCTGGAGGATGTCGGACCAGGCAAATCTAGTTCAGGGTACAAACCAAACAAGCCCTTAATAGCGCTAGCCGGCCAGCAGACAAGAGACAAGCTAGAGTCGATGGAGAGTGCTCCTAGACGATTAATGAGAGGCATGACAGAGTTTCGCCTCGCTGCATAATAACTAGTCCTAAAATTGGTAGAAGTAGCTGTGTTTAGAGGGACAGAGTGACGATTTTCAAATCAAAGACGCGATCTTCCGGCGCTGCAGAACAAAGTTAATTCGTAGCATGAATTAGTAAGTGCATGCCGTCTTCACTCTCTAGCTAGGCCAAGTGTGGCGACAATTACACACTTTGCTCTTAATAGCGGAACACCGAGTGAGACGGCTCAGCTGGTTTCTTGTCGCGCAACGTTCGCGGAGAGCAGAGAGGGAGAGAGATCAAGCAATACCGAGCCACACCAACGGCGTGTCGCCGAGCAGCTCGTGCTCGTGCACCGTGTGTGCACAGCAAGCGTGCCGCCCACTGTGCGAGTGTGCGTCGCCCGGAACAAACCCGCGCGCGCCTCCGGTCGGCCTATAAATTGGCTTCCGCGCACCGGCCAGCCAAGCTCATCCCTCGACCGCCTCTCTCGCACAAGTCACAGAGCAACCAACCAACACCAAGCAGCGTCGATCCGTGCCGTGTCTCTCGTGCAAGCAGCTAGGAAGCAAGCAAGGAAAGCTTCTTCGACCATGGCCAAGACCAGCAGGCTGCTCTTCTCGCTCTCGCTCGTCGTCCTTCTGCTCCTCGTGGAGGTGAGAGCATGCATGCAGATATACGAGCTTCTCTGATCAATGACGATATAATTGGTTCGATTCCTAATTGTTTTGATTCCTTTCGCGTTGTGTGCAGACCACTGCTCCCCATGGACAGGCTGACGCCATCGGTAAGAGCCCTGCTAGCTGCATTTCGTGTGACGCTAGCTATAGCTAGCCTGCTGTCTCTTCTTTGCTCTGCACATGCATCATGCATGCATGTTGATAGATCACAGTACTAATGAATGATGTTTGTTGCGTGAACTAATTAACGCAGACTGCGGGTCGAGCTGCGCGTACCGGTGCAGCAAGTCGGGGCGGCCCAAGATGTGCCTGAGGGCGTGCGGCACCTGCTGCGAGCGCTGCGGCTGCGTCCCGCCGGGTACCTCCGGCAACGAGGACGTCTGCCCCTGCTACGCCAACATGACCACCCATGATGGCAAGCACAAGTGCCCGTGATCCCAGTCCCTGATGACGACTCGTCACAGCATCAGCTTGCATTGCCAAGAACTGCACTACTACTACCACACGAGTACATGTTCGCTATATTGTGTTCGCCATCCATCCATCCATCGTCAGTTCACTGTGTACGTACGCGTACATATACCATTACAGCGTCGTTACTCTCAACTTCGCACCAAATAAAATCAAAGCTCTGTATATGCCTCTACTACTGTGTCGTCGTGTGTTCCGTCTTCCGATCATACACGCATGCATGAATGAGTGAATATAAACAGATATGTAGTAAGATGATATAACAGATACTAGGAGAAAACCCTGCGCGTTGCTGCGGGAATCGCCGGTGAAAAACTAAATATATGTTAATAGATGATGTGGTTTGCAAATGTGAAAAGTTTGAGTGAAACATAATGATATGCGTTAATTGGATGTGTTAGTGGATGATGACGATGACATTTTGTATGGCAAGATATAATGTGTTAGTGGGATTTTAAGTGGATGCTGATGTGGACACTTTGCATAACGAGAGAAATAGCTAGTGGGGTTTGTTTATATAAGAAGTATAGATGTGGTGTTGTCTACTAACGCTAGCTGCTTACAACAGTGACCGTATATATATGCCGCCACGGCGCCATGTAGTGATCAGCTTGGCTATATACGGTAACTTAAGCAGCAGTGCTAATCTATTCTAATAGCCAGCATCACGCGCACAGTAGTGATACGAGGCTACTCGCATGGTGCGGCGTTCCAGCGCACTTTCCCTGGCACGCCCCATGAGAAAATTTTGTTGCTGGTGGTACGCTATTCACACGGGCGCCTTGTACGCTCGCTGAAAGTGAGATCGATATCGATGTGATGCGACCACACCTACGGTACAGTTCAGGCGATCACTTCGTCGCAGCCTCGCAGAACGAGGAGGAGCAGGCAAAAGCCAGCCATGCATGCGATGCACTACACTGCACGGGCAGATGCATGCATACTGCAGCAGAAAATTGGTGTCCATGCACTGCGCAGTCTGCGCTCGACGCCTCGACACGTCCTGGTTACCCGGGAAAAACGCCTGCTGTGTACTAGTAGCTACGGAGTACTCCGTAGTTCGATCATCTACGGAGAAGTTCAGGTACAACACCAACCGCTTGGACTGTGGAACGCTGCACATAGCAGTTGGAGTAACATTGTACACTAGTAGAAGGCACGCGCCCTCGCGTGCACGTGAGATGAAAATACATCTGACTTCTCTTGCAGGATAAGACCGAAGATATCCGTTGACTATAGTTTTATGAGAAAAATAAAACTATAGTATGAAATTTTGATAACAGCAATAACACTTTAAATTGATTTTTTAACTGTTAATTGGATAGGCCTTGGAAAGTTCATGTATCCCCTTTCTGGTGAAGTATCTAGGCCCTAATGGTTTCGGTGATTAATGACAATAAGACGGTTATTATGAGTAACGTGTGTTTTGCAGGATAATCTAGAGGTTAGGTCATAATAACATATAGGTTCAAGCCCCTAGCGATGAAATTCGATTCGGTTTTCAAAGGATGGAAGACAAGACGGTGATAGGCTAGTGCCAAGTGTCGCTTGAAGTTGAGAGACACTTGGGTTAGTCTTTTCTCTTTGACCGTACTATTAAGAGGGGGTTTGGATGGGTAGCTTGACTTAGAGCAAGATTAGAGAGTGTAGATGTGATGCACACTTGTCTAACATAGCTCTACACAGCCCAGGGAGACTCTTGAGAGAGAGAGGGGATCAAACTTCGTTTTGGAAAGTTTTCGATTCGACGAAGTTTTGATCAAATTAGAGGCGTCGGACTCTACCTAGTATGGGCGTCGGACCAATAGTTAGAGTCCGACGACACGTGCCAGCTCCTGGACGATTCTCAGCGTTCCAGGGAGCATCAGACCCTGGCTGTAGGGTCGTCGGACCATTGGCCAGAGTCCGACGGTGCCTCTGGGGTTTCAGCGAGCGTCGGACCGATTCGAGAGAGAGCGTCGGACTAAGGATTCTTAGAGTCCGACGCTTTCAGAGAGGTTCCCGCAGCGAAAAAGAGCGTCGGACTTGGTCCAACGGTGTGCGTCGGACCATTGATCCGTGTTATAGCCGTTGAGAGGCACTGTGCCAGCTGTTCAAAAGCGTCGGACGGAGGAGCGTCGGACCATCGAGTTCGGTCCGACGCCCCTCTGGCACGGGACTGAGCACAGTGCGACTATGAGAGTCGGACCGTGGTAGATGGTCCGACGATCGAGCCTCGGCAGCGTCCGACGGTTCGCAGGAAAGTGAGAAACGGCTAGTTTTGGAGAGTGTGAGTATTTATACTCCAACAAAGGCTCCATTCTATCTCTCTTGCCACTTCTAACAGCTGAAAGAACCCTTGTTGATCTTGTGAGAGAGCAAGAGCCCTAGGGAACATTGAGTGAACTCCATTGCTTGTGAGCTTCTTCCCTAGAGAGATCAAGAGTGACTTGTGTGCATCCATCACCCTCTTTGGCCTTGTTCTTGGTCAAGTGAGAGTCTAGGCTTGTTACTCTTGGTGATCGGCATCACCTAGACGGTTTGGTGGCGATCGGTAGCTTGGTGACCGCTTGGAGAGCTTGTGGGCGGCCCAAGTCAAAATTGTGAGCAGTTGTGGGCGATCCACCGCACCGGAGAGGCAAAGGATCTGCCCGTAGAGAGCACTTGGTCTTTGCGAAGATCAAGGGGGAGCTACGCCCTTGCGTGGGTGCTCCAACGAGGACTAGTGGGGAGTGCCGACTCTCCGATACCTCGGGAAAAATCGGATTTATCATTCTAACCCTTTACATTCCCGCATTTCCTTTGTGTTCTCTACTTTCCTAGAGTAGTATACTTGTGATAGGACTTGGCTCTAGGTTGCATAACTTGTTTTAGAAATAGAATTGACACAAGCACTTGTGGGGTGACATTGGGCAAATTGCGATAGGTTGAATTGTGTTTGCGAAAAATTTATTAGTTGCCCAATTCACCCCCCCCTCTTGGGTATCCTTGATCCTTTCAGTAGGAAGCCACCAATAACTTCATTTCACAACTACAGCTTTTGATGGACATGTTCTTATGTTTGATAACCACTAGGAAAAGGGGCGTGGTGTGTTGCCGTGCCAACATGCCTACACTAGATTTGGCCAGTGTATGATTTTGTGTTTGCTTTCGTAGAATTGTTGTCAAATATGTATTAACACGTTGACGCGCAGCTGCGTGGAGTGCCTACCATTTTTAGCCAGTTTGTCCATGTATTTATGTTGCCACCACGTATTATTTTTTATGAAGCAACGATACATAATTTGGGTATTTGGCTACTATATATTTCGGTGATTGTCTGCAGGCCATATGTATCACGTATAGTGCAAGTATATTATTCTGGTTGTGTATATTCATTTGAAATATTTATGTATGAGATATGATGTGCTCATGTATATGAATGTACGGAATATCATATACTCTGTGTTCATTTTTTTTATATACATAAGTATGTACGGTACAAAATTTATATTTGACGCTAGAATTTAACACGGATCGCTTTGTGTTCAAGTATTTCGTGTTGGCGTTAAATTAATTGGACACTAAAGTTTATGAGAAAAGATATATGATATTAGAGTTAAGGTAGAGGAGATATTTTTAATTTATATGTGGTACAAAACACAAATCAATCAATCACGTAAAAACATAGATCTACATTATACCTAATTAAATATACTAAAAGTATGACAAAACACAAATCAATCAATTACGTAAAAACATATATCTACATTATGCCTAATTAAATACACTAAAAGTAGGATATTTTAAGTTTAATGGATAGATCTAGTCATAATAAACCCAACAAAACTGGTTTGGTATTTTTATGATTTTTTTGTGATTTTATATGAATTTTGAGAGGCCTTTAGCTTTAAAAGAAAAGATTAAAACGTAAAAAAGGAGAAGAGGACCACGGGCCGCTTTTGGCCCATTGAGATAGGCCGGTCCATTGAGAAGGCTGGACTGCGGATTGTTTTTTAAGTCCGAGGGTTTTTTCGAAAAAAATTATGTGAGAGAAAGCAGGACTGCGGGTTGATTTAGTTAAAGTCCGAGGATTTTTTTACAAAATGATCAGGACTTGGCCGATCGGAGCCGTCCACGCGCCGGATCGGACGGCTGTGAAATTCTGATGACGTGGATGGGCTCAACGGCGGCTGAGCATTGCGGCCTTGTATATCGTTTAATACGCCCTCTGACGGTCTGTCTTAAAACAGAAGTCGCAATGAGATATATGTAGATCAAACTTTCTTAGATTTTAACTAAGTTTTTAAAAAATAACTTATATCTTTAAATAAATTTATTATTAAAATAATTTCAACGGTCCACCTAGTGATCTTAATTATTAAATATATACTACGATTATACATCGCCATGCATCGGAGCTGAGGGATGGTTCCATCACTTCATCATGCACAGTTCTTTTTTTTTAAAAAAAATATGAGAGCTTTATCCGTTCAAATCAAGATTACAATCATCCACTACTAGCTCCTTGAGCCAGTCCGGAATGTTGCCCAACCATGAACGGGAAGGATCATTAATTACTTGCAGAGTCCTTATTTTTTAATCCAGCTGCTTGTTATATGGCGATTTACATATAACATGAGCATCTCTAATAGTTTTTTAAATTCTATTTTGCAAATCTTATGATTTACTAACTCCCAAAATGATATGCCAAGTAAAAAACAGTCCATCTTTAAGAGTTTAACATTTTTGACTTGATAAAATAAAAAGCCCCGTTACCAAAACGAAGAGGCCCGCTAAGAGCACGAAGATCCCCGCTAAACCAATGAACAACCCCGCTAAGCAACGAAAATATGATATGATATGATTAGCCTTGTAGTCTCTCCAGATTAGAGCTAGTCTTATTCCAGAAATAGTGTGGTAGAAGAGCTGGAAATAGTTGGAGGAGTTGCCGGTACTGTCGATGACTACTCTATGACGCGGAGTCAAGTCCTTTTTTGGAGTTTGTTTCTGAAGATTTCTTAGAAATTTCACTTCTAATCCAAATGAGTAACATTACTATTATTGTTTTTAAGCTTTACGATTCTTTTGAGTGCTTTAGTCTTGATAGCTCCTTGATTAAAGTAGTAATTTATAGTTTAAGCGTGGTGCTTAGATTATATTTGCTCGTAAATGCCCCATACTATCTGGATCAGTGGTAGCTCACGAGGGTAAACTAGCCTTGTTGAATCTTTCATAGTCCACCTCTCGTCAGTAGGACCGTAGGTCTTTTTTACTAAGGAATTTACCTTTTACTGGTACTTTTCTATAGTAAATTTTTCATTAAGAACAATCATATAATATCTTGTGAGGATTAGAACTGAAGGCTTAGCAATCTCCTTTATCACTATGTCTTCTTCGTCCTTGATAGCAACTCAGCGGTTAAGTCTAGATTCCAGTCATCCTATTTTTCCTATGGTAAAATATAAATAACGGTACCTTGGAATACTCTCGGGTGAAGTGCTACATCGGTATCTATCCGCTTGCAGATAATCCTAGTGTTTATTTGTTTGAGTTATCTTATACCAACAGAGCCTGTTTCACAAGACTTTCGCTCAATAAAAAACATTTTGTCTCTTCTCTGAAGTTGTTATTTTCGTAAAACATTTGATAAAATAGTTTCAACTAATAGATAAGGTTTAAATGTCTATAATACTTTTATTTTTATTTTTCGTTTTTGTTCTTTTCTATTTCTTCTTTTATTTCTTTTGTTCTTCCCTTATCCTATAGCTCTATAGGGAAAACAGGGATTCATGGCTCGCACACAACGCATGTCATAGCCTGTCTTTCTTCTCGGTCGTCTCACAGCTCCCACTTAAACTATCATCACCGTCCCACACCTCCCGTCATGCTGTCGAGCGACCAAGGATGGCAACCGGGCCGGTTTGCGTTTCTCCCATGGATCTTAGGTTCGGTGCTCAGAATTGGGTCAATGCGAGGCGGGTTTTGACATTCCTCTTCAGGTATCCCAGAAATGACGAGACTCAAAATTAGGGTCTATTTGGGATAGTTTCATTTGAATCCATCTTCTCAAACACTTCTACCTTTACCAGATTCACCATTGATCTTATCAACCAAAAAGGTGATCTAAACTCAAATTCACCAAATTGGTAGAGCTGCTCAGGGGGTGTTTCACCAGATCCAAACTTAGGTGGAGTTGGAAAAAATACCTACCATGCCACTCGTTACACACATTTGCTCGAACCGGTACTCATCTTCTTTTCTTCCTCCGTCGCATCTTCCCAACGCAGGTCGTGCCCATCCGCCGCGACGTTGTGCTCGCCCGCAGCAGCGCCGTGCCCACCCACCGTAGTGTCGTGCTCGCTTGCGCTCCTCGTCCCTGGCCGTAGTAGTGCTGGCAAGGCAGGAGGCCACAGCCGCAGCGCCGTGCCCGCCCACGCTCCTCGCCCCGCCCCTATCCGCGCTTCTTGCCCCTGGCCGCACAGTCGCCGGAGGCCGCTGCACCGCCTGCCGGTGCCTCACCCGCGAACAGAGATGAAGAAGAACCTGTCCTGACCTGTGGGTCCAGGTCTGCAATGAGATAGATGGTGAGATGGAGCTGTCTCAAGCCGTCTAAATGTCTAATGAATCCTAGATCACAGTAGAGCATATTCACGGTGAATTGAATCACAAATCTAGATTTATTTTTTTTAACTAGTAGAGCTATCTCAAATGGACATTACTCTCTGTCCTAAAATATTTGTCATTGTTAGTGTGCGTGTCACAAGTTTGACTTAATTTGTAGAAAATACATATAACTTTTGTATTTTTAAATAAATTTATTAAAAAACTAGACTGAAAGATCTTTCTAATGATACTAATTATATATTATAATTATTAATATTTTTTAATATATATATATATATATATTTAATCAAAGTTATTTCTTGAAAACGCAAAAGACAGATCGGAGGGAGCCGTTAATAAGCAAGCAGAATTCAGCCACGTGTATGAAGAAAATGAAGCCCACCGCGTCCGGCCCCCTGCGCCTCACTCCCTCCGACTCTGCAAGGCTCCAACTAATTCCCGACCCCGCTGACCCGCTCCCAATCCCATCCGCGGCGGAGGGACCGGCGGTCGCAGAAGCTGAATCCCTCTCTCCCTCAGATTCCTCCCGTCCTCCGGCGGCCGGCGCGCTCCATTCCGCAGGCAAGAACACTCTCCTGCAGTCCCCTCGGCAACTCCCTCTCCCCTCTTCTCTCGTCCCGCCTTCTATCGTCGGTTCGTCGCTCGTGGCCGCCGAGCGAGGAGCGACGGCGCGCATCCGCCCCTCCCGCGCTGCTTCCCGCGCCGTCTCGCCCCCCGTCTCCCTCCGTCGCTCCTGGCCGCCAGTCTTCTTCTCCATCGCCGGCTACGCGCTTGAGGAGGGAGGAGGAGCCGCAGCGCGTGGATCCAGGGGCGGCGGCGTCCATCCCGCGTGAGGAGGGAAAAAGGATCCAGTGAGATATCTAACTCGCAGCTCTCTCTCTCTCTCTCTCTCAGCGCGTTTTGCGGAGATTCTTCGGTGGAGCTGTTGCGTGCACGCCCCCCGCTCCCTTCCCGCCTCCGGTGCACCACGCGCTGCCGGCTGGCAGCGGGAGCCAGCAGCCGCTGCTCCACCAAGGCGGTCGCTCCGCTTTGGATGCCCCAAAGCGAAGCGTTAGCTGTCTGCTTAACGCTTCAGCGCCCTGAAGCGTGCGCTTAGCGCCGCTTTTTGGAACCATGGGGTGTGGTAAAGACACTCCAGGGTTCAGCCCTTCTCATTGTCAGAATGCACAGACTAGATGTGTTATTCCCTTAATTATCCCCACATGTTATTTTGTAGTAATACATGCTTCTTGGTTGTATAAATCTGGACACTAAAGAATAATGTCGAGAAGAAGGTTCAACCCTTGTCATTACTATTTACCAACATGTTAAATACTGTGCATGCTTAGATGCATGCTGTCTCCTTTATATTTGGATCACAGTTGCATAAGTATTGCGTTAAATGTGCTTTTGGGTTGTGCAATTGAGCCCTGAACATAAATCTTAGTGATTGCCAATCAAATTTTGCAACCTGCACACCTATGAATGACTGTGGTTTGGACCACCATTTTTCCCACAATTCAGCAGTTGCATTGGGTTTTGGGCGTTGATGATTCTATGCAGCATGGTACTCCCTCTGTTTTATTTACATGTCGCATTAGGTTTGGCCTAAGTGAAACATTTGTATCTTTGACCATTGATTTCAACAAAATTGTGTAGGTTCGTGATATAAGATTTATGTTTCTAGATTCACTATGAAAATATTTTCATAATATACAATTCATATTTGACTTAGGACAAACTTAATGTGACATGTAAAAAAGAACGGAGGGAGTAGTTATTATTAACTTTCCATTTTATTCCAACAAATGAGAAAAAAGCTCATGCCCTGTGTTTGTTGCTGCCAGTCTGAATGAATCAGCAATGCTGGTAGAAGTTTGTTTACCTCATGCAGTGTGAGATTACGATTATTTGTATTCTGTCAGAAAGCTGTATTGGGATCTACTTTTTGCTCGTCCATGTTTATATATGCCTCAGCAGCATGGAATTTGCTATACTTTCTGATAAAATGTTCCGCATCAACACCATTTATATATGCCTCGGCAGCATGGAATTTGCTATATGTTCTGATAAAATGTTCCGCATCAACACCATGTTTATATATGCCTCGGCAGCATGGAATTTGCTATACGTTCTGATAAAATGTTTTTTAATCCATTACAGTAGCAGCCAGACAACAACCATGAGTCTTGCTTGTCTTGTATGCCATGGCATGAGCAGCCCCTCGCACTCTCTTAGAAGCTACTCAGTGTCAAGTTCAGAGGAGGAAAGCCGATGTGGAGCTGCTGTTGCCTGCTTAGCTCGAAGAGTAACACCAGCTGGAACCTCTAGTGTTGCGACATCAAAAGTGACCCCCTTTCCACCCATGGTGAGCGGTCAAGTTGGCACAGAGGGCACTCCTCGACTTCAACGCAGCCATGCTGTGTCCAGGGACCTTGTTAGAGATTGGAACTTCGATGAAGTAATTGTTGCAAATTAGAGTAGCCTTCAACAATTGTCAGCTGGACTTTGTGCTCTACTTATCAGGGAGGAGATTCCTTCATTTGATGTAAATTCTTTCATAGTAGACGTCTGGAAGTCCATGTTGTTATATAACAATACTTAATCACTGTGATGAGGAAATACTCGAGAGAGGGATACCTTTCAGGAGCAATATTTGGATTGTTGCAGTTATATATGGTCACGTACCTGTGTAGCTAGGATAAATGTTTTGAGTGTCTTTTGGTATTCTCAAACATGTATAAGTTGTCATGTACCTTTATGTATATTATAAATGAATCCAACTTCCGACCTCGATTTAATATTGAAAACGGAAGTGATGTTTTGGTATATTGTAATTTGTAATTGATCTTTCTAGGTCTACATTTTGTCAGGTTTAACATTTTGAGTCCGTATTCTCTGTTGTAACCCTCCTCTATGGTTACTCACTGCACAAATGAAGGCAGAAAGTTGGTTTTGAGCTGGACTTCCTGAATGGTTTTGGAAACTTGTACGATGAAGATGTACCATGGGAATCTTCTCCCAGATTTGGCCACCAAACACAAGAGTGGACACCTCTCCTATCAGACAGTTTCCACACCGCTTTACACTGCATCTCCACTAACCCGTGGGTTGATGGTTGAGTCGGGGCGATACAATTTTGTTCACCTGGAGTTCTCGACTCAATCTTGACGTCCATTTAAGCGCATGGCAATACAAACTTTTGCTGGTATGCTAGTGTAATCCCATAGCCCCTTTTCCTGAATTATAATGTATTTCACAGAATGTGTTCATGGTTTCTTCCATGTATTTTCCATAATAAGAGGAATGAACTACATAAATGGATGCACTTGTACATGAGAATAAGTTTGAGAACTATCTAATAAAGAAGTAAAAACACCATAAATATTATGAAACATTCACGATTCAAGTTGTCAAAAGTAAAGACATGTTTTCCATTTCTATTCTTGAAGGTAAAAAAAACATTGCAGAGTTCATTTTTATTATAAATTCCAAATCGTCAGATACAAACCAAAGCCAAATGATAGCAGAAACATTATTTCCAAAAGTGAAGAAGATGACTCCTATTTTACGTCAATTGGATGTATTTAATATGATAGAGCAATGCAGAAGCCCTTGGTCCACAACTGATTAGCGACACGTTGGTTTTTTTAAACAGCAACAGGGAGCCTGAGCAGAACCATCGCTTCTTTTATCTTTCCCATTGCACTTTGCAGTGTCGACATAGTTAAACCGCGACAGGGGGCCTGACCAGAGCCATTGCTTCTTTTATCTTTTCCATTGCAGTTTGCAGTGTCGACATAGCTGCAGCGTATGAAATGCGAACTCCCTTGTCATCGCCAAATGCATCCCCAGGGACAAGTGCAACCTACAGTGCAATCAACAATAAGCATTGTACTGTTCTTGTATCATGTACTGATGTTCTCAAAATTGAAGTAACTTCTGACCTGTGCCTTTTCCAACAGGAACAAACATAGGGACTCAGAGTCCTTGATGGTACCAAAGCCTTCCACCTCAGAACCATAGTACGAGCTGAAGTCGATAAATAAATAGAAGGCTCCCTGTAAACTTGAAAGCTTAGAAACTTTCCTGGTTTATGTAATATATATTCTCAATAAGTACTGTAAACATACCTGAGGTTCCGATATCTTGACTCCTGGCAACTGCCTAAAGCTTCTTACAAGGTAATCACGACGCTCCTGGAATGCTTTGACCATGGTTGATACTGCTTCACCACCAGCATAACCTAGGTTCAAAGCTGCAAGCCCTGCCTTCTGTGATATACTACTGGCCCCAGAGGTGTACTGAAGTAAACAAGGCACTATAGCATCAGGGCTCAGTGTGATAACTAATTCAAGAATTTCAAGTCAATTTCTACAAGATCCCAAGATTATGTCATAATGACAGCACTCACGACGAGAGGTGGATGATAGAGGTTGCAATCCTTTTAATTAATAGAGATGGTTGAGGATATGATGTTAGTATGTCAACGTATTGGTTACCTATAAACATAAAAATAAATATATTCTCATGCTGAAAGTAAGTACGTAAACACAATAAGGAAATAAGGTTCTTTGGTGAAATGATCCTTCATTTTATAAGATTAGCATTGTCACAAAGAAAGTAACAAAGCCTCGCAAAAAAAAAACAAAAAACAAAGAAAGACCCAAAAATAACCAAAATTATAGCCTGCAATTGCTAGAGAGGAAAAAGAGAGCAAGAAAAATCAGCTAATATTTAACTGCATATCATTTTTAACGAGTGCACACCTGGCTTTGGATCTTTCCACAGGCCGCAACAAAATGTTTAGGGGCAGCTAAGTATCCAAGTCTCCAACCAGTCATAGCAAAAGCCTATAAGAACATAAGATCATTTAGATATATTAGTTGGACATGCATATGGTCTTGAACATAGCATAATGCAATGAACAATGAAATCTGCTTTCACTTATCAAGTATTCAAGTTCCATATGCCACTAAATTATTTTCAGAAAAATTCAGGCCCTATGTGTTATTACAAAAGGATCCTTACAGCCCTTTAGGTTCACCGACAAAAAAGAAACAAAAATAACAGCCATCTAACTACCTTAGAAAATCCGTTCACAGTTAACGTTCTTTCCCACATTCCAGGCAATGAAGCAAAGCTTGTGTGTTTAGCAGGTTGATAGATAATATGCTCATAGATCTCATCAGATAAAACCTGGAAGGAAACAATTATAACATGGTACATCATTAATCAAGGTGGAGTTTTGATGCAGGTTATCAACATAAATAATTGAATTGAATATATAAGATCATAGTGCTAACTAGGAGCCTAGGATGCTTTCTGACTATAGCAGCAATCTCCTCAAGCAACTCCTTAGGATACACAGACCCTGTTGGATTAGAGGGAGAGCAGAGAATCAAGATCCTTGATTTTTCATTGATCACTGAGGCAAGCGACTCTGGCGTTAGCAGGAAATTGTCTGATATGCTTGTAGGGAGAATAACTGGTGTTGCACCAGCCAGTCTAGCCATCTCAGGGTAGCTGACCCAATATGGAGCAGGTATCAAAACCTACGATAAGATGGCAATTCATTATTTTTGGAGAACACAATGCAGAATGTTCCAGAATAATAAGCACAATAGAATTATAACAGTTTTGTTTCATCTGGATTAAGCTATGCATACTTGCAGTTGAACTAAGAAGAATAAAGCAATCACCTAGGCTCCTAAAGATTACCTTCCACAACCTCCTCCCTAAAGTACATCAAGACAGAAGGATCCAATGCCGCTACTTTTATGGACATTTTAAATATTCCTCCTCGATTTCAAGTAGAGAGATAATAACAGTATGTGGACACATTTCTTGCAGGGTTTGTTTGATTCAGCCTAAGCTATATATATTAACAGCGTAGAACTTGGAATTAGCAGAATTCTCAAATTATTGGAATAACTTCTTTTGCACTAGGGGAAACCAAATACAGAGCAAGAACCATAAGAATTTTGAGCATTCATAAGTTGAAGCAATTAGCGGGTTGTAGAATTTGCAGTATCAAGTGTATGGATATGTCCAAATAATAATTAATTATCTGCAACAGATAAGGATATGCTATTCTTATCATGGATACCTAAACGATTGCCACGGAGTAGTATTTAAGAAAATTCCTCCTAAAGAACTAGGTAGACAGCTGAGAGCTTTACTTCATCACCAGGTGAGCAGACAGCAAGCACTGCTTGGGTAATGCACTGCTTGGCTCCATTGCTTACTAGCACCTGATCGGGGGTGTATGATAGACCATTCTCCTCTGCACATCAAAAACCAACATTACTCGTTAAATTTCTTAACCAATCTGACAAATCAGGGAACGAGGAATCCGTCCGCACACACCCTCAAGCTTTTTGCAGATAGCCTTCCTCAGTTCCATAGTACCAGCGTTAGGCGTGTATCTTGTATCCCCATTTCTGATGGCATTCATTCCAGCCTGGAAACAAGCAACAAAGAAAGATATTTAACTTCCTACAGCTACTAGCAATGTCAACAAAATACATTGCTCTGAGCTCTGCCATGAGATTCAGAGTTGCTATGATCCAAGCTGGCTATTTGCGAAACAAGTTCATCGTAAACTCGTAAAGGTATTTGCATTTAAGCTGGCTAGCACTTTTACCTAAACAACAGGAGGATACAAAATGCACCAAGATCCAGACTAATAAGCTATCTGTTGGTTTTTTTTTTTTCCCCTAACTCCCCCCTGGTCACTTCCCTTCGCAAACGAACCAATTAAGAAGGCCGGTCTCAGTCCTCACCTCAGCGATTACGGCCGGCGTGTCGAAGTCGGGCTCCCCGGCGGCGAGTCCGATGACTGGCACGCCGGCCTGCTTCAGCGCCGTGGCCTGGTCGGTGATGGCCATGGTCTTGGACGGCCTGAGCGCGCTCACCCGCGGGCTGATGGTCGTGTCAACCGCCTCCGCCCGCACCGTCACCATCATGGCCCTGGACTTCTGCGCCTCTCGGGCCCTGCGAATCAAACAAAGGAGCAGCCTTTACCGCCGGGCGCACACGGACGACGACGACGATGACGCTGGAAGGAAAAGTTGGCAGCTTGCTGCCTGTCAGTGTCATGCGCTCACCTGGGGAATGACACGGAGCCTCCTGTGCCAGGGGAGGTTTTCGTGGGGAGGTTGAAGGACGGGGTGGAGGTGGTGGAAGAGGGGGCAGAGAGGGAGGAGAAGGATGCCATTGGAGCTCCGGCTGCGGCTTTTGCTAGCTGGGTGGTGGCGCGTTTCTGCGTGGTTGTTGGGCTACTGGGTTATACTGCTGCTTGGGGACTGGGGGAGATGGGGTGGGGGTAGGTGGGTCGCTGCCGGAGACCAGTGCAGGCTCCTGCTTGCACCTGGGTTGGTGTCAAAAACTGGTTTGGTTGGCTCGACTCCGTTTTTTCCATCTGCATACAGGAAAATTAGACGTTTTTCCAATTGTATAAGAAAATTAAGGGAAATTTCATACTTTAGTCTGAATATCCTTTTTATAGGAATATGTGCCCTGGAAAGTTGATCCAAGTCTGAACAATTGATCTCTTTCTGAATTTCCATGGAATCTTATAGGAGATTCACAGATCATCCGAATCCCTTTACCTATAATAGTACGAAATCACCTTGGAATCTTATAAGAAATTCAGAGCGTCCTAATCCATGCGTTTAAAATCACTTAAGCATCGTGCACTTACCCAAGCATCAGGTTGAGAATTTCCCTCAGAAATTTCAAGCACGCATCACAAAACAATTGCGGTTGAACATCCATCTAAAACACAATTGGATTGGACAGCACCATCAAGATTCAGTCTCAGCACTTCACTCCCAGGATTCCAGAAATATTGGAAAGGCTATAACATCACTGTACTCCAGAGTCCCAGCAGGAGTAGGAAAAAGAAAAGGAAACCAAACACATTACAAGCAACCACGCTGATCAGAGAAGTTGGTACAACCTGAAAGCATGTAATCCGAGCATAGAATTTCATATCATAGTTTTATCACCATTCTACACAGTGAATCATGTAAGTTCTATTTCTCATACAACACAGCTCCTGCATAACCAATTTTCGAAGAAGTTGCGTGGGCGAATTAGGCTACAGGTATTTCTGGCACACATCCAATAAAAACCGAAACGCCAGTTAGGATTCTTTTCTCCTCGATCCTTTTTGCTCATTCTCACAGGGAAACATGGTGGCCCAAAATTGGAATATAAATGAGTCTAGCAGACACTGAACTATATGCTAATCAACAAGTGAATAGCAAAAGCCAGGCTATCGTAGATTCTTGATCTTGACGTTATTAAGAGCGGAGCATCTTCACTTTGGGTCCAGACTTCTTCATTTGCCGAGCCCTTTCCTTTTCCTCTTTCTTCCGGAGTGCCTCAGCGCTTAGTTTGGCATCTGCCTCCTCCATGAGTTTCTTCTTTTCAGACTTTTTCCTTTGCAGGGCCTCCTGCCTGGCACTCTGTAGTTCCCTGAAAGCCTCCTGAGCGGCCTTTGTTCTAGCTCCATCAGTTTTTGAGCGAGCCTGCAAACAGCATAGATAGAAAACTTTAGACATATAATTGGAACATGATGATGAGCTCTAAGAAGAGAAAAAATGGATACTCACATGAGAGCTGAGCTTATAACGGCCAACCAAGTCAATGTAGTATGGCACAAGAGCAACCAATCTTGTCATCTCTGACATGTTGCTTGCATCTGGCAATACAAACTTGAATGTAAGGACCTTCTTGTAGGATCCTGCCAACTGGTCTGAAAAATGAAGCGAGATGAACCACTTTCCAAATTTCTCGAATGCCTTCTCACCAAGAACCTGGAGATGAAAGAACCATTAGAAGCAGGGTAAAAGGCACACTATATGCAAGATCAACTGAGTAAGTCACATTGGTGTATTTGGTCCATTCATCCTAGCTTAAGCTTATGTCCTTGGTCTTAATACAGTGTCCAAGTTCTGACTAGCTTTTCTTTTGGTCCTAGTTACTCCCATTCAAGTCCCAACTCAAAATATAGAGATGAAAGTACCAGTCAATTGTTCATAATGCTTAGAAACAGACATTGGCCTTATCTTACAAGAGATACTGTTTTAAAATAAGCACATTAATCAACATCTAATCTAGCTACTGACAGATTTCACGATAACCTATATTGGACCTTGCCAAAATCTAATCATCTCACAGGCAATACCACTGATCTCAAAACTTCTTTAAATATACAGAAACTGAAGCTATTTCAATCAAGAAAAGACAGAAGCTACTTCAATCATTGAAAATCAATAGTATGAATGAATTTTATTATGGAAGTAAAATACATTATTTCCTTGTTCAAACCAGGCTCTCATCAATGCCCAAAAGATGGTAGTGCAAGAACATATCAAAGACAAATGAAATCTCTAAGAACGAACAAATTCAGGAGAGAAAAAAAATGGCATGTTTCAATTTCAATAAGAGGAAGTAAAAATCTACCGGCACGCTACTGCACATCTGCATTTATACAACTCCATAATTTTAAAAGGATATCCTTTTCATGACATCATGGTATCCCATCACTTACTGTTGATAAGCTTTACATCAAAGTAACAACTTGAGCTCAGTTGGCAATTCAACATTGCAATTTTTACTTACAATACAAGCATAACTTCTCCAATGTCAGCATTTAACAGCATATGTTCCAAAAAAAAAAAAAGTAGGCTATCTGAAATCACACAGTAGTTCTCCTTCTGAATATATTTAGTCGTTAAGATTCATCTTTATCGAGTTCATTAAATATTGAAGCAGCAACAGTGTATAAGTATCTAAGTTAACAATCTTATCCAAACAAAGCGTTTAAGTGAATCCACAAAACTAAAATTCTGTAGTTCACTCTCACCTGATCAAGCACAGCCTCAGTGATCATGTCCCCGGCAACCTCCTTCGACTCAGCCACCACAGCAAGCTCATCCGACACCCACTTCCTCCCAGCAGGTGCGGAAGTGAGAACGTTGGCAAACCTTTGCAGATCCCTCTCCTCTTTCTGCATCGTCTTGGCCGCCTTCTTCCTGGCCACAGCAAGAATCACATGGTCCATGGCATCGTCGTTCATTACCACCTCGAACGTGATGGTGTCCTTCCTAGGGAAGATCAGCTCGACGAACTTCGACAGCAGGTCGTGCCGCGCCCGCATCTCCATGGTGGCGAGCATGCCCTGGCAGAAGCGTCTCCCGCTGGCATAGAACTTGAACACGTCCAGCCCCTCCTTGAGCAGGAGCGGCGTGTCCTTGCCATCGCCTGTGCCGAGAAGGCTGAAGTTCTTGTCGAAGATGGAGTTCCTGGTGGCGAACTTGGTGGCCCAGGCCAGCGCGATGTTCTCGTTCTGCCGCTTCCCAGTGAAGTAGTTGAGCACGAAGCAGATCAGGAAGCTGACGCACGCGATCTCGACGGAGAAGGCGCGCAGGAGCTCAGCCGGGGTCCTCTTCGCGGCCGGCGCGGCCTCGGCCGGAGTCTCCGCGGAGGGATCTGGCTGGTCGGCGTCGGCCGGCGCGGCGGGGTTGTCGGAGGGGATCGCATCCGGGACGGGGATGCCCTCGAACTCGTCCTCGTCCCAGAGGTCGAGCGCCGGGGTAGGGTCCCGAGTCGCAGTCGGCGTAGCGGGGTTAGGGTTCGGCGCGGATGTCGTCGTGACGGGAGGTGATGGCGCGGAGGTGGAGAGGGAGATGGGCGGAGGGGGCGGGAGGTCCACGCCGTCGAGCCCCTCCTCGTCATCGTCAGCGTCGAGGCCACCGGCCGCGGAAGGAAGGTCGTCGGAGTCGAAGCCCTCGAAGTTGGCGCCAAAGGAGAGGGAGACGTTGAGGGCGAGGAGCAGCAGGATGAGGAGGGTTGCACGCGGCAGCCGGAGCCGGAGCCGGAGCCGGATCCAGCCCGGCGCCGCCATAACTGAGGAGGCGGAAGGGGAGGTGTGCTGGCTGCTGAAGGGGAAGGTGGGGGATAGGCCGATAGGGGACGACGGGAGCCGTGCGACTACTACTGTGGTCTGTGGAAGTGGTTGGTTGTTGTTGGGATCTATGATTCAGTTTTTTCTTTGTTTCGGGTGCGATTTGGCAACGGACGGAGGGCTATGAATTATGCCTCTGTTCGCTTCAACTAAACGGCATATATTTTTTAGTTCTGAAGTAGTATTTTCCCTCACAATAAATCAGTTCAGCTTTTCAGGTGAAGCGAACAGAGCCTATGATACGCATTTTTTGCATAGTGAATAAAAAAGCAAAAGCCCGATTCACCAGCTCGTCATTGAGTTTGAAAGATTCCTCAAACTTCATAGCCTGTTGTTTTGGATGAAAATAAACGCACAATTCGGCTCGTATTGATTTGTTGTGAGAAAAAAAATATTATTTCGTGGCTGAAAATAAACACTGATTGGTTAAAAAGAATAAGCTAAATAATATCAGATAATATATACTCTTTACTTAACGGGTGAACTAACTGTAGTTCAACCCGTTAAGGCTTTCGTAGTGGTCGTGTGTGTGTTTTTTCCCCCAAATTTAACAATATTGGCTCTGTTCGCTTCACCTGAAAAGCTGAGCTGATTTGGATTAAAACTGATTTATTGTGAAGAAAATACTGTTCCAGAGTTGAAAAATATGTGCTGTTTAGTTGAAACGAACAGAGCCATTATTCTTTCAATTGGAAGATACGTTTTTGGAAAAAGAAAGTAATCAGCTTGTTCGGCAGCCTGTTTTCTGGCTTCTCTGCGACTGAGGCTGCAAAAGCCAGGGAAGCAGCTGCAGCTTACCCAGCCAAGCAGACAGCCGTGCATCCGCAACAACCATCAGCAGCAGCAGGAGAGACGATGGTGACCAGCGCTTGTATCCCAGCCGTCCGGCTTCAGATGGGCTGCCGAACGGCTGGTATGCAGCCCAAGCAGCCGCAGCCCAGCGGGGCGGAACAAAGAGGCTGCCGAACAAGCTGAATATGTATATCACTATATCGTGGCTTCGTCAATCTCAAAATATAATGGTGAACTTAGATAAGATTTTAAATATACGTACATATATTTGAGCCTTTTCTGCTGCTTGTTTAAAAACAAGATTCATGTATTGATATGGGACGTCTAAGACATGGTAAAAATGGTGTTATACTATTATCATTCTTTTCAATTATAAATGGGTTAGAAACCGTGACAGCATAAAAATAAGGAATATGAAAGTAATTGGTAATAATATGATAAAACAATTAAATTGGAGGAATGAAAACTTACACAAGAAGGCAAAACCAATGCACAATTAATCCATCGTCTTATGATGGTGAATCATGAGGAGAACATCTACCATTAAATTAGCAGTAAAAATTAATAAGCACATGCACAATAAACACAACGGTTTACGTGGAAAACCTCCTCAAGGTGATGGGCAGACCAACCTGTCCACTCCAAGTCTCCGCTATAATCAACAGTGGGTATAATGAGGATTCTCTAGAGAGAATATTTATATATGGGAATATTTACATATTTGCCATCCTTTTTTTTTGGTAGGAATGACATGTCTCATGCCACTATGACCCATTGTCAGAGACTCATGTGGCCTCACATATCAGTGGCACATGTTTTGGTGTCATCTGTAAGGACGGCAAATATGTAAATGTCCCTCTCTCTAGAGCATCTAGATGATACACCAGCAGCAACATATTCACCAAGTTACAGCTCGTTGCAACCAACTACACTCACAACCGCTTAGGGCCCCTTTGGCTCACGGGCCAAATAGAGGAAAAAACAGAGGAAACCCATCCCTCTGAAATGCTGACGTCATCATGTCTTTAGGAACAGAGAAAATTTTCTGGAGGAATGGAACCTATGGATCCATCCTCTCATAGGCACACAGGAAAAAAAAAAAACATGAGCTTCAAGCTCTTGGTTTCGCGGAAGTCCGAGGCAAATCTGGAGTGCGCAATGGCCGAGCATCGCCGTCCGCACTGGAGCCGTGTGGGGGCTGAGCGCCGCGCCGGGCCCAACGGGAGCCGTCCGCGAGCGCCACGCGGGGGTCGAGCGCCGCTATCCGCGAGTGTTGCCATCCGTGTCGGAACGAGCACCGCCATCCGCGAGCGCCATGCCGGGCCCGACGGCCGCTGTCCGCGCCACGCGGGGGCCAAGCATCGCCGTCCGCGAGCGCCGCGCCGGATCCGCTAGAGGGCCGAGCGCCGCCGTCCGCATCGGGCCTGAGCGCCACTGTCCATGCTGTTTGCGTCGGACCCGTCGAGCGGCGCCGTGGCCGCAGAGGAGGCGAGCGACAGGGGAAGCCGAGGAGGCAGAGAGGAGGAGGAAGATGGTGGCGCTGCAAGTGGATGAGGATGAAGACGCGTCGATGGATACGAGGCGGAGAGGAGGAAACGAATGTGCTTCCCTATCCTGCGTTTTTGTTTTCGTATGATTTTCCTATGCCTCCCCCCATGAGCCAAAGAGGGCCTTATAAGAGGAACTAACCAAATAGAGAAGCCACATATCTTGTCCCCCCTCGGTAATTAGTTAATATATTACAAATTACAGCTCCACTGTGCATGAATTTTGGTAGACAAGTAGATCCATGAATCCCCTAACCACTAACCAAATTTCATCTCGATTGGATACCATTTGACAACCCAAACAAAATCATCTACCAAAACTGATTGGTCCTGAAAACTGCAGTGGCCTAAACCGACAGAACTCTTCGGGCCTGTTTGGAACGCAAGAATTTCACAAGAATTAGTTCAATTCCCACAGAAATCACATGAAAATCCTCCGTTCCAAACAGGGCCTTCTCAGATTTTTTTTTCGATGGAAGAAGAATTATATTATATGATAGCTGGGTACATCAATCTGTCACAAGGACTGTGAATCGCAGAAAAATACCAACGCTGTGAATAGCACAACTCAAAACCTAACCTGTTTGATGCTTTGCAGTATGGATGACCGCACAGGCAAACACTCGGCAAATGGTTTAAGAACAAATACCCAACGAACGACGGCCAATATTCCTGTAGGCGGAATTGAGGAAATTATTCTTTCTGACGTCTTCCTTCTTGTTCTTTCTGCCACCGAGGAATGAGGAAGACTGATCTGAAACTTATTCTCTCTAGTCTTTTATTATGGCCAGATCTAACCATAACAAAACAGAGAAGAGACTAGAGAAAATTATTCCATGGCGACGACATCATCTCCGCCTCGATGCCGCCGTCCGGAAACAAAGGTATCTATATCGTCATGTTGATGAAGATGCTGACGCCGAGATTGCCGCCCTCATCTTTAACGAAGCCGCCATAGAGAAGACAATTTCACCCTTTTTCTTCACCGTCACCGGAGAAGAAAAGGAGGAAATAAAACTGCAATACTAAAAACTTTGGTATGAAAAGACACTAATCCTAACGTCTCAATCTATCAGAAAAAACTTAGAGCGTGTCTATTCAGCAACCGGTTATTATGGAGTTTCTTGGCACCCGGTTGTCGGATAAACAAAAAACAACCGAAATGACAAACTTGTGTTTGTTGCTGCAGCTGCAAAATATCACAGTGGTACAGAGCAGAGCAGCACTGGCCGTGGCTACAGGCGTACAGCAGCCCGCCTGGAACTTTCGATCAGGCATCACAGACAAGCAAAAAAAAAAAAAACTTGTTTTGAAGAGAAACAATTTTATCAAGACATATTTTTCAAATAAATGAAAAAAAGGAAAAAAAACATGTCTCAGCGGGCAGACTACATCCCAGACAGTGCTAGCTGCCCTCCCAATCGGACGGCAATAGCACTTTTTAGGTGGTGAAAAATTTTAGATTCTTGTACTATAGCATTTTTATTTGTGTTTAACAACTTTTGTTCAACCAGGGTCTAAATAGAATAAAAGATTCATCTCGACATGTACAGACAAACTATACAATTAGTTATTTTTTACCTACATTTAATGCTCCATGAATGCGCCGTAAAATTGATGTGACGAGAAATCTTGGAAAAACTTTTGGGAAGTTTGGAAACTAAATAGGGCCTTTGACCACCCCTCTCCCTTCCACTTTCCTCCAAAATTACTGATATCAGCATATATTTTATCTTTTTAATTAAAAAATTCATATCTTCTAAACCAAGTATTAAAATCAAAACCCGATTGCACCATTGTGTTCAATAAATCTTAACAAGATCCTACATAAATATATTTCGATAAACTTTTTAATGGACATTTATCTCATAATAAGCTTGTACTTAAAGATAATATTTGAACATCGTGTTAAAAATGCACGAACATCATAAAAAAAAAAGACTAGAACATCCTATGTATACTACGCGAATATAACACACACCTCTCCCATAATGTTCTACATTAACACTATACGAATATCAAAAATAAAATTTTAGACCATCTTACACATACTACACAGAACATCACATTAGCACTACATAAAGATCGATAAAAAACATAGAACACCCTATATATATATATATATATATATATATATATATATATATATATATATTATGCCAACAAAAACACATACAGAACATCACAAGATATAACATAGAACATCAGAAGATAAAAGAAAAATAAATAAATAAATAAATAAATGAAAGAAAAAAAAAGAAAACATATAATAAAATGAAACTAAAAAAGAAATAAAAATACTACAAAACAGAAAAAAAGAGAAACATTACACATAAAAAGCATTACAAGCTATAGCATAGAAAAAGATAAAAATGAACAAATAAATAAAAAGAAAAATAAAAAATAAAACATACATTGAAAACGAAAATAAGTAAAAAAAGAACAAAACATCGCATAAAAAAAGAAAAGAAAAAAAAGAAAAAAGAAAAGAGAAAAGAAAGAAAACTTATCGATCAGGCTGAAGGATGGTCGGCGTCACATCCTAGACTACTCTACGTACGCCGTTGCGCAGGCAACACAGTCCAATTCAATGCGGTATAAGACCGAACAGCCGAGAGAGAGAGGCCTGTCAGATCGTGTGGGCAGAAAACCGAACATTCACAGCTCACGAAACAACCGGATGATACTTAGCCTGCGTTTAGTTTAGAAGTTCTACGAAGTTTCATAAGTGTAGCATTTTCGTTTATATTTGATAACTTTTGTCCAATCATGGTTTAAGTAGTCTTAAAAGATTCATCTCAAGATAGTCAGACAAAAAATATAAATATGTAACAGGTGCTACTTTATTTAGTGCTCCATACAGATGGAAAGTACAATCGATGTGATGGGAAGAGAAGGAAATTTTGTAAACTAAACGCTCTCTTAGCATTTGTTAAAAACTTATTAAAAACAATAGATCTCTGCTTCCTTTAACCTTCGGCAAGATGGCGGAGAGGAAGAGAAGAGATCAACAGTGGTGGAAGGTTTAAAAAACGGTGGTGGATGGGGAGAGTAGGTGGCGGCTCTAGGGCACAGGCCCGTTGCGTATGGCTAGCGTGATCACGGCCTTCCATACTTGTAAATTCCATTCCGGTACCGGCCGGAATGGCCGGAATGCCCCGTTCCGGTGCCCAAACCGGCATAGAAGGGCTGCAATCCCGTACCGGGTCAAATACCGGTCAATACCGGCCATTCCGGTCAATTCCGGCCGAAACGCCTGTTCCATCCATTCCGGTACCGGACTAAAACCAAGTGACTGAAACACTTTTTCCATGTGCTGAGCTATGGAGTTTAGAAAAAATATGTGAGTTTAGAAAAAATATCAGTGTGATGAAGCGTAACTATGCCATAAGTATATATTTATATGATTATTTATGTATATGTATATTCATATATTTTTAATATAATAAAGTCCGGAATGGTACACCGGTATCGATCGGTACCGGAATGTTCATTCCAAGAGTAAAAACGGAACGGCCTCCGGAATGGAATTTACAAGTATGCGGCCTTCTCAGATGTAGTGCTCTACTAAATCAATCCTCAAATCAACTTTACCAAATCGAAGTACTCAAAGTCAAAGGGGTATGCTTAAATTGAAATTGAAAAATACAAATTCGGCAGGGCTATGCCTGCAAATAACTCTGCTCTTTCCTTTCCGAAGAAAAGTGGCCAGTCCGATTCAGAGCTCCGCCGCGCGCGTCAGCCGATGGAGGAGCTGCAGGCCGCCGTGACGGCGCACCTGGACCAGGTGTCGGACCTCGTGCAGGCGCTCTCCTCCGAGTTCCGCCGCGGCATGGGGCCCGCCGCCGACAACCTGCGCGCCTTCATCCGCTCCGTCGACTGGACGGTATTTTCTCCGGATCCCCCTAATAGGAGATCACATCCGGATCACCAAGACCTTTCTTCTTTCCGCTTTCACTTCCAGAGCTGACAAATATTGTGCGATGTGACTGTGTTGCGCTTTGAATGCGCTTCTGTTTCAGGAACCATGGCTCATGTGCTTGATGGCATTCCATGTGGTTCTGCTGCTCACTGCTGTAGGGTTCAGGAGGAATGCCAACTTCCAGCTATTATTGTTATTTCTTGCTTGTGAGTCTTTTATTCCTTCTAAGCTTGCATTTCATATGAGAAAGTAATTCGTTGTGAGGGAAAGAGCATACAATTCTATCCACATTCCACAGCAAGAATTGCCCGATGCCGATAAATTTGAAGATTCAAATTTCGTCAGTACAATTTCTAATCCAGGTTTATTTTGTTTAGCTCTTTTCCTTTGACACCATTTGTTTCAGACCCTTCCGCGTGAAATGAAATCATTTTTTTTGGGGGGTGGGGGGGAGGAATTGATCTTGACATTGAATTCAATCTTATTATTCGGTAATAGGCCAAGAGCAATTTAGATGTTTATACATCAATTTGTTAATATCACTGTCTAGTGCATATGTCACTAACTAAAACAAATAAATTAGTTTCTTCAACGGTGACACGATTATAAAAAAAATCCCTACCATTTTGCAATCGCATGATTGCTAGTGTCTGCTCCTTAATCCACACCATTTTGTTACTGTCTCATTTAGATTTGTAATGCTATAATGTCATGGATTATTTCTGTATTTGGATGAAGAAACCAATGATGGTATGAATATTGTCTCGCATTATCTTGCAACATTAAATTACAGTGAGACTTCGAAGATTGGAAATTTGGAACCTCATATTTTGATTTGCCTTGGTTCTGATCAGGTTCGTGGTTTACCTATGCAGATTCAGGAGTGTATCTAGCTGAAAAGATGAACAAATACCTGGGAGAGCACTGGAAGACCTTTACCAATCGAAATTATTTTGACCCTTCTGGAGTCTTCATCTCTATCGTCTGGTCTGGGCCCCTTATCTTCATATCTATTGTCAGTGTGGTTAGTAAAAATCTGGCTTACCCTTATGTAAAGGTTTCTGTTTATTACAGTCAGCTGTTTATTTGAAATTTTGCTTACATATGTTGCTTATCTTTCTACTCTTTGATCATTCCAGATTAGCAGCCTCATTGCATTATGTCGATTGATGGTGAAATGGAAAAGAGCAGAACTTAGGCACCGAGCTCGACTTGCTCGTGACAAGAAGGATTGAAAGAAGAGGAAAAAAAACCTTCATTATGGGAGAATCGAATGATTTAGCGATGTTGAACTTTTCTAAAGTTTGTGTGTTGCTTCTCAGAAGGGCATTCAAGAATTAAGTGTTGCAAATCCTGGATAAGCGAGGAGTGTCTATGGCTACTACCCTTGCTGATCATGAATTCCTGTAGCAGCTGGGCATACTTCATAAAAAAAATAGATATGGTATCAGTCGCTATCTTGTTTTACATTGTAGATGCAAACATGGATGTAATTTTGATTGAAATTGCCAAACAATTGTAGAACAAAGTCTTGATGTCTTGTTTGGTATCACAAATATGAATTGTGAGACGTTTTTAGGTTCCCTGAAGTCAAGAATATGAAACTTTGACCATAAGTTACTTTCTGTGTATTGAATTTCAACGTGGAAGTGTTGCGAGTAGATTTGCATTGAAAACAATCTTAATATTAGAAAAAGAATCAGAGCCAAAAGTCTAGACTTGTAGAATTTAGACAACTTGAAAGCAATCACTGACTTTAGACAACTTCAAAACACCATTTGTCTGTGACTAGAGGGAGAACGGTTAGCAAATTTTGTGCGAATGGGTCCGTATAGTTGGCGCAGGTCTGTAGCCTACTTGGTAGCACCTCAGTCCCTTTGTTAGCCTGATTAATCAGTACCTAGCACTCAATTAGGCCCTCCAATTCGATCAGAGCGATCAGCCTGATCGTCCAATTTATAGTCCATTAATTACGATAAATTGTCCAAGTTGTCCTGACCGATCAGCACCAAATAGACAGATGGGCTCCTTCAGCTTACTGGCCTATATTTGTTTGGGCTTTCTCTCACCTTCCAAGTCCTCACACTAGCCTCCAGCCATTGGCTGCACTTGCTGTGTGTGCAGCTGCTGAAAATCAGGTAAGTTTGCCAGCAAACATATGGACACTGGGACAAGAATATGGAGTCACATTTCACAGGTAAGTAACAAACTAGCTAGAAATATAGTTTTGATAATCGATGTCTACTATATAAGTATATAGTATATGGTGTGTGTGTGTGTGTATATATATATATATATATATATATATATATATATATATATATATATATATATATATATATATATATATATATAGAGGGAAATTATTTCCTACTTTCAGGGAGTAGTTACTCCTATGTTTATATCTTAAGATTTTGGATATGTATGACCAAACAAAGTATATGTATGCAAAGTATATGATCATACTAAACCATCTATGGTAGTATATTTGCATATTTCACAGGTAAGTAACAAACTAGCCAGAAATATAGTTTTGATAATCGATGTCTACTATATAAGTATATAGTATATGGTGTGTGTGTGTGTATATATATATATATATATATATATATATATATATATATATATATATATATATATATATATATATATATATATATATATATATATATATAGGGAAATTATTTCCTACTTTCAGGGAGTAGTTACTCCCATGTTTATATCTTAAGATTTTGGATATGTATAATCAAACAAAGTATATGTATGCAAATTATATGATCATACTAGACCATCTATGGTAGTATATTTGTTAAGTATGCATGCATACATCGAGTATATGGTCATATATATATATAGAAGGTCGATTAATCGTCCTGATGGTTCTTATGGGCGATTAGAGACGATTAAGCAATTCAATAACAGTCCTGACTTAGATTAAAAAAACATATCTCGCCGGACCTAAGTCATTTTCAGCGAGATGCAGTTCACACGGAATTTCTTCATAGTGCAAATCTGAGAGGGCGGCCTTTCTCGTGTAGATCATTCTTTTTGTTACCAAATGTAGCATACATACATGTATTAGTGGCTTACAAGGATTTACTTTGACGTGTTACATATGAAACAAATCTGTGTCAGTGTTCACAATTTCTTCAGCTTCCTAGCTAACAGAGAATTACTAAACCTTTTCCTGAAGAAGAAAAAACCTAGGGCCCCAAGAAACGGCCAAGAGGTTACAAGAGCAATGTAAGCAAGCAACCAGACTGACCTCCCCTGGGATCGACTGAGTTGGTTTATGGATTTCTTAACAGGACCAATGGCTTCACAGATTTTGTTCGCATATGGCTCTTCTTGCTGTTCTTGGGATCCTCCATGGGCCTGAACAGTCATCGCATTCCCTTCTGAGCTGTTTTTATCGTCCACCCATCTGCCACTCTCATTTTGTATTGCTCCGGTGTTTTGATTCTGTTGTTCGTGTTGGACAACCACGCTATCATTGAGTTCAATTTCACCAAAAATCGCGTTATGCAAGGAGTCACCGTTGTTAGGACCATCATTTGTTACTGCAGCTACCATTCCATCTTCCATGAAATTCACATATCGGGCTCTTGTCAATTGATGATTCCAACGATGAGTGCAAATCATGCTCTTGTGCCTGCATTCAACTATAACATGTTATATTATGTTAACCAGAGCTGATATGTGAACTATACTACCAAGCACCACCTTCTGCCGATGCATGTAGGGGCCATCATGCAGAGCACAGAGGAACTCAGAAACAGGACGTACCCACCTGTCAAGCATTCAAATAGATACAGGCTGAACGTCACTATTGGCTGGTCAAATAGACCGAAGTCACATCTTAAGTTAAATTGGAGACGCAAGGGTAAACATTTTTAACAAATAACTTACCAAAGCTTTCCAGCAGTTAGGCCTTCAAAGAAAGCAAGATGTCCGCCATTAGGTGTAGTTGCCAATACAATGTTTTTGTTTGCCCTAAATCAGCGCATGCATAAGGGCCTTATTGACACATTAAACCAAAGACAATATTCAGAATAGTGAGCTTTCAAACTATCTTTACCTGCATTCATCCCAGGGAATGGCCTCCCTTGTGCAGAGGGGGTCATCTAAGGCACTGATACAAAGCAGGGGAACTGACACATTGCTGATATAACTTGCACTGCTGCACTTGCGGTAGAATGTGTCCACTGTCTGAAAGGAGCTAGTCACTACATGGAATTCCCTCTTTAAAGTTTATACAACACCTAAATTACAACAATGGCAGTACGATGATCTTAGCCTTTTCCTGGCTGTTACTATTTGTAAAGTGGTGTGTCTCTTAGCCTAAAGGCCTGGAGTGTGTGTGCGGGGTGTTTGGGAGGGGATGGCTTTGCCCTCCCTTTGTACTTTATGTCTCTTATAATGAAATGGCACAGAACTCTCCTACGTTGTTCGAGAAAAAAACAAGCAAGAGGCTCAAGTGTGAAACATGAGATTGAGCAGAACATTACATGCTTAAGATATGGAGTCAACTGATTGCTAACAATACTCCACTGTTTAAACTAGTGCCTAAATTTTGAATGCTCTTGGATTTTTCTCTTCAATCTTTTGATGTGATTGCACTATGATTTTCTTTATTTTTTGGTGATAGCACTATTGCGTAAAATTTCTTCAACTTTTGCATTTTCAATGGTCACTAGAATTGCATCCAGGTGTGATGCTATGGAATTATCAATTTATCATGGATAATCGAATTCCATAATGTAAGCTACATATTTTAGGCAGCATTTTGATAAAAAATGATATGTTTTGGACTGGACACAGTCTACTGTATCTATTCTAATGGAAAGAGTAGTCCACAAGCGAAGTGAGGCCCGGGGGGGGGGGGGGGGGGGGGGGGGGGGGGGGGGGGTGGGGGGACTCCATTTCTGCTTGGATCAATTGTGGTTTTGCTTTACTTCACTTAATTTACAATGAATAAAAATTGCAGTTACCACTGATGAGCAAAGAGAGCAGTGAAACTGTAACCAATAATTTTAGACAATCCAAAATATAAATACTTATTGTGCGAAAGAAGATGGTGCAGATTTTAGCATTAGAAAGAATACCTCATATTTTGCAACAACACAAGTGGCATGGCGGTCAAATTCCCGGATAGACTGTGACTGATGAGAGAAAAAAGTGGGGTAAGCACAACATGTCGTATAACCAGCTAATTTAATGTAGTCAAACTGCTTATTAAATGGACTACATGTGTTGTTTTTTAATGCAAACTCAATAACACATAAAGGACCGCATGACTATGAAAAACTAGACCAATAAGCTCTCTTACCGATGTAATAGCTTCCCAGTTTGCAAGTCGTGCCAAGACTGGCTGATGTCTGTAAAAGTAACATAGTTGAAAAAGAGTATGGAACAAAAGTAGAATATATTATATTGTTCAGTTGCATTATTATTTATTAGACAAAGAAAGATCTGCTAAGTTCAAAATGGTGGCGATATAGGAAGGAGAAGCATCATCGCAGTCAATTAATGTGACAAGGACTTCTTCAGTAATTAGTAAACATTAGTTAGCAGAAAACCATAAAGGTAAGGTTCACAAGATTGCATGGGAAAGGGCTTAACAAGTACATACAGTTTTGCATATCCTTTGAGACCAATCGCAAGAGCTCTGTCATAACATCGCTGCACAAGCTTGCGTGAAATAAATCTGTTGGTCACCTGCATCATTGAAGTGACATAACAATATACCATGTATAATCAGTAATAACCAAAGTGTAGTGTTGCGAAATTGAAATAGAAGAGCATCATTTGTAATAAACTAAGACACTGAGGAAAGATGAGTAGGCACAGAAACTGAGGTGTCAGTATTTCAAACCACAGGTGTGGTACAATTGATAAGCAAGTCAAAGTATTTCTGTACAAAAGCACTATATAAAATCAGAAAAAGGTGCAAAACCTCTGCTAAATTAATTAACTATAGTCACTAACCAGCAGATCCCAGGGAGAACAAATAGATGCAGCACCAGCTATAGGTGTATTTTCACCTTCTTCTCCAAGATACTTGACCTAAATGGGCAATATATATGAAAATTTCAGAAGTAACCTTAAACTATTGAGTAACAGCTGCCCGTAATATTTTCATGGTTGGGAAAGGGGAAGAAAAACTAAACCCACCACAATATTGGCACCTATGCTTGTCCCAACAGTGAATAGTGGAGCCTCAGGATACTCTTGATGAAGGAAATTAACAACTTCACGCATATCTTCTGTCCACCCGGCATTGTAAAAGCAATCAGACTGCCCACAGAAAAAAAAAAAGTAACAATAGGCAGCTAAACCTTTTATCAGCAACTAATGTTGGTGACGATTCTTCTGCTGTTAGAATGTGTATTCAAGGTTTACTAACTTATTGGTTTTGAATAGCAGTTGTACCAAAATACAGGTCTTCTCCAAAGCCACAGTTCCGGTTTGTGCCCTAGAGCCGCCGCCGCCGCTGCTCCCCATCCACCACCGTTGATCCCCCTCCCTTCCCTTCCGGCATCTTGCCGAGGGTTGAAGGGAGCGGGGATCCATTGTTTTTAATAAGTATTTCCTAATATATCGAGTCATTAGGGTTAGTGTCTCTCCATGCCAAAGTTCTTGGTATTGGAGTTTTATCTACTCCTTCTTCTCTTCTCCGGGGACGGCGAAAGAGAAGGGTGGAATCGTCTTCTCCATGACGGCTTCGTTGAAGATGAGGACGGCAACCTCGACGTCTGCATCTTCATCAACATGACGACCGGACGGCGGCATCGAGGCGGAGATGATGTCGTCGCCATGGAATGATTTTCTCCAGTCTATTCTCCGTTTTGTTATGGTTAGATCTGGCCATAATGAAAGGCTAGGGAGAACAAGTTTCGGATCAGTCTTCCTCATTCTTCGGTGGCAGAAAGAAGAAGAAGGAAGATGCCAGAAAGAAGAATTTCCTCAATTCTGCCTACAGGAATGTTGGCCGTCGTTCGTTGGGCAGTTGTTCTCAGGCCATTTACCGAGTGTTTGTCTGTGCGGTCATCCATACTGCAAAGCATCAAACAGGTTATGTTTTGAGTTGTGCTATTCACAGCGTGGGTATTTTTCTGTGATCCAGAGTGCTTGTAACGGATTGATGTACCCAGCTATCATATAATATAATTCTTCTTCCGTCTCAAAAAAAAAAAGAAAATCATGTCTTATCATAAGTTTCGATCTATGGTAGAACTTACTGTTATGGAGATACCACCCAGACCCCTGTGGTTGCTTACAACAACATTCCATCCTTTGGTTGCCATAGAAAAGACCAAGTGCTTCACATACTGCAACAAACCCCCCGCACCTTGTTTAGAATAAATCATAAAGGTAGCTAAAATGGAACAGGGATTATACAGTCAACTTCCAGTTCTTGATCGACTTACAGCAGCACTAGAATCACTAGTTAATCCAGGTATCACAACAAGAAGGGGTGTTGAATCATCCTTAGAAATGGTTCCATAACAAGGGCCAACATCTCTATCTGCAACTTAGCACGAAAAGGAAAAAAGCTAATCATCCATTTGCTTGTTAATCAATCTTAAACTATCCAAACTTGCAGAACCTTCAAGATCAGAGGCTAGTAACCAATCTAATGCAATGGTCCCACCGTCACGAACAGTGTACAACTGCCTGCAAAATGAATAGTCCCGCAGTCATAAAACTCTATAGCATTGCTGTCTTTATCTTGTATTGTAAGGTTGTAAAATTACACGGATCTCTCTGCCATGTATCAACTATCAACTACTATCAAGCTGATATGTGTGGCCACAAATTGCAACTACTGAAATGAAACAATGAGAGCCAAACATTTTCTAGACATATGAAAAACAACTTTTGCCTCCCTACATACATCATATGTTCCCACTTATGAAATACTCCCTCCATTCCAAATTACATTCCTTTTTAACTTTGTATTAAGTCAAACTAACTTAACATACACCCATGAAATTAGTTTCATTACATTCATAATGTAATATATGATTAACGTTTAACTTAGGATAAAGCTAATATGAACTATAATTTGGTCGAAATTAAAGAAGTTTAACTTAGGATAAAGCTAATGTGAACTATAATTTGGACCAGATGGAGTACTTTTTTGGACCTTTGTGCAACAGCCATAAAACAAATAATCGCATAGCCCAAATTGAATTATCACTGTGTACATTCACATAGTTTCATCAGCTAAGTTTTAGTAATGAATCAACAGAAACATAACAATGTACAAGTACAACCACTATATGGTATGCAGGGAAAACTACAAAGCAAGTGAGCAACACCACCATAAAGGACGCAACACGCAAATGCTTAAAAGTATCAATAATGACAATGATTTACTATTTTACTCCAACCTCCGATAGGTGAATGAAGGTGGCCTGCCAGATATGCTCAGGAACAGCGTCTGCAAATGAGGACTCGCTAACCACGGCGTCGCCAGGTACCTACGCAATGCAACATTAGGGGGGGAAAATCATAAAGCAAATTTTCCCCGGAAGAGGGAGGCAGAGAGAGCAGATGTCTCATGAGTCATGATGATAGCATCCCACCACAGATGCCCCCACCTGCCGTGCAGCGAGCGGCACTTGGAGGCGACCCGGTGGTACACCTGAGACTCGGGGTGGAAGGTAAGCGAGACGCAGCCGCCGCGGAGGCCGCGGAGGAGATCGCCGAGGAAATGGAGCTCCAGGAACCTGTACAGGAGCGCGGCGGCGAGGGCGAGCGCCGCGAGGACGTAGTGCGTCCACGGCACCAGCGCCGCCGCGCGGAGAAGCAGCTCGCCCGCCGACTCGCCGGCGCTGGAGACCGCAGCCTCCATCAGTTTGGGTTGGGTTGGGGGGATGGATGCTGCGCGCGCCCGCGCGCTAGCTAGTAGGGATCGACACGGAAAGGGCGTCACCGATCTCGCCGCTGCGCTGCGGTTGGAAGTTGGGAAGCGATGGGCAGACACGTGAGCTGTTTCGTAGCTGAATGGACGGACGCGTGCGAGACTGCTGGAAGCGTGGACGGTGCGAGACACGCGAGTGACGAGACATCGTGTAGCGTGTTTTAGCTCTCGTGATGTGTGTCACGAGGGCACGTACAACCTAGAGAGAGACAGAGGTCGTCCTAAGAGACTAAAATATGACTGTAGATTACTCCCTGTTCGGTTGACTGGATTATACAGACTGGTTGGCTGATTATTGTGAGAAAAAAACTACTGCTTGAATGACTGACTGATATTGACTGATAAGTTCAAGCGAACAGAGAAAGACAAATCATACAACTTATAGATGAAGGGTCATCTACAAGCAGTTTAATGCTTTGCATACAGTCAAGATCTATCATGCATATCTATAGTGTGGCTGTTCATGCTACATGTAGTTGTCACCATACTCCTTGCTCCTCCTTCCTGCAGAGTTGACATTATCTGGCTAAAACAGGAGTGCACACATGACATTGCTAGGTGGTACCAATGCATTCATAACTTAGAAGCTTCACAGTGTTAGAAGCTTCAGAACTGAATTGAGCAATGACTAAGTGTTTCAGTTCACATTCAGATAACTAGTATTCAGATAACTGAAACTGAAAACTGAAAAAGGCAACGGATGACAATGTTCAGAGGGCATACATGAATCTAAGAAAAAAAATGATCTGGTAGTAGTAGTTCACAATTTCAGAACTACAACAACTACTGGATCACATGAAGTGGAGATTACATAGTTTCAACCGGAATCGCACTGTTCGACGACGACGGAGCCGTCGCAGCGCCGGGGAAGGCACCTCCACCAGATCTAGCAACAGAGGATGGAGGCATCGCTGTCCCGTAGCTGAGGGAACCGGAGATGGGGCACCCTGCCGCCGCTGTCGCCGAGGTTGCGGGTCGCCGCCGCCGTGGCTGAAGGTGTGCGCCGGGACCGCCGCCGTCGATGCAGCAGCCAGGGAGCCCTTGCTCTTGTTGGCACAATGGCACCTGCTAGCTTGCTCTTCCTATGCACTCAACATCTCGACTGTGAATTTTGTGGTGCCCGGCAAGGAAGAAAAATGGAGATGGGTAGCCTTCATCGGTGATACAGGGAGATGGAATTGGCGGGATGCAATCCCTCCCGTGCGCGCCAAAACATCAACCGCGCGCGTGCGAGTGCCCAGGATCCGCGGGGAGATAGAGACGACGGACGCCCGGTACGACGCTGCTCAAGCCGTCTCCTATGCATTCGGAGCACGGGAAGGAGCCGTCGCCTCGCGAGACGACGGAAGGGCAGTCTCCAGGCTGAGACAAGGGCTTTTTTGAAAAAATTGCGACGAAGAGACGGGGTGTGGAGACCTGTTGTGCTCCCTCCGTCCCCCTTAACTAAATATCTTTAACTAATTTTTTATAAAAAATTATTGATACTTATAATATGTAATTAGTATCATTGAATAGATCTTTAAATCTATTTTTTAAATAAATTTATTTAGAGATGTAAATATTACACGTATTTTCTATAAATCTAGTTAAATTAGTGATACGAACATAAAAAAATCGACGTTTTTAAGGAATGGAGGGAGTAGGTGCCCTGAGGCGATGGACACTATGGTCCTCTTTAAGAAGTGTTTTAGTCACTGCCATGTGGACCAGATTGGTGGGTGCCACCGTTACAATCTCGTGTTCGTTTATCTTGAAAAAAACGTTGATTTTGGCAGAGGACGTCGCACGGTGGCTTGCAATGCGCACCCTCGCATATATATAAGATCTGCAGCTTCAAGATTCAAACACGGAACGAACAAGCACCAACCAAGATAGCGAACTTGTCATTATATTGAAAACCATAAGCATCAGTGCATTACACGCTTTAGAACAGGGCTGAACATGCGTAAAGCTGCGTATAAACAGCAGACGATACGTCCCTTATTCTTATAGTACACTACACATTCGTCAGACCTGTGCCATACTGCCATACAGCCATACTAAAACAGTCTTCTTGATTCTCGTACGCCTTCACATAAGGCCCAAGGTGCGTGTCGTGCCCTGGTGTGCGCCAGACCCAGGACCATGTAGCTGGTAAGTCTGGCTCGGCACGACCTGGAGAACACCTGGTTGCTCTACAAAACAAACCAACAAGCAATAGTCAGGTTTGAGAAGAAAAGCCTATTGAGGAGCTCAAACTAAGATACAGAATGTCTCTTGAATAATGAGTGCTTATAAAAAAAAGAATTGCAACCAGTCATAGATAAGAATTATCAAAAGGATTGCTGGCTGGAGGGGTAGGTTACTGGCAGCTTAGTTTCTCAGAAAAAGGAAGTTGGGAGTTTAGGCATTCCTGATCTCAGAAGCCTCAACCGCACTTTTAAGTGCTGGGATCTTTAGATGTCACCTAAACTCTCATGCTATTTGGAAGAATATTGTAGATTTCAAGTATAAAACTGATAAGCCTAATCTTTTTTGCTGTCCAAATGTTGGAGCTTCTCCTTTTTGGAAAGGAGTGCTCTGGGCCATGCAGGCTGCTTATATGGGAGTTACGTGGGTTGTAGGTGATGGCTGTAAAATTAGATTCTGGGAAGATCATTGGATTGATAACACTAGTTTGGCAATTATCTACTAGCCTCTCTATGTTATTTGTGATCAGCAAGGCAAATCTGTTAGAGAAGTGTGGGATGGTGAAAACTTAATGCTTATGTTTAGAAGGAATGTGTCTAGTAGCTTAATGGAGTTATGGTGGGAATTATGTGGTTTGGTAGAAGATATCTCCCTCTCTGAAGAGGAGGATCAGATTCTCTGGAACTTTACTTCTTATGGTAAATATTCTGTTCAGTCATTGTATGCTGTAATTAATCACAGAGGGGTAATCCCAAAAATTATGAGCTCCATCTGGCAAATTATAATCCTTCCTAGAGTTCAATTCTTCTTGTGGCTCCTGTCCAACAACAAATTGTTAACTAGAGACAATTTAGCCAAGAGAAGAGAGGTTGATGACCCTACCTGTATCTTTTGCAATGAGTTGGAATCTAGCAACCACTTATTCTTTGACTGCTGCATCAGCAGCAATGTTTGGATTATAGTTTCAGACAGTTTAAATCTAGAGTTGGGCAGGAACTTTGAATCTACAGCGGTTCTGGATAGCAAACAAATACCAGAAGTTCACTAATATAGTCTCTTCAGCTGTTCTTTGGTCCATATGGAAACTAAGAAATGAAATTTTCTTTCAGGGTGTTACGTGGATGGGAATGAAGGGGATACTGTTGAAGATTGTAAAAATGCTAAGAAGATGGGTGGCGTTGTTCAAGCAGGACGTGAAGTTACAAGTGGAGGAGTTTGCAGCACAGCTGGAAAACAAAGCATGCTCGCCGCCTCAACTCCTGTGGATGGAGGGGTGCTCGGTGTTTGGTCTCAACAAGTACGGGTTTTGATCAGTTGGTTAGGCAGTCGTGTTTTAGTTCTGCTATCGATGCTTGTATGATCTGGCCTCAGGCCTTGCTGGCGGGCGCATCTGATACGCTCTGAACTTGAACTGTGTTGGCTTTTGATAATACAAAAGCTGGGGTATCCCTTTTCTCTAAAAAAAATAATGAGTGCTAGTGCATGATGACTGATGATACAGAATGTGCTGTAGAGTATCCACAACAGGTAATGTATGATATTTGACCATACCATGGTCAACATCTCAGTTAAAAATAAGGTTGTAAACTAATAAAACCTGTTGTAAAAAAACAAAACATAGCATAATTACTCCAACGAATGAAAAGATAAAGGCCCCAGCCCATAAGGAAAATGTTGAATTCACTAATATATTCTCTATATAGGACTTCCGTCATCAGCAGTAAGAATATCACAATTCACAAAGATTCATTATCTGTACATCACTACGGGATGAAGTTGTAACTTGTTACCAATATGTGCCCAGCCCACAAGGAAAATGTTGAATTCCCTAATATATTCTCTATATAGGACTTCCGTCATCAGCAGTAAGAATATTGTGACGCCACTATGGGATGAAGTTGTAACTTGCTACCACTCAAATTTCTGCCAAATCTGGGAAAAGCTTTAGTTTTTTTTAGTGAAAAAGGCACAAGATTGTGCTAAATTCTATTACAAAAGAGTGGAAAAGCTTTTGTTATAAGCTCAACAAAAAAAAAAAAAACTTCTTTTTGTTCATTGGAAACGCAGATGTGGTCCCGTTTGGATCCATAGGGCTAGTAATTAGCTCCTTGGATCCAAATAGGTCTAGCTCCAAGATTATAGTGGAAGCATTGGAGGACTTAGGTGCTCACAGCATCAGTAAGCTACAACCACGATTTCCCCAATTAGATCCTCAATTCCTTAACTGTTTTGTGTGCACACAATAATGTGAAGACAATCACTTCGATTAATTGTTATCCTAAAAAAAATTAAGCCCAAGCATCCAACAATCTACAGCTTGGAAATTTTATACTGCGAATTGACGAAGGATTTCAGACACCATGGGATCCAATAATTTGAGCATTTTAGTGCAGCTACAAACAAGAACACTGCTCCCTGTGCAAAATTTCCGCAGTACAGACGACTAATTTGATCATTTGGTGCAACCACAAATAAGAACGATACTCCCTGTGCAAAATTTCCCCAGAACAGACGCGGCATGATGAAGCAAGGGCATCCCGAAGCAAGCAGTACAGCTTAATCGCAGGAAAATATTTGAAGGGAGAACTCACTCTTGAGATCCTCAACCTGCTGGCAGGTAAGCTTCGCGGAGAATCCGCTGGCGGCGGTCTTGTAGTGGTAGACCACTGCGTCCTTGGCCTTCTGCTCGCTGCCAAACCGATGAAAAAAGGCATCAGAAAACCCACCTCGTTCTTCCAAAAAAAAAAAAAAAATTTGCCATCACCGGCATAAATTAGAATCGATCGAGCCCCAAATTTCATCCTACCAACAAGCGCGGGCCCGATCGGGTCCCGTTAAACCGATCTGACGAGATTACCTCCCGAGCACGGGGGTGAGAGTGCGGAGGTGGAACTCCTCGGGGTCGGCGTCCTCGGGGCGGTCGACGTACACGATGTGCACGGCCGTCTCCTGTGTCGCGGGGGCTGCCTGCTTCTCTGGCTCGGCCGCCATGGCTGCTGCGGCTGCTACTGCTGTGAGGAACAGGAGGATCAGGAGAGCGTTGCTAAGTTGCCGGAGCTGAGAACTGGTCTTCTTCATCGCCGGAGACTTTCGAGGTGGGGCTTGTTTTATAGCCGTCCCCGGCTGCTGGTGCCATCGTGGCTAATCTGGATCTGGAGATAAAGCCGAAGGATTCGTGGTGACACCGTGCGTCGATCGTCTCGGCATCTCCGCGTCCAACCGCACGGCTCATTCTTCCTTCTCGGCGAAGTATATTTTTCTGTTGTTGTTTGACGGCACGTTTTGTAGATCAAGCCAGGTGGTTTAGCTTATTCAGGAATATGATCCTTTCTGTGTCGTTGACCTCGTCGGTGCGCTGGTTTTGGTCCTCAACCTCGAGACGAAAAAAAGGAGAGGCATTTCTTGTTTTGCATCGTACACAGTGAATGCATCGCGCCCTAAAAAATTACCTTCTCCAATAGCGAAAGGCACAAGCAGAATGGGTCACGCCCCAGACCTCGCCGAAGGCCGCCCGTCTCCCTCCCCGGTGAGCGCCGGCCGCTCCCTGTCGCCAGCCCCCATCTCCACCAGGCCCACCACCACGAGCGGCCAGCAAGGCCGCCCGTCTCCCTCCCCGGCGAGCGTCGGCCGCTCCCCGTCGCCAGCCCCCATCTCCGTCGGCGGCTCGCTAGGCGTGGCCTCCATCCACCTCCTCGTCACACGGGAATATACCGCTGTAAGCACTTCACACGGGAAGTATTTCAATGTATTGTTATTTATTTTATCTCAAGAGAAAGCGATTGTTAGAAATGTTAATAGAAGGAGATCCTGAAATCTACCTCAACTTAGTACAACTAGTGTAGAGGGGGTAATTGAAGTATGATAGGAAGGTGATGATTCAAAGATAACAAATGAATTGCTAAAAGATAACTAGTGTAGTATAGCTAGGTAGGAGGACAACGAGTGAGAAAGGTTCTTGTGATTCTTGCTTTACTCCTATGAACTATCCTATCTAATGGACGAGATACACTAAGACTGCTAACTTACTTCCGATGTGTAGGAGATATGCGAGACAGTAGGGGATATAACTTCTACCCGAAGCGGCTATTCTCTTATGCGAGCCTACCTTTTAAGAACTTGCCTAAAACACGTGGAGGGATACTAAGACTAGACAGGGCTGTCACCACCTGCTAGTACCCACAAACAATCCGTGCGACAAGCGACATTCAAAGGCAAGATCTAGTCTAAGCACCATGCTTACACTAAGTCTCACTACTCTAGCTGTGGCCAAGGCAACTAGAGCACCCTATGATAGGCGATGAACTACACACGTGAGCTGGTTACAGGATCATAATCTAGTGTAAGCCGACCAAGTAATATGATAACTCACAACAATACTATTATTAGAATAGTAATGCACTAAGTATAGAACAAAGTAAATACTCAGTAAAGTAAAGCAGAAATATTATATTAAGGTAAATAAGTCTTACAGAAAGAGAAAGATACAAGAGCTATACCAAACTCTCCAGCAGACGACTCCGGAGACCCCGAGCGCAGCTCGACTCAACTCTAACTCCCACACTAGACTACACTACTACTAGAAGTGGAACTACATTGTTTCTCACTTGTATCTTGAATGAATCATGTCTTGAGAGGGTGGAGGCAGCCTCTATATATAGGGGGAAGTGGAGAGGTGCCACGTCAGCGATCCGTGTGCTCCATACCTCTCCACCCTTGGATGAACCGCCTTGGAACCGCCTTGAGATGGATGGCCGTGAGCAAACCAGCACGTGGGAAGTGTGCTCAAGTCGGCGGGGAGGCAACCGACCTGGCTGGGCACCAGGGGGGTTCGGCCGACCCCCCTATGGCAGGTAGGCCTAGCCAAGGGCTTCTAGAAGGTGTCCCCACCTGTCCTGGAGTGTGGCGGTGGCCTGGTGTGACAGAACCGACCAATTTATACAAGATTAAGCATGATGGCCCCCGATTAACACGTTGGCATACACATCCTCTCTCTTATATAAATCCGGTAGTCCGCCGAGTGTCACAAAGGATCTCGGTAAATCAACTTACAACAGGATCGTACTGATTAAGAAAACATCATATTACAAGCACAGAGTTCACAGCGGAGATTTATTACAAATAGAGTAATATAGTTATTACAATACCAAGTTCAAATATTATACATGAAGTATTTGGTTTTGAAAACCATTTATTCAAATCCATAAAACACTGTCATACTCACGTATATCTCTATACACAGCAAAGGAAAGCATAAGATATATGACCATGCCCTGTGGTCTTTACTCCTCTGCATCCATGGCAGGGTTATTATAGGTAAGGCAATAGCCTTCATACAACACATCACCTGCAACGTTGGGAATAAAACCCTAAGTACTCAATTGTAATCAGCAAGACTTACCCGTCAGAGTGTAAATAAAGAAGACTCTCAAAGATATACAAGGCTTTATTTGGTGGGGTTCATGGGGTAGCATATTTTGCGGAAAAGCATACTATCATATATCCTTTGATCAAAGTTTTAACTATCAACTTATCATGGAGCTAAATAGAACTACATTAGTAAGCTTTTATAAAGAGAATCACTTGACAGTTGATAGGAAAAGAATCTCATTGCCACATCATCATTTTATAATGCGTTGTTGCTACGTTTCTGGCACATGGATAAGTTTCTCCTATCCGGGAGAGACGGCGATTCGAATCGATTTACACCAGCTGGGTAAGCCCGTATCACACACCCTTACTGAACCCATTCAAAGTTCGTATTGTGTTAGGTAGCTTTTCACTCTATTCGGGATACCGTGGGCCTGATCCACAGTGCAAGGCTCAGGGGGCAGCCGGTGCCAGGACGCTCAGGCAGTGCCTGCCCTTGGTCAAACCCTGTCCCACCGCACATACTTTCTCTCCGCCAGCGATGCACTGCAGTTTCAAATCCCAGCCCGACTAGAAATGCTATAGCTTCACGGTCGAAATGACTTATTCAGCCGTTATGTGAATGTACGTTCAATCTTAACCATTGACCGAAATATGGATTTAGTTCCTAGTCAAGTTTCACAGGCAGGATCCAAAGGTGCATGTCTAATCGACATTAATGACCATAATGGCACACCATATCCCGTCTGAAATTCATATCTCATGATTCTTTCTCAATATCTATTCACCTGATTTACTAAGCATGGCTAAGCATAAGACTAACCAATACTAGTATTATTAAGAAAACTCTCCTTTCTAAACAAGGTAGATAATGTATCAACGGTTTGACTATAACTCATCAATTTAATGCATAAACTGTAATTTAATAATACTCAAGTGGAATTTTAAAACAGAAATAGAGGGGTGATAAAATGTCCGGGGCTTGCCTCGACGAAAGGTAGAGGGTCCGTGATTAGGACACTCCGGAAGTAAGTCAGTATTCAGTTCTTCGCCTTCGGGTGACAACTCCTGTGGGTTCTCCTCGATTATCTCGTACTCGACGAGATTTTCCTCTTCCGATCCTATATGTATGAATAAGATGTATACATGAAAATAATGCACCATGATATGCTAGATGATAACGATATGATGACATGATGTGTGGTGAGATGCATTCATGTGACCTTAGTTTGCACAATAGGGTTTTAGGTTGGATTGGTTACATGAAATGATAATATAATTCTTGTTTATTTTACTGAGTACGTGCATATTTCTTCTTCGGTAGAGAAATTTACAATCCTACCAAGTAACACTTGAATAGGCATGACATGTTATTCACGATAAAGTTGCAAGCCAACAAAACCTATTCTTATTTGCTTATTAAAGCATAAAATGTTGGTTTTAATTCATAAAACAAAGTTAAACTAACAAAGTACTACTATTGCCATGGAACAGCAAGGGTGGGTGTTTCATGGTCTTCAAACAACATATCAAAATCACTTAATTTGACTATACATCATTTCCATGTATTATGTGTTTTATTTGCTAAAGAAAAACACTATTTGAACTAGGTTTAAAATAGTTATAACAGTGGAAGTTATCAAAATAGTACCAAACTTTTTGTGAAGGTAAACAGTAGCACTAATAGCACTCACATAAATTTTTAGAATTTTTGGAATAATATTTTAAGCTACAAAAATCACTAAGTATCCCTTTTATTAATTAAAAGAATGATTTTTAGTTTCTATTAAAATACTGAAAAAGCCTATTTAATATTTTTCTATAATATTACACACTGTTCAGAGCATACACCTAATTTTTCATGATTTTATCACTTGTAAATAAATGGTTATAAAAATAACAAAAATAGGTACTATTTATTTTAATAGAAAATGAATAAAATGAAATAAAAAGGGAAACAGACACGGGCTCGAATTCGGCCCAGCTCGGCCCAGTCCGCACTAAAGTGGCCCAGGCCGGCCTCCCGCGCGGCGCCTGGCTATTATGCAAAAGAGCCCTCGGATTTTTGAAGAAATAACCCGCAGTCCTTCTTAGCACTATTTAAATGAGTCATAAGCTTCGCACATAACCCCCTGGGTTTCTTTCAATTCTAACCCGATGGTCCCGGGATTTTCCCCCGTGTTGACCGACATTGCCGTGACCTTGACCGACAGTCGCCCGTCGATCCAAGGCATCCCCGGTGACACCGATGCCATATACGTGCTACTCATGACCACCCGTGTCGATTGAACTAGGTTATAGACTCAGACGTGGACTGTGGCTATGGCGGTGACGAGCAGAGCAGCACGGCGGCAGCTGGTCACCATCGTGCTCGTTGTCTCGGTTGTTAACAAGCTCAACCGAGCATCGTTCTAGCCTTGTGATGATCTGGTAAGGCTCTAGGGTTGGTTTTTGGGGCTCGGTTAAACAGTGGTGGGATCCTAACGCGTGCGCAGTGGCTCGGCAGCGAGGACACGGCAATGGCATGCCCTGTTCCGGCTGGCTGAGCATGGTAGCATTTAGGAGTTTTGTTCCTACAGCTTCTATGCATCCAACAGAGTATGAAATACAAATAAAAATGAACTAAAACATCGCAGAGAGGGCTAGCCTCGTGCGGGTGCGTGTTGTGCATGAACTAGAGTGCACAGAGATGGCGAGAGCGTGCTGGAAGCTCACCTGTGGCCTAACGGCGACGAGACCTGGTCCGGGTGGAAGAGCAGGGTGTGGCAGAGCTACGGATGAGAGGAATTGGATAGTGGTTCTGTGGTTGTGGCCAATTTTGCCGGCGACCCAAGGCGGACGGCGGCGGACTGAGGTGAAGGATGAGGAGAAATGTGGCGTGCTTGTCGGTATTTATAGGCAAGGGACGGCAGGTTTACGTGGCCAGCGAGTTCGCGAGCTTGATGACGTAGTTAGGGAGGTGGCAGGGCCGGTATGGCGTCGGGACGACGGACGGTGCCGGCGGCGCCACCTCTGTCGACATGAACAGAGAGGAGGGAGCAACGACGGCTTGCCACCGCGAAGACAAATGGTCCGGGGTGTTGCTCTGCGGTCGACAGTGAGCTCGAGCCTTAATTGAACTAAAGCCGTGGCCAGGGGCGCGACCGCGGCCAACGGCCTCGCCGGCGACATGGCAAAAGCCGTGAACAGAGATGGGGCGGCCATGGCAAGTCGCCATCGCGACGGAAGAAGGCCAGAGGTGCTTCTCCTCGACTTGCCAGCGAGTTAGGGTCCTTAACTACAGTGGAGACGTGGCCGAGGTGCCGGAGTCGCGGCCAAAGCGCCGGCGACACCGCGGCGGTGATGAGCTGCGGCCGGTATGGGCACAGTCGATTACTGTAGCAGTGCAGTACAAACTTTCCCTTTTCAAATTACTCTCAAATTCATATAGAAACTTGAAAAATTCCAAAAATAAAAGTTGTTTAAAATTTTGAATACTACAACTTTGATTTTTGAACCATGTCCAAATTCTTTCTGGATTTTAAAATACAGATTTGGCCTAATAGAATTCATTTGCAATTTGATTTGAAATTCAAATTTTTGCTTAACAACTTCAAAATTTTCCTATATGAAAGTTGTTCCAAATAATGAGCTTTACAACTTTGCTTTTCACACCAAAGTCATATTTTCAATATTTTTGAAACTATGGTTTAACCCTTTGAATAGGTATTAATTTGATTTTTCTTTTAATTTAAAATAAATCAAACTTGGGGTTTCAAAATCACCAATTTAGGATTGGATTTAGGTCTAGGTTGTAAAATCAAAGTTGTAGCAAATATTTTTCTCTATCATTTTTATTTAAGGTCCAACCTCATAAAAGGCTTAGAAAATAAAATCCTATTTGGGTCAACCTAGGGCTTTTATGTGAATATAATATATTTTCCATTTAACCTAAAGTGAATCCATTTTTTTTTCTAGCCAAACTATCAACTTGATTTGGTCATGAGTTTAGGTTGATCGAAACCACTCAAATAAATAAATCACACAAAAACATGAAATAATCAACACATAATTTTTTAGGGAATAATGAAAATATTTCTTTCATGTGATCATGATTATGGATAATATTGAATGTTTATGTGTGCAAATGCAATGCAATAAGGTGATTAACACCTAGGGTGTTACACCTAGGCCCAGCATGGGTGGTTCGGCCGAACCACCTATGGCAAGGTGAGCCCACCACCGTGGTCTCCACCTGTCATAGACTGTGGCTATGTACTTGTTTTGCGTTGATCTTGTCGGTTCACGCCTTGATCCATGTGCTTTGCTTCTCCACCGTTGATTCAAAACACAACTTTGATCCAAAGGTGGAATTGAGCTGGATGGAGTGTCACACGGATCGTGCCACATCACCAGAGTCCTATGGGCCCCATGCATGGTTCGGCCGAACCATGCATGTGCTCCATTTGCACTGATCTTCCTTGTGTATGCTGATATGACTCGTGCTGAAATGTCATGACCTAATGTCACCATATGTGGTTCGGCCGAACCACCTTTGGTGGAACCAAAGGTCCATCTTCTGCAGGTGGCTTCTTCATGCAATTCTAAGCACAATGGTGGTGCTAACTTGCCCATGGGTGGTTCGGCCGAACCACTCTTTGCACATCGTCTCCAGAAGATATGACATTAATGATTGTGAAGTTGATTTATCATTTGGCCATACTTGGTTGGTTGCCCAAACTTCATATAGAGCTTTCGGACACTGAAAAGTACCTGTTCTGAGTGCCTGCAACCAAATAATGACAAGTACATATGAAACCAAGTTATTTGTACCAAAGTCACTATATGTTTGGTGGTTTCCTTCCAGAAAGAATGTCTTGTTGACGGTTTTGATGGGGTAAAAACATGGTAAAACTACCGTCAACAGTCGGCACTCCCCACTAGTCCTCGTTGGAGCACCCGCGCAAGGGTGTAGCTCCTTCTTGATCCTCGCAAGGACCAAGTGCTCTCTACGGGCCGATTCTTTGCCTCTCCGGCACGGTGGATCGCCCACAACCGCTCACAAGCTTGGCTTGGGCCGCCCACAAGCTCTCCAAACGATCACCAAGCCTCCGATCACCACCGAACCGTCTAGGTGATGTCGATCACCAAGAGTAACAAGTCTAGACTCTCACTTGACCAAGAACAAGGCTAAAGAGGGTGATGGATGCACACAAGTCACTCTTGATCACACTCTAGGAAAGAAGCTCACAAGCAATTGAGTTCACTCAATCCTCCCTAAGGCTCTTGCTCTCTCTCAAAGTCACAAAGGTTCCTTCAGCTGTTAGAAGTTGTAAGAGAGATAGAATGGAGGCCAAGGTGGAGTATAAATACACACCCTCTCTAAAACTAGCCGTTTCTCAATTTCCTGCGTACCGTCGGACTTTGCCGAGGCACGACCGCTGGACCAATCATCTCGGTCCGACTCTCTCAGTCGCACTGTGCACGGAACTGTGCCAGAGGGGCGTCGGACCAAACCCAATGGTCCGACAGACCAGCGTCCGACGCTCTCAAGAGACAAGCACAGTGACCTGCAACGATTATAACACGGAGCAATGGTCCGACGCTCCCCGTCGGACCAAGTCCGACGCTCAAAAGCGTGAACAGGACCTCTCTGAAAGTGTCGGACGCTAAGAGACCTTAGTCTGACGCTCGCTCTCACAACGGTCCGCGCTCGCTGAGAAACCCCAAGGCACCGTCGAACGCTGGCTGATGGTCTGACGACCAACCAGTCAGGGTCCGACGCTCCCTGATTTGCTGAGAAGCAATCAGGGGCTACCACGTGTCGTCGGATGCTAGCCATTGGTCCGACGACCATACTAGCCAGAGTCCGACACCCTCTTTTTGATCAAAACTTCGCCGAATCGAAAACTTTCCAAAACGAAGTTTGATCCTTTCTCTCTCAAGAGTCTCCCTGGGCTGTCTAGAGTTATGTTGGACAAGTGTGCATCACATCTACACTCTCTAACCATGCCCTAAGTCAAGTTACCCATCCAAACCCTTCTTAATAGTACGGTCAAGATGAAAAACAAAACCTAAGACTACTCCAAGTGTCTCTCAACACCAAACGACACTTGGCACTAGCCTATCACCGTCTTGTCTTCCATCCTTTGAAAACCGAATCGATTTCCATCGCTAGGGGCTTGAACCTATATGTTATTATGACCTAACCTCTAGGTTATCTTGCAAAACACACGTTAGTCATAATAACCTCTTTGTTGTCATTAATCACTGAAACCACTAGGGCCTAGATGCTTCAATCTCCCCCTTTTTGGTGATTGATGACAACAACCTCAAATAGATTTAAAAAGAGTGAGGTTTTTAAAGACTTGATTCATATAAGCATGTGACAGTAAGAGCAAAGGGGTTAGGCATGTTTATACAAATCAAGACCATAAGGTACACATAAGATATGAAATAAGCACAAGTACCAATGGTTATGCTCAAGATCGGAGTGAAGTGCGGAAGCAAAGACAATGAGCATAACAAAGACAAACCAAGTGACATGTTATATATAACATAAGGCTCAAACACATGTCACGAGTCAAACAAGTCTCAAGCACACATAAATACAATTGCATGAAAGGTAAACATGATGCATGAGTATGTCACAAACAAAAGTCATATGAGAGCCAAAACCCTCTCACAACGCTCACCCTAAATCTATGCTCTCTCTCCCCCTTTGGCATCAAGCACCAAAGACCTAAGACTTAGGAGGAGGAGGAGAAGCTGCAGCGTCGCGGTCGGAGGAGTGAGGAAGGAGCTCAAACTGAGTAGGGTCGTCCTCGGACTCTGAGCTCTGAACTGCCTGACCCTCTGTCGGTGCACGTGAAGGAGAAGCAGTCCGGGTCGGCTCAACTGTCTCTGTACCAGGGTCAGCCTGTGTGTCTGGAGCTGTAGAAATTGTCTCTGTAGGTGCCTGCTCCTCTGGAACTGTCTGAGCGGACTCTGGAAGAGTCTGCTCCTCGGTACTAGGCTGCTGACCCTATGTCTCAACTGTCACCACTACCACCTCATTGTCTGTAGTAGTCCAAAGTGGCTCTGAAGAAGCAACTAAGGACGGTAGGGTCTGAGTCGTGCCGGAAGCAGGTGGAGCTGTGGGGGAAGGCACCAGCTGTCTGTACTCAGGAGGTGTGGGTAAGCCGGTGATCTCACTGAAAGTCGCACCAAGGCTCCTGGCCACTGAGGGGCGACCCAAGTCTGAAGTGAATCCTGTACGGATAGGCGTGAACCCCTGTGCCAACCCTGGAGAAGCAAACCACTGCTGCATCTGCTGACTGGGAGTGACGAACTGACTCTGGAGAGAAGCTGTGTCCTGACTCTAAAGTCCACCGGACTGTATAGCTGGAGTCACCTGAGCTGCTGTGGCTGCTGGTCCAACCTGCTGCATGGGAGGAGTGGTGGCCAGGTACGGGGGTGCTCCGGTATGCCTAATGATGTGCTCTATGAACCCTAAAGTTTGCAACTAAATCTGCTGGCTCTGGAGCTGCATCTGGAGCATCTGTTGCTGAAACTAGTCCTGATGAAACTGCACCTGTGCAAGTGCTGTAGCCTGCTCCCTGGCAAACCGGGCCTGCTCCTCTGCCTGTCGCTGCCGTGTCTGCTGAAGACTCTGAAGAATCGCGAGCAACGTAGGGTCGGTCTGTGGAACTGGACAAGCTGAGCCAGAACCACCGGCCTCCGAGTCGTGAGCTCGTCGGCGTGAAGGGATAGGCCGATAGTCCGCGTCTGAGCTAGACAAAGAAGTGTCGACGGGGTCGTTGTCAACTAGAAGCTGCTCAAGCTCGCTATGGGCGACGTGCCTCATAGCCTCGTCCTGCTGCTGCACCTCGGCCATATCAGCCCCTGAAGTCTGTCGGTGCTGGACTCTGTGCAGTGCTCGGCTACCTCTCCTGCCGTCTATCAACGAGGTCATCCTGTAGACGGGGAACTCAGTCTCTGTCTGGCGCAGCTCACGAGAGATACATGTCCAAATCCTGTGCAACCTCCGCTCAAGAATGTGAGAGATCCAGTGAGCATAGGGGAGCTGTCGCCGAGACCTGATGCCCTCTGCTATAGTTTCCTCCATCTCGCTAATAATGAGATCTACTATGTCAAACTCGGACTGCTAGACCAGGGCACTAAGGAGCCAAAGCTGAAGGTGTGTAAGTCCCTCCTTGTACCCCTCCCGCGGCAGAAGAGTGCGCCTCATCACGTCGTTCAAAAGACGAACGACGGGACGATGCTCAGAAGGAGTCCTGTGGGAGCCGTCTCCGAACGGTGGCCGAAAACAAACTGCTATATGAGCTGTACCTGGTGCAAGTCCTCCGTGTGCTCTCCTCGGCGGGTCTGTCGTGGTATAGCAGATACTGTGTAGCCTGGTAGCTGACTTTGGCACTCCTAACAGCTCTCGCAGAGCCTTCGTGTAGAGCCGGTATGGCTCTCCGCCGAAGGTGTACTGAAGGTACTCGTGGTCGGTGTCGATTCAAAGAGAAGCGTAGAACTCTCGGACCCATGATTCGACGTACCTACCAGAGCGTCCAAGTAACTCTGCTAGTCCAGGCAGGTAAGACAAATAGGGCCTGATCTCCTCACCCGCTGCCTGGACTATGTCCTCTAGGGGACATACCCTGTGCTATCTCAACCCAACACCGAAGCCATGAGAGCGGTGAAGAAGTCCTCATAAAGTGTGGTGTACCAGCCCTCAGAAGCTCGTGGGTCTCTCTGATTTGGAAACCAACTCTGGAGCGAAGTCAACTGGAGCTCCCTGACTCGGGCTGCGAAGATGTTATGCAAGTCCAAGTGCACCTCGGGCTCAGACTCTGGCTGAGGCTCGGTGGGAGCAGGCGCCCTGGGGACTCGGTCAACACGCCTCTGATCAGCGGGCCGGGGTGGCATGGAAGGTCAAGTTCGGCCCGAGCAACGAAGAGGTGGAGCTTGGGCCTTCTCCCCCTGATTGACTGCCCCTTGCTGTGCCTCTGACTATGGTTGCACCTCAATGTGCTCCTCTGACTCCTCTCTGCCTAACAGACTGACAGAGATGCCTCCAATATGGAGACCCCTGCCACGCTCAGCCTCCTCTGCTGCCTGGGCTACCCTGATGGCCTGCCTCTGCTCTGTTGTAAGCTGCCTCTTTCTCTTCTTGCTAGGCTCTGCCATAGGGGCCTTGTCTCCGCCTCTTGTCTCCGCCTGTGCCACCCTGACTGCAACTGGCCTGCTTGCAATGAACCATCGCTGTCAACTGTCAACTGTCAACTGTCACTGACCCTCTGCAACTGCCAACTGACACTCAGAGGCTTGGCCTCATTCCATATCCACGGGCTTGGCCCCGGATTCACTGACCCACTGTCAAGAGCCTCTGACCACAACAGCTGCAAGAAGGAGATAGGAAGAAGTACATAAGCATATATATTCTAGAGATAAGATGATCTATGGAAGCAAGCACATGGATAAAAGTGGAGCAGCATAGCAACCTGAGAGAGAAGAGCCGCGAAGAGGTAAGAAACTCTGCCGACGCAGGGGCACCACGAACAAGGAAGCACAAGACACTGCATATAGATGGGCACGAGTCACATACAAGGGCTATGACAAGTATTATGCAATGACTAAAGAGAAGCTAGGGTTCGGAGGCGAGAGAGAAGTACCACAAGGATAAAGAGGGCCACCAGAAACCCTAGCACACGAAAGAAGAACACCTAGCTCAACCACCCTGCATAAATACAGCCAAGTTTCTTGAGAGGCAAACTAACAAACACCTTGTGTGCACAGGGGTGGGCAGGAGCTAGGGCAAGCAAGTAAAGTGTTCTCACCGCAGAGAACCACACGAGGATGGGAAGAAGGAGCTGGAGTAGTCGAGGAGAGTCTCATCGATGACGAGCACCTCGGGCGGCGGCGATGGGCACGGCGGCGGCACTGCTCTGTTGCAGTGGGGGTGCACGCACCGCTCGTGAGGGAGGAGGAGCGCAGAAGCCGGAGGCGAGGGCACCGGCGAGCTCGAGCTGCGGCGCGACAAAGAGAAGCGGCGGCACATGGCGGATGACGGCGGCGAGGGTAGCTAGGGTTAGACCGGTAGGCGGTCGGCGGTGTACAGCTCGGGTGGAAAGACAGAATGAAGAAGAACTGAGCAGTGGGACCCAAGCGACAGAGAAAAGAGAAGAAACGGTGTATCACTTCCAAACCGACCGTTGGACGGTTACTGTTGCAACCGTCGGACCAAACTCTCGTAGCGTCTGACGCTCCCAGCAAGCTTCAGAACGCGTTCAGGACCATTGGACTTGGTCTGACGCTTTCCGTCGGATGAAACCCAATGGTCCGACGCCATGAACGCGTCAGCGACACGGCGTGAACGCGTTCCACCAATCGTCCGACGCCTTGAAAACTTGAGTCCGACGCTGCGTCTGACGCCTCCTCCAACAGGGCCAAGGACCGTTGGACTGAGGCAGTTGGTCCGATGCTGGGAAAACCAACGTCCGACGCCTCGGTCCGACGCCCAAAAAGCTGAGATTCTTCAAATTTCTTCGTGCCGATTTTTCCCAACTAAGTTCCAACCCCAATAAGAGTCAAATAAACACTAGTTGGAACTAGTATGAGATGTCCTCACTCAAACCCTCAATTTTTCAAATATTTTGCCTTAGGCATATGTGAATTTTATGAAAATAGGCAATAAAATCCAAGAACGAAACGGAAAACAAACAACCATGCATATGCAATGCAAGTTCGCTAAAGTAAACTAGTTGCTTGTCAAGTTTGTCCTCGGGTAAGCTTCTTCACATGCTTTTGGGCGGTTATCTTAACCGAGTTAGACAAGCCTTACGTGTAATTCAAAGTTAGACATGTTTTATGTTACAATGCAATGCACAAGACAACACAAGATCATTTTTTAGTGAAAGTGCTTAGATCAAGGCAATTAAGTTCATTTCTTAGTGTACAAAAGTGTGCCTCATCCAATGGTTTAGTGAAGATGTCCGCCAAGTTATCATCCGTTCTCACTCCCTCAAAGGAAATGTCACCCTTGGCAACGTGATCTCTAAGGAAGTGATGACGGATGTCAATGTGCTTTGTGCGGGAGTGTTGAACCGTGTTGTTTGCAAGTTTTACCGCACTCTCAGTTATCACACAACAAAAGCACCCTTTTTAAATTGATTCCATAATCAAGTAGAGTTTGTTTCATGTAAAGAATTTGTGCACAACAAGCACCCGCGCCAATATATTCCGCTTCGATTGTTGACAAGACAACACTATTTTGTTTCTTGGAGGACCAAGAAACTACTGATCTTCTAAGCAAATGGCACCCTCCAGATGTGCTTTTCTGGTCAATCTTGCAACCGGCATAATCCGAATCGGAATAGCCGACAAGAGTAAAGTTAGCTCCTTTGGGATACCAAAGGCCAATGCTTGGGGTGTGCTTTAGGTACCTAAGGATTCTTTTCACCGCAACTAAGTGAGGTTCCTTAGGATTAGCTTAAAAGCGCGCACACATACACACACTAAACATGATATCGGGCCTAGATGCGGTCAAGTATAACAAACCACCGATCATAGAACGATAGAGAGTTTGGTCAACCGATTTACCTCCCTCATCAAGATCGAGGTGCCCATTGGTAGGCATGGGGGTCTTGATGGGCTTGCATTCTTCCATCTTGAAGCGCTTGAGGAGGTCCTTCGTGTACTTCTCTTGCGACACCGAACGTCCCCTCCCTCAATTGCTTGACTTGGAAGCCGAGGAAGAATGTGAGCTCACCGATCATGGACATCTCGAACTCCTTGGACATCATATCACCAAATTTCTTGCAAAAATCTTCATTAGTCGAACCAAAGATAATATCATCAACATAAACTTGACAAATGAAGATATGCCCTTTGTGCTTCTTGGTGAATAGTGTGGTATCTACCAAGCCGATTTTGAAGCCCTTGTTGAGGAGAAAGTCGCGGAGGCGCTCATACCAAGCCCGTGGGGCTTGCTTTCAATCCATATAGCGCCTTGGACAACCGATAAACATAGTTTGGATATCTAGGGTTTTCAAAACCCGGTGGTTGCGAAACATAGACAAGTTCATTTATGAAGCCATTTAAAAATACACTTTTCACATCCATTTGAAAGAGTTTTACGTTGTGATTAGATGCATGTGCAAGTAGGATATGAATGGCCTCCAGTCTTGCTGCGGGGCAAAAGTCTCCCCAAAATCCAAGCCTTCAACTTGGGAGAACCCTTTTGCCACAAGTCTTGCCTTGTTTCTCACAATGTTGCCCTTGTCATCTTGCTTGTTGCGGAACACCCACTTGGTGCCTATGACTCTTGCTCCTTTTGGCTTCTCTTCAAGTGTCCAAACTTGATTGTGGGTGAAATTGTTGAGTTCTTCATGCATGGCATTCACTCAATCTGGATCTTGAAGAGCTTCTTCTATGCTAGTAGGCTCAATGCAAGAGACAAAAGAGTGATGTTCAATGAATTGAGCATGCCTTTGTGAGCGAGTCATTACCCCCTTGAAGGACTCCCTATTATGAGATCTTGAGGATGAGCTTGTAGGAGTGGAGTAGATCTTCTATCAACCACTTGAGGAGGAGGTTGTGGAGCATCAACATCTTGTGCTTATGCCTCAATATCTTCTTGTGTGATGTGGGTGTCTTCATGTGGATCCATCCCATCTTTATCTTCATCATCTTGAGGCACATTTGATGAAGATGGTTGATTGATCACTTGCACATCAACACCATCGTCTTCATCATCTTTAGGCTTGATGTCTCTGGTTGGCATGTTCTTCATGGCCTTCCTCAAAGGTTCATCACCTACATCATCAAGATTTTCATGCTCTCCATGAGAGCCGTTAGATTCATCGAATTCCACATCATATGTTTCTTCAATAAGGCCGGTGGCATTGTTGAATACTCTATATGCTTTGGACTTCAATGAGTAACCAACAAGAAAACCAATATCACAATGTCTTTGGAACTTCCCTAGGTGTTGCCGCTTCTTGTAGATGTAGCATTTGCAACCAAACACCCAGAAGTAGGAGACGTCTGGTTTCTTGCCAATGAGTAGCTCATAGGGGGTCTTCTTTAGTAACCGGTGAGAGAATAGACGGTTGGATGCATAGCATACGGTGTTGATTGCCTCCACCCAAAACCTCTCCGGTGTGTTGTACTCATCAAGCATAGTCCTTGCAAGGGTGATCAATGTCTGGTTCTTTCTTTCAACTACACCATTTTGTTGAGGGGTATAGGTGGATGAGACTTCATACTTGATCCCAACCTTCATCACAATATACTTCAATGTTTGTGTTATTAAACTCTTTCCCATTGTCACTTCTAATCTTCTTGATCTTTACTTCAAATTCATTTTGTGCTCTCTTAGCAAACTTCTTGAAAGATGCAGCAACTTTGGTCTTGTCATGAAGAAAGAACACCCAAGTATATCTTGAAAAGTCATCAACAATCACTAAGCAATAGAGTTTTCGACCAATACTTTCATAAGTTGTTGGCCCAAATAAATCCATGTGAAGTAGCTCTAATGGTCTTGAAGTTGATACAAATGCCTTGGATGGATGTGTATTTGCCACTTGCTTCCCGGCTTGACAAGCACTACACAATTTGTCCTTCTCAAATACAACATCTTTCAATCCTCTCACCATCTCCTTCTTCAATAGCTTCTTGAGTGTGCTCATCCCAACATGTGCAAGTCTTCTATGCCAAAGCCACCCAATAGATTGTTTGGTGAATAGACAAGTCTTCAAATTTGCATCTTCCGAGTTGAAGTCCACTAGATAGAGGTGATTGTACCAAAAACCCTTGAATATCACTTCATTGTCATCTTTCTTGGAAACAACCACTTCTTCACTTGTAAATATGCATTGGAAGCCAAGATCACACAATTGACCAACGGATAGCAAGTTGAAGCTCAAAGAAGCAACTAGAAGCACATTTGATATGGAATGATCATTAGATATAGCCACTTTGCCAAACCCTTGCACTTTGTTCTTGGAATTATCACCAAATGTTATCTTTCCGTGGTCTTCTATATTCTCTTCAAGAGAGGTGAACATACGAGCATCACCGGTCATATGTTGAGTGCATCCACTATCAATTACCCAATGAGAGCCACCGGTCTTGTAGTTCACCTACACACAATAAATTAAGCTTGATGTTTAGGAACCCATACTTGAGAAGGGCTCCGGACTTTCTCAACTAAAGCTTTTGCCACCCACAATTTCTTAGTCCTATTCTTATTAGGAGGACCTAGGAACATGACTTTTACTTTGCCCTTAGAATCTTTTCTAAACATGTAGTGAGCATCAAAAGCAAAAGGCCTAACATGCTTGGGCAAAGGTTGTGGTGGTGGTGTCTTGCACTCATGAGCAAAGTGACCTTCTTGTCCATATTCAAAGCATCTCTTAGGCTTGGGGTTGGACTTGTTCTTTACTTTGTTGAGGCAATTTTGAGCTCTAATGTTTTGCACCTTCTCACCCATGTAGCCAATCCCACTTCTATCAAACTTCATCACGGTGTTCATGAGGAGATCACTTTGAAGATATTGGCCTCTTGTGAATTTTTGCAAGCCCACGGTGAGATGACTCTTTTCTTGCTTCAACTTCTTGTTCTCTTCCAATAAGCTTGCAAGGTGGCACTTCTCATTCTTGAGGATCTTGTTTTCTTCTCTAAGCACCTCAACTTCATCATCTTGTTGCACTGTTTCAATGACAATGGTGTTGGTGGTTGATTGCTTCTCAAGCTATTTCTTCAAGTTCTCATTCTCAATCTTGAGCTTCAAATAGTCATCATGGCAATCTTGGCTTGGGCCGCCCACAAGCTCTCCAAGCGGTCACCAAGCCTCCGATCGCCACCGAACCGTCTAGGTGATGCCGATCACCAAGAGTAATAAGCTTAGACTCTCACTTGACTAAGAACAAGGCCAAAGAGGGTGATGGATACACACAAGTCACTCTTGATCACACTCTAGGGAAGAAGCTCACAAGCAATGGAGTTCACTCAATCCTCCCTAGGGCTCTTGCTCTCTCTCAAAGTCACAAAGGTTCCTTCAGCTGTTAGAAATTGCAAGAGAGATAGAATGGAGGCCAAGGTGGAGTATAAATACACACCCTCTCCAAAACTAGTCGTTTCTCAATTTCCTGCGTACCGTCGGACTCTGCCGAGGCACGACCGTCGGACCAATCACCTCGGTCCGACTCTCTCAGTCGCACTGTGCACGGAACTGTGCCAGAGGGGCGTCAGACCAAACCCAGTGGTCCGACGGACCAGCGTCCGACGCTCTCAAGGGACAAGCACAGTGACCTGCAACGGTTATAACACGGAGCAACGGTCCGACGCTCAAAAGCGTGAACAGGACCTCTCTGGAAGTGTCGGACGCTAAGAGACCTTAGTCCGACGCTCGCTCTCACAACGGTCCGACGCTCGCTGAGAAACCCCAAGGCACCGTCGGACGCTGGCTGATGGTCCGACGCCCAACCAGTCAGGGTCCGACGCTCCCTGATTTGCTGAGAAGCAATCAGGGGCTGCCACATGTCGTCGGACGCTAGCCATTGGTCCAACGACCATTCTAGCCAGAGTCCGACGCCCTCTTTTTGATCAAAACTTCGCCGAATCAAAAACTTTCTAAACTGAAGTTTGATCTTCTCTCTCTCAAGAGTCTCCCTGGACTGTCTAGAGTTATGTTGGACAAGTGTGCATCACATCTATACTCTCTAACCTTGCCCTAAGTCAAACTACCCATCCAAACCCCTCTTAATAGTACGGTCAAAATAAAAAACAAAACCTAAGACTACTCCAAGTCTCTCTTAACACCAAACGACACTTGGCACTAGCCTATCACCGTCTTGTCTTCCATCCTTTGAAAACCAAATCGATTTCCATCGCTAGGGGGCTTGAACCTACATGTTATTATGACCTAACCTCTAGATTATCCTGCAAAACACACGCTAGTCATAATAACCTCTTTATTGTCATTAATCACCGAAACCACTAGGGCCTAGATGCTTCAGGTACTGCTTTGCCTATCATTGTTGGAGGGCATTTTCTCATCGCATGCAACCCAAAATGCATATGGGTAGCGGTCTGGGTGTCTCGTTGGAGACAGCCTTAAGAGAGCAATTTGAGTATCCTCTCTCATGAGACCACTCACAGGAACGATTCTCTTGAGTCTTATTAAGTTATTATTGAGAAGACTAAAGAGACTTTTACTTGTACGCCATGATAAAAGATCCTAATTGTCTATAAGCCATTACAAAGTTTATAAACACACCTACGTGCCATCGAGCTAAACTTTTTTTTGTCCCACGCTTGGTGTCCCGTTTCGTCTGTGAGGGTACAGCCACGCTGCATCGTTGTCGGGTGGTTGCGGTCGCGTCGCCTCGTAGGTGCACAGCAGGCTCTCTACCTCATCCGCCGCCAGTCGCCGCCACATGACTCGTGCAACTGCTGAAGGAAGTAGAGAGGGAGAGGGGAGCATTTGTTGGATTTGGAGCCACATCCCTCGCTCCGCTAGGAGCCGCCACCATTGGAAGGTCATGGAAGCGGTCGATGGCAGAGGCAACCAGTTTCTAGGTTCGCGAAATTTCACGAAGATACGGGTTTATATAAAAGCGGGCAGAACCGAACCGATTTGCATAGAACGACCCTTATCTTCAGTTGCCTAGTGGGCTAACGGGCAACGTAGCCCTATCGAGTCCAGGCTCCTTGGTGCATGATTCATAGACCAGAAACCCAAACGTAGTAATGCTTTGATCCCGTGGGATAAGCTACTACTTCCATTTCAAATTGTAAGTCATTCTAAGAATCTTGAAAAGTCAAAATATCTCAGGTTTGATCAAAATTATAGAGAAATATGAAGATTTATAACACTAAATAAGTGTACTATGAAAATATATTTGATGAAAATCTAATTATTCTTAGTTGATATTGTAAATATTATTATCTTATTAGATAAACTTATTCAAAGTTGAGATATTTTTGACTCTGCAAGATTCTTAATGAATTAGGGGTGTTCAAATACTATAAAGTAAAATTTTTGGGTACTCTGCAAGATTCTTAATGAATTAGGGGTGTTCAATCGTGATCTTAGTAGACTCAAAAGATTTGTCTCGTGATTTACATGTGTCGGCGCTAGGATTAGCGAGTGCTAACACCGGCTAGTAAACTTATGCTTTGCGGTTGAGATCACGGATGGTATGCAAAGGGGAACACAGGAATTATACTGGTTCGGGCTAAGAATACCCTACGTCCAGTGCGGGTCGAGTCATGTTGCCTTGCACCAGGATGCTTGTTGTAGGGGTTACAAGTCTAGTCGAGAGAGGGAGGAGCTCCCAAGTCTCTTGTGAATGTGAGTATGTGTGTGTTCGCATTCTTATGGTAGTAGGGTGTTGTGAGTGACACGAGGTCCTCTTGAGATCGGTCTCTGCCTTCCCTTTTATAGTTATAAAGGAGAGGCTAGAGTTACACGTGATTCGCTGTGGTTACAGTACTCGGCATGGTGGAGACAGTGGTGACCGATGACTATCGTCAGCCACGCCCTCGTCTTGATGCCTCGAAGGTATGGCCTTAGTCATTCGGTTGATCTTTCGTTGTTCCATTGGTGAGTTCCAAGGTGGCACACTGTACGGGGCGTGGTTTGCTGCGTGGCGCTACGTCATGACGTCGCATCCGACCCTGCACAATGCAACGAGAAGATGTGTTGACCTTTGAGTATTAGCTCCCGAGGGTCAGGAGCCCTTGATGCCATCGGGGGCTTAACGGGACGGAGCGGTGGGAGTGTCCTCCCTCGGGCGCGTCCCTTCCCACGTGCGGTACTTTTCAGGGGGTAGGCGAGCCTGATCGTAAGTCTTGCCCATCCCCCTGGGTTGGCCGAATGGTTGTCGCTCCCCTTTTCCTGGTGCCACACGTGCGGCTGGGGCATGGGCAGTCGCTGTCGTAGTTGGAGAATCTCCTCGTCAGCCCAAGGGGTCATACGGTTGACCGTCCCTGCAGTGGCGTGGGAGAAGTAGGACTGTCAGATTTGTTGCCAGATGAGATATGGTAGTTGGTACGGCGAACGTGCGCGTTCGGGGCGCAGTTGCGTCAAGGGGCCCGCCCGATGGGACCGTGCTTGTAAAGTGGTCAGGGAGGTCCCTTGGCCGTCAAGTTTGCCTTACTGACGTCGGCAGGGCTCGGGCGAACCAGAGAAGTGCGCCCGAGGGAGATTGTATATAGCGGGGGGCTCGGGCGAATCGGAAGTCGGCTGCCCGAGGCCGTGGCCTTTGGTGGCAGGCTTTGGGCGAATCGGTTGGTATCGCCCGAGGGTCCTGTTTTCCCGAGCCCTGTCGCGGAGGCTCGGGCGAATCGAAGGATTTCTCCCGAGGGGTCCCCGCGCCTAGGGGAGGTGATATGCTTCCGCGTGGCTCTGTCTTAGGCTGCGTGGGCTGTTCCTGCATGGGCCTTGGTTGGCGCCTTCTTGGGCCGTGTTTTATTCGGAAAGTATGTTTTTACGTCGAAGTTGGGTACCCGACAACATGCAAACCGTGTAATTAGTTTGCTTTTTTTATCTATATTTAATGATCTATACATGCGTCTAGACATTTGATGGGTACGAGTGTAAAGTTTTTTAGGGGAACTAAACAAACTCTTACAATTTAAGATGAATGGAGTATAATGATCTATATTCTTTAGGCTAGCACAGTTGTGATATTACTACTACGAATCACGTGTGTGGCTGCACAGCCTGACACTATTTGGTTAGTATGAAATGAGATGATAAGGTTCGTTCTCTTCTCAACAGGAACAGGAATTGTGCGACGAGTTAGCACGGCATTGCTCCACTAACGTTGAGTTTAGGCTTCAGACTTTAGAGACAATAATAATCCTTGATGTGCTGAGGTGCTGTTTATAGATTATTGTAAAAAGGCACACAAGTAAAATCAGATCATAGATATATTGAAAACTTTGGAGATGTGCCAGCCTAAATATTGGAGTAAAGATTTGTTTTCTTCTTTTACCTTGCCAAGAAGGCACTCTGAGATCCTGTTTAGATTTTTTTTTATCGGTCCGAGCATTGTGCTCGTTTCATTAAGAGGAAAAGAAGACCTTGTTTAGATTTACCACTAAATATTAAAAGTTCCACCACATCAATGTTTGAACACATACATGGATTATTAAATGTTAATAAAAAGTAAAACTATTTTGACAGCTTCGTAAAATGTTGCGAGACGAATTTTTAAGTCTACTTGGACCATAATTGAACACTTATTGCAAAAATCAGCACATTGCTACAGTTTTCTTTTCTTTTTTCTTTTTTTTTCTAAAATGGACAATCTAAACACTCCCTGAATCTAAGCATCTCAAAGCTTGTTTTGTTCTGTTGGTGGGAAGTGTGGAGTAATTGAAGTACTATACAGCATGTTCTTACTGTACATATACATAGAGGAATACTTATAATATTGTTAAAGTATTATACTAAATTTGAACTTACATATAACACTTAAGGAGTTGCTAAAAGATAATTTATATGATTATACATACTAGCCGATTGGATGTATTGAGAAACCTGTAGTGTATCAACAACATTTTTAGAAGTATTAAATCAATGTCTAACTAAAGTACAGGGGATAACAGAAATATATGATCATCCACAATAGCAATGATTGAGTAGATCTGGAGCAAAATCTGGCTGGTTGATTATGAAGATAGCTTGATTATTAGCTCTTGCCTGCAAAATCGAATATTCAGATAAACATACACAACAGGAGAAGAAATATGTGATATAAAATACATGCCCAGGGGCTGAAACAGAAACAACAATACTATCAGGGAGTTCTTTGGATAAGTATAAATCACAATAGAGAGTCATAGTTGATAATAATTTGTCGAAAACTTTGGTACTAATGACAGTAGATAATAAAATTTACTACAAATGTAATTAGGGGAAGCACAATGTATATCTAATCAGTCCATACATGACAGTTAATTTGGAGGGTTCTTTGTCTTCTCAGGAACATGGAATCCTTTGATCATGCAGTAGGTGAGATGGAGAGGCTGTTAGTAAGTTCAGACTACATAGAGGTTGGGATGGCGACCTACCATGGACATAGAAGAAATGAGGAATAATTCTGTTGTAAAAGAAGCTGGACAACTAATACAACTACAAAAACCATGAAAAAAAAATTGGTACTAAGATTCTTTAAAAAATCTATTTGTACAAAAAAAAAAGAATTTAAGCTTACTTGCAGATGCTTAAGATAAAAATATTACAAATTCTAATGCCACACATTTTAGATGTGGGCAACAAGAAGGTCACCGACCAAAACCTGGCCTAGTATGTATAAGAGGAAACAAGTGGACATGTACAATAAGATCAGGCCACACCACACCAAGCAGTGAAGCACAGAGAAAAACCAAATCGGGAATAGGTCACTTTGTTAGTGGGGATCAGCATCATGGTGCAAAGTAGAGGAAACAAGGGCGAACCTGATGTTGTCCCCACCCGTTGCTTGTGAAGAGACCGGAGTGCGGCGTGAGCTAAGGTGGCCCCGGCGCAGAATCCTGTGATGTCTCTGAGCTCAGCGAGCAGTGCTGGCACAAATCAGCTAAAAAATGTTGAGAGTAAGAACTATAGAAAAAAAAAAAAAACCTTGTGCCCATTTCATCGAATACATTGGCTTACTATCTAGTGGCGATGCCAGCTTTGAGTTTGTTGGTCACTGGCAAAGACGAGCACACGCGAACACGAGGCAGCCGGCGCTGTTCAGCTGTTGTCTTCCCCGTTGCAGGTCCGAGATCTCTGCAACTCTGCTGTGTACCAAGTAGTGTCGTGTTGCATGCAGACGCACGATAGACGCGCGGGCACCACCACCCATCGTGAAGTGTCGCCGGCCCGGATTTGAATCACTAGAATCAAATGTTCTTAGTCGATTGTAAGAGAAACCAAGGGTGACAACTCACAAGTCTATTGAGTACTACTAACTTGAACAGCAAACTAGTACCGAAGGTGATAAACAGGTAAGTAAACTTCTCATTGGAAGATTGCACACCCTCTTTCAAAATCTTTTATCTTCAATATTTGCAAAGTTACACAACTCATGCTGACATGCAGCATTTCATCCATTGTTACTGGATATTCTCCAACATATGGCTTACAGAAACGTTTGCTGCGGAGTGCAAACAAACAGGGTAAAACTTCCTATCAAACAACACCAGGCATGCCTGTACAACACCTTGTCCCCTTAGAACAAACCTTTATACCACACATACAGTTCAACAAAACAAATATATTACAGGGTGGAAAAGGCTTAAATAGACTACTATATCTGACACCAGAATTGCATACATTCTACCAAATTCAGCAGACAATAAAGCCAATTATCTACATTCAGACACGTCACAGGCAGCATTTAGATGTGCAGTGAGGTCATATCCAGCTCCCCGCTTTCGCGAACCTCCCTAACCCTCTTATCACACTCATCTTCTTCCTCCTCTTTGGGTTCGCTCTCCTCTTCCTTTTCCTCCTCATCTGAACATTCTTCACTGTAGCCATAGCCTGATCTCGATGATTTTGGCAAGGTTCTTGCCTCCTTGACAATCTTCATGATTTCTTCGGTTGTTTGATCTGACAAAGCAGAGACACTGTTGTCCCTCCTGAAGTAGGATAACTGAACCGCTTCTGTGAGCTCCCTCGGCAAGTTCTTTAGGAACCATGGATGGCTTTTTATTTCTCTCATGGTGATTCTCTATCGGAAATTCAAAATTGTAAACAACAAAGGTAAGCCAGTTACAGACCCAATAGCCATGCTGATACAGTGACACTACAATTGAGATGGTTCATTGCATTACCCTTAATGGGTTGCTAACAAAGATACGTTGAATGAGCTGTCTGCAATCATCAGATATGTGAATGTTGTCTGGGATATTATATTGAATTGCTGCTATTCGCTGAAAATAAAGGTGTAAATGTTAGGGGCAAAACATATTTATTTCCTCAATATATGTGAAGAGCATCCATAACATAGGCACCTAGCTGTCACCTGAATGGTCTTTCTAATATTTTTAGGATCATCCTGATCTTCAAACGGGTAGGCTCCCACAAGCATGACAAAAAGAGTGACTCCACAGGACCATACATCTGCAAGCTACACTACCAAAATACACTGGTCAATTTTCATCACTCAATAACACCAGGTACTAATGTTGTTTTCAAAGGAAGCAACGAAACAACGTTTCATTTGTACTCCTAGCATATTCATATATTTAATATTTATAATTAATAATATGAGCTAAATAGAATAAGAACCACCAAAAGCAAAACTGTAAATGATCAAGCAATAGATGCTTGTGCAGATGGCATGCTTGAACTGGCTATAGATATGACACTTTTTTTTTCCTGAATGTAAGATATGACTCTGGTCAATATCGCAATAACAGTTAGCTTTCTGATGGACACCAAGTAATGTCCACATCAACTGGATAAGTTCATTGAGACAATTTCTGCCACATCTAGTGCCATCACAATGCATAATAACAAATAAAAGCATTATCGATTGTACCAGTTTCACAATAAATAAAACTCAAGGAAACTAAAGAAGAAAAGGCAGGAGTATATCTTAAAAAAATGCAAAGAGATATACGATATCACTATTTTGCAAGAATAAAAAAATTATTGATTGAATATAATTTAACAGATGTACCATCGCAAGTTCGCACTCTTAACACTTGATTTTAATAATTCTTGATGGAAATAAAGGGCTCTAGTTTATCTATAGGGTTCTTCTTAACAATCACATAATTTAACAATTTAACTACATAAACAGCTACATGAGTGGAACTTCCTGAAACCTTTTTTTTTTCTATTTTGATTAGTGATTCTTGTATCATGATTCAATCACAGAAGCTAACTATTCATTTCCACTGGCTATACGATAACAGAGTTACAGTAAATTGGCAATTTGACAATAATATTCTTTTGCTAGTTGAAATTATGTGTCAATGAAAGAACTGAAGTCTGAACATATGCCACCTCTTCTTTTTTTTTCTTTTTTTTTTTTGTGTGTGTGGGTAAATCTGTATGGATGTGTCCATACAGCCATAGTATCTGAACTGCACATACAACTAACTTAGCAGTCCAGTCTATGATGTGTTGAATCTAACAAGACACAGCTCTAAAGTCACCTTGAATAAAAAAGGAGAACCTGTGTGCTGACCAGTGACCGTATGCAGTATATACTCATCTAAAATAATGAAAGAGCATCGATACAGAGAAACATATTAAAGGCCAAGACTCCATTATAACTCAACCAAAACTTGGACCAACATATCGGAGAGTGGATGATTTGTAGAAGCTCCACTCGATAGATGGTCTGCATGTGCAATGGGCCAATGAATCCACTCTACTTTAGTCTTTATCAGTGTCAACATCTGTTAGGGTACACCTTACCAACAGAAACACAAAGGACGAAGAGGCAAGATTCCAACACCATATCTGAAAGTGACTACTTATCCTCTATTCACTGTTGCAACATATTCCAGTAATCAATCCACTATCTTCTAAAAGTCACAAGTATTGATCAAGATAAGTCCAGGAATTCTGGTTTAAAATGTTGCTACAACTAACCATAAAACTGAATATTAATCTAGGAAGTGTGTCTTCATGCCGAAGTTGCTCACCAATATCTACTAAAATATGGTGAAATCAAATCAAATACACAAATAAGTTTGTCGACGAAACAAGTAACTGATGAATAAAGTGTTTTCAGAAAGAATACAAGAGCATCTCCAAGAGTTCCCAAAACACACTCCCAATCTTGATCTTTTAGCAGGATTAAAAAACTGCTCTCCAACACCTATCTCAACTCCTAATCTTTTTGCACTTGGAAAAATTGACCCAATCGCGTAAAAATATACACACGTGTATCGATCGGCCAATTTGGTGGTAGAGGGATGTGGGGAAGAATAATGCAAATGTACAAGAAAGAAAAAAAGAAAGTATAAAAGTGGATAGGATTATTTGGAAATAATCTGAGATTCATAATGCAAACCTTCTATATTTTAGGAGAGAGATTTTAGAAACTGTTGGAGGAACAAAACAAATGTGCTCCCAACTTTTTTTTTAGCCACTTGCAAAACTCACTGGTTTACTTTTTCTTGGGGGGTGGGGTGGGGGGTGTTGGAGATGCTCTAACACTTGACCAAGTATATTGGGAAGTTCAATAGGTATCTTGCTTATCTCAAGCCTCTTTCCTTATTGGGCGCGAATTCTCCAGAACCAATAAAGGCAACCGTGGACCATCAGATTTAACCGTCCACAAGAACCAAGCATGTACAGTGCCACAATCTTGAAAGGAATCAGATATGTTGCACACTGCTAATAGATAAGTAGTTAGAAGGGATTTTGGTAATAAGGTGGTACTTCTACATCTCGATAACATTTTTTTGAAATGAATAACCCTAAATAATCACTAAACTTGACCGAGCAGCACTTGCAGGCAACATCTAGTACTAATGTGAATGGCAGAAAAATAAGAATGTAACTAAATATGATGTGTAATAATGATAAGATATGCTTTTGAATATATGCTTAACAGAACATCAACATGCAAGTATAGATAAACGAGATTCTTTCCACTCACCTTCCCATCATACTCCCTCCGAGAAAGCACCTCTGGTGCAATATATGCTGGCGTCCCCACTGCTGATTTTGGCCTTGAATGTAGTACTGATGACTGTTACGTAGCAATTAAATGGTATTCTTAAGCAAGCTTATAGACATATCAAATAGACAACGAGAAATCAGAGACAACCTTAGAGTAGCCAAAATCACATATCTTAAGCCGCGGAGCTGGGCTGCCATCCAAGAGAACATTCTCCAGCTTCAAATCTCTATGGCATATTTGCTGGAAAGTAGACAAGATTCCAACATTTAAGCATATGTTCAGGTCCCACTCATAAATAATTTTAAAAAAACACACCTGCACTTCCCACAACAAAGCATATCTAGTATATGTGAACTGTAACTACTAGACACTAATTTATAATTTCTTCATACCATGTGATGGCAATAGCTCACTCCACAGATCAACTGCTGGAAGAAATACCTGGCCTACAATGAGCAGAAGAGGACACGTTAAAATTTGTTGTGGGGCCGGGGATGAATAACACATTAAGGCTGGAATAGTACTCAAACAGCATCCAATGATAATATAATACCTCATCCTCGCTAAATCGCCCACGATCGACGATTCGATCAAACAGTTCACCACCAGCCGCATACTCCATCACAATTGCAAGATGCGTTGGAGTTAGGATCACCTGCAGAGTTTTTTCCCTAATGGAATAAGCTTTGAGTTGGTGCTCGTTTATTTAGCCGGTATATATTAGTATAATATAAAGTAATAGAAAATAGTGTTATATGTATAGTACTAGAGTGTAGTCTAGAGACTAAAGAGGGAGAGATATAAACTTAGCACACACTTCAATCCAAGTAACTTATTTCCCAAATAATTTCAACCCAACTATCCGGCACCCAAATACTGACCCCACAAATCCTAAAAGGCAAAAACATGCATGGGCAGCCAGCTAGATTGCCTGAATGCAATCTCAATTCTCAAAACAAATGCCAATAAACTCAACAAATCAAGAACAAGATGCACCTTCGTCAAAATTCCCGCTTTATCGGCGCCCCCTTGAACCGCACAAAAGCACGCACACCGCATAGAACAAAAGGTCTTTTTTTTAACCCCCAAGACTACAGATAATAAACATAATAACAGGACAAAAGGGAGTAATAAACAATCGAGAAATATCCGCTCCTTATTGGCACACGCACCTCTATGAACTGGATGATGTTCGGGTGCCGCAGCGACCGGTGGTTGACGATCTCGCGGTACACATTCTCGTCGATCTGCCGAAAAGAAAAAGAAAAGCACAGCCGATCAGCACAACAAAAACCAGAACCACCGGATCCGACCCAAACCCTTCGAGTCGAAAGAGCAGCGGAAGCCAAAGCACGGACCCGGTGGCCGCGCTCGATGAGCTTGACGGCGACGAGACCTCGGGTCTCGCGGTTGCGCATCAACCGCGCCACCCCGAAGTTGCCCGACCCGATGTCCCGAACAGCCTCGTACTTGTCCATGATGCCGAGATCCCGTCGTCCGCCGGTCAGCGCGGTGGCATGCGGGAGCACGGTCGCGGGGGAGGGATGAAGGGAAGAGGCAGGGGATCGAGCTAGGCGAGCGGGCGAGGGCGCGAGGCGAGCTCAGGTGTGGCGCGCAGGTGGCTGGGCGGAGGAGGCGGTGTGGTGTGGTCTCCGTCTCCTCGGGCGCGGTCGTGTCGCTTTCCGGTGTGGCGCCCAGCTGGAGGTTTATATATAGGAGATGCACGGTGGGTGCTTGGCGGGCCCCGCAGTCAGTGCCTTGTGGCGTGTCCAGGAAGGAAGCGCTGATTGTATTTTCTTTATATTATGGTAACAGTTAGGCTGTCTTTAACAAAAGGATGTAAATCCGAGACCCAAATCACCATATGCCTTGCGCCACAGGAGAAAGGTCTGGCACCCAAACCACCGCTCCTCCGACAAGGAGACCCAATCTCGTCTCGCACCGTCGTCTCTCTCCCCGACGGCAACTCCAGCGCCCACTGCCTCCGCCGCTTCCCCTCCCCGCCTCCGTCACAGCACGGCTTCCCGAGCCCGCCTCCGTCCCAGCGCGGCTTCCCCTCCCCACCTCCCCGCCGCGGTCCCGCCGCCGCTTCCCCTCCCCGCCTTCCCGCTTCTGATGCCGTTCGACGAGGACGAGGACCGTGCCGGCCACCTCACCGCGGAGCCAGCGGCTCGAGCGCTTCTCCCCCACCGGCGGCTCGCGTCCTCCTCGGCCCTGCAGCGCGTGCTCCTTCTCCACTGGCGGCACGAGCGCTCCTCCTCCACCGGCGACGCACGCGCTCCTCCACCGGCGGTCCCCGTCCTTCTCCCCCACCATCGATGCCATGCTCTTCCACCTCGCTGCCTGCGCGTGTGGTGGGCCCGCGTGGAGATGCAAAGAGTGGAGAGACGAGGCATATTTGCCTTTCGCATTGCCGGGCACTGCAAAATGCATCGCGGTTTTGCGTGCTCTGTTGGAGCGTGTTTTTGCGATGCAGACACACTGTGAACTACCCATTTTGCGTATGGGTAGCCTTATTGGAGAAAGTCTAGCGGATTCGGTGCGCTTTGCTTAATTTTGAATCAGAGATGGAGTACGCACTGTACTGTGTACTCTCTCCATCCTATAAGATATAAATAAACATTGTTATGGTATTTATGCCAATCATATCTTTAAATTTTTTTATGAAAATAATCTATCTAACAATACCGATTATATATTATATATATTAATTAATGTTTTCTTATATATATATTTGGTGAACGATTCAGCGTTCATCAAACGCCAAACCTATACTTAACTTTATTTTGAGACGGATGGAATATATGTTTGTGATGGTAGAAGGTGTATGTGGTAGGGATAACAACAAGGCGGATAAAGCTTATTAGTCAAAATCAATATTTTTTAACAGTGTTTTAATCTCACAACAAATCAGTATCAGGTAAAATCAGCGCTTATTTTTAGCTCCAGCGAACATGCTAGTACGATGAGTGATGATTCTGCTCATGTGGCTTCTGCCCCTTATGGCTTAAGGGTTGCAACCAATAGGCTAGCAAAGTTGTAAGGGTTGATAAGGCGTAGCTAAAGATTGGATAAGGGATGAGTGGAGCTAGTTCACTAGATGGGCTTTGGACATTGTGCTAGGTTGATTGTTTTTCTCTGCTTGCCATGGAACTTTAGGGGGTGTGCACCTGCCGAAGGGAAATTAAGCATGTAAATTTGAAACAAAGTTCATGTTTTCAAAATTACATAGCAAAACTGCATTTTTAGGTGTTATTATCAGTCAATGAAAATTTTGTTGATCCCCGGCTGACAATCCATAATGACCGGACTGATTATCTTTTATATAGTTATATGGCACCGACATAGTCCATCAGTACACATCAATGCAAAGTTTGTGAGTTGTTGAACTCCCCTCTCTCATGGTCCCACTAGTCTCGCTTGGCCACCTTTCCACGACCTAAACCACTAGGATGCCACTCTCTCTCTCTCTCTCTCTCTCTCTCTCTCTCTCTCTCTCTCTCGGGGGAGCAACAAGAAGATCGTCAATGGGGACCTAGGAAGCTCCAAGATCGCCTACCAACATGCTCCTACTATGTATAAAAGGATTATTTCAAGGAGGAAGAGGAGAAAGAAGGTGGATGAGCTCGAGACTGGAGGAGCCACACAATCCCATGACATCCTCACTCTTCTTCTCCACACCTTGGTAGGTTGAATCCCGAGCTCATTCTTCTTTTGAATTTTAGAAACTAAGATTTAGCTAGTTCCTTGGCATAGAACTCACTCCAATTGCAAATCTTTGACCTAGTGTACTAAGTGCGTATGCACCTTGGTAGAAGTCTTTCTTGAGCATACAAACACACTTGCAAAGCCCCTTATACATGCATGCACATTTGGCGCCCATGAAATCATTCAGATCACATTAATTGTGTCCTGGCAGACATTCCCTTACCCGCTACCAGTTCGTTAGCACAACTTAGAAAAGTTTCTTTTTTGAGATTTCTAGGGTATCTTGGTGGGCAGTCCACCAACCCTTTATAGACGGTTTGTCGAATCCATTTTCCCTATTATTAGAACCGGCAAGGGATTAGGCATGGCAAAATGGGATATCTTGAGTGACATAGCTGGTTACACCGGTTAAGGAGAATGTGTCCGTAGTAGTAACTGAAAGCCCATGTTTTGTTTTGGACAATTGATGAAACCTAGTTTGCTAATATTTGCTCTAAGTGCATGAGATTAATTAGCAAACAACGAGATGGAACAAAGGACCGGGTCGATGGAGGCCACAAGTGAAGGGGAATGACGGCGTCCATGCAAATGATGTAAACCCATCAACAAGAGGAGAAAGCCCTAATGACGGCATCCATGCAAATGGTATAAGTCCATCATCAAAAGGTGTCCACAAGCTTCATCAAGAGAAGTGATGGAAGATGGTGAAAGGTTAGGAGCTCAAGGCATTGGTATAACCAATAGGAGCTCTTTGTTTTTGGTGATCAAAACTCTATAGAGAGAGTGATCACATTTAGGATAGATAGCCGTACTATCAATGCGGTTATCAAAGTGCCACTAGGTGTTCATATTCATTGCACATGCGTGTAGATGCTAGTGAAACTAACAAAACCCATTGAAAACTCTTTGAAAAATGCTAACACATGTGCACTAAAGTGAGAGACACTTTGGAGTGTTAGCACCTTTAGAAACGGGGTGAAGTTTGAGCGGTAGAGAGGGGTTTGGGTCCTCTCTCCCTCCTGCCGAGCTTGTGAGGCAGGATTCAGCGCTTTACGGTGATTTCACTTAGTAGAAACCGTTGCGCCCTGTATTCCGAGGCAACCATTTCGCGTGGTTCGATCCATTTCCCGATTTGCACCGAAAATTTGCCGAAGTCTTCCGGTGGCTAACTCTTTGAGAAGGTGCAAAAACGTGTGTACCGGGGGTAGCACCGGATGCATCCGGTGTGAACCCCTTGCTCTCAGGGTAGGTTCGGTGAAAGTTTTCACCGGACGTGCGAAAATTCTCACCGGACGCGCTGGAAACGAGGCTTCAGCGTCCGATGCAACTAACCGAGCGAGCAGCAGTTGACCGTTGGAGCGGCGGACGCTGAGGAGCGTCCGGTGACCCTGCACCGGACACGTCCGATGAGCAAATGTGCTCTTTGGAACCTCTCTGTGTAGACACCGGACACGGGCGTCGGAGCGTCCAGTGTGACGGCTCCGCGTCCGGTGTGAGCGCGCGCAGCAGGCGATTTCAAACGGCTAGTACACGTGTCACTGGGCGATTGTAGGGTCGAGATGGCGGACTACAGGGGATGAATAGTCCTTTTTAACAACTAATCACAGCGGAATAAAACTTATTCGGTTCTAGCAACGATTCACCCCTCTAACTATAACTCTAAACACCTTGTAAAAGATCCTACAAAGAAATAAAGGTGCAAACCTAGCTTGACCTTCCCTAAACCGTTCTATCGCAAGGTCACACAAATCTAAGCACTAGTACTTTAAGCACCCGGGAGCTCCTATCAACTAGCAAGCAAAAGCGAACTAAACACCTAAACTCACTACATGTTCAATGACAAGGATACACAATCCTAATCAAGGAGCGCAATTTGATTAGCTACACAAACTAATCAAGAACACTACTTCTAAGCTACACAAGCTAAGAAGGTGAGTGGCAAGCTACACAAGCTAACCAGTCTCACAAGAGCAACTACAACTACACAAATAAAGTAATGCATAAAGTAAAAGACTTGTGTAGAAGGGAGCAAACCACCACGAAGAATGGGAAGATGTTGACGCGGTGATTTATTTTCTGGAGGTTCACTTGTCGCCACAAGCTACGTCCTCCGTTGAGACAAGCTCCAAGGTTGCCGCCGGTCCTCTTGCTAGTGGTGATCCGTAAGTCATACTCTCCCACGTGAAGTGTTTACCATAAGCTCTAGCACTTGACTCGGCCGAACGATTTGTCGCTCTTCACATCTCGCTCTACTAGCAATGCTCTTTACGATCTCCCGCGGGGTGAGCTCCAACCTCTCACAATCTTCTCCGGAGCCAAGCACAACCTTCTTGTTTGATTCAATGGAGCCACAAGCCACCAAGCCATCTAGGAGGTGGCAACCTCCAAGAGTAACAAGCACCACCGGCTTGCAAATCAATCACCTAGTGCCACTCGAAGTAATCTCACAATGCAATGCACTAGTGATCGATCATCCCACTTCTTCGATGTGAATTCTATGAGCACAAATGAGTTGGAGAGCACTAAGCCATGCACTAGCAACGGAAACACATTCCCAAGGTGCAAGACACTTACCCATGGCCGGCTCTCACTCCAATTTATAGCTCTCAAACAAATAGAGCCGTTATCCCCTTCAATCCGGTGCTCAGAACGCCAAAAAAACTAGTCGTTACGCAGCACCCGAGCGTTTCAGTCCGGTGCTCTTTTGCAGCCCGAACTGCGCTATACGCACCGGACGCTACTACAATGTCCGGTGCTCTTTTGTAGCCCGAACTGCGCTATACGCACCGGACGCTACTACAATAACCACTGCGCGCCGGGGCTCTAAAAACAGCGTCCGGTGCAAGTGTCCTGTGCAAACATCCGCTCACTAAAACGACGATATCTCTTAGCTCCGAACTCCGATTTCGATGATTTTGGACATTTTAGAAAGCTTAATCAGAGGGCTACGCAACCCATATGATTGCTTGATCCAAAACTCAAAGGATAAAAGCATTTTATCCATCCAAGATCAAAATAAGCCTCCCGCGAGTACGAAACTTCAACCCTTTTGCATATGTTTCAACTCCAGTGTTCCACAACCTTATGCATGTGAGTTAGTATTTTCACAAATATTTTTCAAAGGGTTTTTTCACTCTTTCTTGCCACGCCACTCGATCCTAGCAATGCAAAGTTAGATCACTCCGAACGGCACTAGATGACCGATATGCAAACAAGTTTGCCCCTCTTGATAGTATGGCCATCTATCCTAAATCCGGTCAAGCACTTCTCTACATCAACCTTAGACCAGTGAAATGGAAATACCCTATGGTTATACCTTTGCCTTGCGCTTTCCATTTCGATCACCGTCTTCATCACCTTCTCCAACACCTTGGTCGATGCCGATGCAGCACATGCACCAACACCTCATGAATGATATGATCCACTTCATATCATCACGTGGCTTTTGATCCATTGATTCTCGACTTCACTTGCTCTTCATCCTTGCTTCGGCCTCTGGCGCCAAGTCTTGCTTAAGCCTCCCGACACTCGGTGCCAACGGCTTCAAAGCCTCCAACTTGCCCTTCGCCCTTGCAACGAGTCCATCAAGCCAAGCCTCCGTCTTGATCTTCTCCACCTAGCCACATGACTCCATGTCATGTCTCATGTGCATTTAGCTCCTTCATACCATATGTGTGAGCTAAGCAACACTCTCCAAGCCATATCCACCTCCATGGCATAGTTTCTCACACACATGTACCTGTGGACTAATCTCCTGTGTAATCAACACTTAAACACATATTAGTCCATCTAAGTTGTCACTCAATTAATCAAAAGCAAATAAGGACCTTTCAATGATACACCGGACCCTGCATCGGACGCGTCCGGTGCAGCGTCCGGTGTGGACTTAAGGTGCGTCCGGTGCCCCCAAAATCAGTGAGTAACGTTTGGATTTTGAGTGAGGCTATAAGTAGTGGAGTGGCCGGCTTGTGCTCTCTCTTGCACATTTTCATTGACTCTACAAGCTAGTGAGCCTCTTCACTCCTCTCTCATACATTTCACTTGATTAAGATCATCATTTGGTGAGATTGGAGAGCATCAAGTGCATTGCATGAGTGTGTTCATCTAGAGGCACTTGGTGATTGTTTTTTCGCAGCGGATTTTCTTGTTACTCTTAGGAGATTTGCCGACTCCTAGACGGCTTGGAGCTGCGAGGATTGTTGAGGGGAGTTGGTGATTGTCTCCGCCTCCGATCGGTGAAGTTGTAAGGGGTTCTTGAGCCTTTCCCGCGGGAGATCGCAATTGGCCACTCTAGTGGATTGTGTGTAGCTTGTGGATCCCCATCTTGTGTTGGTTGTGCGGCACCCTTGAGAAGGGTTTGGCGTGTGATGGTAATTAGCTCGTGAACCTCCAAGTGGGCGTATCGCTACTAACGAGGACTAACTTGCCGGCAAGTAAGTGAACCTCGGCAAAAAATCTTGTGTCAACTCTCTCTACCGAGGATTCATATTGTGTTGATTGATTGGTTTATCATCTCTACGCCGGCGGTATAAAATCATCCTCTCTACTCTTTACTTTCTTGTACTTACTTTTGTGTAACTCTCCTTCGTAGTTAGTCACGTAGGAGTAGAGTAAAGTAGTAACTTAGCTTTTGTGTGTGAACTTAGAGACTATAGCCTAGAACGGTTAGGTGGCTTATATTTTTAGTAGGCTAGCGCAAAATTCGCTTCGCCGCTTAATTGTCTAACCACCTTGTCTTAAGTGTTGTTTGTAAAATTTTTATAGGCTATTCACCTCCCTCTAGCTATTTAGGACCTTTCAGTAACTTTGGAACAAAAACCACACAAACCACTTGAAATTCAACTCGAATGAACTAATACCTTAAAATAACTTAATTGGATTTCATTTAAATAATCTATAACTATCTCCATTGGTGGGAATATATTTCTATATATATAGATATTGCTAGTTAAACACTGTAAATATTACTCTATCCGTCCACATGTACACTATGACTTCTTAAATTTGTATTGAAGTATGACACATTCCATCTGGTGCCCTGTACTCAGACTTATTAGCAAAGTTTCTTAAAAAGAAAACCATAATTTGCGAAGAAACTTTTTTAATTACGTTTAATCTATGAGTATATGTATTATTTGAGTATTTTCTTACGTTGACTTTAAAATTTTGAAACACATTTTATTACCTAGAAAACTCTGCCGATTCATATTGCTTAGTTACGCGATCGATGAGATACCACTGACGTTTTCAGTTACGTGGTAACCGGGGTGCATCGTGCCTAAGGCTGTGCGTACCGCTGAACTGCAAATGGACCCTGTACGCAACAAATAGAGGCATTCGGCCCGCACCCGGCACCTGCAAATGCTACGCTACGCTTCCGTTCCAAGCAGTGAATCGCTAAAGCTGGAGGTCCTCCCATGGAACGCTATAATCGTCATGTCACCTCATTGGCCTCTTCCCGCGCCGTTGCGGACCCCGGAGCTGGCCTGCGCCCCAGCCACGCTTGGCCACCGTCGAGGATCCAGCCGCCGTCGAGGATCAGCCCGCCGTCGCAGAGCCCGCGTTCGCCCTCGCCGAATCCGCGTCGAGCTCGTCCCCGCCATGGCTGGAGCAGCGCTCGCCCAGGCGAGGTCGTTTGCCGCCACGCTCGCCCACACCATGGCCGGAGCCACGCTCGCCCCGGCGAGGTCGTCCGCCTGCCGCAGCTCACCCGCGCCATGGCCGGAGCTGCACTCGACCTGCCATGGCCGGCGCCGCACTCGCCCCTGCCATGGCCGAAGCCGTGCTCGCCCCGGCGAGGTCGTCCGCCACCGTACTTGCCCCCAGCACGGCTGGATCCGCCGCCACACTCGTCCCCGGCCCGCCGCGCCCTAGCCTCGCTCGAGCCCACTGGAGCCTTGCCCCTAGAGCCGCGCACGCCCCAGCCTCGCTCAAGCCCGTTGGGCGGCCGCCACCGAGGTCACCCTCGCCGGACCTCCACCCCTGCCGGCGCTCTCTCCTGCCTCAGTTTTTTTTTTGAGAGAGACACTCGAGGTTCGTTGCTTTAGAGGAGCAGATGCAGGTCATAACGCGGCAGCTCGTCTCCCTGTATTGGTGCTGTCAAGTGGGGCATATCCGCTTTACCGTCGCAGATACAGACCGTCGCGGTGCAATCAGCCTAAGCATAGCCGAAGCGAACGAAGATAGCTTTGGTTTTGACTCTGGCTGTGTGTGTGGTGTTTGAAGATTTAGGCTAGGCCCAAATAATAATTTACTTAAAGGCCCACTCAGACATGCATGCATAGTATGGTAGAAACTTTAATATCACCTTATTACTGTAGGAGTGAGGCCAAGTTAAATAGTAAAATTGTCTCTACTTGGTTGAAACTATTGAGAGAGGAAAAAAAAACACGCGCTCGCCTCGCCTCATCTTCGGCATGAGCTCGCACGCGAATGATCCAGCAATTTTCCGCTTCAACCTTGCATGTGCACGACTTTCTTTTGCTACTCGATATTTTTGCATGTGTTAAGAAAATTGCGCTGGTCTATTTTAATAAGCAATTATTCTCACCTTAAAGTTGATTGCTCTAATTGACCAACACAGATTAATCATGTTGGTGATGTGATTACGTGGCTAATTATTTTCTTTAGCTACGTCTTGGGGCGAGACTTCATTCTCAGTTGTGCTATGTTGTCATCGTCTTTTCTGTCCAGTGTGTGTCTTTGCACGGGGTAAGGGTCGTATTAGGTTGCTAGGAAACGTCGTCGTGACTGCTCGCTGAACGTCTTATTCCCTACGCCGGTGTCACTATTTCGTCCTGTTCGTTTGGGTTAGAAACCAGCGTTGATTTCAACTTATGCTGATTTATTTTGAGAGAAAAATACTGTTTCGTGATCAGAAATAAGTGCTGATTGTAAGAATATCTATATTCTCTCTGTTCTCCATTCTTGTGCTTCTTCATTTGCTAGCACTAGGTTATGTCGTTATAGAGTGCTAGCAGGGGCGGGCCTATAGTAGTGCAATGGTATTCAGTTGAATACCCATTTTTTTGGCAAAAAAATTCATATATATAGTGTACACATGTAAATATATTGGAAAAAGAAAAATACAGTCAAACTCTATATAACAATCAGCCCAAAACTCAATTGTGTGTTATATAATTGTTATATATTAATTAGAACCACGTGGTGTTATATATGCCGATTGCAAAATATTAGGATTTAGGCGGTGTTTAGATCCTAGATAGTTTGAATTTTTGGTACTGTAGTACATGTGCTAACTTTATAATAAGTGTCCAATCATACCTTAAAACTGATTCGTCTCGTGGTTTACATGTAATTTGTGTAATTAGTTTCTTTTTTTCTCTATATTTAATACTCAATCTATGCGTCCAAACATTCAATAGAGACATAAATTTTTGGTGAAACTAAACAGGGTCTTGAGAGTCTAGGTTATTAAAAAAATTGACACTCTTCCACATTTTTGAATACCCAGCCCAAAAATCCTGGGTCCGCCACTAAATGCTAGTGTTTTGTATACTACAAACTATGAAGCTGTTTAGTTGCTTTCTCCGTAACATAAATAGAAACAAAAACAATTCAAATTCATTTTCACCCGTAATAAATTTAGTTTTGTTTCATTTACGTTTGTGTTACCATATTTGCAACCAAACAAGCGCCTATGTTGTTATTCTTTTTTTCATTATCAGAATTAATTTATTTATCACTAGACTGTTATTAATTCCAACAGTGGCTTTCGTAGAACAAGTTTTGGCACTTTCCGCGGCCAGCACGAGACGAAATAACACGACACTTACCGTGACGTGCCGGGGCCGCGCCGAGTACGGCTGGCATGGGCAGGTTGCGCTGGATCGTTGGCTGGTCGTGACACGGAGCTTCCGACGTAGTACGTTGACTCGAGAGACTACTGAGAGAGCGACCTGCGCCTGCCGACGAAAAAAACAGTCGACATCGTAGCGGCCAGAGAATTCAACTTCCGCAGAAAAGGCAGCGAAGTGAGCTTACTAGCGAGTTAACCTGCTGCCGCCCACACTGCACCGAGACGACTTGTTGGTCTTCGCTGCTTCCACAAACACAAAGCCCAAGCATGCATATTCCACACCCACAGGCACGCATGTCTATTCAGCAGGACTTAATCCAGCTGCAGCTCATTCATGAGAGAAGACACTGCTTCATGGCTGAAAAGTAGGACTGATTTTAATGGATAAACTGAAGCGAACTTGCTTGCTATAGAAAATGGTCAGGGCGCACGCAGAGAGAGAAATTCAGGTGACAAATTTGAAGCACGGCATGTGGACTGTGCACTGCAGCACTGTCTAGCTAGCACAAGGATGCAGTGGTTGTGCCTTGTCAATCTTTGGAAGAAGAAGGATGAACAACAGTCTGTTGTGGACCTGATCCTGAAGGAAATTCAAGAGCTGGGGCTAGGCTTTCAAGGTTTCTCTTTTTTCATTTGCTAGTAGAAAATGTAATAGAATTGCTCATGCTTTAGCTAAACAGGTTTCTAGCACACACCGCATGGAATGGTGGCATGTCACTCCAGCATATGTTGCTAATTTGCTGTACTCGGAGGCCTCGGCCGATTGATATAAATGAAAGGAAAGCAAGTCACAAAAAAGAATATTCTAGTATTTAACGACCATGTGTTTTCAGCGGTAAATGATTTTTGCGTCGACAACGATGTATTTATGGTGTTCATCAATCTTAAGGTTTTGCTGGCCTAGTTTTTCTGAAGCTCATAGGGGTTGGATTTACGTGCGTGCGTTTATAAAGATGAGCGTGTATGTTGTGAGCGTTTATGTTGTACTATGTAATACTTATTCCGTCCCTAAATTATAAGTCATTTGATTTTTTTTAACCCTAAGTTTGACCACTCATTCTATTCAAAATATTTACGCAAAAAAGTCAAATTTAACTTATTCTTGAAGATATTTTATTAATAAAGTAGATCATAACGAAAAAATATCATATTTTGCATAAATTTTTTAATAAGACAAGTGGTCAAACTGAAGCCAAAAAAAGTCAAACGACTTATAAATCAGAACGGAGGGAGTAATTTATAAAAAAATGTTGACATTGGAGCATTGGACTAGCAAATATGTCTATGTGTTGCACCGCTAAGAAGTTATCAAAAGTTCGAAACATGGCGATGAGAAAGCTATAATTTATTTTATGATGGCCATGTCATCCATAATATAAGTTAATGTTATTAACAATATAGCAATGTCACATTAACATAATATCAAATTAAAGTATAAGCTTAATAAAATTCCTTTCCTGTTATAAAATACAGAAACATCTACTCATAAATAAACCATAGATTAATTAATTTTCATACTACCTGTTTGATTAGTTAGAACATCAGGTTTTAATACAAATAAACTTTGGTTTTAATGATAATAAGGACATCAATATTTGGTTCTATTGATCTTTGTTTTAGAGAAGGACCTACGGTTTAATAGCTCTTGCAAAAAAATCTACGAACTTATTGTTTGATGCAGTGGCGGATCTAAGGGGGGGCTGGGTGGGCTCTAGCGCCCCCCCTAATGGCCTGATTTACCACTAAATCACTGTAGCAAAAACCTTAAATCACCATTAAATCTTCATGCAAATAAACATCTCCATTGTTTTAGCCCCCCTTGATTCCCATCCGGCATCCGCCACTGGTTTGATGGTTCGTCTCACTCAAAAAATTAATATAAATATCATTTATTTTGTTATGATTTATTTTATTATCATTAGAGATATTTTTAATATGGATTTATTTATTTTATTATTTGCATAATAAATAAATAAAATAAATGGTTAAATAAGCAATCTAAAAGTAAATACATGACTTAATTTTAGGACAGATAGACTACATTTTTTAATTTGAGTAGTGGTTCATTGGGTTGACCCACTAAACTCTGCACAAACTCTGTGTCCATGGATTGCTGGTTTAATTTCAGTGGTGCTGCGGATCAGGTCCGCCCGAAACTTCTCTCTTGCCTTCGCCCTCAGCCGTCGCCGAATTCCCCTACCCATTAGTGGATCGGGGGGGGGGGGGGGGGGGGCGCCCCCCGGGCCAACGAAAGTGGGTGTGTTTTCATTTTCTTTTTGAGAAATAGAAATGTATGTTTCTTTTTCAGCCCAACAGCTTCATCTTCATAGGCCACAGCCCAGAGAAGAGATCAAGGACCTGATCATATTGAGCCAAAAGAAAATATACAATATAATACAAAGCAAAGAGGGGAACCTGAAGCATCAAGCACCGGTACGGTTCGCTGTTGAGAACGAACGCTGGAGCAGCGATGCGAAGATGCATGCTATGCTATCGTCGGGCCCGCTCCAACAGCCAAATCTGCGTCGTCACCACTCACAAAAGAGTGGAGCTGGAGCGAAGCCTGAAAGATGGCGCCGTAAACAACATGCAGTGCAGTGCAGGTTCCCTTTGGGCTTTGGATGCCACCGGGGCCAGGAGCACGCACACAGGCACAGCCCACAGGTTTGACGTAGTATGCAACAACGGCATGTGATTCCGTATGCGCCGTGTCTGGCTCTGCCTGCTTGGCTTCCTATTGTTAGTCCACCTGCATCATTGCGTGCAAACAAGTTGCCCCTCACAGGCGTGACATGTTTGGTCCTTTGGATACCGAGGACTTTGCTACGGCTTTTCTGTTCCTCGATTCTCCTTTCCTTTTTGCTTTGTTTTCAAGTTCAGCTCGGCTGTTCTGTTCACCGGTCGAATTGATTGGAGATGACCTACACGGTACACCTGCTTGTAGTGGCAACATTATAGCGCTAGAGTAGCGACGGTGAGCGGTGTTATGGCTCGCTGGACGATCTGCAGAGTAGGGACTCGTTTGTGTTCATGGCCTGTTTGGCTGCCTGGACAGAGGAGGGAGAGACAGGCCCCCATGATGTATGATTGCGTGGCCGCTTCATGGGCCTGCCCACACGCTACTTAAAAAGCCCAGAGCTAAGCTGCTAACAACAAAAATAGGTTTCGTTTTTTTCTTAACCTTATTATTAGTCAGTTTGTTTCTTTCTTTCTTTCTTTAGTCTTGTTTGGCATGGCTTCACTTCACTACAAAAGTCTTTTTTAGGTTTCGGTTCCATAAAACTCCATAGGTGAAATTGGAGCCGTTTTGGTAAATTATTTTGTAAAACAGTTTCACACGTAGAGCTCTTAAAATATAGTACAACCCCATGTAGAATCCGGTGCTTAGGCTGCGGACAGGTGTTGCCGCACCTTGTGCGCGCGCTCTGCAGTAGCTTCGTTACCTGTTACCTCCATCATGCCGACGTAGCTAAGCCGATGCACTCCATCCTGTGTGGCCTTAGTCTAGCGTGTCCATCACATATCGAGCAGCTCGTTCAGCTCCACACCCTCCCACACCACCATGTCGCGAATCTCCTATGGGAACACCAGCCGCTCCGTGCATGCTCCCCAACATAACTGTGTACCTATACCGCCGATGTCGTGAGATCAAACCGCCGCGCTCCACTCACAAGGTACGTAGATAGTGACCTGTGGTGGCGTTGCAACGGGGCAGCAGAAGCGGTGGCATTAGGAGTGGGATGGCGGTGAGGTGGAGCGTGGAGGGAAAGGCGACCTCCATTGTACTGCTCGCCTCGACCTCCTTCTGCGTCTCTCTCTCTCTCTCTCTCTCTCTATACTCTCTTGCTGCTAGTGTGGGTGCTGGCTAATGCTCTGCTCCATTGCTTGCATCGACCTTCGTATGCTTCTGCAACCTAAGTTTTAAATACATACAATGGCAATGACACAAGTGGAGGGGTAACTCTGCCATATTTTAGTCTAAGGTGACAACATCTAGTTATCGAGGCAAACAAATAGGATCCTTGCTTAGCTTGGCTCTGCAGAGAAATGAAACAAACACAACGAACTTGCATTTGCTGGACCGGCCTTTTCTGGAGCTCATATCAGCGAGCCAATATTGTCCTGGCAAACAAAGGCCTTGTTTAGTTTGCAAAAAAAATTCAGATTCTCCGTCACATCGATTATCTTTTACGCATACATGGAGCATTAAATGAAGTAGTAGCTATTGTATGTTTGTACTTTTTACCTGGTTTTCTCGAGACGAATCTTTTGAGTCTACTTAGGTTATAATTAGACACTTATTGGAGAAGATTCTCTAGCCGCTACAGTGATTTTTTAAATCACTTTTCGCCAACTAAACAAGGCCAAAAGACCCCATATAATATGGAGTTTGTTTTCTAGTCGCCTTTGCTACTTCTACTTGCTTTGTTTGCGGATACAGCAGCAGCAATATAGTGTTAGTAGTGATGATACATGAGGTTCCATAACTGTATTAAATAGGGGATCGAGCATAGCTCGAGCGGTAAAAGCTCCGGTTGGTGGAGCCGCCGGTCGTGAGTTCGACTCACGATTCCCACGGGGGTTTTCCCCATTTTCAACAGTCTCCGCCTGGATTATTTTAGGCGTCTGCCTCTCACGCGTGATGCCACAAGGGGAATACGACGCGCCCGTCATCTACAGAGTCTAAGATTCTGGTGATCTCAAAAAGGACGCGGTCGTCGATCTGTGTGTAGTTGTAGGTCTGTTTGTACACGGGTGGTGTGTGTGGTGTGCGTGTGTATGAGCAGATACTATAACTGTATCCAGATGAGAGGCGTAAAAAAAACTGTATTAAATAGGACCTTTTCATTTTTCTAAAAAATATATGTTAAATACCAAGAAGAGAATCTAGAGTATTTTGAAAATAAGTTTGGTAATTAACTTATATATTTTTTAAAGAAAAATGAGGCGTGTAAAAAAAGGAATAACTTTCAAAAAAATAGGAAATAATCCTCAGTGACGCGCAGCGGCGAATTTGGCATATATCACTGTCACATATTGAAGCCCCTAAAATGGTCACACATCCCTTTTTAACAAGAAGATGAGCGCGTGCACTGCAAAGGATCGGATGCACCACCGGAATCTGGAAAGGGCAACATGTTATTGGGTTTCGCTAGAGGTACCGTCCTTTCAGCATGATTAGCGAATTTATGTTAATTAATATAAAATATGTTATTATCCCTCTTATGCCCCATACACACGACACATGAAGCTAGGCAGCTAGAGTAGGCAGGGCGTGTCTGGTGTCGATCTGGTGCCGCTTCGGGTCGTCGTGGCCATGTGACGCGGGGTCCTTCCAAGCAACCAATGGCCGCAGTACAACAACCGGCAGGTAGGCGTGTGCCTCTCCTTCCGGGTTTTTTTTTTTTTTTTTTTGACAACTTTCTGTCTTTCTCCTTCCAGCGATTTTTCGGTCCTCTGCTAATGGTCGAGATCACACGTTGAGCTGCCCGTTCATCGTGAAGACATGGACACATGTTCGGAGCTCCGCCAGTCCAGCAATGCGGCCGCATCGGAAAGCTAGCGCCTCCCACTGTCCGGCGCCACTACTTTACGATTTGATCGTTTATCTAAACTCTAGAAAACCCTTACAGTTTTTTTTCTTACAGGAAGGAACCCCAGCGCTCCCAACGGGCGACTCAGGGGGCGAACTCGCCGGCGCTGTCAGGCCCCCTCCCGCCTCCACCCCGGCCGCCCAGGAAAGTAGGAGCGGTCCATAGCTGACCTCCCTCCTCCTCCTCCTCCTCCTCCCCCTACTCCTCCACCCTGCCTTCCCCGAGCTTCTCCGGCGAGATGGCCGGCCGGTGGGCCGGAATCGGGCCTCCCTTGGCAGGATCCACCCACCATGTTGACGGATCTACAGCTTCCTCGCTTGGTGCCCCTCTCCCCCGTGTGCGGCCGTGCTGCTGGCATGTACCGGCCGGGGCTGGGGGTGTGGCCTGGGGGGGGGGGGGGCTCGTCGCCGTCGCCGCCGCGAGCTCTCTGGGCACGTGGAGCTGCCATGGCCGCGCCTATGCTGCCTTCCTGGCTAACGTCCAACACAGCTGGATCTGTCATCGCCATCGCGCACCCGCCGTCGATGTCCCTTCGTGGCCATCGGCGGCCGGGGCCGCGGCCAGTGCGGCTAGGCTATGGCCGGGGCAGCGGCCTGTGCGGTCGGGCCGGTGGCCGGGGCACGGAACTGGTGCCGGTGCGACCTGCTGGCTCCCCTCTCTGCCGCCGCCATCACCGGTTGGGAGCTCGTTCTCGCCGGTGACCTCTGCAGTCAGCGGCGGTGTCGTGGCCGGGGCTAAGGAACCCCTAGTGACTAGGGTCGAACTAGCTCTTGGGTGAAAATCCTGCCTGGCTTCGTGCTCGGACCAGCGGCGATGGCATAGCAGCGTCATCCACCAACTTGAAGGCGTCGTCGTAGGTAGTTCATCGCTTGGGTCGCTGGAGTGTTTCTTAGGACGAAAGTCCTCCTTGTGCCTCGATCAATGTTGTTGGCGCCCGTGGACGTAATGCCCTCTCTGGAGGCTTCGTTGTTGACCACCTTCCTATTGATGGTAGTTATTGCTCATTTTTACGCATCAACTAAACATGAATCAAGGGCATAAAACAATCCACAACATAGTTATAGGGTTTGATTCTAACAAGTTCCACGAGTTTTGGTGTTCCCACTTATTTTGTAGGAGATGCAAAGAATTTTAAGGTTTCACTAAATAAAAGTATATCAAATGAGGGATTGGAGTTCACCATTGCGTAGAGCTCGTTGAGACGATCGAAACGGACCTATGGTTTGTTATTTTCGGAGTTCAGAGTAAAAAGATACGAAAGTCGCAAAAGAAGGTTCTAGAGGACACCACAGACCACCACGCCGAAGCAGACCGCGAGAGGCCGTCAGGTGGGGTCGGCCGACCCCACCACCAGGTCGGGCGACCCTCAGGGTCCCCGGATCACCCTCGGCTTCTCTAGAAGGTTCCCCATCGCCATGGAGAGTCTATCTAAGTCGTTGTTTAAGTCGGTTTGTTCCAAGGGCTCACGTTTCACGTTCCGGCCTATATATACAGCCCCAGGGACCCCCTAGGCTCCATCCCCTTTATTATTATAATTCATATTCTCTAGTTTGGACTTGGATGGAGAGATGTCCCATTGAAGGATAACCTCTCTCCAATGTAGTAGATTAGTTCTAGTTGAGAGTTAGGGAGAGCAGAGCCATGCTCGGTTCTGGAGAGTTCATCGGAGGTCTGGTATGTACATGTATCCTATCTCTGTAAAACTTATACTTTTATATATTTATCTTCTCCGTTCGTATTGAGTGCTCTAGTTATAACGTATTACTAGGGTAGTGATCGATAGTGTAGACATAGCATCTAGACTATTTGTTACTTGAGATTGCGCCTAATCCTACGGTTAGTTGTGGTAGCCTCAGGGGTGACAGCTCTGACAGGCCTTCGTAATCCACCACGTTAGGGTTAGTGTTTGTATAGCTTTTTAACAGCCTTCTCCCGATTACCTCTTCCCAGTCTATTTGAGAATCGGAACGGTACTGTTGCTCCAAAGTGCTATTGTGTGATTGCTGCACCTAACTATCTTTCAGTTATCTTAGAACCTAAGTAATAGAGAAGTATTTAGGAACCTTGAACTCTCCAGTTGTCCTCTCAACTTAGCTAGACTACTCATTATCTTACAAGTGATTACTATGCATAACTCCTATCATTTATCACTTACCCCTACTATAGTCCAGTTTGTATACTAAGTTAGTAGATACATGATGGTAGCTATCAGATTCTTTAACCATTGCTTCCCTGTGGTAAAATATAAATAATGATACTCTGAAATACTCCCGGGTAAAAGTTACAATGGTATTCTGTGCGCTTGCAGAATCTTTCATATTCTATTTGCACTTAATAAATACCAACACTTCCGTCACAGCCGCTACTCTGTTCGTGTTGTGCCCTGCCTGTGCTTCAGCTGTCTCCTTGCGTGGGTTTGTCCACCTTGGGCATTGGTGTCGCTGTCGTCAGTCGTCTTCTCTTTCGCAGCGGCTACCTAGCCACTGGCGGATACGTCTTCTTCTCCCCAGTGGCTACCTAGTCACTGGCGGATGCGGTCGTCTTTCTGTTCACAGCGACTACCTGGCCGTTTGTGGATGGAGGTTTGAAGCTCTCCATAGTGGCTACCTAGTCGTTGGTGGATACAATCGTCTTTCTCTTCGCAAGCGACTACCTTGTCGTTTGTGGATGGAGGTTTGGAGATCTCCGCAGTGGCTACCTGCTCGCTAATGGATACGGTCATCCTTCTCATTGCAGCAACTACCTGATCGTTTGTGAATGGATGTTTTAGCTCTCCGCAATGGCTATCCGGTCGTTTGTGGATGGATGCTTAGCTTCTACCGGTGGATGCTTTGCTACCATGGCATCACCCACCTTTTGGTGGCGACCTTTGCAAGGATGTATCTTTTATTTGGTAGGCATAGTCGGTTGGTGTTTAGGGTTAGAGGTCCTCCCCCTCGTGTTTTCTTGCTGTTTGTTTGTGTGTTTAGGATCTCACCAGTAATCCTTAGATTATTTATGAATCCCTGTATCTGTGTGTTGGCCTTTCTTATGGCCCTTCTTCTTAATGATATACGGATAATGATCCGATCACGAAAAAACATATACTTTTTAGAATACTTCATGTGGGACTATCAGCAGCACGGTAAAGGGCTCTGTACGCTAAAAATAGCAGCACAGGCCCCACATCGGTGGACTCCATCCGAGTTTGCATGCTTCAGGTCGCTCCAGTAACACGCCAAAGGTAGCATACCCTCTTGCACGCCTGTAAAGGGAGGGAGGAGAGAGAGAGGGGGGGGAGAGGAGAGAGGAGATATGAGATGAGTGGGCCCTATATTTTGTGGTTGTTGGCATAGAGTATGATATAGAGTAAAATATAGGGTTCGGTGAGAGTTGGTATCGAGGTGAAGATTCCCGATGATTAAAATAGAATATTCTTTTAGAGATATATTTTATAGGTGGCAGGGTGTAGATAGCCTGAGGTTGTGATCCTGTCCAATGGGAGTGGAAACGAATGAACCGGCCCAATAGGCCATTTCTGAAGCCCATATCGATCAAGCAGGGAGAATTGAGGGCGCTTCGGCAAGCTTGGACAGACTCAAACGCCGAACGATACACGGCTGAAACCATGGGCGGCGGCAGGGGTATGCCTGGGTATTCATTGGAATACCCAAGGTTTGAGTGGAAAAAATAAATATACATAGTATACATGTACTGTCTATTTTCTAATTGAACCAAAAGCAAACAAACCAACTAATAGCAGCGGAGCAGGCCAACGTGGCCAAGGCTCAAGCAGTCAGCTGCGTGCGTATATACCACAAGTGAATGCACCTTTAATTCATTTGTTTTTGCTCTGCTGTCTACTTGGCTGCTTGCTAATTTGCTTAGTCTTTTTACATTCTGTTCTTTATACATTGTATTGTACTCCCTTCGCCCCTAAAAAAGAGTCTCTTTCGCTTCCTGAGAAACAACTTTGACCAAATATATATATTTTTAAAACTATTAATATTTATGGTACATAATTAGTATCACTGGAAAGATTTTTTGAATCTAGTTTTTTTAATAAATTTATTTAGAGATACAAATGTTGCATATATTTTCTATAAATTGAGTTAAATTTGTGACACGCACACCAATGACGGCTCTTTTTTTAGAGACAGAGGGAGTAGATAAAGAAGAAGGGTACAAGAACTAGCATATTTGCATTATGGGAGAAAAGCAGAAAGCTACTAAAGCTGTAAATTGTAATAGCCTTTACTATTTTATAACATTTCTAAATTATTAGAGATACTGCTATAAATGTTACTATGTTAACAATATGTACTTTGGGTATTACTATGGATTTTGTATGGTCATTAGTGCACTTTGATTATTGTTACGGACGTATGGTCCAATATACTTGCATTGTAATTTTTTTTATATGGAATACCCTGCCAAAAAATGCTGGCTCCGCCACTGGCTGAAACAGACAGATGCATGATTACACGCTAGGGCCGTGGCCTCGCTAATTACCATAGCCCGCAGGAGTATACCAGCTGTTTTTTATTAAAAAATATTAAAAAGGTTATTCTAGTTTTGTCTAGGAGCATCATTAACTTGATGAGCCTTCTTTTTCAAACTCTATATATGTTGCTTTTGGTTTGCTCTGAGATCGAGGGAATTCATCTCGGGTGTCTATGGGGTTTGGTGCTTTCACCGGCATGTCTTGTAGTTCTCAACGGCGTTCTTTCGACGATGTATTTTACGTATCTCGCTCATTGTTGGAGGCACCAGGCAAAATATTTGTCCTTGAACATACTGTGGCCATCGACCAACCTAAAAGTTGGCTAGGCTAATATTTGGACTATCTATATCGAGCGATCTACCTTCTCATCTGTGTGCTGGTCGTAGCTCGCATCATCATAACTTCCAAGTGGCGAAGAAGCTCAAGAAATTCAAACCATAATTTGCTGTTCATACTAATCAAAGGTTAGATATATCGAAGTCTCTAGCCCCGTTATATTGGTGTTATTGCTTATTGGATTTATTTTTTTAGTATGCCTTAATTTTTTATTTGTAGTAACTAGATAATATACCCTGCGCGTTGCTGCGGGGATTATGAAAAATTAAAATGAAATTAAGTAAAAGTGGTGTGGATAGCTTGGATTAAGAAGTTAGAAGTTATTGGGATGACATGACTATTAGCGGAAGATGATGTGGATAGCTTGTTGTTGAAATAGAACTTACATGGTGAGATTTTGACTTTATAAGAGCATCTCCAAGAGATTTGTGATCCAACTTGCTATTTCTATTTTTAGCTAATTAACATGCAAGAAATCTAACTTCCAACAAACTAGCTAAAGTCATTTCTATTCCATTTGACGTGCTATCCCGTGAGAGTCGGAAGCCAAATTTGGCTGGCCGGTGTGGCTTGCTATCTTAGCGCATGTGACACTGACAACTAGTACCATGTTTATGTGGCTCCAAAATTTATTCATTTTTCGTCCTCGTAGAATCTGGAATGTGAGATATGGCTAGTCTGTTGGAATATGCTGAATTTTACAGAGAGAATATTTATGAAGTGGCTAGCTAAATAAAGATATGGAGTGTGAAATTTAGAATGTCTCTTGGAGATGCTCTAAGAGATATTGTTTTCTCGTGGTATCATTGTTGCGGTATCGTTGTTGCTCTAAGTCATCGTGGGGGTTTATGATCTATTGTCCTTTCTTATAAATTTGCTTAAGGGTATGTTTTAAGTCGTCTTTTATTTGTTTCTCCTTTTCCTCCATCAAAGCGTAAAGTCCACTTACAATATTTTACCATACTTGCTCTAATGCACACCACAAATCAACCTAGCTTGTAAGCCATTTACATCACACGCGACAGTCGGCACAAGCCGTCAAGGACTCGAGGATCGGCCACCAGTCGCAGATGCCTCCTCACCAGTCACCAGGTCATCCTGTCCGCCTCTTCCTCACGCGGCGCAAACGCTTCACTCGCTTGTTTGCCGCAATTATCGTTGGCTGTGCCCTGCCCAGCCCAGTGCCCACAACTGTTTCCCGGGGACCATGGCTGACCCGGCGTTTTCGATGCGGATGATTTGACTGGCCTAATCGCCGCAATACATCGACTGTGTGCTCGCCGTGTGTGTACTCGATCTACACTACATTCCATTTCCATTGCCATTCGTTCCTCTACGTACGTGCGGTTCAGTTGACGATGGAGGCGGAAGTAAGGGGATTGCATTGCCAAATGCAAGTCAAGTCGACGGAAGTACAGAGATCGCCGGCATCTTTCTTTGGGCGCGAGATGATTCAATCCAAGATTAATTAACAAATGGTTCAGAGTCTCTGTTCACTTGCCTTTTTTTTTTTTTTTGAGGTCATGTTCACTTGCCTATTAGCCATTGCTAAGAACAGCGCCCAGAGAAGAAGACACCAATGCACATTCACTGTTGGATTCTTCTCCGATCGAAAGAAGTGGTGGGTCAGGCACCGCACTCGCACAGCCTCCCGCGTCCCGTCGCATGCAGTACCTCCACGATCGGCGTGCGATCTCCGAACGACGACTGACTGAGTCGTCTCTATACGCGCTATTCTGACGCGGCACAAGCAGCAGAGTCAAGTCAACCCGGCCGTACCTAGTAGGATAAGAGTAGAGTACAGAGCAAATGTGCTGGAGCCAGGTTTCCATGCATTCTCTGTAAGTACTGTGTAAGATACTCCCCTGATCCAATAGACACATTCTGCGCTGTTCAATCAAGATTAAAGATACGTTTTGCGGCTCAATCTAGGCCCCGTTTAGATCCCAGTTGCAGTTGCAATTCTGCACTGTAGCACGTTCGTTTGTATTTGACAACTTTTATCCATTCATGGCCCAAGTAGGCTTAAAATATTCGTCTCGTGATGTACATACAAAAAGTACAAACATGCAAACATTTCGTCTATATTTAATGCTCCATGTACGTGCCGCAACGTTGATGTGACTAGTTACAGTTGCAATTTACACTGGATCTAAACAGGGCCCTAGTATTCTGGTGCAACTTGTACTAGTACTTTAGGCGGGCATTACATGCATGGTTTCGTGCGCCCACATGCATGTATGATGTATCCTCGTAGTCTTAGTCGTCGCCTCTACGGCTCTACGAACGCTGCCAGCTGAGCTCGATCAGTTTGGTTTCGCATAATCTGTCTGTCATCAATGTCGAATGTCAACGCAACTCCCATCGCCGCTAACCATTCTACAAGCAATACTTATCTAGACAAGGAGGAGTAAGTTTATGAGCAGACAGATTCTTCTTCGTGAGAATTTCACGTACTTCTGCTCAGCCAAACAGAGCAAAACTCGCACAGATTATGATGATGATCAAACATCACTTACTTTTCCATAAATATGTGCCTAATTAAGCACGGCCGTGAAAAAAAAAGATCACTTTATATATACTGTGTGTTAAAAAATTATGTTCTTCGTATTTAATATTTATCAGAATCATTTTTCACTTGGTTCACCAATAATATAATCACTCACTAGAAAATCAAACAGCTGGAGCTAAAAATTGGAGAGTGGAGCTCTACTAATCAAACAGTCAGATCGACTAAACTTCCATTCATGTTTAGCGAGGATATCCGTCCAAGCCAATGACAAATGGCGATTATGTTTAGCGTGGATATCCGTGCAGTATGTGTCAGTTACGCACACGCCACCATTGACAATAATGGTGACTACTTATATGAAAGTAGTATAGATCTTAAAAAAAATTGAAAGTATATATACATTTTCACTTTGGGTACAGGGACGGTATTACTGTGTGTGTGTGTTCCGGCATGGCACGAAAACAGCAGAACAAAGAATAGTAGTAACCCTATAGTTCAGAGGAACGGACAAAAAAACATCATTGATCTCTCTATACTAATCGCCAACATGCAGTTGGCCTCTGTATGCCAAAGAGGATCGCATTCTGCCAGCTGAGCTTTGACACATTCAAACCCACGTACACACAGTTTTGTTTACCCCCCGTAGTTTCCTGTTCTCAAAGTAAAGTAACTATGTCCTGTGTACAACCTAAGTAATACAGTACGCAGCACTCGAAGAATTAGTGAATTACCACGAGCAGACCGGCCGGCCGGAACATGCATGATGGCCGTTGTTAAATGAAATATATATAAATAGCATCCCCCCGTCGTTGCATCTTAATTAACCGTTTGGTTTATGTATGCTCGTCCCCCTCGACCTAAACCGCTATACGTACGTTAGCGTATGTACCCCTACAGCGAGCTGTGCCCTCTCTATCTATCGATCGGCAAGCGTGTCTAAAGCCTATATAAACGTGGGTCGACGACTCTGGTTTAGAACCGAGCGCTGGAAGCAGAGAAGCCAGAAATAATGGGGATCAAAATGGACAAGACGTCCATCATCGTTTGCTCAGTGGTCGGGTCTCTAGGACTGTTGAGTGCCGTCCTGGGATTCTCGGCCGAGGGTACAAAGCTCACTGTAAGCTCTACGGATCTGCCTGCTGCTATCTTTCAGTTTTGCATGATAGATCTTGCATGTTGAGCTGTGAACTTTGTATCCAGTTACTGTGTTTCCTTCTCTTTTTTTATGAGCATGCATGATAGATCTTGCATTTTGTCATGTTGAGCTAGCTGTGAACTTTGAATGTTATGTACACGCACTTGCCCGCTTATTAACTGATGATGAACTCCAACCATTCCACTAAAAAATAACTGAGCTCGAATCATATGCTTCATGCATGCATGCAGCCATATACGATACTTGACGACGGCTACGACTGCATCTACCCGCCGAACCCGGCGATCGGGCTCGGGATCTGCGCCGCCATCTTCCTGCTGGTGGCCCAGGTCGTCTGCTCGGCGGTGAGCGGCTGCTGCGGCTGCTGCAGGTCCCGCTCCTTCCCTTCGGAGACCAAGAGGATCGTCGCCATCGTCTGCGCCGTCTTCTCATGGATAGCGGCGGTGATCGCGTTCGCGCTGTTCATCGACGGGGCGGCGCTGAACGCCAGCGTGGTGCGCGTGGGCCAGGCGCCCTACTGCACCTACCTCAAGGACGGCGTCTTCGCCGGCGCCGGCATCCTCGCCCTCGCCGCCACCGTGCTCGGCATCACCTCCTTCATCATGCAGCGGACTCAGCAGCCACCAGCAGCTCCGGCGGCGGCGCCAACAACGCCCACACCAACCGACGGCGGCCAGTCGCCGGCCCCCGCCGGGGTTGTAATTGGCCGCCCGCTGTTGCCATTGCCACCATCATCGGACAAGCCACCGATGAACGACTACCCTGTAAAACCCCATGGATACGAGCAGCAGCAGCAGCCTAATCAGGTCCTTCCGACCGATCAGCCTCATCACCCACAGCCACAAGGCTACCACCACGCACAGCCACCACAGAACCCACAGTTCGCTCCTCCTGCTGCTCAAGCCAACGTGTCCCACCACCACGCGCCGAACCACCACCATCTCCCTCCGCGGCCAGACCCAGCGGTGGCCGCGGCCGCGGCGGCACCGGCGGTCGCCGTGGCGACAGCCGTAGCCTCGGAGCCGAGCGTGCTGCAGCCGGTGCTCGGGGCGGTCGCGGTGGGCCAGCCGCTGCCGCAGGTGGTCCCGCTACCCTCGGTTCCTGCTCCGGCGGCGGCGACAGGGAACGGCGGCGGGCAGACACTGACGTCGGCTATCCGCAACGAAGTCGCGAGACAAGGAATTAAAATGGCTGCGGAGGTGGTGAGGCATTCCCTGTTTAGTAGCGATAACAACAACGCTACGGGTGACGTTATTGCCATGATGACTGATTCTTCTGGAGGCGATGCTGTTCAGGCTACAAATTAAGTGAGACGATGATGATGATGATGATGCCTAATGTTCTGTGCGTTAGTCTTAGTTTGCTGCTTGTTCTTCCTGTATTTGGCAGTAGCTTCGAGACTGTGAAGCATGTCCCCCTATCTGTATACCCACTTGTTCTCGTTTGAATTTCTGTCATTCTAAGCTCGATCGTTACTCTTCATTGTACCTGTAATGTAAATTTTTTTGAGGGTAATTGTAATGTAACTTTTGCCCGGTATCCATTAGAATTATTGTAACTGTTTATATGATAATTGTGTTTGTATCTGGAGGCGACTACATAGTACATACATCCTCTTTCATTTGCCTTAGTGCTCAACTCTGGGCCGCTTGAAAAGAAAATGAATCGGCTGTGCCTTTAACGATCACCAGAAGAAGGGACGTCGTGCATGTGGCTGGGCTGACTTTAAGCCGATACAGTAGTACGTGGGTTTTTTTACTCCTTTACTAAGTTGGTCTCCTTCACTAAGGAGCGTCGTGCATCGTGGCTTGATGCAGGCACACTAGATATATATATTAAAGCTACTACTAGATAAATTCAAGGGAATGGCAAAGTTGAACATAAACAATGGCAAATCTTGTTATCTTTGGTTGGACCTTTGGGGTAACAGAGTGTCCATACAAGAATTCCCAGAACTTTTCTCCTTTGTGAAGTCAAAGACAATCACGCTAGCAAGAGCAAAGCAAGCCACTTCACTTTTAGACCTCTTTCATCTTCTCCTTTCCCAGCAGGCTTACTCACAACTACTTCAGTTGGAATTGGATATCCAACAACTAGTGCTAACTGATATACCTTATTTATGGACCTTTCTCTGGAATTCAGAAAAATTTTCTGTTGCAAAAGCCTACAAGCATCTTAGTGGACACACCACTATTCATCCAGGCTATAAATGGATTTGGAATAGTAATTGCCAAAACAAACATAAGGTGTTTGCCTGGCTCATCATGAAGGACTGATAGAGTACAAGGGAATTGCTTAGGAGGAAGAATATGGGCCTTCAAGATTATAATTACGTCCTTTGTATCAATGCAATAGAAGAATCTCTAATGCACCTCATGTTTCTATGTCCTTTTGCTCAAGATTGTTGGGCATGACTTAACTGCCATACGTTTCCACAAGTTGATCCTTTTTAAAACATTGAAAGCTTCAGAGTGCAGTTACAAGTCCCTTTCTTCCTGGAACTCATCATCTTAATGGGATGGTCAATTTGGAAGACCAGAAATGGGCTAATCTTCAATCAGGTTCAACTTTCAGTGTAAGACATGAAAAGGGCATTCAAATCAGAATTTGCGTTGATTCTTTTACGTGCAAAAAGAAGCTACTTTCCTTCAATTGAGCAATGGTTAAATAGTCTTGTTAATCCTTTTACTTTCTCTTATTGTTTCCTTTCTTTGTTTGTTTCTTGAACTACTTGTAATCCTCTGTTTAAGTTTTTCAAAATTTAATAAATTTTAGTGTAGGGGGGCACAAACCCCTCCAGTTTCCCTAAAAAAAGTGTTAGCCATTCGCTTGTCCGATAAAATTGGTGATATGATTTCTCACTATCAGTGTACCTGCATCAAGCCACGATGTATATCCAAGTCTCCAAGGCAGATCTTTTTAACCAAACAAGAATGGGAGCTTCCCTACTAGCTTTATTAAAGAAACAAAACAGGTCCAATAAAAATCAAGAAACAAAGAAATAATGAGAAAAAGACAAGCAAAATTAAAACAAGTCCACTGTGTGTATCATTATATTTAAGAAGAATAAAGAGTTTACCATACAAGAATGCCGGTCTCCAACCGCGTTAGTGAATGTAAAGGACTACATTTTCAAAATGACTATCCAAAGACGTACCATCCCGCTGGAGGGCAACATTCGTGCCATGACCTCAAGGCCCTGTGTCTGGCGTGGCCTTTTGTTGCTAGGAATAGCTCATCAAGAGCTGCGATTTGCTCGGACAACAAGTTTTCTTTCAAAATGTGTTGCACGCGCTCTTGTTGGCAGTTGATACTGGCGCGGCCGATGGCGGGATGCCCATCTTCTATATGAGCAGCACCTCACCCTGCTTGGAGACCTTGATGTGCGCCAGTGGCTGCGCAGCAATCCGCCTACTCCTTTTTGAGATTGTGCCCTTAATGGGAGGTGGCGGCTGATTTGGTGGCGAGGCGAACAACAGAGCTTGCCACTGGACCTCTTTTATGAAGCGTGCTAGGCGCTGAGCGTGAAATTGGAGAAATGAGAACTATAGAAAAAAAATATAGTCAACTATTTCACTATTTTCAGTTGTTGGACCGGTAGTGATGAATTTATTACTGTGGGCTCGTGGTTTCAACAGATAGTGATAGGTGTTAATAGCCGGTTCATGGCCATGAACAGCTAGTGATGGTCTACTTTGTAAAAAAAACTATAATTTTTTTCGTGTGAGATCGGATTAAGATAAAATTTTCATTAAAACTATAGTTCAAGGAGATTTAAAACTTTGTAGTCAACAATTTTTAATTGAGATAGTTTACATGTCCAAATATTTAATATAAGCTCTTAGATCGTATTTTATATGATTAACAGAGTCCAATATATACAAAGTCAACTTTACTGGTATTATACAAATCAGGAGCAGTCTAAGTGCTTAATTGCCTGTAGACCAAGTAATGGATCTAAATCCATGTCCAAATCAGAACAATCCAAGAAAGATCCAACTATTTAAAGTCCACGTACTGTACGTCCACCCTAGTTCAACTTAAACTCAGAAAAAATGCAATCCTATCCATCTACTCAAAGTCCAACACCCATCCAAAAGGTTACCGTGAAAAACACTGCTGGCTAGCTAGATTATACGGCTGACTAGCTGATTGTTGTGAGAGAAAAATATTGCTGAATGTATGGCTGGTAAGTTCAAGCGAACGTTGCTACCAGAATCCAGATATTTCGTGAGAGAGCAAAACAAGTCACGAAATATGGTTTTACTCTCACGAAAATAATGCGTGAGGGTATATCGTCACGCATCACCTCTCACGGTAATAGACACACGAAATACATGTTTTCGTGAGAGTTCACCGCCACAGATTATTTTCATGGCGGGAGTTCGTGACGACCACTCTCATGAAAATAACGGTGCCACCAGGTTTGCATCAGTATTTTCATGACGATTTTTTGTGGTATTTCGTGAGAGTTTACCTTCACAAATAGATTTCATGAGAGTTCGCTATTTCATGAGAGAACACCGGCATGAACTAATTTTGTGAGAGTATATGTATTTCATGAGAGTCACCGCCATGAACATGAAATGTATTTCATGAGTGTTCCAATAACTCATAGAAAATATAGTATTTCGTGAGTATAAACCTCCACAAAAATTAACTAGCAGGAACATCTCAATCCAAATTACAAATGCACACATATGGAACATCTCAATCCAAATTACAAATGCACTAAATTCCAATACATGCGTATATGCAACTGATTCCAATCCCAATACATTTCAATTTCAACAAGTGTGCAGCCATTACACAAATAAAAGGGCAATACAGGCTCATAGTCCTATACTCCTAGCCATCCAACATAAGTTCCTGTACATCCTATCTCATTCCTAGCCATCCACACTAATATGATTAAAAGAACCACCTCTGAGGGACAGATGGTGGTTTAAGACTTTGGTGTGCCCATATCTTACAGCCAACCTGCATGGAGCAGTAAAGAGTATAAGCCAAAATTCCAAAAATGCCTGAAGTTTTTCATACAAAGACTCAGATGCATTTTTTACCTTTGGCATCTCATTTATCTATAGATATGCATAGTTAGCCACTCTTCAAACTCACTGCTTGTGATTCTTATTTTGTGCTCTAGTTGTTGCTGCTTTTGCTTACCATGTCCTTTGCTTGCTGATCAAGCGCATCAGCTAGTATTTCCATCTCAAGCCACAAATAAGAAAGCACATTTTCTACCTTGGGTGTAAACAGCCTGGCCTATACAGTGAACAAGAAAGGTGTAAGAATGACAAATACAGAACTATTTTCTAAAGCAACTTGGGAGGAGACCAAAGGGCGCCGGCATTGCAGAACTGCCAATGGGTTGGGCCTGGCCCATGCATGAACAGTACCATGCAGGTACTGTAGCGAGGCACTGTAGCAGAAACGGATTAGGATAGATCTATTAGAAGGGAATAGATTAGATGGAAATAAATAGAGTCCTATTAGTTAGGAAATAGAGTCCTAAGACAGATATTAGATTAGATCTATTAGAGGGATAAGAGTCCTTTGCTTAGGGGTCAAGTAAACCTCTCTATATAAGGAGAGGAGATGTATTCATTCTAATCAAGCAATGAATAATGAAGAAATAATTATCTAGTCTCCCTCAATCTCTCAAGCTCTAGGTAAAGAATAAGGCCTAATTATCCCCTACCATCTGACACTTGGTATCAGTTAGCTTCGATTCGATCTACATCATCCTCTCCAATTCCACCACAACCGCCACCACAGATCCATACCGCCGCCGCCCAGCTCTGCCTACACCGACCCAAACCCTAATCTGCTGCCCCCCACTCCTCCGCTGCCGAACCCTACCCTCATCCGTAAACTTCAATTGATTTTCCTAAATTTGATGGAAAATCTGATCCTCTGGCCTTCCTCAACCAATGCGAGTCCTACTTCCTCCGGGAGCGCATCATGGAGGAAGAAAAGGTATGGATGGCTTCCCGTTCTTTGGAAGATGGCGCTCGGATGTGGTTCCTCCAAGTCCAGCAAGATGAGGGCACCCCGATGTGGCGCCGCTTCACCGAGCTCCTGCACCTACGCTTCGGATCGCCCCCACGTTCCAACCTGCTCCATCATGTCCCCTTACTACCAACAACACCTTAAGCATCCTTGCTGATATGTCCACACTGCTGGATCGCCTAAAGGTGCTGCTCGAGGCAGAGGAACGCAAATGCCTGGCAGCCATACACATACAGGCAGCGGCACGTGGACTCCTGGCACGCCGGTGTGTGCAGTCCCTCCATAGGGAGAAGGCAGTGGTGTGCCTGCAGGCCACATGGCAAGGTTTCCTTGTCCGGCGGATGGTGCGGAAGGTCTGCTTGCTGCTCAGTTCGTCGCTGCACCAAATCGCAGCCGTTAAGCTCAACTTCCGGTCCCAGGCAGGGCCACTACAGCCCATAAGCAGGCCGGTGCTGCCTGTTTTTTCATCAACATGACCAAGAGACAGGAGGGTCCAGGATACTATCGCAAGATTGATCCCATTTCGACTCCCTTCACCAATCCTGTCTATGCACTGCATTGTGTAGGCAAGTTTTTGGGATTCAATTTCAGGGTCCAAGACAAGTCGGGAAAGGCAATCCGATGGGCAGGTACACTGCTGATAGGTCCAAATAGGCTAGAGGGGGGTGAATAGCCTAATTAAAACTTTCTACAACAACAACACTTGATCACAATATTAGTCACAAAGGTGGCGAAGCGAATTCTTGCACTAGCCTAAAAGGGGGTGCCAAGCCTTCCTAACCGTTCTAGCTAGAATCACTAGGAGAACACAAACTAGCCTAAGTTGAGCTACTTACTCCTAAGTGGACAGGTATACTACTCTAGCAACTCTACACAAGTAGAGAATAGATCGTAGAGATGATTATACCGCCTTGTAGAGGAGGAAGCCAATCACCGAGAGAGAGAATGCCAACTCACACGAAGGTGGTGGTCACAATGAAGCCAATGATCAACATAAAGATGAACACCAATTTAACCCGGGGTTCACGTGCTTGCCGGCATGCTACGTCCCCGTTGTGTCGACCACGACTCGGTGATTCGGTGGCTAATCGGCAACCAATGCCAAGCCCAACAAATGAGCACCACAAGAATCTACCACGAGAAGGGTAACTCAATGACACGAGCAATTTACTAGAGCTACCTTGTGGCTTCTCCGCCGGGAAAGGTGCAATACCCCTCACAAGATCACCGGGAGTGGCCGGAGACAATCTCCAACTCCGCCAAGCTCCTCCGCTGCTCCAAGCCGTCTAGGTGACGGCAATCACCAAGAGAAATGAGAGAACTCCGCAGCAAACACGATCAACAAGTACCAATGAATGCAAAGATCAAGCAAAGCACTTTGATCAACTCTCTAGCTCACAATGGATGAGAATTATGCAATCTATGTGAGTGAGAGTGTTGTGAGGGTGCTCAAGAGGTGTATCAACAAGTTAGAGAGCAAAGAGAGCCTTCCCAAACCAGCCAAGTCGCTATTTATAAGCCACACACAAAGAACTAACCGTTTGGACAAAACTGCATACCGTCGGACTGTCCGACGGCCAGATCGTCGGACTAAACCGCACGGACCGACGCTCTGGATTGACGCCACGTGTCCTCTGCCGTTTGAAGTCGACCGTTGAAACAAAACGGCTATTTTCTCGCGCCAAAACAACCGTCGGACAGTAGGGCGTCGGACCAAAAATCTCGGTCCGACGCTCTCAGCAGACCACCGTCGGACTCAGCCAGACGGAGCCGTCGGACTAAAAACCGCGACAGTCCAACGCTTCCAGATAGCTCCCCGAGCGCTGAATTCCGTCGGACGATAGTCCGACGCTCGCCATCGGACCAAACAGACCGGTCCGATGCCCTCTGAGTTCTCCACGTGTCAGCTCTCGCTCGTTCAGCACCGTCGAACCCTGAGGCTAATGGTCCGACGCTCAGAAACTGAGCGTCCGACGCTCTAAGCAGGGTTAGCCGTCGGACCGAAGACAATGGTCCGATGCTCAGGCGAAGCTAGGGTCCGACACTCTGTTTTCTCAGGATTTTCACTCAAACCTTTCACCCTTTGTTCTCAAGTGCTAACACCAAGTGTTCTACACCTTGTGCACTTATGTTAGTCTTTTTATAAAAGAGTTTTCCAAGGGTTTGTTAGTTGGCCACTAGATCTAAATGCAATGCATGATCCAAACATCTAATGGCACTTGATAACCGTGTTAACCATGGAATTACTCCCCTCTTTATAGTACGGCTATCTATCCTAAATGTGGACACACTCTCTATAGTGTCTCGTCCACCAAAACGGAAAGAGCCCTATTGATATACCTTTGCCTTGAGCTCAATCCAAATCACCAAGTGTTGGAATTCTTGATCTTCACTTTGATGGGCTTACTCCAAGTCTTTGGATGCCTTCATCACCTCCACACTTGATCCTCTAACCATCTTATAATCAAACACTTAGGCATAATGGTTAGATACTTTGGTGTCATCAATTAGCCAAAACCAAACATAGAGCTTTCAACTACTCCAGTATGGCACAGCAGACGATGCCATCAAGCTATCCAGCTCGAGGGCGAGCTGGGTTTTCAAGGGCGGGGGAGATGTCATGGGCAGCCAACGGGCTACCAATGGGGTTGGGCCTGACCCATGCGTGAACAGTACCGCGCAGGTACTGTAGCACGGCACTGTAGCAGAAAAGGATTAGGATAGATCTATTAGAAGGGAATAGATTTGATGGAAATAAATAGAGTCCTATTAGTTAGGAAATAGAGTACTAAGATAGATATTAGATTAGATCTATTAGAGGGATAAGATTCCTTTGTTTAGGGGTCAAGTAAACCTCTCTATATAAGGAGAGGAGATGTATTCATTCTAATCAAGCAATGAATAATGAAGAAATAATTATCTAGTCTCCCTCAATCTCTCAAGCTCTAGGCAAAACATAAGGCCTAATTACCACCAATCCACCACCATAACACCCCTCACGGCAAACAAGTCTAAGCAGAACGTATACTGCTTACTAGTAACAAAGAAAGGGAGATACTGGTATGGAACAAGAATAGATCTTAGATTACCTTAGAGGAGTGACATTAGTCTTTGAACACACTAGTTAAGTCACTAAAAACAATAATAAACAGTTATACACATGAGAGGACTATGTATTCAACTATTAGGTGCAGCACCAAAATTATCAGAGTGCTAGGCTTCTGAATTTCTAATTCTCAGAAATGACAGAACCTGAAATTAGTTGTACAAAGGCTGATTTTAGTGCACCAGAATTCTTTTTTTCTACCTCACATTAGAAAGACTACCTGAAGCAATCAAGTCAATCACGATGCCACTGCCTGACGCCATGTCAAAATTTACAAGCACGCAAGAATATCTCAAAATTTACCAGCAAACAATAATATCTAAAGATTCACCACCTCCCTAGGAATTGCAAAGCAGCTCAGTCACGGATCTCAGCAGCCCACTAAAATCCTATAAAAGAACCCTACCTCCTTCAGTTAATCAGGAGCTAAACCAAATGAATATGAATTCAAATCGAGGTGCGCCTTTGAGCTTGAGGATGATGCGCCAAACCTTGAGGATAGATGGCTGCTGGCGCAAGCAGGGCAGGCCCAGCCTCCGCACCCGATGCTGGCTGCCTCTGCGCCCGAGGCTGGACGGCTGGCTGCTGGCTGCTGGCGCTTGGCGCACACAGAGCAGGTGCCGCGTCCGCGAGCGTGGCTCCGGCGTGGCGCATTGAGCGGGGTATGCCTGCGGTGGTACGAGCAGCAGCAGCGGCGGCTTGGTCATGCGAAGAGGAGTGAATGAATTGGGACTTTAGGGTTAGGTGGGAGTTTCAATTGGGTTCCAACCGGTTGGCGGGCTTCCACAGCATTTGGACCCAATTTTTGGCGTGGACAGTTTCAAAATGCCAAAAAATTTGAGCGGTATGAGCACAATACCGGGCCCCACCGGTAGACGGGAGATATTGGAAATTTTGGAAAATTTCGACCGAGATTTTTTCCCTGGGCCGAAGTAATGGGCTGAATTACACTGTTTTTATTTTCCTTTCAAAAAAAATATGAACTCTAAACTGAATAAGAAAATTTTTTAAAAAATAAATCTATGACTAATAAAAAGATATTCACTACAAAATATTAGAAATCATCAAGATCAATAACTTTTGTTTTGAACATTTCTCCATCCGACTTTGTTTCAGCAATTTAAATTTTGAATTTCAAAATATGAAAACTTCAAGCGTAGTTTTTCATAATAAAAATTATTTTAAATGAAAAAATTATCAACTATAGAGTTCTATAACTTTTCAAGATCTACAACTTTTATTTTGGTCATTTTTCCGTAGGACTTTCTTTTTATCAATTCAAAATTTGAATTTTTAAAAAAAAGTCAACTTCAAACAACACTTTCAAAGAGTAAATTATTTGAGCTAAAAAAGTCATGAACATAAAAGTTGTATAACTCATCAGGATCTATAACTTTTATTTTGGTCATTTCTTTATTCTGAAAGAGCATCTAGAATCCCTAAGTGTTTTGGTGATTAATAACAACACGATTAAAGGACTAATGAACATTATGAGATTTGCAGGTATTTATTTACAGGTGCACATTGATGGTTGAACTATTCGAAATCCATATGAGATTGCAAATCTTCGGTTGTCTAGCTTATATTGATGATTAGAAACAATCTAGTTGAAATAAAAGACAACAATTATACAATTGAAATGGTATTCAAAGCATGATGTGAAGCATGGGCAATGCACATAAATCTTGATGTGGTGTTAATGACATGTGGGCAACTTCAAGGGACTAAGCGAAAGGTGAAGGACAAGTGACGACTTGGCAGCCGAGGGACCTAGCTAGGGTGAAGAAGAAGCCAACTTGAAGTTAACCATGCAAGTGGTGATTGTCAATGTGGAAGATCAATCAAATGTTCAAAAATGACTTAGATTCGACACAAGTCACATGCTCAAGACGAAGGGATCATGAAGATAAAGTGATGAAGCTCTCAACAATTCAAAGTTCAAAGCGGCAGAATATTTGAAGATCAAGAACAACTCAAGTGAAGGACAAAGCAAAATTTGTGTGAGTTGTATTTGTGTTTGCCCCTCTTGGAGAGTCGCATCACTAAAGTATTGGAGACAAGTGACAGTGCTCAAGGACAAAAACCAGAGAGAAAAGAGGTTGAGAGAAAAGGGAGGAAGTGAGAGAGGCAGCTGGCTGGGCAGCCTAACCCGGCCAGGCCGGGTAGCAAAACCGGCCAGGCCGTCTTTCCCGGCCAAGCCGGGTACGCAACCCGGCCAGGCCGCTTCTTCAACGGCTAGTTGGACTTTAAACTGGCCAACCCGGCTAGGCCGGGTTTGTCGATTCAGCCCTAACGGCTAGTTTTGGAGAGGAGGCTATAAATACCTCTCCCACTCCCTCTTCCAAGGTTGCTGATTCTCCCAATACCCATCACGACCAGAAAAGCCCTCTTGCTCTCTCTACTCTCTCTTTGTGAGTGAAAAGATTACAACTTCCTAATCCGTGATTAGTGAGTGAGCTTGAGCCTTGAGAGATTTGTCTTTGTGACAAGAGTGATTCAAAGAGCTTGTGTGAGCAATCCCATTCTTGAGCACTTGAGCAAGTCGAAGATTCTCTAGTTCATTGCGTTCTTCCGCTTGGAGCTTCGACTCCGTGGTGGCAAGGCGTCACCGACGAGCACCCGTGGGGTGTTGTAGGCTGCCTTGGTGGCCATTGTTGTAAGGGTTGCTTCCCCGCTGAAAAAGAAAAGAAAGCTCCTTAGTGAAGAAGGTGGAAAGAGACCGTTTCGGGTCCGGCCACAAGTTGACCTTGGTTGGGTCCTCACCGGCTTCCACAACGAAGAGTAGGACACCTTTGGGTGTGCCGAACTTCGGTCAAACAAATCCTTGTGTCTTCTCTTAGTTTGCCTCACCCTTGCTCATTCATCACACATTTACTTCCATATTCCACTTGTGCTACTCGGTTGTTGTGGTTTGTGTTTGCAGGAGGTGTTTGGATTTTTTCATACACTTACATAAGCTCCACAAGTCGAGTTGTAATCTTAGTGAAGAGAAGAAACGGCTCGAACCTCGTTATTCAGCTGTGCAGGTCGGAAGTTCCGGCTCGTACTGGAAGTTCCGACGTGTCGAAAGTTCCGACGAAACCCGGAAGTTCCGGGGAACCACTGGGCAAAGTCGTGAAACCCGGGCAAGCCGGGTGGTAAAACCGGCCAAGCCGGGTTATCCGGCCCAACCAGGTTGAGGAGCCTGCCTAGCCAGTTTTGTCGGGGTGCAGTTTGTTTACTAACCTTTGTCTAATTTTTGAAGAGCCTATTCACCCCCCTCTAGGCATCGATTCGGTCCTTTCACATCCGACAAAATGATTGTAACATTGTTCGCAAATTTTACATCTTTCTCTTATAGTTTCATAAACTCTAAGACAGAAATGTCAAATTTATGAACAATGTTACAATCATTTTGTCAGATAAAGAAATGACCAAAATAAAAGTTATAAATCTTGATGAGTTGTATAACTTTTATGTTCATGACTTTTTCAATTGAAATTATTTACTACTTCGAAATGTTGTTTGAAGTTGTCATTTTTGAAAATTCAAATATTGAATTGATAGAACAGAGGCACATGAAAAAATGACAAAAGATAATAGTTCTAAGAACACAATAAGTTGATAGAGGATGATTTTAGAAACATTTAGAAAAAAAAGAATCACCAGATTTGGAGTTAGCATGAGAAATAAAGACTAGTTATAAAATTTCGCTGTAGATTAAAAAGAAAAAATGTTGGTTGATGCATGTTCTTCAATTTCTAGCATTTGAGCAATTATTTTTGTACTAAAAACTAGCCAAGTTTGCATCAGTACTTTTCATGACGGTTTTTTTTATTTCGTGAGTGGTCACCGTCACAAATGGATTTCGTGAGAGTTTGGTATTTCATGGAGTTCACCTTTCAATTCATGAGAGTTTGGTGATTTTGTGAGAGCTCACCTTCACGAATATCTGATTTTCATGATGGGCGTTCAAGCACTCTCATGAAAATATAATTTCATGGCAGGGATTTACATAACTCTCATAAATATTAATATTTTTCATGAGAGTGTGTTTTCCACTCTCATGAAAAACGGACCCTCTCACGAAATATCCATTATCCATTTTCTGGTAGTGGTTGAGGAGGTCGACCAACATCGAGTGTGACCCCGCGCGCCCTGACCGCGCTCGTCCTTGGCGGCACTGCACACGGCCGCGTCGCGCCCCGCTCCCCCGCCCCTGCCGTGCCCGGCACCGGTCGGCTGCACCACTTTCCTCGTGCTCCTCCTCGGCGGCGCCGTATTCCCCGGCACCGTGCTCCCGTCCCGTCGTGGAACTTGAAGCGAGTCATGCCGCGCCCCGCTGTGTGCGCTTCTCCGTCGTGGAAAGCTAGTATCAGGGGGCGCACGCGGAAGATTCGAAACAACGCGAATTAGGTGCAGACACAGCATATGCTAAAGTTTATCCTTCAGAGTCAAATGGATTTTGGATTTTCATCTCTGGATGTCCAATTATCCAACGTTGATTTTGATCTGACCCTCAGAAAGTTTTTTTATCCTCAAGGACATTGAATGTATCTTTGAATTTGCATCGTAATATGTGCACACACACATCACAAAGCATATCTGCATCATGATGTGTGTATGGACACATACACATATCATGATACAGATTCAAGGGCACATGCAGTGACAACATATGCCCTATGTCTAAGTCCAAACAAAATCTCATCAAAAATTCAAGAAGAACAAGTCCAATTGAACTACGGAGGATGCAAGTCCGTTCCCAGGCATAGTTGCCGGGTCCGGATTAGAACAATATTTTTCTTTCACAATAATTCAGTCATTATTGTTTCAAAGAAAAAACAATTCAACCCCGTAGCCAAAATCAGCTTTGCCCAACACATCAGCTCAAAATATCCTTTTGGCAAGGTTCGATGGTACTACTACACCGAAGTTGCCGTCTTTCCTGCCGATTGACAATGCTGCATCCAGCACCAGGCCTTCGGGTGGAAAAAAAAATAGGTAAGGAGTATCCTACCGTGCATGGTAAAAACTGTTACTAATATGTAAATTATGACACATCTAATTTACTATATAGACAGTTAAAATATTGTGACTCATATATTAGCCGCACAGTTCTTACCGTGCATCGTAGGGATAGTCCCTACCACCCAATTTTTTTTCTGTCGGATGACATTGGCGATGCAGATGTATCGGTGATGTGAAGAGCGATGCGCAATCGACCGGCCGGCCGTCGCATGTAGCCCTGCTAATGGGTTAATACCCACTCCATACCCAACTAAACTCGTAACAAATTAATTCTCTTTTCAACCCGCCTCACCCCATACCATTCTATCTTCAACCCAACCCATTCCAACCCATTTAAACCCATAAACAGAACCCTGAATTTAAAATATTGCGTTCACACTTTAAAATTTTATCGAATTTGGATTAAATTTGTTGCAGATGATTTAATATAGCAAGCAACAATTTCATGTCAACCGGCACTGCTAGATGTGTATATGGGCCCCACGTCAGAGCCGGACCCTAAAAATAAAACATCACATTCACACCATAAAATTTTATCCAAATCGATTAAAATTTGTTGTAGATGATTTAATATAGTAAGCAGCAACTTCATGCCAACCGACACTGCCAGATGTGTATGTGGGCCCCACGTCAAAGCCGGACCTTAGAAATAAAACCTCGCGTTCACACCATAAAATTTTACCGAAATCGATAAAAATTTGTTGCAGATGATTTAATATAGTAAGCAGCAACTTCATGCCAACCGGCACTGCCAGATGTGTATGTAGGCCCCACGTCAAAACCGGACCCTAGAAATAAAACCTCGTGTTCATACCATAAAATTTTACCGAAATCGATTAAAATTTGTTGCAGATAATTTAATATAGCAAGCAGCAACTTCATGCCAATCGGCATTGCCGGATGTGTATGTGAGCACCACGTCAGAGTCGGACCCTAAAAATAAAACCTCGCGTTCACACCTTAAAATTTTATCGAAATTGGCTGAAATTTGCTGCAGATAATTTAATATAGCAAGCAGCAACTTCATGCCAACCGGCACTGCCGGATGTGTATGTGGATCTCATGTCAAAGCCGGATCCTAGAAATAAAACCTCGTGTTCACACCATAATATTTTATCGAAATCGATTAAAATTTGTTGCGATGATTTAATATAGCAGGCAACAACTTCATGACAATCGGCACTGTTAGATGTTTATTAATATAGCATCCATCCGCGGGTTCAATCCATTCAAGCCCATAAAAACGAGATGTCAATCACAACCCGTCCTAACCTATTTTTCTAATAAACCCACCCTAACCCAACCCGTTCAGTAAGTCAACATATTTCTACCCATTCAAAGTGTACCCACTTGAGAATGTAGCCCATTAAAGCCGTTTCAACCCGATCCATTAACAGGTCTAGTCGCATGCGTTTTCGTCATCATTATTGTCGTCAGTTCAAGAGAGAGGGAGGATAGTAGTTTATGTATATAATAATAATCATCGCGCTGTTGAACTGGACCAGTAAACTGTGTTATATATCATCCATCTGGCTTGCATGGCGCCAGACTCCGTTGTTCGTTGGCCGTAGGCGATCGAGGTAACAAGGAAAGCTTCGCTTAGGTAGTTGCCAATGTCAGATGGTACCAGATTAGCGTCACTGTTGTTCAGATCACTCTCATAAGTTTGTCGTGACATAACCAGCTGGCGGCACTTTCAAGTTTCAGGAACATTATATTATTCTCTGTATACATAAATATCTAGCTAGTAAACAAGAGTATATAGTTCAGTATATTATCAAAGCCAGCAGTACCTTGCTGTACTTAGCCATTATTATTTCATCGTCTCCGACGATATCCGATTCCAAATCTCACGCCCGTTACGGTCAATAGGAGAGCGCAGAGGCCACAGGATCAGTATGCAGACTGCCGTGGTGGTCCTCGTATCAGGCGTGGTTGCGCTGCTCGGAGTGACGAGCGCCGTGCTGGGATTCATAGCCGAGGCCAAGAAGCTCACCGTAAGCGATCCAAACGAACAATGATTATGGTCATCAATTAAGTCGGTGATGGATCGGATTATATTAACCTTTCTTGCAGCGGGATCAAGTCACCGTGTCTGGTCGCGACTGCGTGTATCCGGCCAACCCCGCTCACACGCTGGGGGCATGTGCCATCTTACTGCTTGCTGTCGCCGAGATCATCGCCTCGGCCGCCGGCGGCTGTTGCGGCTGTTGCAACAGGCCACCCGGCGGTGCTTCTTCTTCCTCTAGGCGACGACGAGTAGCGGGCGTCGTCGCCTCTGTACTCTCATGGTAATTAACTAACGATCAAGTCCGTATGCACCAATTAACCTCGCTCTCAAGTCTCAAGTCTAATTAATGAAACCGGTGATTAATTCTCGCATATGCAGGATAGCGGCGGTGACTGCGGTGGCTTACTACTGGGCAGGCGCGGCGTTGAACGCGCCGATGAGGCGCCAAGCCAAGATCGCGGGGCCCGACGACGAGGAGTGCTACTTGCTCACGGGCGGCATCTTCGTCAGGGCGGCCGTGCTCGGCCTCGTCGCCACCTCGCTCGGGATCATCTCCTTCGTCCTGCTCCGCCCGCCGGCGGGTCCGGCGGCGCCGGTGCTAGGCCAGCCGCAGCATGCAGCCGCCGTCGGGCTGCCGCAGTGGCCCGCCCAGGGGTACGGGCAGCAAGAGCAGGCGTCATACCCGTACCCTGCGCACGGGTATGGTTATAGTCAGTCATCATCGGACCCGACGAAGCTCGCTCCTGGTCAGGGTCAGGATCACCCGCAAGTGTACGTGTAGTGCGTATAGATGACCTGATGAGCAGACAAGAGGCCACATCTCGTGTTGTGCCTCTCCGCTGCGGTGCATGCTGATGTTGTTGCTGCAAATATGTAGTTCTAGTTTCGAGTTGCATCTTCTGAAGCTAATTAATCTATGTACGTGTAGTGTGTGGATCGTGAATCTATAGATTTTCGGCACCATGTCTACTGTTAGAACGTTCAATTCTTACCAGCGCTTTGCTGCTACTGGATGCACTAAAATGGACACTGGTTATAGCAGAACAAAAATAAGAGAACATTAACACGTTGCTCGCTGTCTACGAGAACATTACCCATCACTGAAATCACACAATATCATTAAATCCTAGAAAACTTGCTTGCACAGGAAGTCAAATCTTGAACCTATTTAGGTGTTACTAAGACTCTTATAACAATTAGGGTATAGTAGGCCCTTTCGCAGTTGCATGAAATACTCATGCCCTTCGTGTGTGCGTCACATTCCTTCTTGAAAGCGTCGTCGAAGCTTGTCTTCACCGTGTGTGTCGCTAGGTGGGTTCTAGGATGAAAATCCCATGTGCTTCCGTCAACGAAGATGGCGTCTATGGATGTCATTCCCCTTCCTGAAGGCTTTGTCAAAGCGCTCCAGCAGTCGTGCCTCTACCCGTCCCGCTTCACCTGAGTTGCCTTTTCTTGTGTTGTGCCTGCTTTTGCCTCGTGCCTATCCTCACTTTGGTTTGTCCAGCAGTTTGTCGGTGTTGCCACAGTAGCTCTTCGACGAATGCTTTGCCATCACTGTCGCTCGGGTGGATGCTTTGCCGCCGATGTCGCTTTGTCTCCCCTCTCTGGCAGATGCTTAGCTGCCGAGAGGTTGAAGGCCCCTTCTCCTAGTGGACGCTTTGCCTCTGTTGTGGTACCGGCTCCCTTGGCAGACACTTTGCCGCTGAGGTCGTAGCTGAGATTGCGCGACTGTTGTGCTGCCGGCTCCCTTGGCGGATACTTTGTCGTGGAGGTCATAGCCGAGGTTACACGACTGTTGTGCTACTGGCTCCTTTGCCGCGTTACTGTTGAAAACTCACCTCGTCGTCTATGTGGCTTCACTATACTATTGGCTACCAACGTGTTGTTCTCTTGCTGGAGGTCCCCCTACCCTTTTCTTGCTGTTTGTTTGTGTTTCTGTTTGTGAACTTGTACAGGTTTGCACGGCTCCTTGCCGTATACTACGTAAGTTGTAAACTTTTCCACTTTCATCTTAATGAAATACACGTGAAGTCATGTTCTACAAAATAAATACTCACATGCCCTTGAAGAAAAGCCACTTAAAACTAGAGGGAACAACCAACAAAATAGGCCCATTAACTAAACACAGGGCCCAACAATTAATGTAATACACCTTGCGGCTACACCACCTCTCTGCATGGCTGCACCCAAAGAATAGAGGCAAATAAAAGTTCTCTCGCCTTGCGAGTAATTAGCCTAGATATTTTTGCCTACGCCGCTCCCCTCTGCGCTACGCGGGGCTTCTTCGCCTGTAACTTAAATGTTTGTTATTCTACTCTTCTTATGAATGAAAAGGCCGAGCAACCGGGTCTTAAAAAATAGTGGCAAAAGATAGGATAGAAGGCGATGATGAGGTGACGACATCGTCATCATGACCTCGACATTTAACGACTATATGCAACTTAATCGTCGCATCCAACAATGCTGAATATTCTAGTTATGTTTGTATTATTACGTGGCCAACTGTTAATCTTTAGTAGTTATATTAGGGCATGTATAACCCACAGACGAGGTTTGTCTCTAAGTACCTCGAATTTATCATATAGACAGGTATAAGAACAGACCATACAACCCTTAGACAGAGGTCTGTCTCTAAACTGTTTAATGCTTTCCATTTAGTTAGGATCAACTATAAATAAATTTATGTACACCATTATATAGTTATTTGATATAAAATATGTCAAAAATAAAAATAAGAGGAATACGATTAAAAAAATAGTTCTCTGCACCGGCCCTCAGCTTTCTCCCAGCGTTGCCGCCTGCAGCACTGCCGTCGTGCCGCTCCATGTTCCTCACTTGGCGCTGGTGTGTCTAGCACTCCGACGAGCGCGCACAGGCACAGCGGATCCATGGTATACGTTCGTGGATTGACGACTTCACGTACAACGTGCGACGAAGACGTCTGCAGGCCTTGGAGCACGAGCCCACGTCGTCCATTCGTGAGACAACGACCCTGCTGTCTCCAACCTCCGTCAGGGTTCTATTTGTAAAGTTTACGGTATAAAGACGACACCAAAGATACCGCTGTACGTGCCCTTAGGTCACAATGTCATTATCCTAGCTTCTTCAAATTTTGATTACTTCTCCATTATATTCTGGTGATATGATGATGACATGTTTTGTACTCCACTTTTGAGAACGACTATCATTAGCGGTTCAATTGGCGCATTTTGACATGTACCAAAACTTAGTGAACGACTACCGAGCAATTCCCTGTGGTAGAAACCTACCCACACCCAGGTTCAATCTTCGACTTGATGTAGATGTCGTATTTTTCTAGATTTATATCAGGATTCTAACAATGTTGTTCTCTCAGTGGTATTAGGTGACATGTGTCCATCAATAACGAAACACATATGGTAACTTCCTTAGTCAGCCTTTTAGAGATTGTTACTCTAAATAAATAAATATATTTTACTTGATATATGATGAAATATATTTTCATAATATATTTATTTAGTTTCACGATGTTGTTATACTCCTTCAAAATTCTAACTTTCCTGTCACGTCACATCGAATGTTTGGACGCATGCATAGATCATTAAATGTAGAAAAAAACTAATTATACAGTTTGCATATAAATCACGAGACGAATTTTTTGATTCTACTTAGGCTATGATTGGATATTTATTGTAAAAGTTAGCACACGTGCTACAGTACTCAAAATTTAAACTGTCCAGCATCTAAACAGAACCTTATTTTTTCACTTGATACATGATAAATTTATTTTTATAATATATTCATCTAGTGTGTCATGAATTTTGTTACTCTTTACTATAAATTTGATTAAATTTAAGATAGTTTGACTTATGATGATGTTAGAAATTGATTTATTTTGAAACTAGAGGCAGTACAACAAGCTCGACCTCTATAGGTAAGGGAGGTCTGCTGATTCAGCAAAAAACTGATAACCAGAATTGTTTGTCGCTAAAGCACTCGCTGCTACGTACCAACGAAGTGTGAAAGCAAGCGAGCATGTGGTCTCTCTATCATCGCGTCGTTTAGGAGAAGAACAAGAAAGTACCGTTCGGAAGTACTTGCAAGGATTCATCGTTGCCGTGCCGAATGGACTACACGGAAAGCCCCTCTCTCTCTATATATATATATATATATATATATACACACACGCGCGCGCGAGTATATAAGGCTATCTGCATTCTTTATCCTCTAAATTCATCCTCTAAAAGGAATATTTCGTCTTGGTCATCGAGATTTTTTCCTTTATACCACTTCCTCCCGCACGCATCCATTCTCTATACCATCCTCTATTTATAGTGGGGCGTAAAAAAATTATCTAAATATATCCGCATCTTGTTTTGAAATATTTATTGAGAAGAATTTAATGGTGCAATCGAAATTTAATTTAAGATTTTAGTTTTTTAGTTAGGCCAACTGCACTGCACTCCCCTAAACCATCTTGGAGCATCGTTTAGCGGATCAAGTCCCCGCAGCGCTGTCCTTTATCCGTCCTGCAAAGCCAATCCATCTGTTAAATCGAGGGAACCTGCTGCTCTTTAGCGGAGGGGCAGGGAAGGCTGACGGGAAGAGTGAGGGAGAGATAGGAGAGAGCGGTGCGCGGGCCCCACGTTTTTAACGTATAAAAAAATGCTATAACTCACAATCCAAAAATCCAAATTAAATTCTCATTGCACCATTAAATTCGTTTCATTAAATCCTTCAAAATAAGATGTCACATTGATACATTTAAATAAAATTTATTTAGAAATATATGAGACCCACTGTGGATAGAGGATAGTATAGAAGATGGATGGATGCGGAAGAAAGAGATATAGAGGAGAGAATCTCAATAAACATGATAGAATATTTTTTTAGAGGATGAGAAGTTAGCATTTTTAGTGAGTTGAAATTGTAGGGCCCACCTCTCCCACTCTTCTCTCTCCTCTTCCTCTCACCGGCCTCCCTCGTGGGCCCATGTCGCTGCTGCCCAGGACGTCCGCTCTTGCGCTTCATTTACGGGATTCTGAGAATGGTTTGGAGTACCGCAGTGCAGCACAATCATCTGTTAAATCTCTGAGCTGGCAGCGTAGCGAACAGGATGGCGGATGCAGTACAGACAGCCTAAGTGCAGACCAGGTTGTACTTCCTCTATTTACAAATAAATTATTTTTTTTAACTTTTGAACTTCACGTTTAACCGTTCGTCTTATTCAAAAAATTTATACAAATAATAAAATAAATAAATTATTAATAAAATATCTCTAATAATAGACTAAGTTATAATAAAAGAAATAATATTTGTATAAATTTTTAAAATAAGATGAACTGTTGAATATAAAGTTCAAAAGTTAAAGAAAGTAATTTATTGGTAGACAAAGGAAGTATCCTATATCATCCCTATCCCGTACGTCCCATCAACGTACGTCCTCGTGAAAATCAAACGTGGGACTTGATTTCCATATTAATGTTGAGTCGGTTTTGACGAGGACTCATGCATGTTGTATCAGTAATTTTTGTCTGAGATAGAACTCTCATTATATATAAATATAATATATAAACGACCACGACCGATTAAGAGCATCCAATCAATCAAAAATATATAAACTTTAGTACTTTTTTATCTCTTTAAACCCTAAATACTTTTCTATTCGGCTGGCTAGATTATATGGCTGGCTAGCTGATGCTGGCCGGTAAGTTCAAACGAATAGAGGTGGTAAGTTCAACCTTAATTTTTCTGTTTTCTCTCTGTCTCTATGGCGACTCAGGCATTCTAAGTAGCATTTACTCAACTTAGAAATAGATATGCAGTTGTTGGCAGCCACCACCCCAGCCAAGTTTTTCCGTGACGGCCCTTTCCGTCAGGGAAAGTATCCAAAACCGTCAGGAAAGAGCATCCGTGACGGTTATCATCAGGGATGAGCCGTCAGGAAAAAAAACAACACGAAAAGTCCACCTTCCCTGATAGGAAACCGTCACGGACCAATCCCTGACGGTTATTACCGTCACGAAAGAGTTTCTGTATCGTTTTCCCGTTCCCGTCGGGAAAAATATTTCCTGTCAGTTGTGCTGCCGTCAGGGAAGGTTCAAACTTTCCCTGTCATGGACAGTACCGTCAGGGAATGGTTCAAACTTTCCCTGTCAGTGATGCACCGTCAGGAAAACCTCATTTTTTTTTAATATTGCTAGAAGCTCAATGAACTATTTGAAATCATAGCGAATCCTTGTAACCACACCAGCCATCTTTAAATGTAAGACTCAATGGTCTGATACATATAATCATTCAAGTTCACACATTACATACATAGTTTAGTTCAATGGTCAAAACTTAAGCTACATTCTAAATGTCATGCAAAACGAACCAGGCCAAAGGTTACAATTCATAGTACATGGAACTAACATATAGAAGTTTAGTAATTACTATTTCCTATAAACCCTTCGATAAAAATACATGGTAGCTGCTGGCTGCTGCACATCGCTTGTCTAGTGTCTCTGAATTAAAAGAGACACCATAGATTGCACCACAATATATTTGCAAGGCACTGTGATGTTCTTACAGATTCTTGTTGGAGTTGGCAAGCTGTTAGTGCTTCTTGTCCTCCTCTGACATCTTTGTATATCCAATTGCCAATGCATGTGTTTGCCTACAGCCATGATAACATGTCAAAAGATAATTAAATGCTGAATATTTCGTTGATGAAAGATGACAGCTGCTGAGTTGTCCTTGTGATTCAATCATCAAAAGAGAAATAGATGGAAGGTACATAGTTTATATTAATTTACACAGGCTAAATTCATGCACTATGCAGATTCTTAATAGAAATCAGGTTTAAATCGTCAAGCTACATTCTAGTTGTCTTGCAAAACAATGTCAGGAGCAAAGCCGCAGCGCTACAAATCTAACTATCTATAATGCTAGCTAAGGTAATTGAGACTAACGCTTGTAAATCTTGTTTATCTTTTACATCACTAGTTCGCTGCAAGAAGAAATTTGTGAAGGAAATTTCTATTACATTATAACAAGTGAAACAAAGTATAAGAAAGAAGTTCTTATATATAGCACTAAGGTGCGCACTGTTAAAGTTCCAGTCAGTTCAAGGTATTATTTGCCAATTATGTGAGTAACTGTTTATTATCTGCAAATTCAACCATGTTTGATATGTGCATCTCCTTTATAATCTAATAAAGAGTGTCCAAAAGCAACATGTCATGTTTCACTAGGATAGGCAAATTCACTTAAGGGAAGAAATTACAGACAATTACAAAATACTGATTATCATGGACAGTTCAAAGCATCTCGATATTTACTAAGCAACAGAATAAGTTGACCAATATATACAATTCTGCATCATTTGAGATGGCTTGACATGAAAACATTTATAATTCGATTCTGTCTCGACATCTTGAACTGATTTAACTAGTTTTCAGAAAATAAAGCAAAATTTAGTTTACTGCAGATCATCCATGTACAAGGCTGTACCAAGAGTGCTCACAGCAGGTTTACGAAATAATATGCATGTAGTTGAAGACTTCATCTATAGGAGTTAACATGTTTCTGATCTTAGTTGGCTGGTCAGTGACTATATAATGCATTCCTAGTGTAAAACAATATAGCTGATTGCTTGTCCAATGTCTCTGAATTAAAAGAGTAACCAGAGAGCACTACAAGCAGGGATGGCCACACAGGATGACAATAAGCTGAGAAAGAAGGGAAATCCGATTATTTGTTCACGAATACACCATCACTCAAACAACAAAGCAACCTGATACTATATTGGGGTTCATTGCTGCTGTATAGAATTAAAAAAGAACACTGTAATAATCTCCAAGTTCATTGTTTATTCTTACACTTCCTTCAGCCCTAAGTGGCAACTATATTCAAATCAAAAAAATATTTTTCAACGAAGGCAGATAAGAGATGGAAACCATTCGGTCAATATTAAAAGGCAGGGAAGAAGAAGGGAACCTGCAGAGATACATGATGATAGCAAAGCGACCAAAGTCACTGTATATAGCATTTAGATCCAAATTGGCAACTAGGTCACGCTATATGGCATTCAGTACATATCTGACATTGACAGTTGTAGCTCAAGCAAATATAAGACAATGCTTCCCCTTTCCCAGATCCTGCACAAGTAGCAAAATTTGCATTTGTAAAGCACTAAAACAGTCCATATATGGTCGATGACACGAAACATGTGAAAATATTGAACTATAGGCATATGCATGCTTCTAAAGTGAGGAAAGGTAAAGTAGGCATATGATAATTGATTAATATTTTTTACCTAATCTAGCTGAAAAGTGTCTTGTCCTACATAGGATTCCCTTATATCCATATGGTGAAAGGAAACATTAATATAATGTAGCATATTCTACATAGTACAGTTAGTGCTTCACAATGTATACTAATAGACTAGGCCAGTAAGTGTGTGTTGCTAAATTGTCAGTCCATTATCTATTCATATTTGCTGACATGTAATAAATATGGTAGTATACGTGCAAAAACTTATGCTTCCCACACAGAAAGAATATGAAGAACATAAGGCAGACTATATCTTACCCCAATGTTGCAGAGACATTGAGGTTGAGCAATGCAGAATCATGGAGCTAGTTGAACAAAATTCCATTTTGGAAATAAACACCACACACTGTAAGGATAAATATTAACATAAATTTAAATAAATCTACAGCATATGTAATACCAAAAATGCAAACAAGATTGGAAGAGAATGGAACTCACTTGTCTCGTGCATCCTTTATAAATTAAATCTCTGGACTGCCCCTGAATAAGCTTTTCCATCCATGATTCAAGGATAACAAATCTACATGAAACACAGAACATTCAGATTCAGGTGACATGCGAAAGAGTTAAAGTTGGGAGGGGAGAAGGGAAAGAAGGTTACGCAACTGGAGGATGACCGCCGGCTTGGAGCCCTGGCAATGGAGGACGTGGTGGCGTCGGTGTTGCTGCTGGCACAGGGCATGGCACGAGGGCTCAGAGGAGAGAGGGGAGAAGCAACATGTCGTCGCGGTGCCCGCGCCGGTGCTGGGTGTCAGTGCTCTTCCGAGAAGTGCCGCGACACCATGGTTTTGAGGAGGAACGATTGGGAGAAGTTGTGAGAAGAGAGAGAGAGGGGGGACCTCGACTCAGCATATCAGAGGGGCGCATGACAGTGGTGGCCTTACCTACGCTTGGCCGAGCTCCGCCGCCGCCACCGCCGGTAGCCTAGATCCGAGCTCCGTCGCCGCCGCCGCCAGCTCCGAGAGGGGGAGAGAGAAAGGGAAGGGGAACGGGGAGACAAATCTGGGAGGTGAGCGGTGATAGGGTAAGGATGGGCAACCGCGTGTTGACACTTCTTAGCACAACCACCAGAGACAGGGTGTTAGGCTATCTCTGATAACAGCGCCAGAAGTGCCTGGGGGTATTTCTTATGTCTATTGGATAAATCCGCAAGCGCACAGAATATACCGCTGTAGCACTTCACCCGGAAGTATTCCAAGATATCGTTATTTATTTTATCCCAAGGAAAGCGATTGCTAGAAATATTAATAGAAGGAGATCCTGAAATCTATCTCAACTTAGCACAACTAGTGCAGATGGGGTAATCGTGGTATGATAGGAAGGTGATGATTCAAAGATAAGAAATGAAATACTAAAATATAACTAGTGTAGTGCAGCTAAGTGGGAGGACAACGAGTGAGAAAGGTTCCTATAATTCGACCAGTCATAGGGTCTCCCCTGATACTTGTTATGTCTTGATTGCTTCGTTTCACGCCTCAATCCGTGTGCCTTTGATCTCCACTGTTGAATGGAAGCACAAGTTGATCAGATGGATGAAATGACTTGGTTGGAGTGTCACATGGATTCTGCCACGTCACCAGAGCCAGGTGGGCCCCATGGGCAGTTCGGCCGACCCATGGGTGGGCCCACTTTGAGCTCTGATCTCTTCCATGTAATCCCTTGTGTCATGTATTGGAATGTGGTTGTCTGGTGCCTCCATATGTGGTTCGGCCGAACCACATATGTGAGCCCTAGCTGCTGCATTTTGTCCTATTTTGATCTTCCCTGCATTCACAAGCTAAGAGTACAAGTGGAACTCATTATTGATAAAATATGCTCATGTTATGTTTATTCTTCCTTGAATCCGAGGCCTGTTGACGGTGTTTGAATGTGGAATATTATGGTATATCCACCGTCAACAAGATCCCCCAAGCTTAACCTTCCCGAGCAAATAATTAAACTTAGCTTCGGTGGATCAGGAGTTGCTACAATGTCATATTTCAATATTACCAAGTGCACAACAGAATACTTCTCTTTTGAATGGAGAAATTGGCTATAAAAATTCACCCATTTTACCTTAGTCCTTTGTGGAGCTAATGACCTCTCCTTTGCCTTAGGTGGTTGAGAGACAGAACAGTTTAACTTGAGCACTACTTTTCTCATTCTTTACAAGTTTCATACTAGAGGTTTTTAGCAATATTTTGCAGAAGACAACTTAATGTTCCTCAAATGGTTCTCTCATGTCGCTCAAATGTTGTATGATTCCTTACCAAGGCACAAAGTAAATATTGCCTTCTTGTTATCATCCTACTAAAAACGGCTTATGTGGGGCTTAAGGTAGGAATGATAGAATATAGCATACTTACTTTGCATATGTTGTGGAGTCAAAGCTTGGATCCAAAGAGAGAAGTGTCATGACCTTAGATTAAGATGTGCAAGTGTGTGGAAATTATTATAATACTCCTCTATTTGGAATTGTATCTCTCTCTAAATTTTAGAGACATGACTATCATTTTTCTTTTATTTATGAGCCTAGACTTGCTCAAATTTTTCTTTCTTTTCTTTTTTATGGACTTCCTTGTGTCCATCTTTCTTTTTATTTTTATTTTGCATAGCCCTTTTTGTCTCTTCTACCATAACAACTAAGAGAGATTTTCTATGACTTTAACACTTGGAGCTTTTTATTTGGTGGAAATGAAAGGCATGTGGTTGCGTACTTTCAGTGTAGAAGCAGCATATATATTTGTGGTGTGTACGTGATCTTGATCTTAGGAGTATGATAAGACTCTCAATAAGGGTCAACAAGACTTGATAATACTCAATACAAAGCAAATAGCTTGAGTGGAAGGTTTTGGACATGTGCAGCATATATGGCTGTGGTAGGAATTTATCACCATTGAGGAACAACAAGGTTTTGTTTGTTTAAAATAAATCTCCAGTAATCATGCATGCTTAGAACAATACTATAGTAGCTCTTGTTTCGCTATATCATATCTCACAACAACTTAGACTTAGTTCTAGCACTTAGCATCCATAAAGTTTTCAGGTTCATGATGATTTAAATGAGCCAAGTAATCCATACTCAAAGAAATACTAAGTTGTAAACTAAGCATTAAAAAAATATTAACAGAGCAACTATTCATCATTTCCAATGAGAAAGATTAACATGCATGAACAGAAAATATTTTTGGTGTTTTTAGTTTATTTTATTCAAGTACATTAAATGAAAAGTGATATAAAATACTGAGATAGAATACTTACCTTGGTGGGGGAGATAATCTCCCCCAAGCTTGCACTTTTGCAGTTGTCTCACTGAGGTGGACGTGGTGGATAGTGAGGAGGATATTGTGGTGGATAAGGTCGCGGGAACTGTTGTGGGTGCTGTGGGATATATGGAGGTGGAGGTATGTTATGATGTGCATAGAGGGCAGCCCACTGTCTGCAAGTCTGCTCCTGGAAATTTTGGAGCTGCTGCTGGGTTTGTGTAGTGGTGTTGTGAATAGCCTCATGGCCAGCCTGCAGCACACCAAACTGATGTGTTAGCAACTCCATGTCATGTCGGTGGCTTCGCGTCCCTGCATCCTGCATAGATGAGTAAGAAAATCTGGCACTTTGTGCCCCTGACCGGTGCCCTCCTCCAGAGCTGGAGGCCTGCATGGCATTTGAGCTGCCTGCATAGGTGCTGTCGTCTTCTTCGGATGATTCATTACGCTGAGCGGCACGCATTCTTGCACGGGTAGCAGGACCTGAAAAACTCCATCGACCGCCTACTCCTGCAATGTTAGGTACTAATGGGTGGCCCCCTTATAATTTTAATTCTGGGCATGGCAAAGTGAGTCTTGCATCATTGTTATGGAATTTAAATTCTATTGTTCCATGGGGACCACCAGCAATGATATGAGCCTTTATGAAATATTCCTCACCCAGAATGGTTCTATGTGTAGGTATGTAATCATTAAATCCATTTAGCAGTTCAAGGTAGCTACACATTTTTTGATGATGGATGTGAAATCAAATGATCCACATCTTGATGGTGCAGAAATCCAATGTTCTACCATGGCTTTTATAGGCGATACTTGGATTTTATAAACCATGGCATACATTATTCTTAAATCAATCTCTCTAACAGGTCTCACATCATCCCGGGGAAACAAAGTGATTTCTAGCCATCTATGCAAAAAGCGCAGTGTGGGGTTGCAAATGTGGCTAGTACGTGGTTTTCCCATTCTATTTTCTCCAGTAATGTCATGCCAAAATTCAAGTTTATTAAACCTTCTAGTAGCAGATTCTAAATTTGAGGTACAGTTCATGAAGCCTAGGCAAGCACTAAACTGGTCCCAAGTAAGATCATAAGCTTGATTAAACAGGCGAAAATAGATGTTGTCTTTAGTTTTTTTACTGTGCACATAAATTCTAAAGTGAGACTCTTGCTACCTTGGTATCCAGAAAAATCCCAGAATTCACCCCATCCTATTGCACCAAAAACATCAAAGAACTCCTCATACATACCTGTGCGTTGGAGGAGTCCTAAATCAATTACCTTGGTGTGTTCAAAGTTGCGGTTGCGGATGGAGTTGAGGACAAGAAGTTCTTGTGGAGTGACCCAAATGCCTGTTTCTTGGTCTTGTGTTCTAACAGGTTCTTTCTCTTCTTCGGATTCTTCATGATTATTAGAAGGTTGTTCAACATTTTCCGTGTTGTTGCTTGGCTCAGTTGCTTCAGACAAATATTCATCCTGTGACCCCGAGAGTTGTATCTCAGTGTCAGAGGATGATGATCATCGTGATGAACTCCCGCTCAATGCTGAGCGCATTTTCTTTGCTACGGCCTTGAACGGATTCTTCATATTTGCACAAAACAAAGACATGAACCAAACTTTGGATGCTGGGGATTAGCTTAATTGAACCTTCTTACCGGATGATTACCTTCGTTGACTTCGTCGGGTGATGAACACTTGAAGAAGAAAGATGAGAGAAGAATATTTTTGATTTTTCTTTTGGAAAGAAATGAACTTTGTTAGGAGAGGGAGATTTTTAGAATGTCGAAGTGCTCGGCTGGTGGTTTGGTTTGAAGACTGAGCTCACGAGAATGGGGATTAAATGGAGAAGGAAAGCAGTGGGTGCAGGGCGCTTGGCCTCTTTCGGCCGAACCCTTAGCTGCCTCTACTTTGTGGCACTAATTAGTGGAGTCTCAGGTGGACTGAATGGATCAAAAGCTGAGGTGATGGAGCTCAATGGATGGGTCGGCCGAACTGTGCTCTGCCTCCTCTTGCGCCAGCAGATTGAAGAATCTATGACACATTGAAAGGGCCAAAAGCTATGGTGATAGGGAGCAACACAAGGGTTCGGCCGAACCCCTACTCACCTCCATTTGCTTTGTGCCAGGTGCTGGTGTCGAGTGTGGTCTCTTCTTGCCTGGTAGAGCACTCAATTCTTCTCCTTTGGATGCTTGCTCATGGGGTCCTTTCTTGGAGTGAGTGGTAAATGGAATAAAGAGGAAAGGAGGGAGCAAGACATGACCATGGCTATTGGTTGTTTGTTCATGAGATTCTTCACGGGAGAACTTAAGTGAATGCCAAGTTTGGTTTCTTTTGATTAGCAAGAATGATTTGGTTATGAGTCTCATGAGTAGAATTAAGGAGAGAAGAAATGGGTCATGTCATGACATGAATTTTCTCTTTAAATTACTCATGCTTTGCTATGAATATTTTTATTGGCATTTTATTGAAGCAAGGGATGAGAGAGAGATTCTAACTCCTAAAGTGCAAGTTGATAGTTATATGTCTTGTAGCACTCTACAGGATAGCTCACATGATACTTGGGTTAAGCCGATTAGCAATGAACATGTGGGTGCATAGAAAGATCCAAGGTTGCCATGCTAGGGATTAAGATCATCATGCAAATTATTTAAGATGTTGTCATGCATGGGATAAGGCATGGATTGAAATGGACAAAAGGTGGCAGGTGGGGGCATCATGATGGGGTTCGGCCAACCCCACCATGGGCTCCACTTGGTGTTGATTTATTCAGAAGATTAGTTTAATGATGATTATCATGCTAAAATTATTGATCGACAGAAAAAAGTTTGGGATTAACATGCTAAAAAAATGATTTAAAAATTAATTTAAACAAGTAAGGGAAGTAACATGACTTTAAATGTTAGTATACTTACCTTAATGGAAGAGCTGATCTTTTAGGTCCTTGGGGTAGGACCATTCTCTTGAGCTGGCGTGGAATTTTTCTTTGGAGGTGTCGCCGGCTGTATAACCTTTTTCTTCCATACTCGCCTGCTCTTTGCTTTTGGTTGTGATTTGGGCTTCTTCAAATCTTTTACGATAGCAAAGGCATGTATCTCCCTTAGCATGATCAATGAGCACTGCTCTACCTTCGGTTGGAATTTGAATGTTTCCAGGGCCCCATTGATTGTGAGTTGAATTTCTCCAGCTCCAACATTAATATGTGCATTGGCGGTGCTGAGGAACGGTCTCCCCAAGATGAGTGGAGTCTTCTCATCTATTTCCATGTCCAAGACCACAAAGTCCACGGGGACAAAGAATCCACGTATCTTGACGGGGATGTTTTCCGCTATCCCCGCCGGGTAACGGACTGATTGATCCGCTAGCTGCAAACGTATTGATGTAGGGGACAAGATAGTATGATTGAGTTTGTCGAACACTACCTTTGGCATGACGCCGACGCTTGCTCCCAAGTCGCATAGTGCATGCTCAAAGTATTGTGTCCCAATGGAGCAGTCAATGGTGGGACACCCAGGGTCTTTCTTCTTGGTTGGCAGTTGGTTCGATATGGCCGCGCTGCATTCCTCCATTAATTTGACAATCTCCGTTGTAGGCAGCGGGCGCTTATTGTTGAGGATGTCTCTTAGGTACTTGGCGTAGGTTGGTACCTGCATTGCGTCAAGTAATGGAATATTCACATAAAGATGACGAATTACCTCGACGAATTTCCCGAATTGTTCGTCGGTGGTTTGCTTCCTTGTTCTTGGAAAAGGTAGCAGGACATTGGTGTCATAATATTCATGTGGGGCTATCTTTCCCTGGAACCTGGTGTTGTCATCAGGTGCTGGCACTTCTTCTTCTTCTTCATCTTCCTTGTCTTTTCTTGTAGCCCTCCCTGTCATGTTAGGATTTGGTGGATCGCGAGTGGACTTACCTCCCCTCGTGATCACCACATTGATATTTGAAGTATTGCAAGTATTTTTAGGAGATGAAGTAGTAGCAACAAGATAAGTTAATTGAGATTCTAACTTTTTTTAGAACTCATTTGTTCTTTAACAGAAGAAGCGAGAGCATCCATCTTACAATTTAATGTTTCAAGGGTCTTGTCATTTTCTATCAACTTTTTATTCATGCTTTCATTTATTTTCGCTTGATTCATAACAAGATCTTTTAATGATAATTGATTACCAAAATTTTCATTACCTTGAAACTTAGAGTTCGACGCCCATCTTCCTTGTTGAGGATATTTTGAATTGTTGTTGATGGCGTCTATCTTCTCAGGATTTAATTTGGAATAAAATACACTACTTACCTGATCACATTGATGCTTGGAAGCATAATATTGAATGGCCTCTCGGTCTTTCTTGAAATTAGCACGTTCTTCCAACCTTCTCAAGAGGAAATCCATCTTCTCAGATATTGCGTCTACTTCATGGATGGCATGTGCGTTCTTCTTCTTGGATTGGAGTCGATCTTTATTCCACCTTGATTTGTCACCATCTTTTCTATCAGATTCTTGGCTTGTGTGACATTGAGTGAAGTGAATGCTCCTCTAGCAGCGGCAACAAGGTGGCTGCAAGCTGTTGGAGTTAACCCATGGTAAAAACCTTGAATCAGGAGCCATTCTTTAATTTCATGGTGAGGACATTCCCGAATGTATTCCTGGAGATGTTCCCATGCTTCGGGAATCGTCTCGTCCACTTGCTGTGTAAAACCTGAGATCTTTCCTCGAAGAGAGGTGGTTTTGCCCATCGGGAAGAACTTCTTGAGGAATGCATTAGCACAGCTTGTCCAATCATCCATATCTTCAGGGCAAGCATAGAACCATTGTTTTGCCTTTCCGATCAAGGAGAACATGAAAAGGCGAAGACAGATGGCGTCTGCTTTGACTCCTCTTATATAGATAGTGCCACACAACTCCAGAAAATTCTGGAGATGCGCATTTGCATCCTATTGGGGCTTTCCGCTGAATGGGTTGGCTTGCACCATATTGATAAGAGACGGCTTGAGCTCAAAAGTGGCATCCCCCAAGCTAAGCTGCGGACCGGTGGCGACATTGTCGGCTGATGGTGCAGAATGCTCAAAGATGGTCCTTTGGGCCATAGCTTCCGTAAGTGACAGTGCTGAGCCTCCTTCCTTGAGTGGTTCCAATACCAAATTGGACCTCTGATCGGAGATTGAACGGTGTCGAGAACTCCTGATGGATGTCCTTGGATTTTCTATTGTTGTGGCTTGAAACTGAAATCCACTCATGTATGCCTTGCTTCACGATAAAGAGAAGCAGAGGCAAGGGTAAGCCCTACTACAACTAATTGATACTAATTTGATAATAGGTTCCGGATTCGATCTTATTAAAATTTATAGGCTATGCTTTCCCCGGCAACGGTGCCAGAAATGCTTGTTGACACTTCTTAGCATAACCACCAGAGACAGGGTGTTAGGCTATCTCTGATAATGGCGCTAGAAGTGCCTGGGGGTATTTCTTATGTCTATTGGATAATTCCACAAGCGCACAGAATATACCGCTGTAGAACTTCACCCGGAAGTATTACAAAGTATCGTTATTTATTTTATCCCAAGAGAAAGCGATTGCTAGAAATATTAATAGAAGGAGATCCTGAAATCTATCTCAACTTAGAACAACTAGTGCAGAGGGGGTAATCGTGGTATGATAGGAAGGTGATGATTCAAAGATAACAAATGAAATACTAAAATATAACTAGTGTAGTGCAGCTAGGTGGGAGGACAACGAATGAGAAAGGTTCCTGTGATTCAAACTTTACTCCTGTGATCTATCCTATCAAATGGTCAAATTACACTAGAATTGCTACCTTACTACCAGTGTGCAGGGGGTAGTGCGAGACAATAGAGGATAAAACCTCTACCCGAAGCGCCTACACTCTTATGGGAGCCTACCTTTTAAGAACTTGCCTAAAACACGTGGAGGGATACTAAGACTAGACAGGGGTGTCACCACCTGCTAGCACCCACAAACAATCCGTGCGACAAGCGGTAATCAAAGGCAAGATTTAACCTAAGCACCACGCTTACGCTAAGTCTCACTACTCTAGCTGTGATCAAAGCAACTAGAGCACCCTATGATAGGCGATGAACTAACACACGTTGAGATGGAACAGGATCACAAACTAATGCAAACCAACCAAGTAATATGATAACTCACAACAATACTACTAGAATAGTAGTGCACTAAGTAAAGACTCAGTAAAATAAAGTAAGAATAACATATTAAAGTAGATAAGTCTTACAGAAAGAGAAAGATACAAGAGCTATACCAGACTCTCCAGCAGACGACTCCGGAGACCCCGAGCGCAGCTTGACTCAACTCTAACTCCCACACTGGTCTACAACTACTACTAGAGGTGGAACTACACTACTTCTTCACTTGTATCTTGAATGAATCATGTCTTGAGAGGGTGGACGCAGCCTCTATTTATAGGAGAGAGCAAGGGGTGCCACGTCAGCGATCCACATGCTCCTTGCCTCTCCACCCTTGGATGAACCGATTTAGAACCGCCTCAAGATGGACGGCCGTGGTAATTTCAGCACATGGGAAGCATGCAGAGAGGCGGTGGAGTGAGTCGGTGGCCAAAACCCACACAAGGGGGTTCGGCCGACCCCTATGATGGGTGGGGCCAAGCCAGGTGTGGGTCCTACCAGTCATAGGGTCTCCCTTGATACTTGTTATGTCTTGATTGCTTCGTTTCACGCCTCAATCCGTGTGCCTTTGATCTCCACCATTGAATGGAAGCACAAGTTGATCAGATGGATGAAATGACTTGGTTGGAGTGTTACACGGATTCTGCCACGTCACCAGAGCCAGGTGGGCCCCATGGGCAGTTCGGCCGACCCATGGGTGGGCCCACTTTGAGCTCTGATCTCTTCCATGTGATCCCTTGTGTCATGTATTGAAATGTGGTTGTCTGGTGCCTCCATATGTGGTTCGGCCGAACCACATATGTGAGCCCTATCTGCTGCATTTTGTCCTATTTTGATCTTCCCTGCATTCACAAGCTAAAAGTACAAGTAGAACTCATTATTGATAAAATATGCTCATGTTATGTTTATTCTCCCTTGAATCCGAGGCCTGTTGACGGTGTTTGAATGTGGAATATTATGGTATATCCACTGTCAACACCGCGCTCCTTTTTATCGCACGCGGTGTGCGCTTCCCCACTCGCGTGACCGCGCCCTTTTTTCGCTTCTCTCTTACACGTGGGCCATGCCTAGGACTGGAGCGTGGGAATCATGCTTTTCGGGGGCGCGGAGTTGGTTTTCGTGGTCCACAGACCGTCCCTGACGGTACCGGTGTCTTCCGTCTCGGGTAGCAGGCCACCACGAGGGAAGGACTAGCGCTCGTGACGGGAGGTCCCGGCCGACGCGAGTGCTAGGCACCGTGGGGAAAGAAGTTGTCTCGGGTGGTGAGCTCTTTTGCTCGACTTTGATTGAGTAGATCGAATAGATGCAGACAATGAAATCGAACCAACATTGGTATCTCCCAACACCATATTTTTGGAGTCTTTGCAAATCCATTGCAAACTATTCCGAAACGATAGAGTATCAAAATTTTACAATGACATAGCAATTACTCTGACAGAGAGTACAAAAACTAGCAAAATAACATATTGAACCCAATGACATAGGAATCAAATTTCATAGCAATCCCATTGACATATATCACCAAAAGGTAATTCACAATGACATAGTGTAATACCAACCTATATAGAGGTGGGTGCTGACTGGATAGGAGGAAGTGCCAGGCAGATGTGTGGGTTGGGCACCGGCGGAGGAGGCGTCTAGCAGGGAGGAGGTGGCGCCAGGCGTGGAGGAGGCAACATATCGATGGGGAAGTGGCTGTGTCAGGCAAGGAGGAGGAACTAGGCATGGTAGAGGAGGCACCGAACCGGGCGGAGGGGGATGTGGCGTGTAGGAGGACAAGGAGTCAGGCGTGGCGGGTGGGGAAACTAATAGATCAGAAATTAGAGGGCCCCTACTTGACATGTAGAAATGGTAGTGAGGGGAGGATTTTGTAACCAACGAGTATTGGGGCAAGTAGATAGCTTATTACTGGAGGTATTTATTTCTCCATTACTCAAATTTAGGTAACCTGTTGAAGATGCTCTAAGGATTATACGTATTTAGTTAGCCTATTGAAAATGCTCTAAGGATCATAGGTACGGTGTAGGCAGCAGGTTGACGGTGGCTGTGAATACATATTAGTTGTGGTTGACTCCTAATTATCACGTGGAAGTAGTAGGCCGGGGCATGATGTAACAGGCTAGCATACAAGTTCCCATGGTACGGTAGCTTTGGAGATGTTTGGATCCAAATGCTAAAAATGAGCCTATCTTGGGATAACAGGTTAAAAATAGTCTATTTGTAAGCTAATATAATTATTACCACACACTACAACATAAAAGATTTTCCGAGGCGTTTGCATTTTTTTCGATGTGTTGGCAATTGTATAACGTTTTAGTGTCACAAAAACTGTCGGTAAAAATAGTATACGGAGACACAGTATCTGTCGGCGTTTGAAAAGTGTCGGCAAAAGTTCCTACACAAGAAAAGTGTCAGTGTAGCATGAGGAATCCACTGTCTAAGTGTCGTCGAAAGGATAAGCGCGGAACAGGAAAACCAAAACCAAGAAGGCGTGCACCTAGGCGTGGAACATCAGGTGTGGGCGGGAAACGAAAATAAGAAAGAAAAACATGCACGCCAAGAATAGAAGTGCATGTACGCGAGAGTAAAAAACAGAAGCCACTAAAACCATCGCATCCTGGCCATCCAGCATACCACCCTCGCGTAAGGAAACAAAATTAAAAAAAAACCCACGAGCTCAGCAAGCCGCCGCCGCCGCCAACGCCTGTAGGCAATCACCGCCGTAGCCAGCAGGCCGCCACCACCCAACCCCAGCATGGCACCTCCGCCGGAAGCCGGATCCTAGCCTCGTCGCCACTGTCCAGAGGAGGTCCGGCACCAGCTCGCGGCGCCACCGAGCGACCCCGCCTCCAGGCCCCACCGACGTACGCCGCCGCGGAGCACCTCAGACGGCTGCCGCCGCCACTCGCCACTACCCCATCTCGCCACCAGGTGCGTCATAGCCACATCCCCATCTCCATCCCCATTCCCCTGCATGCTAGGGTTTGGGCACTCTCAGGTTCAGATCCAGAACGAATGTAATTTCAGATATATCTGAGATTGAACCCTAGATTAGTTAAGGTTCGAATAATGTGTAGGCGCAGTGTAGGTGACACTGATGCTTCATTCTTCTCTATCCCAAACCAAGAACGATTTTTTCTCCCTTTTGCCACTGCAGTAACGAGTGCCATGTTTAGAAAATGGAGTGTCGAGGACTCTACATGAAATGGATGCTTTTTTTATGCAAATCAATTAAGTACTAAATAAAATATTACTTTTTTATTTTCCTTTGTGGCGACAAAAGAAATAAGAAACCATCAGACAAGGGCCATGCTGGACTGGGCATGATCAATGCCTAAACATTGCAGCTGAAAACAATTTCGAGCAACGTGTACATGTGACCTTGAAATGATGTTTGAACCTTGGCAATGTTGTGGCTAGCAAAATTTTAAAATAGTAAATGAACTATTGCCCTTGGATTTCACTTAAATGGCTATGCTTACATAATTCAACAAAGTCACCTCTTGCTGTAATGTTGCAACTTGTGCCCCTAGTCTGTTGATTCAGAATCAGATCCTGGCTTGTACTTTTTTCTTGGTTCCAGAAAGGACTAAACCAAGGTGAGAAGAAATTGAAAGATCGAAGGTTTGTGTCAGTTCTTTTGCCGGTCTTCCATTAGATTTATTTGTATTGCCTCGTGTGATTAATTAGCATTGGCAATATTATCTACAGGGAGCACGAGCAAGTTGGCCTTCTAGTCTTCATCAACTCTTCTACTCTCATCTCTAGATTGGTATGCTTTCCTTATGAACTTTATCTCTACACTTGGCACAGAATTGCAGGTTGTGTGTGATCTGTGATGTGACGATTCTGGATTCTTAAAACTAGATATTAAACCTTGCTCAATTTTTTGTTGATGGCCTGTGGTGAGACAATTTTTTTAACATCAAGTGTGGTGAAATTGATTTAATTTGGACAATTGCTTGGCAAGATCTTCATTTTTTGTTGAACAACCCAATCTGGGAATGTTTTTTTTCTTTTGAGAGTACTTAGAACAGATGTGAGATTACATGTTTTTACTCTGTATGTATTTCAGTATTTTGACACTATACTTTGTAAAAGGTGCATCACGGATAAAACATGGATGGATCAGCCTAGGTACATTATAAACCTATGACCATATACTAGAATCTGCATGCATAGGGTGTTTGGTCTGATATCTTTATAACCATATGTAGGCAAGCCCTTGTGTATAGAGAGGGAGTGAATATGTTTTCAGAGTTTGCCTTTAGTAATTCAGCAAAAGGAAATCAGATTTTGTGTCCCTGTAAGGCATGCAAGAACTCTTGTTGGAGGGTCCATGTACTGTACTTGAGCATTTGATATGTGAGAGATTTACGGAAGGATATATAACATGGGTGAATCATGGTGAACCTAGTTGCAGTTTTTCCACAAATAGCAGACAACATGAAAGGGTTCAAGTAGGGGGCCCAAATAAAGAGGATGATATTTCTGGTTTACTTGAAGACATAGCAACGGATGATATTTCTGTTGTTGGTCTGAACTAATTGTTGATTACTTACATAAGTGCACTACTATTTATGAGAATTCTGTACTAATTCGTTTTTGTTTTTTTCTAGGAGAAACAATGCCAAAAGCAGGGGAAAAAAGAAAAGCCACGGACCCAACTGATTATGAAAATGACGTGGAGCCAACTGATTATGAAAAAGAAAGGGATGAAAACATCAGGCAAAGGATATAGAAAATGAAAGAACTGAATATTATGCCTACTGCACAAGAACTTAGTGCCCTGCACCAAACAAAGAGAACAAAAAAGGTATGTATTCCCATGAATCTGAAATGTTCTCAAACAATTATGCGAAGTGTCTATGGAAATCTGAAATAATTGTGTACCCAAATGTAGCCTAGAGGTCCTGCTGGGGCAACAGCAACTGCACGTAACTTACGATCTAGCTCTAGAGTAAGTGCCATGCAGGTTGATATCCAGGCTATGAATGAGCATCCCGAGAATCAACTTAATGAAGGTATTTGTCTCTCTGTTGTAACAACTAATAATGCAATGCATCATGCATACTTAAGTTGTTTGTACTATGTTATATTGGTTTTCCAGATGTTCCTGAAGAGCCAAAAAAAATGTTTGAGGACCTACTACAAAGGCTGATATCTATGCAAGGCAAAATAAACCTAAGCTCCAATTGGATGTCAATGTCAATGGTCAACCTTGCGGACCATCAGGCACTAAATTTGCTAACTTCATTGGAACACCTGTGAGAACAAAGGGTTTCCCAATTGCACATGATGATTGGAGGAAGGTCTGTCCACGCCAAAAGTATAAGCTTTGGACAGATGCAAAGGTACTAAAATTGGTTGCAAATGTACATACTGTATTCATGTGATTGAGTCCTAATTTACAATTTGTGTGTTTTACAGCTATATTGGCAACTAGACAGAGGTGTCTTCAATTGGTTTATGAAGACAGCAACTACAAAGTGGAAGGAGTTTAAAGCAGAATTGAAAAAGGTGTATGATGATGACATGGAAGATGATGAACTATATGCTCTATGTGATCCCAGAGTTCATATAGATGACTGGAAGTGGCTAGTTAATCATTGGAGGACTCCAGAGGCAGCTGTAAGTTACAAATTGCTTTCTCATTTTTATAATGTATATAGCGAAGAATGATAAACATGACATAATTTGGTAGGCCCGTTCTTTGAGGGGGAAAGCAAATCGTTCAAAGCTGACTCAAAACCATACAAGTGGAAGTAAGAGCCATGCACGTGTTGGTACTGAAATGGTATGCAATGTCTACTTTTCTTTTGTTTTCCCATTATCCGTATCCTATAACTACACTAACATATATATGGATTAGGGTGAGGAGCTAGGGTGCCCCTCTCGTAGAGATGAATTGTTTGTCAAAACTCACACACACAAGAATAGAGTACCTCATAAAGGAGCTGCAAAAACAATTGTAAGTGTGATAAACACAACAATTTCCCATGCCATCATATTTTGTTAATTTTTTTGTTTGCTACATAATGCCCTTCAAGATGCAATTAGAGAATATCCTGAATTGAGAGACAAGAGTATCCAGGAAGGAGATGCTTATTCCTATGTTTGTGGGGCAGAGAGGAATGGATATGTCCGTGTTGTGGGTTTGGGGCCATATCCAGCAGATTTGGACATGCCTGGAGCTAGAAAATGCCCATCAACAAGGCTTCAAATGGAGATAGAAGCTCGTCGGGAAGCTGATAGAAAAGTGGAAGTTCTATCAAATTGTCTAGAAATAATTCAACAAACTCTGAATATATTGATGCAGCAAAAAATGCCAATAGCACTCCCCATGGATCTAATAATGCACCACAGGTGGCAACTGTTAACCTTTATGTCTTACTATTTTCTTTGTCAGTGCAATAACTGTTCAATGGTATTTACTTTGATTTAGAACTTGAGGGCTGCACCAACCAATCATGATGAAGTACTCGAAGAAGATGAAGAACAAGATGCTAGATCATATGCTGGGGATGATATGGCTAATATGCACATAGAAGATGAGGAAAGTCTCCGAGTAGACGAGTGGTCTTTCAAGAGGAGCAACACAGTGGTGTAATTTCCTTGTGCTCGTCCTCACCAACTATGTGTTCTTGCTATGCCTCTAAGCTGAATATGACTGTTATTTGCACCACTGCCATAGAAGAATCACATGCTAGTTGTTCTGAAATCACCAACTCTATTGTCAACTTGTTACAATTAGTTTTGTTCTGAAATCAGCTCTTTACCAACTCTATTATCAGCTTGTTTTGAAATCAGGAACAAATCAGCAGTAATAGAGATATTTACAATCAGTTTTGTATGATGTTCTGAAATATTTTTTGATGCTTCAGGGTGGCAGAGATGTGATATTATTTAATGTAGTAAGGCCCTATGAAGTCCTTGTGGCAAAGGCTACCGTTCAAACACAAGACCCAAGGGCTATTGTTGAGGGTACTGCTCTTGGCGTGCAGTACTGTGAAGTGGTTGTAAATCATGTGTTTATGAGGAACGCACTACTGTCTCATCCATATGAAGGGGTCACCACCATTCTAGAGGCTCGTGGGAGATGTATTGCATGGCCACATGACAGAGTAATGGCCAAACCTCTCTATATTCTTTAAGAAATGATCATTATATTTTGCTGATTAGTAATGTATTTGTTTTATACTAGATGAGGGATGACAAGAAGTCATCGCATCACTGAAAAGGTGGTGGCACAGGAAGGACATCACAGATTGAAAGTATTTTACTTGAATATTTTGACTTATATATGTGATCTGAACTTGTTGAAATGTGGGAAAGCAATGAGGCTGTGTTGGCTGGCTGCTATATAAATTTGACTACAATATATATATGTTCAAGAATTTTTGGAAAAACAATGAGGTTTTATAAATTTGGCTGGCTGCTAAACATCCTGATCAGTTCAAAGATAGTATCAGGTTGTTGCAGCCACTGTTACTCCCTTGAATTCTTACGTTGCTGCTAATGTTTAAGCTATTGGTACCTAGCTTGCTGCTTGTAGTTGGCACGTCATTGCTAACTAGATTGAATTTATTTATATAATGGGTCTGTATCACTAAATAGTTGATAGCTATGCTGTTCACTGTACAGTAATATTGTTTCACTATTCGCACCCAATAACAAAAGCAAGGGTTAATGATACAGAGCACATTTCATTAATATTTCGCCGTCTTTTCCATGTTAGGTACTTAAGCTATGTGGTGTTGCAAGTATTTTGTATTGGGCAACCTTTTGAGCTTCGATCAGAGAGTTGTTACATGTTCTCTAGAGTGGCAGCAACCATATGTGCACCAAGTTGGTGTTCAAGTATTTTGGAGTGACAACAAGTGTCTGAGAAATGCTGCAGGAAGACATGAATTACAGTTATGTTCTTTGATGTAGTCCAAAAACATAAGAAAGTGTTAAATGCCACTTTTGTGCCCAAGTCATGATCTATTGATCTCTTAGCTTTAGCCATAACCAGTTAGTTTAAGACTTAGTATATGCTTACATATATGCCTGCTAGTGACTAATCTACATCCGGGACTTTTATATATGTGTGGTTGTATGTATTATGATCATCACTTGGCCTACTATATATGATCAGCATTGGACTTATATATGATTGTGTTACGATCATCGAGTTGGTGTATATATGGAAGATCTGACATTTTAATCCTATAAGATCATGTGAATTTGCTCGATCAATGCGTGATGTGTATTTATCAAACTATTCAAACTGTATCTACACCCTATTATCTGCAATATAGTTTTGCCGACACTTTTATTGTTGGACAAGCCATGGTTCACGAAATACCTGGGCAATAGTTTTGCCAGCATATAAACTGTCGGCAAATGTCCTAACTGTCGGCGTAGGTCCTAACTGTCGGCGAAGGTTAAACTGTCGGCGAAAGTTTCAACTGTCGGCGTAGGTACACCATTTTGCTACACAAAATGTGTCGGCGATGCCTCTAACTGTCGGCAAAAGTTTCGCCGACTGCATCTACCGCGACTGGATGAAGACTGGCGATAAAACCTTTCACGAGAGATTATCTGTCGGTGAAGGTACCTTTTGCCGACAATAGAAAGTGTCGGCAAAGCCATGCTGTGTTATAGTGTCGGTTAATACCTCGGATTTATCGAGGCGGTTATTTTTTATTAGCTAAGGCAGTTATAAAAAATTGCCTCGCAAAAACGATTAACCAAGGCGGACACTATAAAATGCTCGTCCCGGATAATATAATTAACCAAGGTGGGCATTATAATACAACCGCCTCGATAAATCAGGCCTGGCCCGTTAGCCCGCACCAGTATATAAACGAAACCCTAGAATCACTCTCACTCTCTCTCTCCCTCATTCTCACTCTCAGGCCTCGCCGCCGCAGAATCACTCCCCACACTCCTCCCTCTCCACCACTCGAGCACACCCCTCACCTCTCCCCCATGCGATTGTATCTCCCCTCTGCACCCCTCTCTCTGTCTCTCCCTCCCTCCCTCCCTCTCGAGCACGATGGCAGGGCGCCCCTTCTCCCGAGCAGCGTGCGCAGGACGGCCAGGCGGCGGCAGCGCACGCGCATGGCGGCCAGGCCCTCCTCTGTGTGTCCAAAGCCGATGAGGACGAGCGGCCCAGTGGCAGATCCAGTGAGGAGGAGCGGCCCGGCGGCAGATACGACTTGCAGGAGCAGCTCCCCGGCGGTGGTTTTGGCGCCATGTCCACGATGCGGCGGCGAGTGCTTGTGGATGGACTCGTCGCTAGGCTTGTCCACAAGGTTTCCTTTTTATTGTTTTTTAATTTGATTTACTGCGGCGGGCATTTGAACCGCCTCGGTAAATCATGATTAACCGTGACGTGCACATTGATCAGTTAATCTATTTCGCCCGCCATGGTTAAAGTTTCTGTAGTAGCGACATTTAACCCTTCTATTTGACGTCAATACTCAGGATTAATTGTTAGCACTAGAAGAGAGTGTGTCTGTTTGTGTGTGTGCTGAAGTTATTGATATGGGAGTGGCGAACCTCACCAATGCAGGATGTAGCGTTGGATTTAATCAAAGATGACATTCATTTACATCCAAATATGGAAATATGGCTGAAAATAAGCGCTGATTTTGGCTGATGCTAATTTATTCTGAGAGAAAAAATACTATTTTATGACTGAAAATAAGTGATGATTGGTTAAAAGGACAGGCTACGTTGGGCAGATGAACCCATTCATAGTCGTACAGGAATTACACCCAACTTGCATCGGCGGCGAGAGAAATGTGATGCATGTACTATTTGTCTAAACGTTCATTTAATCCGTTTAAGCACCACGGTAAATAGAAGCCATCTCTATCCTTTAGACCCTAAACGGTGGATTAAATAGTTGGACCATTTAAATCCATTTAAATGTTCTTAATAAAATTGGATTAAACATGACTAAATGAGCTAAACAACCATCATTGAGTGTTGGGATTTAAATTTCTTTCAAAAAAGATTATTTGGTAAAATATTTATTTTTTACATGTGTAAATATGTATATGTTCTAGGATATTTAATTTGTACATATAAATAGATATGTATATTTTAATGCTACAAAATCGTTCAGGTCGTTGCCATTTAAACGCCTAAAAACTGCACAAACGGTTACCGATGATCATTTCCCGTTTAGTGTTTAAGATAACATTGATTCCATGGTTGTTCCGTTAGTATTCTATCTAGCCGTTTGTTCACCAGTCAAAGTGGTGGGTTTCTCCTAGTATTTTTATTTAGTAATAAAACATGACCACTAGTAGATATTTAGTAGGGAAAATTCATATTAAATTTTGGATGATAAAACACCAGAAGAAGTTCACCTGACTAGGTAGGAGAATTCTTAGTTGTGGATGTGAGGACCGACTTATTCAGCATATATTTATCTGGTGTGCCTGAAGTGAGCTAGCAGCTCTCGGCAAGACTGCATCGCTGCAAGTGTGCACCTTCTACATATATATAAGCACACATTTGACATAGATGTACGTTGGCCCTGAGATAGAAGACCACGCCTCTCAATTCTCAAGCACCGCATCTCTTGTCCCTGGAGGGGAAGCACAGAGGAAGAACATAAAAGGGCCACAGAAATGGATAAGATCTTGATCATCGTGTGTGCGGTGGTGGGGTCTCTGGGGTTGCTCAGCGCCATCTTTGGGTTCTCGGCAGAGGGGACAAAGCTCACTGTAAGCGCTACCGATCTGCCATAGCTAGCTACGTTTTTGCAAAGATGCATACGTTCTGTGAGAGCTAGGTGCTCGTACGTGCTCCTTTTGCTTGCTTAACTGAAGTCGAATCCTGTAACATGCAGCCATATAACATACTTGTGTTCGGCGACGAGTGCATCTACCCGCAGAACCCCGCGCTTGGGCTGGGGATCTGCGCCGCCATCTTCCTGCTCGCCGCCCAGGTCACCTTCACGGCGGTTGGCGGCTGCTGTGGCTGCTGCAAGCCCCGCTCCAACCCTTCGTCCTCGCCGTCGGAGACCAAGCGGATCGTCGGCATCGTCTGCGCCGTCGTCTCATGGTGAGTGACCGCAGCCGATCGATCTGATCATCCATACGAGCACATGCATGATCAGCGATCAAGCAAGCACGTTCGTTCTGCGAGCAGGATGGCAGCGGTGATCGCGTGGGTGCTGCTCATAGAAGGAGCGGCGTGGAACGCCAACGTGGTGCGGACGAACGACGCGTCCGACTGCTACTGCCTCAAAGACGGCATCTTCGCCGGCGCCGCCGTGCTCTCCCTCGCCGCCACGGCGCTCGGCGTCGCCTCCTACGTTCTGACGCGGACGAAGCTGGTGAAAGCTGCTGTGGCGCCGCCGGTCGTCGTCGTTCCTGCCGAGGGCGTACCGAATCTCCCTCCTGTTGCTGCTGCAGCTCCTCAAGGCAATGAATCCCCACGGAACGAGGAGCTCCTCCAGCGTCCACCAGCTGATACCGCACCGCCGGCGGCCAGTGGCATCCGCGCCGCCCGAACCAGTCGAGCCGACGCCGCCGGTCCAGCTGCCACCGCCGGCGGCCATGGCATCCGCGCCCTCCGAACTAGTCGAGCCGACGCCGCCGGTCCAGCTGCTGCCGCAAGTAGGCGTGCCAAATGACACAATACAGTGCCCTGGTCAGCAAGGGCCTGATGGACATCTTATCCGCAACGAATTAACTAAAGCAGGGATCAGATTGGCTGCGCGGGTGGTGGAGCATGCCCTCTTTTCTGACACGACTACGATGCCTGGGGTTGGGGATATCCTTGTTTCCATGACTGATCTTCAGCCTGCAGATGCTGTCTAGCTCTAGCTTCGCATTGGCGACTGCCCTCCTTATGCATGCTTTTGCCGGTTGTCAACCAAATCGTCGACCCTTGTCTTTCTGCTGAGTCCTAATAATTTACTCCTTCCATTATAAATTATAAGTCATTTGATTTTCTTTATTGTAAGTTTGACCACTCGTTATATTTAAAAAAAATTGTGTAAACATAATTAAATTTAAACTATTTTTGAAGAACTTTTATTAATAAAATATTTCATATCAAAAAAGTGATATTTTGTACAAATTTTTAAATAAGACGACTGGTTAAATTTAGAGTAAAAAAGTCAAATGGCTTATAATTTAGAATGGAGGAAGTAGTTATAATTTTCTAACCTAGCAGAATAAGTTTGTTGTCTGTTCTTGTTGGACTTATACATCTCCTATTTGTACATGCACAAAGGACGCTGCCATAATTGGATACAGATTTCGCTTACCCACGATCTATAAACAAGAGTTGATAATTTTTTCGATTTGATGATTGAAAGAGACGGCCGGTGGGAGCTTTGTTGCAAGTTTTATTCAATGAGACAAAACAAAAAGATGCAAATACAAAATATTAACTAAGGCTGACCGCACCGCGTACGCTACGCGCGTACTAGAGGGCGTGATAGCGTGCGTAGGTGCTGCAGCGCGGCCCGCTACCCCGCACGCTATCGAAGCGGGCCGCCTCCTCTCCTTCATCTGTCGCGGGCGTACGGAGGTGACGCTAAAGGACGCTGCGGGGCCCGCTCGAGGAGAGAGACCACGCGCGCCGTCGTCGATGTCGGAGAGGTGGAGGCGGGGGAGGTGCAGGCCGGAGCGTGACGGGGAGGTGGAGGTGGAGGTGTCGCCGGAGGTGGAGGTGGAGGTGGAGCCGCCGTCGAGCTCGCTGTCCTTGCCGCCGCCATGGAGAGAGAGAGAGAGAGAGAGAGAAACGGGAGGTGGAGGTCGCCGTCGAGCTCGCCGGAGCCGCGCGCCCGAGCCCCCCCCCCCCCCCCCCCCCCCCGGCGCCGGGACGCGCCCACCGTCGCCGTCGTGCTGGGCGGATGGGGCGAGAGGGAGGAGAGAGAAGAGAGGGGAGGGAGGTGAGAGAGAGTGGAGAGGGAGGGCGGTGGGGAATAAAAAACGAAAAAGAAATATAGAGTAGAGATATAGAGTATGGATGGGTGCGGGAGAAAGTAGTATATAGTAGAGAATCTCGATGACTAGGACGAAATATTCTTTTTGGAGGGTAAATTTAGAGTACGAGTGCGGATAGCCTAACCAAACCAAGTGCTCAGAAGAGAGCGAAAAAAAACTAGCAAACCACTGCCTGCAACTGAAAAAACTGAAGCAACAAAATGTTCTATATCTTCTACTATAGATGTCACGCCTGCTATTAGTTGTTTGAAAAGGAAGAATGCTAGATGTCTTAGCCCGCTATTTAGAACACTGCGTGCGACCCAACCGAAAAGAACCAACACTGTATAAATGATTTCGTGAGACATAACTCAACCATTAACGGAGGTGTTGATGGTAGTTATTGTATAATTTTATCCATCAACCGATCATGACAAATGATATAAGTGCAATCCACCGTACCGCATAGGATAGAGTTTAAACTAACAGAATTCCATGTATTTTAGTGAATCTATGTTTTTCAGAGACTATACTAGAAAAAATCTTGATCTATCGTGTGTGCCAGTGGTCGGGTCTCTGGGGGTTCTCAGCGCCATCTTTGGCTTCTCAGCAGAGGGGACATGTAAGCGCTACAGATCTGCTATAGCTAGCTACCTTGTCTTTCTGCTGAGTCTAATAATTTATTCCCTCTATTATAAATCATAAGTCATTTGATTTTTTTATCTTAAGTTTAACCAGTTATTTTATTTAAAAAACTTGTGCAAATGTAATTAAATTTAAGCTATTTTTGAAGAACTTTTATTAATAAAATAATCCATAAAAAAGTGATATTTTGTATAAATTTTTAAATAAAATGGCTGGTTAAATTTGGAGCTAAAAAATCAAAAGACTTATAATTTAGAATGGAGAAAGTAGTTATAATTTTCTAACCAGGGAGAATAAGTTTTTTGTCTGTTTTTTGTTGGACTTGTACATCTCCTATATGTATATGCACAAAGGACGCTGCCATAATTGGATATAGATGGCTTACCCACGATCTAAAAACAAGAGTTGATATTTTTTTTTGTTTTGATGATTGAAAGAGACCCCAGTGGGAGCTTTGTTGCAAGTTTTATTCGATGAGACAAAACAAAAAGAAGCAAATAAAAAAGATTAACTAACCAAACCAAGTGCTCAGAAGAGAGAAAAAAACTAAGTGTTGACGGTAGTTATTGCTCATTTTTACCCATCAACTAAACATGAATCAAGGGCATAAAATAATCCACAACATAGTTATAGGGTTTCATTCTAACAAGTTCCACAAGTTTTGGTGTTCTCACTTGTTTTACAGGGTATGAAGGGATATTCAATTTTTCACCAATTAAAAGTATCTTAAATGAGGAATTGGAGTTCACCATTGCATAGAGCTCATCGAGACGATCGAAACGGACCTATGGTTTGCTATTTTTGGAGTTCGGAATAAAGAGATATAGATTTTACCAACACTGTAAGATTCTAGAACCTGAGTTGCGGGATTAATTTGGCCTAAATCAGAATTTAGCCCATTAAAGCTTATGTGCACATGGTGGAAAGGCTTAGTACCATATCGCTTGCCCAAGGTGGAGGAGGGGAGGCTAGGCGCCCCCATATAAGGAATCTAGGACCCCTCGAGTCAAGTGCACCATAAAGAAGTTGTAGAGGCATCCCTCGAATGGATAACCTCTTAACTCTAGAGACTTAGGGCTAAACTTTCCAATGTAGTAGATTAGTTCTAGTTGAGAGTTAAGGAGAGCGGAGCTGCGTTTCGGTTTTGGAGAAGTCTTCAGGGGTCTGGTATATCTTTGTATCTCATCTTTGTAAGGCTTATGTTTTAATATATTTATCTTCTCTATTTACTTTATGTCTTAAATTTGATTGGTTAGTATAGTTGTTATACTTTGGCATAGGATCTCCACTCGCATCGAGTGCCCTATTTTTCATATGGGATTAGAGTAGTAATTAATAGTGTAGGTATGATGTCTAGACTAGAGGTTACCTGAGATTGCACTCAACCTTACGAATAGTTGTGGTAGCCTCAGAAGGTGACAGCCCTGATGGCCGACGTATTCCACCTCGTGTAGGTTGATGATTGTAGGACCGTAGTCAGAACTTCCTAGTTCCATTCTCATCCCGTTCCGTGGCTAGTGTTCTAATGTCCCGAAGTGTTATTGTGTGATTGCTTTATCTACCATGAATCAGTTATTATAGAAGCCCAGTAATAGAGAAGTATTTAGGAATCTTGAACTCTTCCGTTGTCCTCTCACTTTAACTATCTACTCTTTTATCATAGAATTCTCCTACGTGTCTATATCATTTAAACATAACTCATATTATTTATCGTTATCCCTACTATAGTCTTGTTGGTGTACTAAGTTAGTAGACACATGATGATCAACTATCAAACTTCTTTAATCATTGTTTTCCTTGTGGTAAAATATTAATAACGATACCTGGAATACTCCCGGTAAAATGTTACAATGGTATTCTGTGCGCTTGCGGATTCTTTCATATTCTATTTGCACTTAATAAATACCAACAAGTATTTTTGGCGCCGTTGCCGGGGAAGCAATTGGCATAAGAGTTTAATAGTGATCTTGATGTCTGCTAATTTAGTGTACCACTAGCTTTAGTAGGATTACCCCTGTTCTGTTGAGTTGTGGAATAAGGCAGGGCAGCAGAAGCCGTTTTGACCTTTCGGCAAGTTCCACAAGACAAGAAGAAGCATTGAAGAACTCCAAGGTGATCCTAACATTCAAGATTCATCAACAATAGAGCCCTGCCATCTCACAGGTTTGCACACACATATATATTTCTTTCTAACCCTGTATAGATTGGAGAAGAAGGTCATCGCCACAAGAGTTCAAACCACATCTTAAGTGACGGACATAGAGGCTGTGCTACACACATGTCATGGTAAGTATGATCAAGAAAGTGAGAAAGTCTTGCTCATGGACTTTAAACTTTTGAATAGTTATCTTTTAATTCTTGTATCTCATTGCATATTTATTTTAATCCATGAATTTGCACCATTTAGTTTATATTCTCTCATATCAAATCTATAGCATGTTTAGTTCTTGCATACATCCATACCACTTGCATATATATATATATGTATATATATATGTATATACACACACCTCACAATGATCATATTATTTTATCTCTATTTGAATAAATCCTTGTAATGCATTCATGCTACCTTTACTTACTATAATTTATGGCTGGAATAATTTCATACATCTCTTAAATGAAGCATGGTGCCAAGTCTAGGAGTGTTTGATCTTACTTTCAAAGGTTTTTAATCTAAGTTTATTAACTAAAAGTGTAACAATTAGAAGGTCTTCCAAGAACAACTTTCTGTCCTAAAGTAACCACTCTTGAAAAAATAATGTGAGCATGTACCTTTTTGACGTAATAGCCTTGAGAATTGAGCATAGAATTATAATTATAAAAATATTCCCTCGGGTATTTTTTGTCACTAACCATTCCATGCTTGAAGTACAAGGATGACATCATTAGGTATGTCCAACCAATCATCATGCAACATTAATCAATTCAAACTTAACTTTGCCTTGCAAAATTCAATCTTGGGGGAATGGGCTTATTTAGAAAATCTTATGTTGCTAATATTGGTTGTCTCTACCTTGTCAATCAATGGTTCAAACTGTTAATCAATGATGATGCTCTTTCATCTCTGTTTACATAACTCTCTATAAACTTTCATGTTACCTTTGTTCGCTATAGTATACTTAACATTTGGAGAAATTTCATACACCTTTTAAAATTAGGCATGGTGCTTAGTTTAAATTGTTTTCTGGAATCATAATTAGACAAGGTGTTTAGTTTAATTTCCGAACCAAGAGGTGTGATGATTTTACTTTCAAAGGCTTTTTGAATTAAGCGTGATGCTTAGGTTAAAATGCCTTCTTAAGTCAAATTGGACGTGGTGTCTAGGTTGATTTTTGAGCCGCTCGTATGCTGTAGTAAACATTGGATATTCTGTTGGACTAACCCTTGCAGAAAACTTCCAATTTAATTTGGTGGAAGACATAGCTCATTCATTATGGATGGAAGAACTGCATAATAATGAATGAAGTGATAAGGTGTCATAAGATCAAAGAAGCAAAAAATGGCAAAGAGGATAAGCAATAAAGGAGACAAGATGCTCATGAACAACTGAAGATGTAAGAGAAGGAAAGGACCGCCAGTCATCTACCCTTCATTAATTAGTGCCATCACGCTCTAATAATGAAGGTAATATCTTAAGGTAAGTGGTCACTATTTTCCTCTTGATCTTGGAATGCAGATAAATAAAGACACAAATATGTTAGAGTTACATCTTTAATTGATTAACCTAATTAACTCAACATGCTTTGTCCTTTAAGATTGTTCATGGCATCATTCTTTTGATCTCAATCTTAACCAAATGTGCTAAAATATTACATTCTATCTTTAGAAGATGATAGTCATACTCATGTGAAAATTTATATATTATGCAGAGATAGACAACCATTCCATTGGTTAAGCAATTCAAATCTTTTCTGCAATATGAACTTAAATGCAACATTAATGCTTAATCGTCTGATCTTACCACTCATGTCATGAGTAAACCAAATTATGTAACATCAACTTTATCTTGTTCAATGTGCCTAAGGCTAGAGAAGAATAAATAAAGAAATATATTTGGTTCTGTTGGTGTTTTTTCACCAGTAGGGCCCATGCACTTCATCTATACCTTGGTTTTGCAAACAGAGCAACACTTCAAGCAAATTTGTTAATTACCAAAATTCTACAAGTGAAAGTTCTGTGAACATGCACGCTGAGCAAGATGCTACCAGCTTCCAATATTAATGCTCTACTTTAACCTGCTGGCCAAGCAAAGAACAAAAGTGACATTTCCATCACCAGAGGTGCAACCATCAAGACCTTCATCTCTAAGACGAAGAGATACACAAGAGTGAAAAAAAGTCCTGTCGGTAGACTTTAAATTCCGCACCCTTGCCATAAGGTAACATGGTAGTTATCTAATTAATTAGTATTCATAATTTACATTGGTAATTTTACTTTAGCATATGAAATGACCTCGATTTCCGCGAAAGAAAATCCACAGTCTCGAATTGTAATTCAACAGATTGCTTGGGACAATCCATGAAATTACCCATAGCTCAGTTGACACCAGGATCCATACAACGGTAATTAAGTCTTACATAAACACTTATTACATCGCCACACTGGCGGAATCAACATTCAGAGAAGCTTTAGAAGATGCGGAAACGTTTCATCCTTCACGGCCAACTTGAGTGTAGCACGTGACCCTATTCCTCGCGATCGTCTTCCTCGAAATCGTACTCATTCTCGTCACCTGACAGGAAATTTATCAGTATGATTTGTACTGGCCACGGAGCCCACCTATGCAGCATTTGCTTTGTGGAAAGTGGATGCAAGGCTATACAAGCAGACCTATAGGCTGAGGTTTCCTATGCAGCTGTAATCAATGTTTAATTAGTCAAGTTTTATCTCCAGTTAACACCATCATCCCTTTCCCCATCACCACATCTCACTTACCCACACCTCGCTCTCATTCGACAGGCCCAACTCCCTCTCGGGCCTATCTCAGCGGCACACTACCACAGCGGGTACACTGCCAGAAAAATGTCATCCAGGGGGAGAAGAGAACACTCACTACACTAGTAGAAGCTTCACAGGAAAGGTCCATAGCCAACGAGTTGGCATATGTATCGATCGATCAGCCGTACACTCTGCAGAGATTTCACTACCCACAAGATTAGCCATCATAGGTGTTGCGCAGCACCTAGGCAGAATTCCGGGTGCTTGATTGCCTAGGTCGATGCCACCCTACCACTCAGCCCTGAGATATTCCGGATCCTACACCGTTATGCTGAGACTGGGAGACACAGTACCGGGCCCATCCAGTGGTACTGCGCATCTAGAACGGAACGGGAACCCATCGACCGTCTCCGCCCACCCTTATCACCTCTCAACCTAGCAGTAGTGGCACCGTCCTACCAAGTAGTCCAGCCGTCTCCCGCCCATCAGAAGCGAGTGAGTAGAAAAGGATTCCCATGAACCTGAAACTAGTCCGTCCTAGGTTTGACCAAGTAGGCATCTTCACTTAGGGGATACTCTCCCCGTGCCATCACAGCACCTCCGTCCACGGGCTTCAAACCACCAAGGCTATCCCACCCGGAACCTCCTCAACAACTTTACCCGCCACAGGTATCTCGCTTGGGGATGCCCAGGTTGCACCCCCGGTACGACTTGCCCCACGGGCTTGTCTCACATCCCACTTGGTCGACATCAACCCTTACCACGCACCCAAGACGCACGCAGCACTCTCTCCCAGTGGTTATAATCAGATATACACCGTCCCAATTCCACCACATAGCATATAGCAAGTAGTAGGTAGTGGAAGAGTAACAATAAATTAAGCAGCAGCTAACCTAGCAGCGGATAGCAGGGTATAGTCTTATCAAGGCAGGGAATTCAAATATACTACCATGCAACCTATCCATACATAATCATAAAGCAATTGCAACAATGTCATTTACAATGCGTAAATAGGATCTAAGGATTTGGTGGGACGTGGCACCTTCGTAGTCGTCTCCTAGCTCGTGAAAGTACTCGTGGTCGTTTTCCTTAGTCAGATCCTCCTCCGGCTCTGAAATCGAACACGAAATAGTCGCGTCAGCGACTCCTATAGAGTATATCAGAAAAATCTAATAAAATAAAGAGCCAAATGCACACAAACATAGTCTTAGATTATAGATCTCATTTTTCTGAGAATTTTGATATATGGTGCGCAATTTTTGGACATCGTATGAATAAGTTATGAATTTCCGAAAATTATCCTATTTTCTGAAAATGGAAAATGGTCGATTAATCAGGGGCAGCTCGGGATTGGTCCACGTGGCGCGCGGGTCCAGTAGTGCGGCATGTGGAGCCTCATCAGAACACAGACCCGATGGTCGCCCACCAGGTGTTCGATGCTGATTCCCAGAGAGTCGCCGGCGTCGGCGTAGCTCGGCGGAGCTCGGCGTAGCTCGGCGTAGTTCGGGCGAATCGGAGATTCGGGGCGCCGAGGGTACCGCTCTCCCGAGCTCTCCCGGGGAGGCTCGGGCGAATCGGACATTTGGGCGCCGAGGGTGCCGCTCTCCCGAGCTTTCGGGGAGGCTCGGGCGAATCGGAGATTTGGTGCGCCGAGGGTGCCGCTCTCCCGAGCTCTCCCGGGGAGGCTCGGGCGAATCGGAATTTTGGGCACCGAGGGTGCCGCCCTCCCGAGGGTTGGCTGTCATTAGTGAAATGATGTCATGCGCCTCCTTCTCTCCCACGGCATACGGCGGTTCTCCGACGAGGTGGAGGCGCACGTAGCCAAGGCGACAGACATGATTCGAGGCTCGGCTATCTACGCGGCGGTGCCGAGGCAGACTTGGCGAACCTCGTCGGCCTTTCTCCGCAGCGCGAGGCGATCGGGGGTACTCGGAACGGATTTTAGGCGAGGCGGAACGTGTCGGCGGCGATCACGTTTCCCCGAGAACGCACCTCTCGGTGTTCCGGGCTATGGAGGTTCGATCTTCCGCAACTAAGCTTGTCCGAGGTGGTCGGTGAGTTGGTGGTCACGCTAACGGGTCGCGTCGGCAGTTTCATGGCTTGTGCGCACGGGAACGCCGTCGAGGTGGCGGTGCTCCGAGCACATGTGACGGCGATGCCCGTCGGAAGTGGCCTGACGTCCTTAGCCGATGTCCAGTGGTTTGATGGCCGGTCTTGTGCGCGTGTTGTGCGAAGTGTTCAGGGGCCGGAAACAGCCCGCGGCCTACACGCTCGTGATGCCGAGCGCCATGACCATAGCACGGCGAGGTTGGATGAGGTGCTCGGTGGCTCACCGTGGGGCTGGTGAGGTAAGGATGCGGTGCAGTGATGAGGTGACGCTGTGCAGAGTGATCGCAGTGCCGTGCCGCTCCTCGTCCGTAGCTCGGGCTTCTCCTCCGTGTCCGGCTCCAGCGTGCTCCGCGGCGGCGGCGCTCCGGCAGCTTCTCCTCCTCTGCTCCGCCCTTCTCCCTTCTCCCTCTCCCTCTATTGTGCGGTGTGGTGTAGTGGTTGTGCCGCAGCGCGACGGCGGCGAGTGGGACGAGGTCTAGGGCTTCGGGGCGACTCCTTTTATAGACGGCCAGGGCATGGCGTGGCGGCAGACGATGATTAGCGGCAAAGGGGGCACGTGGAGACCATCGGTGCTCCCGAGCTAGGGTTTCCCAGTGCGCGCGGCTTCTTGGCGAGCAAGGCAGGTGACAGGAAAGGGACAGCGGGGTCAGGGCTCTGCCATGCGTGGCGCTGTCGGTCACGCCATTTGCGTGACTCTGTCGGCCACCGTCTTTCGCGAGGTGAGAAGAAGAACAGTAGCGAGAGCGGCTGACAGGCGGGGCCGGGCGGTCAGCGGCTGCGGGGGAGTGGGTGAAACGGTCGCGCGCGCGCGCTTGCTCGGTTGGGCCGCAGCTGGGCCGACAGGCTGGCATCCTTTCTTCCTCTCTTTTCTTTTCTTTTTCCTTTTCTATTTTCACTTAAGTGTATTTATATACATATATTACCCTTTTTAAATATTGAGTAAATACAAACATAAATTGCAATAAATCCCAATTGTGATCCATAAGCTATTATTCTATGTGAATGGAATTAAAATGCAAGCTATACTCCTTTATTTACCAAATTCATAATGAAACATATATGCTTGCACAAGAAAAATGGGTTTTCATAATAAATAAATGAAAAATTTTAATTGGTTGGGATTTTTAGGTTGTGTGGGTTTTTAGGGTTGTTACAGCATATTCATCTTTATGCATATTAAAAAAAGCAAGAGAGAAATCTTTATTGCATTATTTACTGCATCATGAAACATTAAAGCCCCATGTGAATAAACTTATAGAATATTCGCTATAGTGGCATAAAAAATATAATAAATAAAAAAAATGATAATAGCATCTGTATTTACTTTCTTGCATTATGCAAATCCTAAGCCCCATGAGAATAAATATTCTCCGTGGTGGCATAAAAATATATAGCATGCATACATATTTGATTGTTGCATAAGAAAGTTAGAAAACCCTAAAAAGAGAATCCTACTAGAATCTGTCAATTAAAATCAACTCAGAGAATGATCAATTACTTATTGGCTGACCGCTAACCCCTTAACACATTCGAGCCTCGAGTTTTGGTTTTCTTGTTGGAGTATAATTATGCAGGATAACACTATATTTGAGGAGTGAGTCCATCAGTGGCGCCCACCAGACTGCTGCTGGTAAGCCCACTCTAAAGATTATCAACACCAAGTATTGCAAACATCTAGCTTGGGGAAGGAGCATCCCCTAGTTATCAGGTAACTATACCTATGCGATTATCGAGTCTGTTTTATAAAGTCATAAAATATCAAAAATATGTGAACACATGAAGGTTCACCAAAGTACCATAAGAAAATCTAAAAATACCAAAAATATGTGGGCTCATGAAGTTTCACACTTTTTAGAAAAAACCCAAAAATATGTGGGCACATGAAGGTCCACCCAATTAGGAAACTTCTGGTAGACATATAAAACCAATAACTTACCATGGAGTGGTATTAACCTAACCCCTCTCCATGAAATTTGGTATTCTTGTTGGCAATTGAGTTTTACAGGATAATACAAGATCAAAGAACTAGTCAACCCGATGCCCTTACGCTGCCGGTACACCTGCTCCCATAAGGATCGCTCAACTTGCAACATCAAAGACCTCATCAATATCCAGCTTAGGGGAGGGCACCCTCCACTTAAATCCAGCTAAGTATAAGTTTTCCATCTTTATTATTGTATCATAATGCTTTTCATGTGAGTTAGCTAGTGAAATAAAATTTGAAAACCAAATAAATAGTGTTTAGGCTTAGTTAGTGTGTTTGAATAAAATAAAAAGAGAGTGCTTACAATAATTTTGCTCGGACTCAATGGAAACCATGCTCAGGAATTTGATAAGTAGCACCCCACCATGATTCCTCATTCTAACTTAGTTTTCAACCTTGAATCATCCCAAGTTTTAGATACAACCATTTTAATTTGAAGATTTGCTTTGAACCTGAAACTTGTGGGTAGCAAATGCTTGATCTAAGTCTAAGTAATTGAGGGATATGATATGCAAAGTTTGAGCTGCTATTTATCTTGTTCCTAGTGATACTTGAATTCTAGAGATTTATTTTGAAAATCCTTAAAACCACATGATGAGTTCCTGTATGACAAGAGCTTTATAATCCCACCACAAGCCATACATGCTAGATTAGGAAAAACATATACATTATATGCTACTTGCTTTGTTTTGAGTTTAGTCAAGCTTTGTTGATACCTTCGGAACTTGTCATGCTTTTACAATCAAGATCACATGCACTCCACCCATAATGCACTACTCATATCCGAGTGGGGCATCTACATTCCACATATTCCTATCTAGATCCACCTAAAAATGTTCTACTCCTACACTAGGAGTGAACACTAAAAATATACCATTGGTTACCCCAGATCAATGCTCTAAAGTTCTTGTTGCTTTCTCTCGAAAGAAAAAGAAAAAGGGAAAGTATTGTTGCAGAGAAGAGGCATGTGGCTATGCAAAAGAGTGAGATGAGAGAAAACAATGGGTACAAAGATGCCCGCCTGAGAGGTAAAAATGGACAAGTGTCCGAATTTATCAAAACAATGGGTACTCTGATGCCCGCCTGAAAAAAGAAGAAAAAGAAAAGAAAGATAGCCCATGTTGTCCTGCAACACAATTCCCTAATGTTTGAAAAAGAGAGAGAGATGTCTCAAGGAGCAAACGAGTAGAATTAGGATTAGCCACCATATATATCCACGTACCACCTCACATCCACACTCATGCATATTTTGATTTGATTGTATGACTTATTCCTTTGGATCCATTGTTCGACGTTACAATACATTCACTGCAAGTATGTATGAACTGACTCCTTACCCATGAGCTCCATAAAAGCCATTAGTTATAGGGTGAGAGAAAAAGAGAAGGCATGCATCACTATTGCCTTGGTAAGGATCCACAAATATAACATATTGAGAGACTTGAGAAAGTCATACAAAGGAAACTCTGAGTTTTATTTTGAAAACTTGCAAAAGCTCCAGGATAAGAGTTGAACAACAGAGCTTGAGACATAGTGTTTAACTTAGACATTCTATCCTTCAATTACCCAAAACTCAAGAGAAAGCTACAAGCTCCATGGTAAAGGTAATATAGGTAAGTCTGAAGGTTAGCTTGGTCTACTCTAATCCTTAAGTACTTCTTGGTTTAAAACTGAATACTTGTGAGGAATAGTTATAACTTTTGATATATGCTAAGTTTGGATTTGCTAATGGACTAGCAAAGGGTAAGCTTGGGGGAACTTGTTGACGGTAGTTATTGCTCATTTTTACCCATCAACTAAACATGAATCAAGAGCATAAAACAATCCACAACATAGTTATAGGGTTTGATTCTAACAAGTTCCACGAGTTTTGGTGTTCTCACTTGTTTTGCAGGGTATGAAGGAATATTCAATTTTTCACCGATTCAAAGTATCTCAAATGAGGAATTGGAGTTCACCATTGCATAGAGATCGTCAAGACAATCGAAACGGACCTATGGTTTGCTATTTTTGGAGTCCGGAATAAAGAGATATGGATTTTACAAATACTGGAAGATTCTAGAACCTAAGCCTGCGGGATTAATTAAAGGCTGCGGGATTAATTGGGCCTAAATCAGAATTTGGCCCATTAAAGCCTATGTGCACATGGTGGAAAGGCTTAGTACCATATCGCTTGCCCAAGGTGGAGGGGAGGCCAGGCGCCCCCATATAAGAAACCCAGGACCCCCCGAGTCAAGTGCACCATTATGGAGTTGTAGAGGAGTCCCTCGAATGGATAACCTCTCAGCTCTAGAGAATTAGGGCTAAACTTTCAATGTAGTAGATTAGTTCTGAGTTGAGAGTTAGGGAAGAGCAGGAGCTGCGCTTCAGTTCTGGAGAAGTCCTCAGGGGTCTGGTATATCTTTTATATCTCATCTTTGTAAGACTTATACTTTAATATATTTATCTTATTTATTTACTTTATGCCTTGAATTTGATTGGTTAGTATAGTTGTTATACTTTGGCATAGGATCTCCGCTCGCATCGAGTGCTCTAGTTTTCATATGGGATTAGAGTAGTAATTAATAGTGTAGGTATGGTGTCTAGACTAGAGGTTACCTGAGATTGCACTCAACCTTACGAATAGTTGTGGTAGCTCCAGAAGGTGACAGCCCTGATGGCCGACGTATTCCACCTCGCGTAGGTTGATGATTGTAGGACCGTAGTCAGAACTTCCTGGTTCCATTCTCATCCCGTTCCGTGGCTAGTGTTCTGATGTCCCGAAGTGTTATTGTGTGATTGTGTTATCTACCATGAATCAGTTATTATAGAAGCCCAGTAATAGAGAAGTATTTAGGAACCTTGAACTCTCCCTGTTGTCCTCTCACTTTAGCTATCTACTCTTTTATCATAAAATTCTCCTATGTGCCTATATCATTTAAGCATAACTCCTATTATTTATTGTTACCCCTACTATAGTCTAGTTGGTGTACTGAGTTAGTAGACACATGATGGTCAACTATCAAACTTCTTTAATCATTGTTTCCCTGTGGTAAAATATAAATAATGAAACATCCTCGATTTTCCACGAAGGGAAAATCCACAGAATGAGTTATAATGCGATCAAATCAAAGTTTGATTCCATCACATTATCATATATCAGTTGAAATCATAGTTCATACAGCGTATGATTACAAGCTTTACAAATTTGACCTCATTTGAGGATACACCTATTACAGGGTTAATCTAGCAGAAGCGTATCTAGTCTTCATCAGAGTTGGCGGAATATGTTGTCGAGTGGAGGCTCCTCCTTCACGGGTATCATCAGAGTCAATCTTGGCGCAGCATAGTCTTCATCTCCTGAACCAAACTTGAGCGTAGGCACGAGACCTTCTAATACTTCTTATCTCAAAATCTCTGTTAGTCAGGTAATCTGCACACCAGCCAGATATGTGCAGGCCATGGTCAGCACCGATGAGCTTTAGTGGAAAAGAGAAAACAAAGGATCTGGCGATCCTAATATTTGGCTGTGGTTTGCATCCTAAGCGCATGCAAGGTAGTATCAAGTAATAATATCGTAATAGTTTATCAAGTTTTAACCCATATCATCAATTCCCATCAGTCTATCCCAAATCCATCATCCCACCCATACACCACCTCACACACACACCTCACGCTCAGTCGACAGGCCCAACTCCCTCTCGGGTCCTGTCTCAATGGCACATTGCCATACCGGGCACACTGCCGGACAATCATCAACCAGGGGGAGAAAAGAATATCGCTCTCTACACTAGTCAGAGCTTCACAGGAAAGGTCCATAGCCGACGAATCGGCATATGTATCGATCGATCAACCATACACTCTGCAGAGGTTTTACCACTCACAAGATTAGCCATCATCGATGCTGTACAATCATCTAGGCAGAATTCTGGGTGCTTGCTTGCCTAGGTCGATGCCACCCTACCACTCAGCCCTGGGTAACTTCGGCCCTACGCCGAAACGCTGAGACTGGGAGACGCAGTACCGGGCCCAATCAGTGGTACTGCGCATCTAGAACGGTTCAGGAATCCCAACATCCATCACCGCCCACCCTTATCACCTTTCAACCTAGCAGTAGTGGCACCGCCCTACCAAGTAGTCCAGCCGTTCCCCGCCCATCGAAGACGAGTGAGCAGTAAAGGATTCCTATGAACCTGGTGCTAGTCCTTCCTAGGTTTGACCAAGCAGGCTTCTTCTCTTAGGGGATACTCTCCGCGTGCCACCACTGACACCTCCATTCACGGGGTTTCAAACCACGCAGGCTATCCATCCCGGAACCTCCTCATAAACCATTACCCGCCACTAGGTATCTCTCGTGGGAATGCCCAGATGCAACTCCCGGCAAGACTTGCTTACACAGCTCGTCGTGTATCCCACTTGGTCGACTCGACCCTCACCACACACCCAAGACACACGCAGCACGCTCATAGTCCACCAGTCCGGCATCCCAAACTAAACCATTCCCAGAGCTTCACCACCAGCATCACATCATAGATACAATGCGAGTGGAGTTAATACATATGGTGATGTAACATGCAAGCAAGCAGGTAGATAGAAATATATAAAAGAGCGTGAGTGCGAAGCTGAGTAGCATAGTAGAGTGGTTTGCAAACAGTGTAATAATGGCTTAGGTAGTTGCATGCATCATATACTTAGCAAAAGGAGTAAAGATAAAGGGCTAGCAATTCTAGTTATGCAATGTCTAATAGGATTCTCTAAAAGAAGGTGCTGCCATGATACCTGCGTTGTCGAGGGAGTAGTGGTATGAGCGTTCTCCAGTTAGTGTAGTTGATCAGTTGGGTCACCTCCTCCTAAGGTGACTCCACTCCACGGTCCTTTCGTCGTCCGCGTTCTCTTCCTGTGGCCTCAATCCGATCGTCGCTAATCCGGGAACGGCTACTCCACAAAACAACTCAAGGAGAGAAAACACTCAACACACCAAAAGACGATGAGACGCTAGAAGATCCTTTAACACCCAAGAAATAAATAAATAAAGGTACACGACTTAGCCCTCTCGGCGTATGTCCGATTTCATCGGGCCAAAGAAACAGGAGTGGTGGTTTGTTATGCACAAGCTTATGTCACAGCCTAGCCAGTATGACTTTATGATAAATGATTTAGGCCAGAGCTTATCCATAGCAAACACCACGGCTCATGATCTTCCGATCCGGACGCCATGGTGGAGACGGGAATCGGAGGACAGGCCAAGTAAAGAGAAGAACGGGTGATCATCGACAAGAAGAGTTGCACAAGATAGTGCGAGCGTTTAATCCACTTGTAGGGTACCAAGGCTGTGATTCAAACGGGTACAATCATACTACTGCTTAAACACCAAGAATTTCAAGAGAGAGCGAGGGAAGAGAGGGGAGCTAGCTAGGCACGTCCATATCATATTCTCGGTCACATCTTTGGTGAAGATGGTTTTTAGGTAGTCGATCAGGTCGACTCTCATAGGTTTTGAGATCTTGATATAAACCATAGCTTCGCTAACTAAAAAGGGTTAGTCCGATCTTTGATCCAATTGCCATGGATAAGACGGGATCGAACAGAGCGGGCAATACGGGAACGACTAGCGAGAAACAACATAAAGCGGTGGTCCACTTCTTCCATCGCACATGCCACGGAATAGACGGGGCGTCAGAAGAGAGCGACATGTAAAAGACGCAAGTGCACAAATCATTCGTAGGGAACCACGACCTGGGTGCACTGGCACTAAGTCATTTCTCAGATTTGTAGCGGTGCGGTTGTCACCGCAGAATCGAAGAAATGCAGCGGTCGCACAGGTACAAGCATACGAGGGCTTGGGCACGAAGAATCAAAGAACAGCGCACGGGGTATAGCTTCATGGTCATGGCGAGACGTGCTCGCGACCACAAGCTACACCAATGAGAGGTCGAGTTACACCCGGCATTACGGTCATGGCAGGACGGATCCCGCGATCGCAACGTCTGAACGAGGTACGATCTCTCAGCCGGCTTGAAGGCACGGCACACAGTCAAATAAGAACAACCAACAATAAGATCCAATGACACGACCATAAGACAAAATGACTCGACAAACTAGTGGAGTAGCACATTTCCATAGCATTATGATGGATGGATCCTGTATTACAAGTACAGATACAGATAGATCGTGAGAATAGGGTGCAACAGATACATGTACAGACAGATCGTAAAGATAGGGTACAACAGAGATATGAGCAGACGGATTATAAGGATAGGTATACAATATGGAGGGCAGGAGTATAGGAAGTAAGGAAAAAGTTTCTTCAATAGTCCAGCGTCGTATATCAATTGGCTTCCCAACAGTCCAACATCATCTACGGAGCCTCAAGATCTAGCAACGGAGCTACGACACGAAGGCCAGACAGGGTCAGCGTCAAAGGAATGTGGCGAGGCTTGCTGCTACATGTCCCGGCTCCTCTTGGCCAGCTGCTGGTACCTCCTGGCCTGCTATGGCTTGCTGCGGCTAGTCGTGGCCGGCTGCTGGCTGGTCGTGGCCTACCGCTGGCTGGTCATGGCTGGCTGTGGCCTGCTGTAGGCTGGTCGCGGCTGGCCACGGCTGGCCGGGCGGGGCTGGTGACTGGCTGAAGCTGGTTAGAATGACTAGATGCTGGCCGAAGGTGGCTGCAAGTCTCTAGGAGGTGTCGGGATGTGTCTGGGTTCCATCGGTCTACGCGGGCATGGTAAATCACGGCATGATGGTAGCTAAGGTGAAGCTCGGACGGGGCGTCAGTGCGCATCGGGGCGACCAGGCAGAACTTCCAGAGATCTTCTCCCTTCTCGATCGGCGTCCGTCGTGTCCATCGGTGACATGAGCAGAGTGGTCTCGGAGTCCAAGTGCATAGGGTAAAACCGAATCTCAATCATGGTGGTGGTTTGGGTAGTCCTCGACCACGCCGACGTTCTTGAAACGCCGGTGGTTCGATTTGGCTGAAAGGTCTCGTGTCGTGTGTGCGAGTGTCCTGAGCCGGAAGGGGCTCGGCCGCGTCCCTTAGTGCGGGACGCCATGACCCAAATGGCGGGTCCAGCAAGGTGACGGTGCTCACCATGGCGGAGAAGGTCGTGGCTCACCGTGGGGTCGTAGGTGTAGGATGTTGCTGCTGTGTAGGGTGATCGCCGTGCCGTGTCGATCCGCGATGGTGGCACCGGCTCCGTCTCCAGCTCCAGCGTCCACGGACGGGGCTCCGGTGAGGATGAGGACGATGCTGCGGGTGGGTCATCGGGGTCCGGTGTTGCGGGGTTCTCGTCATGTACGTCGGGGAGGTGTCATGTGGACGGAGATCTTCCCTGCGCAGTGGAGCAAATGGCACGAAGGCCAGTCAGGGGTCTCTGGTCACTGGATGCTCACCGGTGGCTGCATTACAGCGTGATGTCGGGGTCGAGCAGAAAAAGAGATGGTTGCTGATGTCCATGCCCAGCGGTGCAGCTACTGCTCGTGCTTGATGTGGTGGGCGTTGCAGAGGTTGGTGATGGGGTCGGCACTGTGCCGCAGAGGAGGTTGACTGCGCGTCGGGGTCGAGGCAGCTTTGGCGCAGGAGACTGGAACGACGGGGCGGTGAGGTACCATGCTCCGGCGGCCTGGCCGCGGGTAGGGAGGCGGCGTGACGATGATAGCTCCGGAGACACGGACACGCTCGTGGTCGGGTGGAGGCGAGCTTGGTCAGGGCGCGGCTTCGGTGAAGTGGTGGCAGAGCTGCGGTCGTCTCCACCGCGACACGAACGGGGGTGGCTCGGCGTGGAGGCGCCGGTCGGTGAGGCGCCGCGCGGTGGTGAGCTCGTCGTCGGTGAGGTGCCGCAGGGGCACGTGTGCCATGTGCTCGACGTTGGGCACGGCCAGTGTCAGAGTCCGTCGGGGCCGTGGTCTTGGTCGTGCGTGGCTGCGGGCGACCCGCGCGTTGCTACGGCCGGTTGTGGGACGGTCCGTCGCCGCGGCTGGCTGCGGCGCGGAGGGATGCCATGAAGGCGGACAGGAAGGAGTGGAGAGGACAGAAATGGCGGCGGCGTCAGGGAGAAGAAAAACAGGACGCAAGGCGGCTGCTTAAATACCGCGTGTGCTAGGGCTTCTCTGGGTGCCATTCATCCTCGTCGTTCGTTCCTCGGGCCGGACAAGTGGGGCTCATCCACAGGCAAGGCGGGCACGGGTCCAGGGTCGTGGTCGCGTAGTGGGTCGCGCGTGTGCGCGCACCGTGAGGGGGTCGAGTGGCGGCGGCGGCTCAGAGGTGAGCGCCCCTGCGCATTAGGGTTTTGGGAGGCACAGCGCGAGCGGGCCAAATGGGCCAGCGGTGCAGGTCGCGGAAGGCTGGGCCGCGGTCCGCTTGTGCGCGAGACGGGCTGAAGGGGGGCGCAGGTTGGGATGGGGCGAGCAGGCTGGGCCGAGCTAGGATGTGGTGCTAGCGCTCGTGTGTTGGGCTAAGCTCGAGCAGGTAGGAAGTAAAGGGTGGCATGGGGCAGCTGTTGGGCTGCAGTTCTGTTGATTTTGAACCCAGAAGGCTAGGGAGTCTTTCCCATTTATGACTTAATTGGTATAGAGGTGAAATCAAAAGGGTTTTGTTGGCAGTCAGAAATGATTAGAGAAAATCTCGTTACGGAATTTGGATGATACTCAAGAAGAAGATTCGCATGAATCACGAGAATAAAAGATCACAAGAAATTTGAGGGAGGGAGTTGCTACAGTCTTGTGCTCTCCGACGCAAAACCCTAAAACCGACTAAAGAACACTGGCAGACTCCTACAAACAACTCTACATGAGTGCAATGATTTGTTAGTGGTTAGTTTTGGTTTCGACCTAGAACTACATGCTTCACACCTTTGTAAGAAAAATTTTAAAAAGTTCATATTTTTGTTTATCGAAAAACCCCGGGTTGTTACAAATAATGATATCTGGAATACTGCCGGTAAAATGCTATAATGGTATTCTGTGCGCTTGCGGATTCTTTCATATTCTATTTGCACTTAATAAATACCAACACTAAGCAAACCACTGCCTGCAACTCAAAAACTGAAGCAAAAAAATGTTCTATACCTTCTACTATAGCTGTAATCTTCAAATATAGCTATTTGCAGAGGACAAACATCTGCTCCTATGTACAATTTAGTCGCTATATCAGCCTGATTTAGCCCGCTATTAGTTGTTTGACGAGGAAGAACGCTAGATGTCTTAGCTCGCTATTTAGAACATTGCATGCGACCCAACCGAAAAGAACCAACACTATGTATAAATGATTTCGTGAGACATGACTCAACCATTAACAGAGGAAGTCACAAAATTCAATTGTCTTCTAAAATACTTGAGTATTTAGGAGGCAGACATTTTATAGTTAAAAATTGCCTATCTCCTAAATATGATTTACGGATCAGAACTCTGTTAATTGAGTATGATCTAGTATCCAACTTAAGGCCTATTGTAGCCTGCTTACCTGTCTAGAGCCTGGGACAATATATACGAAATGACAAATGCGAGCAAGGCACGGGCTGGGCTAGCTGCGGTCAACATCGACTCCAATATGTTCCAAGGCAAGAAAAAAATGAAGTGATCAAGTGAAACGACCTCGATTTCCGCGAAGGGAAATCCACAGGCTCGAATTGTAATTCAACAGATTGCTTGGGACAATCCATGAAATTACCCATATCTCAGTTGACACCAGGATCCATACAACGGTAATTAAGTCTTACATAAACATTTATTACATCGCCACACTGGCGGAATCAACATTCAGAGAAGCTTTAGAAGATGCGGAAACGTTTCATCCTTCACGGCCAACTTGAGTGTAGCACGTGACCCTATTCCTCGCCATCGTCTTCCTCGAAGTCGTACTCATTCTCGTCACCTGACAGCAAATTTATCAGTACGATTTGTACTGGCCACGGAGCCCACCTATGCAGCATTTGCTTTGTGGAAAGTGGATGCAAGGCTATACAAGCAGACCTATAGGCTGAGGTTTCCTATGCAGCTGTAATCAATGTTTAATTAGTCAAGTTTTATCTCCAGTTAACACCATCATCCCTTTCCCCATCACCACATCTCACTTACCCACACCTCGCTCTCATTCGACAGGCCCAACTCCCTCTCGGGCCTATCTCAGCGGCACACTACCACAGCGGGTACACTGCCGGAAAAATGTCATCCAGGGGGAGAAGAGAACACTCACTACACTAGTAGAAGCTTCACAGGAAAGGTCCATAGCCAACAGGTTGGCATATGTATCGATCGACAACCGTACACTCTGCAGAGGTTTCACTACCTACAAGATTAGCCATCATAGGTGTTGCGCAAACACTTAGGCAGAATTCCGGGTGCTTGCTTGCCTAGGTCGATGCCACCCTACCACTCAGCCCTGGGATATTCCGGATCCTACACCGTTATGCTGAGACTGGGAGACACAGTACCAGGCCCATCCAGTGGTACTGCGCATCTAGAACGGAACGGAAACCCATCGACCGTCTCCGCCCACCCTTATCACCTCTCAACCTAGTAGTAGTGGCACCGTCCTACCAAGTAGTCCAGCCGTCTCCCGCCCATCAGAAGTGAGTGAGTAGAAAAGGATTCCCATGAACCTGAAACTAGTCCATCCTAGGTTTGACCAAGCAGGCATCTTCACTTAGGGGATACTCTCCCCGTGCCATCACAGCACCTCCGTCCACGGGCTTCAAACCACCAAGGCTATCCCACCCGGAACCTCCTCAACAACTTTACCCGCCACAGGTATCTCGCTTGGGGATGCCCAGGTTGCACCCCCGGCACGACTTGCCCCATGGGCTTGTCTCACATCCCACTTGGTCGACATCAACCCTTACCACGCACCCAAGACGCACGCAGCACTCTCTCCCAGTGGTTATAATCAGATATACACCGTCCCAATTCCACCACATAGCATATAGCAAGTAGTAAGTAGTGGAAAAGTAACAGTAAATTAAGCAGCAGCTAACCTAGCAGCGGTCAGCAGGGTAAAGTCTTATCAAGGCAGGGAATTCAAATAGACTACCATGCAACCAATCCATACATAATCATAAAGCAATAGCAACAATGTCATTTGCAATGCGTAAATAGGATCTAAGGATTTAGTGGGACGTGGCACCTTCGTAGTCGTCTCCTAGCTCCTGAAGGTACTCGTGGTCGTCTTCCTTAGTCAGATCCTCCTCCGACTCTGAAATTGAACACGAAATAGTCGCGTCAGCGACTCCTATAGAGTATTTCAGAAAAATCCAATAAAATAAAGAGCCAAATGCACACAAACATAGTCTTAGATTGTAGATCTCATTTTTCTGAGAATTTTGATATATGGTGCGCAATTTTTGGACATCGTATGAATAAGTTATGAATTTCCGAAGATTATCCTATTTTCTGAAAATGGAAAATGGCCGATTAATCAGGGGCAGCTCGGGATTGGTCCACGTGGCGCATGGGTCCAGTAGTGCGGCATGTGGCGCCTCATCAGAACACAGACCCGATGGTCGCCCACCAGGTGTTCGATGCTGGTTCCCAGAGAGTCGCCGGCGTCGGCGTAGCTCGGTGGTTGGTCGGGCGAGCTCGACGTTGGTCGGGGGGCGTCGGCGTAGCTCGGCGGTGGTCGGGCGAGCTCAACGGTGGTCGGGGGTGGTTCTCAGAGGTCGGGGGGCGTCGGCATAGCTCGGCGGAGCTCGGCGTAGCTCGGCGTGGCTCGGCGGGGCTCGGCGGGGCTCGGCGTGGCTCGGCGGGGCTCGGCGTGGCTCGGCGGGGCTCGGCGTAGCTCGGCGGGGCTCGGCGGAGCTCGGCGTAGCTCGGCGTACCTCGGCGTACCTCGGCGTACCTCGGCGGGGTTCGGGCGAATCGGACGTTTGGGCGCCGAGGGTGCCGCTCTCCCGAGCTCTCCCGGGGAGGCTCGGGCGAATCGGAGATTTGGTGCGCCGAGGGTGCTGCTCTCCCGAGCTCTCCCGGGGAGGCTCGGGCAAATCAGAGATTTGGTGCTAGCAGGGTTCCAGGGCGTCTGTTCAAGGCGGCGGTGTCTCTCCGGTGCGGCGGACGATGACAGGGCGGCGATGACCATATTTCGGCAAGACAGGGCTCGGCTTTCCCCAATTGGCGTGCTCAGGCAGTCGTCCGACCAGATGGTGGCGGGTTAGAGTCGTGGTATGGCCTCCTTGTCTCCCACGGCATACGGCGGTTCTCCGACGAGGTGGAGGCGCACGTAGCCAAGGCGACAGACATGATTCGGGGCTCGGCTATCTACGCGGCGGTGCCGAGGCAGACTTGGCGAACCTCGTCGGCCTTTCTCCGCAGCGCGAGGCGACCGGGGGTACTCGGAACGGATTTTTGGCGAGGCGGAATGTGTCGGCGGCGATCACGTTTCCCCGAGAATGCACCTCTTGGTGTTTCGGGCTATGGAGGTTCAATCTTCCGCAACTAAGCTTGTCCGAGGTGGTCGGTTTTTGTTCCTGGTCGCGGTATTGAGATGCTCCGGTCATCTGCGGCGATGTCGCCGCGACTGTGAGGTTCCGGCGAGGCTAAGGAGGTCTTCTAGGAGATGTATACGCCTCCAGGGTCTATGGCGATGGTATACCAACTACCAATTTTGGCTACCGAGATTCCCAAGGTGCTCGGTTGTGGCGGCAGCGTGTCGCCGACGACGGCGGAAGGCGGCAACGCGGCTACGACCATGTCTTGGTTCAATCGAATGCGGTCTTGTCAAATTGGTGAGGCCAGAGAAGCATACAACACTCTAGTGGCAAACTTTAGCCATGGCATGGCCTTCTTTTGGCGACGGTTCGCGGCGGCGCTCCGGTAAGGTCGCGGCGCACGCGGCCAAGGCGATTCAGGTGGTTCCGGCTTCAATCCCGCGAGGCGGGTTTGTTCGCGAGGTCTCGGTGTACCATCTTGGCTCCCTCCTACCGCGCGAGATACTCAGCTAGACCCTGAACGGACTTCGCCGTGCCAGAACGTGCCTTGGCGAGCACGTCTTCCCGCGAGCGCGTCGTGCTGCGCTCCGGGGCCATGGATGGTCGGTCTTTACGATTCAGGCTAGTCCGACGTGCCCGTGGAGCTAGTGGTCGTGCCGATGGGTGGCAGGACGATGCTACTGGCTCAGGTGCTCGGGAACGCCGACGAGACGGCGGCGCTCCGAACGCCCATGACTGCGGTGCCCGTCGAAGTCACTCCAGTGTATATGCGCGTCACCCGTTTGGCTTGGCAGGTCTTGTGTGTGTGCGCGCGGTGTTCCAGGGTCGGAATCGACCCGTGGCCTACGCGCTCGTGAAGCCGAGCGCCATGGCCGAAAGCACGGCGAGGTTGGCAAGGTGCTCGGGTGGCCCACCGCGGTGTCGGTGAAAATAGGATGGCGATGCAGTGGCGAGTCGGAGCCGTGCAGACCGTACGCAGTGCCGTGCCGAACTGTCACACCCAATTTTAAGGATAAAATTGAATGCATAACCTTATGTGCGCCCCAGGATCAGTCACACACATAAGCCGACAAATACAAGGTAATATCAAAAGACAATGATCAAATACATAACGTAGTATAATTAGAATATAACCTTAAGTAGAAAAACAGCGGAAAGACTCTCCGTTCTTCGCGTGTAGACGCCAACTCCACAGGGACACAACTGACTGGTTGACCACAAGCCTAAACTTCTCCTGAGGTGTGGGGGGAAATAGCAAGAGTGAGTTCATGTCGAACTCAGCAAATATAACATGGGGTTTATGAGGCTCAAACAGGATAGACACGGGTTTAACAGCAGGTTGCTTTTAATTAACCATCTTTTATGCAATTGGATAGCAACAAGTTGAATAAACCCATTCTCATGATCATAGTAAACACAACTAATGAGTAGCAATAAATAGATTAGCAACAAGTAAACATCACCCTGAAAGATAACTACTCCGTGAGTTTTCCGGGCCACTCGTGACCGTGAGCGCGGCTAGTATACTAGTTTTACACTCTGCAGAGGTTGTGCACTTTCACTATGAGCCGTGATTCCCATTTGCTCGGGTTAATTACTCCCATAACACTACCAAGGTGAGAGAGCAGGGTTTCACTATGAAACCTTTCAAAGGTTCGTCTAACATGTTAGGGCCGCGAGGTTTCCTCGGCAAGCAGATGTAGAGCCCCCCTTCCATATGGCACAAGGTCACACAGGTTATACACATATGGACAGAGGCCGCAATATACCCGAGTCGTCAAAGCCCCTCTTGCGCCTTTCGGTAACCTCTAACAAGCTAGAAAAGGTCCTCATACTGAGCTAAAACCAGAGCCATATAGCCCTCATAGTTGCACTGTAAGTCCCAGCTTTTGCTGACAGATCATTACCAAGGGGGAAGGATATGGAGCATCACAAAACTATGCTCGAATCCCCTAGTTCCATGTTGCTAAAAAGGCATCTTTCAATGTTATTGCATATTCAATTAATCAAGTTTACTTGATCATGATTCCAATAGCGCGCTAGCATCAACTACCCAATACATAAATCCCATAGGTGATCAAGGAACAAGATAACAATACTAGGTAGAAACTATGGTTAACAAGGTAGACACATGCACATGAAATTAATTATTGCGGTGAATAGGACAACAAGGAAGATCCCATGCTATACTTGCCTTGATCAAAGTACTCTGGAGAACTTTGGATCCTCAACGTACTCTTGATCACCAACGTATTGCTCACCGTCTGAACTCGATCATAAAATCACCACACAATCATCGAGGCAATCATACACGAAGCAAACAAGATTTAGATTAGAAACAGTACACCAACAGTAGAAAAGCAGATTTAAAAATTTATAAAAATAATCTACGCGTCGCTACGATTCCAACGATATAAAGTTTGCGCAAATCGGATTTAAAACGAGGAAGATATGAATTTTACAAGGTTTATAATAGGATAATAATAGATTAAATATAATCTCAAATTTTAAGAATGGAAATATATGAAACAGTGGTACCATCAGATAGATTAAGAAATTACGAATCTAACGCAATTTGAATCGTTCAAATCGGAACTAAAACGTGGAAATTATAAATGAAACAATTTTGAATTCAAATCTGAAAACACATTTTCATATATACCGAAAATAAATACGCCTTCAAACGTAATCTACTGTATACGCTAAGGGCTGCGGGCTAAGCATTAAAAACTGCAGGGGGTTATTCGCAAAAACGCCGGCCGAATCGGTATGGGCTGCTCTTCGGCCGTCCGATTCAAAATCGGCGGATCAGATTAAAAGAGAGGAGGGGTGGCGGTGCTCTCGGCCAGAAAACAGAGGCCGACGGCGGCGCCATGGCCGGAGGGCCGCCGGAGAAGGTGAACTCGGCCTTCGATGCATGAAATAGGTCGGGAAGGGTACCCATAGATCGGGAAGAGCATCGCAAGCTCACCTAGGGTGATGGGAAGGTCGGAAATCGACTCGGAGATAGCTCGCGGCTTGATCCGGCGGACGGTGGATTTCTGCAACGGTGGCGGAGGCGTGTCAGTACACAAATCGAAGGGGGAAAGTGCTCGGGAACTTCACAAGATCACAGCGAAGCTCCTCAAAGGCTTACCGAGAGGAAATTGGTGGCGAATCGAGCCAATTGCTCGCGGCGGCGGCTGCTCGGTTCTCGCGGGAGCTCGGCAATGGCGGCGAGAAGAGGCGGCTAGGGTTAGGTGACGGCTAGGGGGGGTGTGGCGCTGCTTAAATACTCCCAAGGTGTGACAACAATCTCGGAGATTGAAACAAACTCGGCGAGCGGAGAAATCGGCTTCGGCCGTTTCTTCTCTACTACGGACTCTCGGCGCGGCGACGAACTCGGCTTCGGCCGTTTCTTTCTTGCCCGCGTCGGACTCTCGGCGAGCAGCAGAGGGAAACAGGGGAGGGGCTGTTCTGTGGGTCCACAGGTCGGTAGCACCGAGCGCTGGGGTCGGGCTGGCAGTCACGGCAGAGGGACGCTTCGCGCGCGTTCGGCCGCGGTGGATGAACACGGCAGCGGCGTCTCTGTTCGCGCGGCGGGGGAGGTGGAGAAGGAAGGGCTGACCCATGGGTCCCACTCGTCAGTCGGATGGGGTAAGGGGAAGGGAGGGAGCAGGTCGGCCGAGCTGTCCTCGAGCCATCCGACCTGGATCTGCTGGGGCCAGGGAGTGGAAAACAGGCCAAGCTGCTGCTCGGGCCAGAAAGGAGAGGGGAAGGGCTCTACTCTATTTCCTTTTTCCATTTTCCAAAAGGATTTTTAAATTGGGTTTTGAAATATTTGAGAAATTCAAATAACCTACAACAGTACAAAGAAGAAATGCTCCAGCATGAACCCATCATACATGTGTATGACCTAGGTTTGATTTTATATTTGAGAAAAATTATTATTTCCCTATATTAGAATGATCAACTAATTGCATAATTAACCACTATTTAAAAGAATGCAATTTTTCGGGTGTTACACGAACCGCAACGGGGCTCCGGCTTCTCCTCCGTGTCCGGCTCGGCGCGCTCCGCGGCGGCAACGCTCCGGCAGCTCCCCCTCCTCTGCTCCGCCTTTCTCCTACGCTCTCTCTCTCTCTTGGTGTGGTGCAGTGTGCCGGTCTGTGCCGCCGTGGCGGCGAGGGGAAATGAGGGTAGGGCTTCGGGGTGAGCTCCTTTTTATAGGCGAGCTTGGCCAGCTCCAATGGCGAACGGTCCTGATCGCGCTCGACCGATCGAAGGGCCGTGGCTCGAGTGGATCTAGGGCTCCGGATGGGCGCGGGTTCGCTTGGCGGCCAAGGAAAAGAGGGGACAGGAGGGGGACAACTTCTGCGGGGCGTGGCGCTGTCGGCCGTGGGTCCGGGGTCACGCCATTCGCGTGACACCCCCGGCAGGCGCGTCGCCTTCGTGAGGAAGAGAAACAGTGGAAGGGGAAGGCGGCTGACATGCGGGCCTGGGTTGGCAGCGAGCGCGAGCGCGAGCGCGTGTGTGCCGGTTGCGCGCGCGTTGCCGGGCCACAACGTGGGCCGACAGGCTGGCTTCCATTCTTCCTCTCTTCTCTTTTCTTTTTCTTTTTCTTAAGTGTATAAATACATATATTACCCATTTTAAGTATTGAGTAAATACAAACATAAATTGCAATAAATCCCAATTGTGATGCATAACCTATTATTCTATGTGAATGGAATTAAAATGCAAGCTATACTCCTTTATTTACCAAATTCATAATGAAACCTATATGCTTGCACAAGAAAAATGGGTTTTCATAATAAATAAATGAAAAATTTTAATTGGTTGGGATTTTTAGGTTGTGTGGATTTTTAGGGTTGTTACAGTCCTCCCCCCTCATTAGGATCTCGACCTCGAGATTCAGAGATAACGTACCCATCGAAGAGGTAAGGAAACATAATCCGCAAGTCCGATTCTTTCTCCCACGTAGCTTCTCTTTCAGTGTGATTGCTCCACTGTACCTTGCACATCGGAATAGTCTTGTTCCGCGTCTCCTTGGTATCCCGTGCCAAGATCTTGATCGGATGTTCCTTGTATTCAAGTGTGTCTTGCAGGTCTAATGCATCCGTAGGAACTTGCTCCTCGGGAAGCTTCAGACACTTTCTTAATTGCGAGACATGGAACACGGGGTGTACTCCAGATAATTCCTCCGGTAGTTCCATCTTGTAAGCAAGCTTTCCAACCCTTTTACAGATCTTGTATGGCCCAACATATCTTGGTGCCAATTTCCCTTTTACGTGGAATCTGACAGTGCCACGAAGCGGAGATACCTTGAGGTAGACATAATCCCCAACCTTGAACTCAAGCTCTCTACGTCTTCTATCTGCATAGCTCTTTTGCCTACTTTGTGCAATCCTCAAATTCTCTCTTACTTGGGCAACACCTTCTTCTGCTTCCACAATCTTAGCAGGACCGAAGAATGTCCTTTCACCTGGTTCTAACCACATTAGCGGGGTTCTGCACGGTCTTCCATACAACGCTTCAAATGGAGACATCTTAATGCTTGTCTGATAACTGTTGTTGTATGAGAACTCGGCGTGGGGTAGACAGCTCTCCCATCCTTCCTTGTACCTCAATACGCAAGCACGTAACATGTCCTCGAGAATCTGGTTCACTCTTTCTGTTTGCCCGTCTGTTTGCGGGTGGTATGCGGTGCTATAGTCGAGCTTCGTCCCGATGGACTTGTGCAAGGATTTCCAGAACTGTGATACGAACTGTGATCCTCGGTCAGATATAATACTCAGAGGTGCCCCATGTAACTTCAAAATATTTGATACGTACAGATCTGCCAGCTTTTCAGCTCTATACTTCCTTTTGACCGGTATAAAATGTGCAACTTTGGTTAGACGGTCCACTATTACCCATATAGAATCATATCCATGCTCGGATCGGGGCAGTCCTAATATGAAGTCCATGGATATGCACTCCCATTTTCATTCTGGTATCTCAACTGGTTGTAGCAACCCTGCTGGTCTCTGATGCTCGGCCTTGATTCTATTGCATGTATCACATCGGGCTACATGCCCTGCAATGTCTGTCTTCATATTCTCCCACCAGAAGTGCTTCCTTAGATCATGGTACATCTTGGCTGACCCTGGGTGAATGCAATATTTGGAGTCATGCCCTTCTGACAGAATCTCTTCTCGTATCGCTGAATCCGTCGGTACACAGATTCTATCTTTGTACCATACAGTTCCCTGCTCATCTTCTCGGTATTCGGGGCCTCTCCCCAGTTTCATCAAACCACGGATATAGTTTATCTCAGGACAGTTCTTTTGTGCTTCACGGATCCGTGAGGTGAGATTATACTCGACGCGAAGCTCATTTAGCATGCCATAGGAGACTACCTCGAGCTGGAATGCGTCGAACTCTCTCCTGAGCTCAGGCGGCATAGAGTTGGTGATGAGGGTATGGCAGTAGCTTTTGCGGCTAAGTGCATCAGCAACAACATTAGCCTTTCCTAGGTGGTAATGGATCTCAAGATCATAGTCCTTGATGAGTTCTAGCCATCTGCGCTGCCTCATATTCAGATCTTCTTGTGTGAAGAAGTACTTCAGGCTCTTGTGGTCAGTGTAGATGTCACACTTGTTGCTTATTAGATAGTGTCTCCAAATCTTGAGTGCATGTACCACGGCTGCAAGTTCTAGGTTATGAGTCGGGTATCGCTGCTCATGTTCCTTCAACTGTCTTGAGGCATAAGCTATCACCCTTCCTTCTTGCATTAGTACACAGCCCAAACCTTGCCGAGAGGCGTCACAATATACAACAAAATCTTTGTGAATATCGGGCAGGGCTAGTACAAGTGTAGTAGTGAGCTTCTCCTTCAAGGTCTGGAAACTCTTCTCACATTCAGGAGTCCATATAAACTTGTTCTCTTTCTTCAGCAAGTTGGTCATGGGTCTTGCAATCTTGGAGAAATTCTCAATAAATCTGCGATAGTATCCTGCAAGTCCCAAAAAGCTTCTGATTTCTGACACATTACGGGGTTGTTCCCACTCTTTCACAGCTTCAATCTTGGCTGCGTCTACTGCGACTCCTTCTCCTGACAGTACGTGACCAAGGAAAGCAACTTCCTCTAGCCAGAATTCACACTTGGAGAATTTGGCGTATAGTTGGTTGCGAGACAACCTCTCCAATACGGTCCTTAGATAATGTTCATGTTCCTCTTTTGTGGCTGAGTAAACCAATATATCATCAATAAATACCACTACAAACTTGTCTAGCTCTTTCATGAAGATCTTGTTCATCATGTTCATGAAGTATGCTGGAGCATTATTGAGTCCAAATGAGACTACTGTGCACTCATACTGTCCATATCTAGTGACAAATGCAGTCTTCGGGATATCCTCTTCCCTGATCTTCATCTGATGGTACCCTGATCGGAGATTAATCTTTGAGAAGTACTTGGCCTTACTCAATTGATCTAACAGATCATCGATGCGGGGCAGTGGGTACTTGTTCTTGACTGTGACCGCATTCAGATTCCGGTAGTCAATGCACATCCTCAACGTGCCATCCTTCTTCTTGACAAACAAAACGGGAGATCCCCAGGGCGAGGCGCTAGGCCTAATGAAGCCCTTCTCTAGTAATTCTCCCAGCTGCTTCTTGAGTTCCTTCAACTCATCAGCCGACATTCTGTAGGGTCTTTTGGCAATCGGTGCAGTTCCTGGCATCAGCTCTATAACAAACTCCACATCTCTATCTGGTGGCATTCCTGGCAACTCCTCTGGAAATACGTCATTGAATTCACAGACTACTGGCACATCTCTGAATGTCAGCTCCATTTTATCTGCCTTAGTCTCCAGAGCACATAGGAGGGCTTGGACTCTCTCGGTTTGGGGTACACATCGGACGGCTGTTCCCCAAGGGTGGGTTACCTGAACATATCTAGGTGAACAAGATATCACTCCCCGGTGTTTGGTTAGCCAGTCCATGCCTAAGATGACATCTAAGCTATTGGAGGGTAGTAGGGTTAGGTCAGCTCGAAAGTCAAGTCCCTCGATTGTGATTATCACTCCCCTACATATGTGAACGCTTCTGAAGGTTCCTAAGGGCGAGCTAGTTAGGATGGGGTTTGCTCTCGGGGTTACAGGTATGTTATGCTTACATGCATATGCAGATGAAATGTACGAACATGTAGCTCCCGAATCAAACAGAACTGTAGCCATGTTACCCTGAACTAGGAACGTACCGTACACAGCATCAGGTGCAGCTTCAGCTTTCTCAGCGGTCATGTGGTTCAGTCTTCCTCGGGCAGCAGATCCCCAGTTTGGTGTACCCTGTGTAGCTGCTGGTGCACGGTTGAGGTCGGGGCACACAGCCACACGGTGTCCAGGCTTTCCGAATCCGAAGCAAGTGAAGGGCGCACTGCCTGCTGTGGCTGTCGCAGGAGCCTTCCAATTGCTTGTCCTTGGCGTGTTGGTAACGGGGGCGGGTGTGTTCTGCACAGCTCGAGTCGGCGCAGGGTAGGTCTGAGCGGGGCGGTGATAGTTGCTGCTGTTGATACCACCACGGCTCGTTCCCGAAGAAGGTCCCTGGCGAGTTCGGAAAGGCGGGGGTGCACCTGTTCGCTGTCTCTGGGGTGGAGCAGTGCGAGCGGGTCCCTCAGAGCGGCGCTTCTTTCCCTTGTTCTGGGCCTTGAATTCCAGTCGTGCTTCCATGCGATCCTTCTCGATCTCAATACAGCGGTCATTCAGCTCACGCAGAGTGTAGCTCTTGTTCCCTGACAGAGCTAACCTGATCTTGGTCTGAAGTCCCTTCCTGTAGTAGTACATCTTTTCCTTCTCGGAACTCACGCAAGACGCAGGTGCGTAGCGGAGCAAGCAGTTGAAGCGGGTGGTGTACTCGTGGATCCAGTCAGCTCCCTGGGAGATGTTGCGAAACTCGTTCTCCTTGGCCTCCATGACTCCCTCAGGAATGTGGTGGTCACGGAAAGCCTTGGTGAACTCATCCCAGTCAATGCGGGCTGGGTCCTCGTGAGCGCTGGTGTAGTTGTCCCACCATGCACGTGCAGCACCGGTCAGCTGGTGGCTAGCAATCCCAACACACTCCTCGTCGGAGCAAGTGGTCAGGTCCAGCTTCTTCTCCATCTCTTTAAGCCAATCGTCGGCAGCGAGGGGATCGCTGTCGGTCCCGTCGAAGGTAGGTGGCCTCAGCTTCAGGAAACCCTCCAGTTTCCTTTGGAAGTCATTCTGGGGTAGCCCGTGGTGCCTGTTCATCCCAGTAGCTATGGCATTCAGCAGCTGGGTCTGCTGAGCCATCACTTCCGCCAACGTCGGTGGCGGCGGCGGTGGCGGTGGCAGAGGCACGTTCTCGCCTTGTGGAGGCGGATCGTTCACCGGCGGTGCATCCTCTGCCCGGCGCAGCTCTTCTTCCAGGTTAACTCTAGCACATCTGCCAGCTGGGCGTCCACGGTTGTGACCACGCCCACGTCCTGGCGCAGGCGCGGGGGAGGGCTGGCGGTTCTCCAAACGCGCAGAACGTCTCATCGACATCTGAAATTATTAGGTACGTGCTCAGTGTAGTAATAATCTTGTAGTGGTTTAAGTAGGAGTTAGATGTTTTTAACGATTTAAATGAATTAAAACATTTTTCATGCTATCCTACACTCAACCAAAGAAGCATAGAGAACCATAAGAAGCATAAGATCCAAATGTCACTCATCACATGGTTATTATTACATAAAGGATGTTCCTAGCTGCTAAGAAGATCGTGCTATGCGCAGAGAGCCAATGACAGGGTAACTCATGGTATCACTAGTCTAAGGGCCACGCAGGGTCCCATAAGCTACTGGTGCATAAGGTCGAGTACGACGTCGGGTATGCGGTTGTCCTCCGCCTCGATCTCGTCGTCGGTCATGGTCAGGCGCTTGACATAGTCGAGAGCTACAGCTAGCTCTGTGGTGGCCTCAATCTCCTGCATCCTTAGAGACGGACACGCTCCCAGGTTGAGCGTAGTAAGTGGTATGCGGAAGTCTCCCTCCCGGGGCTTCACCATCTCCAGTGGGGGAAGCGAACTCTGTACCTTCCGGACCTCAATCGCTCTCCTGGCGTCGGACTGCTTCCAAGCTGTCTCTGTCCTCCGTAGCTTGTCCTTTAGGAACCCCACCATCTTCACGCGGTCGATCAGAATCCCTTGGTTGCGGGTGGACTTCTCCTCGGCTTTCTCCAACTGCTTCTCCAACTCCCTGATCCTGGAGCGCAACGTGCTCATCTCGACTCCTCTGTCTCTGCTCCTCTGCTCCCTCTCAGCAAGCGCTCTCTCCTTGTCGTCCAGCCTCCTCTGTAATCCCAATACTCTGCTGTTCAGGTAGTCATTGCGTAGCCCAAAATCTCTGATCTTGTCTCACAAGTCGGCGATCTCGGCTCGGTGTAACTTATCACGGCGCTGCATCTCCAACTGCAAGTCAGTGACTGCTCTGCTCAAACTCTCCAGGGTCTGAGTCCCTTTCTGCAAACTGTCCTCGACCTCTGCCATGCGTGCTCGGTCACGCTGCCTCCTTTGCTCCAATGAGCTGATGAACTCGTCCTGCTCCTGGAGGTGGTGTGCCACTATGCGTAGGCAGGGGTCAGTCTCGGCCTGAACGATCTGGCTGGTGTACAGAATCCTCTGAATGGGGTCAGGGTGCAGCTCCAAGGCCTGAGGTAGCAGACGGAAGTGGGTCCCCTTAAGGTACTCGTATGCTGTGTACACAACTGCGCGTAGTACCTTGCGGGAGACAGACTGTACTCCGTCCTCTACAGTCTCTCCAGCAGTGTAGTCAGTAAAAACCGGCATTCCTGGAAGGGTCAGGCTGACGGGTGTCTCAACTCTGGTAGTGACAGGTCCTTTAAACCTCTCAGCCTCGACAAGCTTTCCTCGGCTGAAGTACTGAATCTGGTCAGACGGTGCTCCCAGCTCCTCCAGCACCTGGCGTAGTACCATGGCAAATCCGCCGTGGTTCCTCCCATTGATCGGGATCTCAATAGTGCCGTCGTGCAGTGGACGAAGTGGTGGTCCAAGGCTGGTCATCTGCGAATTTTAGCAAGAAACGGATTAGCAGGTCCTTGTATTAGATAAGCCATTGCATAAAAAGTGAATGCAAGGTCGGTAATATAACCGAAAGAGAGTCTGGCTTCCTATTCTAACGTCCATTTTCTATGGGTCTCGTCCTACAGTCAAGTATGGCTCTGATACCAACAGAAATGACCTTGATTTCCGCGAAGGGAAATCCACAGGCTCGAATTGTAATTCAATAGATTGCTTGGGACAATCCATGAAATTACCCATATCTCAGTTGACACCAGGATCCATACAACGGTAATTAAGTCTTACATAAACATTTATTACATCGCCACACTGGCGGAATCAACATTCAGAGAAGCTTTAGAAGATGCGGAAATGTTTCATCCTTCACGGCCAACTTGAGTGTAGCACGTGACCCTATTCCTCGCCATCGTCTTCCTCGAAGTCGTACTCATTCTCGTCACCTGACAGCAAATTTATCAGTACGATTTGTACTGGCCACGGAGCCCACCTATGCAGCATTTGCTTTGTGGAAAGTGGATGCAAGGCTATACAAGCAGACCTATAGGCTGAGGTTTCCTATGCAGCTATAATCAATGTTTATTTAGTCAAGTTTTATCTCCAGTTAACACCATCATCCCTTTCCCATCACCACATCTCACTTACCCACACCTCGCTCTCATTCGACAGGCCCAACTCCCTCTCGGGCCTATCTCAGCGGCACACTACCACAACGGGTACACTGCCGAAAAAATGTCATCCAGGGGGAGAAGAGAACACTCACTACACTAGTAGAAGCTTCACAGGAAAGGTCCATAGCCAACAGGTTGGCATATGTATCGATCGAACAACCGTACACTCTGCAGAGGTTTCACTACCCACAAGATTAGCCATCATAGGTGTTGCGCAAACACCTAGGCAGAATTCCGGGTGCTTGCTTGCCTAGGTCGATGCCACCCTACCACTCAGCCCTGGGATATTCCGAATCCTACACCGTTATGCTGAGACTGGGAGACACAGTACCGGGCCCATCCAGTGGTACTGCGCATCTAGAACGGAACGGAAACCCATCGACCGTGTCCGCCCACCCTTATCACCTCTCAACCTAGTAGTAGTGGCACCGTCCTACCAAGTAGTCCAACCATCTCCCGCCCATCAGAAGCGAGTGAGTAGAAAAGGATTCCCATGAACCTGAAACTAGTCCGTCCTAGGTTTGACCAAGCAGGTATCTTCACTTAGGGGATACTCTCCCCGTGCCATCATAGCACCTCCGTCCACAGGCTTCAAACCACCAAGGCTATCCCACCCGGAACCTCCTCAACAACTTTATCCGCCACAGGTATCTCGCTTGGGGATGCCCAGGTTGCACCCCCGGCACGACTTGCCCCATGGGCTTGTCTCACATCCCACTTGGTCGACATCAACCCTTACCACGCACCCAAGACGCACGCAGCACTCTCTCCCAGTGGTTATAATCAGATATACACCGTCCCAATTCCACCACATAGCATATAGCAAGTAGTAAGTAGTGAAAAAGTAACAGTAAATTAAGCAGTAGCTAACCTAGCAGCGGTCAGCAGGGTAAAGTCTTATCAAGGCAGGGAATTCAAATAGACTACCATGCAACCAATCCATACATAATCATAAAGCAATAGCAACAATGTCATTTGCAATGCGTAAATAGGATCTAAGGATTTGGTGGGGCGTGGCACCTTCGTAGTCGTCTCCTAGCTCCTGAAGGTACTCGTGGTCGTCTTCCTTAGTCAGATCCTCCTCCGGCTCTGAAATCGAACACGAAATAGTCGCGTCAGCGACTCCTATAGAGTATTTCAGAAAAATCCAATAAAATAAAGAGCCAAATGCACACAAATATAGTCTTAGATTGTAGATCTCATTTTTCTGAGAATTTTGATATATGGTGCGCAATTTTTGGACATCGTATGAATAAGTTATGAATTTCCGAAGATTATCCTATTTTCTGAAAATGGAAAATGGCCGATTAATCAGGGGCAGCTCGGGATTGGTCCACGTGGCACGCGGGTCCAGTAGTGCGGCATGTGGCGCCTCATCAGAACACAGACCCGATGGTCGCCCACCAGGTGTTCGATGCTGGTTCCCAGAGAGTCGCCGGCGTCGGCGTAGCTCGGTGGTTGGTCGGGCGAGCTCGACGTTGGTCGGGGGCGTCGGCGTAGCTCGGCGGTGGTCGGGCGAGCTCGACGGTGGTCGGGGGTGGTTCTCAGAGGTCGGGGGTGGTTCCCAGAGGTCGGGAGGCGTCGGCGTAGCTCAGTGGAGCTCGGCGTAGCTCGGCGTAGTTCGCGGAGCTCGGCGTAGCTCGGCGGAGCTCGGCGTAGCTCGGCGGGGCTCGGCGTACCTCGGCGTACCTCGGCGGGGCTCGGGCGAATCGGACATTTGGGCGCCGAGGGTGCCGCTCTCCCGAGCTCTCCCGGGGAGGCTCGGGCGAATCGGAGATTTGGTGCGCCGAGGGTGCTGCTCTCCCGAGCTCTCCCGGGGAGGCTCGGGCGAATCGGAGATTTGGTGCTAGCAGGGTTCCAGGGCGTCTGTTCAAGGCGGCGGTGTCTCTCCGGTGCGGCGGACGATGACAGGGCGGCGATGACCATATTTCGGCAAGACAGGGCTCGGCTTTCCCCAATTGGCGTGCTCAGGCAGTCGTCCGACCAGATGGTGGCGGGTTAGAGTCGTGGTATGGCCTCCTTGTCTCCCACGGCATACGGCGGTTCTCCGACGAGGTGGAGGCGCACGTAGCCAAGGCGACAGACATGATTCGGGGTTCGGCTATCTACGCGGCGGTGCCGAGGCAGACTTGGCGAACCTCGTCGGCCTTTCTCCGCAGCGCGAGGCGACCGGGGGTACTCGGAACGGATTTTTGGCGAGGCGGAATGTGTCGGCGGCGATCACGTTTCCCCGAGAACGCACCTCTCGGTGTTCCGGGCTATGGAGGTTCGATCTTCCGCAACTAAGCTTGTCCGAGGTGGTCGGTTTTTGTTCCTGGTCGCGGTATTGAGATGCTCCGGTCATCGGCGGCGATGTCGCCGCGACTGTGAGGTTCCGGCGGGGCTAAGGAGGTCTTCTAGGAATACGCCTCCAGGGTCTATGGCGATGGTATACCAACTACCAATTTTGGCTACCGAGATTCCCAAGGTGCTCGGTTGTGGCGGCAGCGTGTCGCCGACGACGGCGGAAGGCGGCAACGCGGCTACGACCATGTCTTGGTTCAATCGAATGCGGTCTTGTCAAATTGGTGGGGCCAGAGAAGCATATAACACTCTAGTGGCAAACTTTAGCCATGGCATGGCCTTCTTTTGGCGACGGCTCGCGGCGGCGCTCCGGTAAGGTCGCGGCGCACGCGGCCAAGGCGATTCAGGTGGTTCCGGCTTCAATCCCGCGAGGCGGGTTCGTTCGCGAGGTCTCGGTGTACCATCTTGGCTCCCTCCTACCGCGCGAGATACTCAGCTAGACCCTGAATGGACTTCGCCGCGCCAGAACGTGCTTTGGCGAGCACGTCTTCCCGCGAGCGCATCGTGCTGCGCTCCGGGGCCATGGATGGTCGGTCTTTACGATTCAGGCTAGTCCGACGTGCCCGTGGAGCTAGTGGTCGTGCCGATGGGTGGCAGGACGATGCTACTGGCTCAGGTGCTCGGGAACGCCGACGAGACGGCGGCGCTCCGAACGCCCATGACTGCGGTGCCCGTCGAAGTCACTCCAGTGTATATGCGCGTCACCCGTTTGGCTTGGCAGGTCTTGTGTGTGTGCGCGGTGTTCCAGGGTCGGAATCGACCCGTGGCCTACACGCTCGTGAAGCCGAGCGCCATGGCCCAAAGCACGGCGAGATTGGCAAGGTGCTCGGGTGGCTCACCGCGGTGTCGGTGAAAATAGGATGGCGATGCAGTGGCGAGTCGGAGCCGTGCAGAGCGTACGCAGTGCCGTGCCGAACCGCAACGGGGCTCCGGCTTCTCCTCCGTGTCCAGCTCGGCGCGCTCCGCGGCAGCAACGCTCCGGCAGCTCCTCCTCCTCTGCTCCGCCTTTCTCCTACGCTCTCTCTCTCTCTCTCTCGGTGTGGTGCAGTGTGCCGGTCTGTGCCGCGGTGGCGGCGAGGGGAAATGAGGGTAGGGCTTCGGGGTGAGCTCCTTTTTATAGGCGAGCTTGGCCAGCTCCAATGGCGAACGGTCCTGATCGCGCTCGACCGATCGAAGGGCCGTGGCTCGAGTGGATCTAGGGCTCCGGATGGGCGCGGGTTCGCTTGGCGGCCAAGGAAAAGAGGGGACAGGAGGGGGACAACTTCTGCGGGGCGTGGCGCTGTCGGCCGTGGGTCCGGGGTCACGCCATTCGCGTGACACCCCCGGTAGGCGCGTCGCCTTCGTGAGGAAGAGAAACAGTGGAAGGGGAAGGCGGCTGACATGCGGGCCCGGGTTGGCAGCGAGCGCGAGCGCGTGTGTGCCGGTCGCGCGCGCGTTGCCGGGCCACAACGTGGGCCGACAGGCTGGCTTCCATTCTTCCTCTCTTCTCTTTTCTTTTTCTTTTTCTTAAGTGTATAAATACATATATTACCCATTTTAAGTATTGAGTAAATACAAACATAAATTGCAATAAATCCCAATTGTGATGCATAACCTATTATTCTATGTGAATGGAATTAAAATGCAAGCTATACTCCTTTATTTACCAAATTCATAATGAAACCTATATGCTTGCACAAGAAAATGGGTTTTCATAATAAATAAATGAAAATTTTTAATTGGTTGGGATTTTTAGGTTGTCTGGATTTTTCGGGTTGTTACATCAAGACAGGGGACAAGACAGAGGCAGGCATAGGATAGGCAAAGGTGAGGCGGAGGGAGGTGGAGGCAGAGGCGGGGCGCAATCGGGGTTGAGGTGGAGGCACATAGGGGAGTCAGCGTCGATGTATGTGGTGGTGTAGGAGGGCATTTGGATACCAAAGAAACAAGGAAAATAATGAAGACTAAGAGTGAGACAAAAATAAAAACAAGAAAACAGAAAAATATAAAGACATTATGTATGTTTTTTTATCCATTTTATTTAATGGAAATGCTCTGGCTCAGACGTCCCTCATTTTTCAAAGGCCCCACTTCCCTCGGTACTCGCCCACCGTCTCATCCACTCATCTGCTCTTCCGCTCTCACAAAAAAAGAGAAATCTCCACCGTTGCTTATCCGCTCGTTTGATTGCCGCACTCCATCCGTCCATAGATCTGGTGGCCCTCTCCGCCACACCAGTGAGATCCATGGAAGGAACGAGATCTACTCGTCTCCAGCAAGATCCATGCAGGTGGCACGACGATGTTGCAGGGAGTCTGTGGCTCTCCCCCACTCTGGTATGATGCCCTCCGCCCCTCCCCACAATGATGGCGCCTTGTCTCATCCCGACGACCAAGCTCCTCCCATTCCGGCTGCCATATGGCGCTCCCCGTGCTATGATGTCTCCTCTTTATGTTGCGATTGTATGTTCATTTGTTCAGGGGTTTCAGATGTTTGCAATTGAATCATATGGATGTTGCGAAAGCAGATTGGTGGGATGTTGGACATATTTCATATATTGCAAGTGTTTTCGAATGTATGTTGCGGTTTTGTTCAAAATGTTTCGCCCGTTTATAGATGCATGTTGCAATCGTTCTGTTCGGGATTTAATTCAACATTTTATTGCACATGTGTATGAGATGCAGGTGTGTTCAGAGGCATGTTGCAAACATTATTTTCAAAATGTTTTACCTATTTCTAAAAGTATGTTGCAATCGTTCTGATCTATATATTTCATATAATCGACATAAAAGTTTAAATAATATATATCTAAATATTTCAGTTGTTTCAGCCTTATGTTATAGTAAGTTATTCTAGCTTGTTTTATGTTATCTAGTTGAATGGGGGCGCGCGCCTCACCAAGAGGCTAGCGAACGAAGGCGCGGCCGCTAGGGCGGTGGGACGGGGGTGCCGTGGTCATGGGGGCACTGCCACGTGCTCGTCGTGCGCGTCGTGCGGTGCTAAGTTACATGCAGCGGGCTGCGGGGCGCGCTGAGATGTTGGGGGCTAGGCACATTGGGATGTTGTGTTCACTGCTAGGGCTGAGCGACGTCCATATGCGTTGCTTGGCATCAGACGTTCGGTGGAAATGGCTCTATTTCTAGGATAAAAGGAGCGTCAGCTCCTCGGGAGGGAGCGACGTCCACGTCGCCCCAAATCCCCTCGGCCATCAGATCTTCAATCGTACGACTCAAATCATTTGAAGCGGATTCCATCGAAAGCAGCTTCTCCCAATTTCAAAAAAGAAAGCAGCTTCTCACGTTTTTCCATAGCTTCTTCCCGCTTCTTTGCTTCGCGGCTTCTTTTTCGAATCTAACTAATCAAATATATATGAGCAAATTATTTTCTTGACCCTGAAAAAAAATTCGACTTAATTTCTTTGCCATTTTCATTGAACTTTGTTATTTCACCCTAAAACGAATTTCGCTTAGTTTCTTTGCCCTTTTCGTCAGACCAAAGTACTTTGAAAAATCATATAACTCTTTATTACGACATCGGATGACGATGGTTTTTACGTGAAAAATTTAGATCACTCAAAATGAAATTATCTTAGTTTTCTGGCCCTTCCGGCCAGACCAAAATAATTTGATAGCGACGTCCACGTCGTCCCAAATCCCCACGACCGTCGGATCTTTCATCGTGCGACCTAAATCATTTGAAGCGGATTCCATAGAAAGTAGCTTCTCATAATTTCAAAAAAGAAAGCAGCTTCTCACGTTTTCCATAGCTTCTTTCTGTTTCTTCTTTGCTTCGCGACTTCTCTTCCGAATCTAACTAATCAAATATATATGAGTAAATTATTTCCTTGTCCTTGAAAAAAGTTGGACTTAATTTCTTTGCCCTTTTTTCAATAAACTTTGCTATTTCACCCTTAAACGAAATTCGCTTAGTTTCTTTGCCATTTCCGCTAAGCCAAAGTACATTAAAAAATCATAACTCTTCAATGTGACATCGGATGATGACGACGATTTTTATGTGAAAATTTTAGATCGCCCAAAATAATTTCTTTGCTCTTTTTTCATCCAACTTTACAATTTCACCCTAAAACGAAATTCGCTTAGTTTTTTTTCCCTTTCCACCAGACCAAAGTATTTTGAAAAATCATAACTCTTCAATGCGACATCGGATGACGATGATTTTTATATGAAAATTTTGCATCGTCCAAATTCTCTTAGTTTCTTGGCTCTTCTTGCCAGACCAAATAATCAAAGCTCTTCAATGCGACATCGGATGAAGATGATTTTTATATGAAAATTGTAGATTTCAATGAGATCTACAACTTTATAGTTCTAAATTTTTCCATTGAAGAAGTTCCGGTGCTAAAAAAATTAATATAGACCAAAATACTGATCGTGCGATCTAAATCATTTCAATCGGATACTATCGAAAGCAATTTCTCACGCTTTTCCATATCTTTTTTTCCGCTTCTTCTTTGCTTCGTGGCTTCTCTTCTGAATCTAACAAATCAAATATATATGAGCAAATTATTTCTTTGATCTTGAAAAAAGTTCGATTTAATTTATTTGCCCTCTTTTTATCGAGCTTTGCTATTTCACCCTAAAACGAAATTCGCTTAGTTTCTTTGCCCTTTTGGCAAGACCAAAATAGTTTAAAAAATAATAACTCTTCAGTGCGACATCACATAACAATGATTTTTATGTGAAAATTTTTTATCGCGCAAGACGAAATTCTCTTAGTTCCTTGGCCCTTCCGGCCAATCCAAAATAATTTAAAAAATCGTAGCTCTTCAATGCGATATCGGATGAAGACGATTTTTATATGAAAATTGTAGATATACAATTTTCATATAAAAATCATTTTCATCCGATGTCCTATTAAACACTTATGATTTTTTAAAATATTTTGATCTCAATTATTTACTTAAAAAAATTCATGTGACCATCTGGACGCGCGCGAGGGCGCGCGCCTTTTACTAGTTTATTTAAACCGTCAAAAGAACGTTTTTATCAAACGTTTTTCCATCCAAAAAGTCAGAGCCAGAAAAACATAAATCCTGAAATTAACATATCGCCGGCGCAACTCAGTGAAACACGCCTCAAACCACAAGCTACCAATCATGAACTTAACATATCGTCGACAGACAAAACCGCCGAGCACAAATCGTGGACGAGTGATGAGCGCAGATAAGACGGCCTTTAATCGAGTGCGGAGCTAAGGGGGCTTTGAGGATTAAAAAAAGCATTGGACAGTTCTTCCTTTAATTTTGACAACAATGCAGGTACTGTACTCCTTTTCTTGCCAGAGTTGACTTTGTTAGAAGTTTTGGGCGGCTGTGGCCCAAATATCTCTGTAGAAATTTTAAAGGCCCATTTAGATATGCATGGTATGGTGGGGACTTTAGTTCCACCTCAACTTAAAAGTGTGTGCTATCTCCAACTAGTTGAAGCTATGTGAGAGAGGAAAAAAAAGAAGAAACACGCGCGCTCGCTCGCTCGCCGGGCCGGGCCAGGCGGGGCGGGGCTAATGGGCGCGCACACACGACATGCGTGTGAATGGTCCCTCGATTTCCCGCTAGAAAATTGCGCTGGCCTATTTTGGTAAGTAATTAATCTCGTATTATGGTAATGGTTAAAACGGCAAGTCAATTATCATGATGCTGTAATTGAGCGGCTAATTGGTTTCCTTAGCTACGACCTGTTTTGGTAAGCAATTAATCTCGTATTATGGTAATTTTTGAAACGACAAGTCAATTATCATAATACTGTGATTGAGCGGCTAACTGGTTTCCTTAGCTGCGACGCGTGTATAAATAAAGGGCGAGACATTGTCCTCATTACACAGAGAATTCATCTCTTCAAGTTCCACTGTGCTGCGCTGCAGCCGTCTTCCCTATCCCGCCGTCGACATGCCATCGACGCTGAGAGAGCAGGCTCCAAAGCCGACGTCTCCTCGTGTCCCTACACGGGGTAGGGAGCGTATCAGGTTCTTAGTAAGCGGTGTCGCGACTGCTCACTAGACGTCTTCTTACCTCTCCGTTGCTGATCCGGATCTTCGTCGACGGTCTGCTTCGTCTTCATCTTCGCTCGACATCCCCACCGTAAGGATGTCTATTCTTTCTTTGTTGTTTGTTTTCGTATTTTCTCTGTTGATAGCACTAGATTGCGCGGTTATGCCTCAGATCGTAGTGCTATGGTTAAATCAAATATCTATGATACATATTGTTAGTTTTTTTCTTATTATCGGAATTATTAATTTGTGCATCGGTAAATTGCTGTTATTTCCAACAGACTTCAGCTCGGAGCTTGGATGTGTCCACTCGGCAGCAAGCCACGTTCTTGCTGAACATCTTTAAATTTCACGTTGCTCGAATTAAAAATTCCCGCATCAGTGCATAACGCATTCCACGAGAACGACATTTATCCATTGCGGCCCAATATAGATGAGCAAGAAACTCTAAAACACACCTACCTACCTATGAAATAGTAAACATATGTAGAGTTCGTGTAATCACGTTACTAACTAGCCAGTGGTCAGTTGTCACCAATGTCAACTCTCCAGTTAGCTAACTAGCGTTCGTAACAACCATCGCACATCGCCGCGCGCGCTGAACTCAAGTACATTATGTTATCATCATCGGGTAGCTAGCTTGGATGAGTTGACCTTTTCAGCAATACATTGTACACGCACTGCGTACGTTTTTGTTAAGAACGGAAGACCGCCGCCTATGTTTGTCGTACGCTACACTGTACTTTGCAGTTTACAAAGGAACATACAGTACATGTTGCAACCTGTGTCGCAACCACCTGAAGATTGTGACCATGTACCGAGTTGCAAAGCAATGATACAAGAGGTACGCAATAGTATAATGGCCATATATGGGACAGCGCGAACCCACATAATATTACAGGCTGATGGCACGATAAGCACTCTATCCGCGTTCTCTATATAAACATGCATCAGCACGTACATTTGTCACCACCAATAGTACGCACGTCTTACCGCCGTACCGTCTCCCAACTCGATCCCATACCGATCTCAGAGAGGAATAAGCGAAGCACATTGGATCAAAAATTCAAAATCATCAAATGGATATCGGCGTGATCGTCCTGTCCCTCGTGGTGGGGTTGTTTGGGGTGGCGAGCGCCGTGCTGGGGTTCATCGCCGAGCGCACAAAGCTCACTGTAAGCGACAACAAGCAGCAAAAACACCTTATATTTGACCAATTGACCGTTGTTCTCTTTTCCGTTTGCAAGATGCTTCCAGCCTTCAAGTAATGGCCGACGACGTACTAATCGTTTCTTGCATGCAGCCACACGACATCGACGTCGACTTCTTCAACGGGGAGTGCGACTACCCGGCCAACCAGGCTTACCTGCTGTCGCTACTCGCGATCCCGCTGCTGGCGGTGGCTATGATCATCGCCTCGCTCGCCGGCGGCTGCTGCAGGCCGCGCCACGGCGCCGCGTCCGAGTCCAAGCGGGTCATCGGCATCGTCTGCGCCGTCCTCTCATGGTACGTACTACGTAGCAAGCAACGTGCTGGTGGAGTGGTGGTAACCTGGCAAGTTTTATTTGGTAATAATAACGTACGTCGGCGCCGAACGAATTAATTACCGGAGCATTATGCATATCTGTAGGATAGCGGCGCTGATTGCTGGGGTGATCTACGCGAACGGCGTGGCGTGGAACCTCCCCGTGACAAGGTACGACACCTCATTGTGCAGGCTCCTCAGGGACGGGTACTTGAGGATGGCGGCCTGGCTGAGCCTCGCCGCCACCGCTCTGGCGATCACGTCGTATGGCACGCTACGCGCGCAGGCGGCGGCGGCATCGGGACCCAAGCCTGATGATGGCTCGTACCCGCCGGCTGCGGAAGCCATCGCGGTTCCGGCGGAGACGCAGTGGTCCGCTCCTCCTCGGACACACGGGCAGATGCAGTGGACGCTCCCGGAGGTCCCTCGGCACCCTGTAGGAGGATACAACCGGACACCATACCGTGAGGTGGCTACCCCTCCTCGGCGTCAAGCACAGCCAGCGATAGAAGTGATGATGGCCTGAGAAGACACGACGACCTTCGTACCCCTTGTACGTGTTATGGAATGTGCGCCCTAAGTTGATTTCGTGTGTGTCATCCACAATGTGAGAAAAAGAAACATTGTGGCGATGCACCATAGTAAAGTCAGGTAAGAAATAGACCACAGGCTTAATGTCGCACCGTAACGAATAAAAAAGTATTTCTTTCTAGGAAAAGCTGGTAGCCGCATTCGGAAGGTCAGATGAAAGAGGACAGGACGATGAATGTGTGCGGCTCAAGATTTTTCTATTGTACGCAGGGGTCCCACCTTAATATGCATATGCATCATAACCATTGTGCGCTTAGATACTAACTGTCAGCCACTTCTTGTGGGACCCAGCTTAAGGTGAATTTTACATGCAACATTGCGCATGTTCTTAGAGTAAAATGTAGGCATCTGGTAGGCAATCGTTATATCCCGTCCGATATTTCTCCTTTGGCGTCTTCTATTTTGTGTATCTGACACGCACGGATCACTTCTAGTCACGCACGGATCACTTCTAGTCTAGACACAAACGCTCTGTTCGGCTGGCTGGTACGGTACGGCTAGTTGACTAATTGTTCTAAAAGAAAAACACTGCTGAATGGCTAGCTGGTGCTGCCTGGACCAGCCAGCCGAACAAGGTGCTACAAGAGGAAAGACGGAGCTCGTGGGAGATTTGAGAGGGTGTTTGGCAGGGCTCCTCAAGCTGAGCGGCTTCTCAAGAGGAGCCGGAGCTATTTATGACTCCTCCAAAACAGCTCTGGTTTCTCTGTTTTGCACTAAAAACGACTCTTCCGGTAAATCGTTTGACAAGGCTTCTCTGGAGTCTGGAGGAGCCGGAGTCAATGAGAAGCCCTATAAACAGGCCCTGAGAGGCTATTTTTTGGTTTAAAAACTGAACCAGGCGACTTTCATTGGGTAAAAATCGGACCTCAGCACTCAAAACCCAACATATGAGAGTACTTTGCCTGGCAGCCACATTTGCCTAGTGCTAAGCCAAACAGCCCTGTCTAGTGTAATAGGTATGATTTCTAATGTATATTGCGATGTTAGGGTGAGAACCAATCCAAACAGCCCTGAGTTCCCTCTATCTAGTGTAACAGGTACGAATTCGTCGTTAAACTAAATTTAAACCCATTTACCTAGATCAGTATATTGCAATGTTAGGGTGAGAACCTATTTTTGGGATCATGAGTCATGACATAAAATGCGGATTTCTTTTGTTCGGTCTCACATTGGATCCATTGCAGTCCGCGATAATCTCAAAACTGAGTGCGACAATTTTGGCAACGACGACTAGGGAGCTCTAGAAATGTATGGCTAGCTTTTTATTTGGGCCCACAAATGACAAAATTTTGGGGGGGGGGGGGGGGGGGGGGGGGGGGGGGGGGGGGGGACAGTTCTGTGACCGAACAAAAAAAATGATCATGGTATTGAAATGAAGGAAATTACTTTATTTCTTGTAAAAGGCGTCAAAGGAAATTCTAATGACTTCCATGATAAAATAAGTCCTCTCTCCTTTGTCAATGTTGATTGAAATTCTCTATTCAAAACCCAAAGGGCTATACATATCTTTTGAACCAAAGTATCAATTTCTTGGTCGATGAGTCCCTGTGCGGCTGTGCCGGTTGCGGCTAGCAGAGCTGATCGACATCGTAGGCGTAAGGAGATTAGGCGAACAAGAGGGTCAGTGCATGTATAACTTATAAGGGGTAGAGATCAAACGAGGCGAAGCTAAGGTTCAGCGAACACTGACGTATTATCTTAACCCGTGGCATCACATGAGAACTGCGCAAGTAGATAACTGGGAAACCTTTTTTCCTAAGGAAAAAAAAATGAAAAAAAAATCCCTGGTCATGCTAAATCATGTGCCTGCAAAGTTGATTCCCAGTCTGATGTACAATGTGCGTGTGAATGTATGGAGGTACTGTATTTTCTACCATATTTTTTTATAACAAACAACTTCATTAGCAGCAAGATGCTGCATGTATGGAGACGAACTCCAAATTTACACCCACATTATGTCTGGAGGAAGTGCGTGCTAATCAGATCCTGTTTACGAAGGTAGGAAAATTTCGTAAATGTATTTGGGGCTCTGGAGTTTCTATATGTTTTCAATTACCAGAAAGCAAGTGTGCATTCCAGCAGCTATGCTGATGATTCTTACGGTATGCTTCAGGCCCTCAACTGTGTCTTCCCATGGATCTGACTAGAGTTGCAGCTTGAGTTTCTCAAGCTCAAACACTGAAACACCCATGTGCAACGCTCGAAGGCACTAATCACACGGCAAATGCTATGAAGCTAACCACTCGGCAACGTGACAAAAATTGAAATGGTGCTGATGTTTTCCTTTATTTCTTTTGCCATTTTGTGAAGGTATATATAGTACATAGCTACATAGTACTACAGTTTTCACATGAGCAAGCTTCATCAGTGTACAAAGTAAACACCCAATTAGCAAAAGGCGTCAGTGGTCACCTCTGCTCTGTAGTCGCCACCGACAATCTCTTTCTCTTCACAGGGAGGAGCCGCAGAAGGGGCAGAACCGGAACTGCGGATCGACGGCGCGGCTGCAGGCGCCGCACCTCGCCTCCCGGGGCAGCAGCGAGTAGGGTCCGGGCTCCGCGCCGAGGGAGCCCGGCGCGAGGAGGCCGCACTCGCGGCAGAGGTAACCGGGGTCCTTGCCGGGCCACCGCCAGACGGGGACGAAGAAGAGCTTGAGGACCTTCTCCGTCTCCACCAGGTCCGCCGCGCCGCCGCACCGGAGGCACCGCCCCGCCGCCTCCTTGAGCACCCGCCCGGCCCCCTGCTCCACACCGCCTACGAAGAAGAAGAACATCTCGCCGGATCCTTTGTTTCCTTCCTGTCGCCAATTCGTCACTCGAGATCGATCTCAGGTCGCGGGTCGGTTCGAGGCCGCCCGTAGGGGGTTTAGGTAAGGGCTGATCCGTGATTAGGGATTCGGTCGGATCGGTTCTCGGGACAGCAGGAATTTTCTCGAGAGCACGGGATTTGAGATCACGAATTCGTTCGAGACGCTTCGCTGTATTCTCAGTTCTCTAGCCTGCGGCTGCAGGCAACGAGATCCTTTCCAGGCCTGCAGGGTCTCGCTCAGCTTATTGTGAGTTGGAGCTGCAAACCGTGGGCCAGATGATGGCTGCAGCTTGCGAAGCCAAAAGCCCATTGGATTGTTAGCAGGCCGAAAATACAGGAGATTCTCCAAGGTAACCAACCAACCCATCGGCCGGCACCATTATCCTCCTAAGGATCTCCGTCTCCTCTCTTCACTTCTTCCTCAGGCATCGCCGGCAGGCGGTACGAAGGTGCCCCTAGGCCTTAGCTAAGAGCGACGAATCCGGCAATGGAGCTGGAGGGCAAGAGAGGAAGATCAAGATGCCATGCCGGTGAGGCAGATGCGGTGGAGCTTGTTTGGTAGCGAACAAAGGGGCTGGGCGTCACGGCCGGCAGACGTGAAACAGAAGAATTTGTCACGACATATGTTGTGACAAGTAGCATCAATCAATCAGTCAGTTAGCATAGCTGTAACCAAGTTGAATTCCTCCAGTCCATCGGCACTGAGGTGCCCTTCTTCCCCCAGCTTCTTCCTCTACGACTCTTGTAGCAACTGGTGGGGCTCAGTGCGATGCTCACCATTGACCAGTAGCAGTAGCAATGAGCTCTCCGTGCCACAGTCGTGGCTGTGCCGTACCCGGGTCGCGGCCACGTCAACGCGATGGTGAACCTGTGCCGAGGAGTGGCTCGGTCTGCTGGGTGGTGCCCCGGCGCCGGCGGCCGCCGCCTTGGGCCCCCACGCGTCCGCCTTGCGGCCATCCCGAACGTGGTCCCCTCTGAGCACGGGCGCGCCGGCGACATGGTCGGGTTCGTGGAGGCCGTGTACACCCTCATGGAGGCGCCGTTCGAGCGCCTGCTCGACCAGCTCGCCGCCCCGCCGCTGGCGGCCATCGTGGCCGACGTGTTCGTGCCGTGGACCGTCGCCGTCGGCGCACGGAGGGGCGTGCCGGTATGCGCCTTCTGTCCGCTGAGCGCCACCATGTTCGCGGTCCAGCCTCCAGTACAGCTTCCAGCGCCTTCCACCACCCGCTGCCGCCGGTGACCAAGATCGCCGGTACGTACGAGCTCTTGCCCTTCAGACCTTCTTCTGGCCCGTTCTTTCTAACACTGCTCTTCTTTTGGCATGTCATCATTATTTCCGCGCAACGATCGACCGACCTTGTGTTTCGTTTCCTGTGCAGAAGATGGCGCTGATCCTTGTTGCTTGGTCGAGAACTACATCCCTGGCACGAAATCGATCAGGCTAAGCGACCTTGCGCCCACAAGCACCAACAAGACGATGCGAGGAAAAATCGTCGAAGCCTACTCTGCTCTGAGGAATGCACGGTGTGTCCTCTTCACGTCATTCTACGAGCTCGAGAGCGACGCCATCGACGTCCCTCAGGCACGAACTGCCATGCCCGGTGTCAGGGGCGTCCTTGGGCCCGTGCGGGCTGTGCGACCGAACAGGACCCCCAAAAATTATAGGCCCCAGGATTAATTAAGTATATTGTGTATATATAATAATATCGAGCTTTGTTTTAATTAGAAATGCAACCAAAGCAGTCTTATTTAGCCTGAAAACGTGGCCTGCTATTGACTCTATGGTGGAGAGGTGGAAAAGAGTCCTAATGATGCCGTCGTTCCAGGTTTTCAGTAACTTTTCATCTCCGGTGCGGACCTCCTGTTCCTTGCCGTCGTCGTCTCTATTTTCTTGTTTTGACAGTAGATATTAGGCCTCCACTTAGTGTCTTGAACTGGGCCTCAGTTTTTTCTAGGACGCGCCTGCCGGTGTACGGCGTAGGCCCTTGCATCCCCTTCATGGCACTCCAAGCCCGCCAAGAACGCCACCACGCCGACGACGAGGAAGAAAGAGTTGCCTACGCAGCTTGGCTAGACTCGCAGCCGGCGGGCTCGGTGCTCTACGTCTCGCTCGGCAGCTTCCTCTCGGTGTCGTCCGCCCAGCTCGACGAGATCGCCGCCGGCCTTGCCAAGAGCAAGGCCAGGTTCCTTTGGGCTCTCCACGACGCCGCCGCGCGCTCCCACGTGCGAGGCCTCATCGGCGGCGGCGCCGGCGTCGTCGTGCCGTGGACGGATCAGCTGAGGGTGCTCTGCCACCCTTCGGTCGGCGGGTTCTTCACCCACTGCGGCATGAACTCTGCGCTGGAGGCGCTGTACGCCGGCGTGCCCATGCTGACCCTGCCCATCGCGTTCGACCAGCCGGTCAACGCCCGGCTTGTCGTCGAGGTGTGGAAGACTGGGATTGGTCTCAGGGAGAAGGCACGGGCGGCCTGGCGACGGCGTCGTAGGAAGAGAGGAGATCGCCGCGGCGGTGGACAGGCTCATGCGTCGCGACACGGCGGAGGCCGAGGACAGGTTGAGGAAAGCGGCGCTGCTCAAGGATGCAGCTCGTGCTGCGTCTCAAGAGGATGGGTCCTCAGGGAACGACATCACGTCTTTCGTCAAGTTCGTTTCGGAGTGGGATCAGCTATAAAAAGTCGAGATCACGTCTATCGTCAAGTTCATTTCGCAGTGAGATCAGCTAAAAAAAGTCGGGACCTGTCGTGTTGAACATTGAAGAGTGTGAATTCTAAGTGGGTCAGTATGATCTCTGAATGTTAACAGAACTTTCAGCTAGACAGGAACTTCAAAGTGGGCTATGGGCATCACAAAATTCGTAGTTGCAGTTTGCGAGACCAACAGTCGATCTTCAACATATTGGCATTTCTTTAACTCGTCATTTTCTTCTTTGCAAGTTTTGCCTTGGACAATATGCAAGAATAGGAACAAGATGGCTATTGACATGATTTTCCAATCTAATCCTGCTGTGGTGATTCTTGAGGCTATCAAATTTATGTAGATGTGGAGCAATTTTACTAAAACGAAAAGATCAAGACATGGTGAAGAAGATTATCCAACGCTTGGAGGAATAGCTTAAGGAGAAGGAAGTTGTCCCAGAAGACCCGCATGCGTCGATGCTCGTACGCAGAAAGGAAGGACAACTCCGTTTATTTCGTGACTAGAAGATTTGGAATTTTTTTCCTTTTTCTTAGGTCATTAATTTACTTAACTAAATTATAAAATCTAAAAAAAATCAATAGTCTAGATTATGTAAACCTATTCCTTCCTATATATTACATATAATGGGAGTACATAGACGATAACATTGCGAAAAGGATGAAAACTGGTTCTACTATATTAACAACTTCAGGATAGTTATAAATCCTTGACAAATATACTCTTAGCAGTAGAGTAAAAGATACTCCGTCTCGAAATAAATCAATGATATATTAACGTTGATTAACTTTATAAAAAAACATTTATAACATAAAATAATCATATTATTACAATATATTATAATATATTCTATGATATATTTATTGTTGCTAATTTGATATTGTGAATCTTGACGGATCTTTCTATAAATTTGATCAAAATTTATATTAAAAAAACTTAACATAACTTAGAAATCTATTTATTTAGAGACAGAGAAACTACATGCTTGCATTGATTTGTAATTCGTGGATAATGAAATGTGAGTCGAGTTTTTTTTTATAATCTAAAAATGAACCACTAGAAAGGAGGCGGAGAGAAGATTTTGGTGTTTCTCCCTGATCCAAATTGGGCTGAAGTTTCCAAAGCCCGGCCGAAACCCCTGTTCCAACCTTGGCCACCTCGTACGCATCGGCATCGCGTCGCGCCCGCCGCTGTCCTCCCCTCCCTGCTCCAACTTCAAAACATGCACCCGCTTCCGCCCCCTCCCCCGGCTGCTCGCCTCCCCCGTCCCCGCCGATGGAACCCGCTGCCATGTCGAGATCTCCGTGCTCTATCGTCTCGCCGGCCACCCTATCGACCGGCCCGCCTCTCCCCGTACGCCTCGCCGTGGGGCGGCCCCGCCGCCGCGCGCCTGCTTTCGTTGCGCCCTCCGGCAGCAGGCCGCTCGTCGCGCGCCGCGCCGCGGCCGGAGACAAGGTCGAGGCCGAGACGCCCATAGAGAAAAGTCGGTGACTGTACTTTCGCTTCTCCTTGCTATGCCTGTCGTTTCATTTGTGTTTGTGTTCTTGCTGTTGCTTTTCGGACATGCTCAGTACTGACGCGTGTGCTTACTCGCGCGGTGATCCCCTTTCAGGCTTCCCTCCCTTCCCAACTGTCATGGACATCAACCAGATCCGTGACATCCTGCCACATAGGTGAGTCAACTATTGTGGGTGCTATTTGTTCCTGGATTTTTCACTGTCGCTTACTATGTGCCTAGATTTGCTTAGCAGATGTCTAAAAATGTGTGAAGTGTAGGTAAGGAACTTCTTCAGTGCAATTTTAGGGCTCTGTCAATGACAATGCATGACTTGTATGTTATAAACAGTCTGTTAGTTTTTTTAGTCTATTGTATTGCTTTGAATTTCTAACGAACTTCCTACCTATGAAGCTGACTATTTGTCTGTTGGATTCACGTCCTGTTATTTTAGTTTAATTTCTTTACCAGTCATGTGGATGGTGAAAATGAAATAAATAAATAAGTCTGCACCATTGTCATAATAAAGTTAATCATTAACATACTTAAACAATAGTTATGTGGTTGATGGTGACCAAATGACATGATTTTTGGCTTATGTTTGTAAATCTGTTCTTGACTGCGCATGTGCATACTGCATAGAGAAATGTTCAATTTAGCTTAGCCACTGCACATTCAAGTCTTATTTCAAATTCTGGTTGTATTCAAGAGATATCTGTTATTAAGTTTCAATTGGTAAGACCAAGCCAAGTCACACCTTGTAAAATAAACGTGCTCCGTGCTTTTTTGTGTGTTTCCTAGCCATAGTGGTGAACTGGTGATGCTTCATATGTGAGTAGTCGGGTGCTGGTGCTTGTTGGTTGCCATGGTTTTCAAATAAATGGAGTCTAGTCTTTATCTACTAAACTTGTTTACTAACTCCCTCTAATCTAGTCATAGAACTCTAAGTAATCTTGTTACAATATCACAACACAAAGGAATCATATAGGATCCTTTTCATCACATACATATGCATATAAAGATCACTCAATGGAAGATCCTGCTACCACTAGTCACCACCTAGCCAACGCCACCAATTTTAGTTTTTTGTTAAGTAGTGAAGATACTCAACTTCCATTTTTTTTGTGTGATTAAGTGCTTCTATTCTTTGTTGATGTGCATGTAGGTTCCCGTTCCTCCTGGTTGATAGAGTTATTGATTACAAACCAGGAGAATATGCTGTTGCAATCAAGAATGTGACAATAAATGATAACTTCTTCCCGGGGCATTTCCCTGAACGACCCATAATGCCTGGTGTTCTTATGGTTGAGGTATACAGTATCCTCGTTTTTCCCCCTTTTGTTACCTACGTTGCTTACTGATATGTAAGTATTTCAGCATTATTGTGATGTAGATGAATTTGATGTTGCATCGCTATATATTTTTATGAAACTGCTGGTTGAAGTCTTAGAGTGCCAATCTTTTTGGTTTAAGTCAGAACACATTTAGTTGAATTCACCATTGACAAGTGTACTATGAATTGATGAATGCTAGACCATTGGTGCTGGGTCTTGTCATTCAGTGGGTCTATTCCTGCATTTTCATACCATTGTAAGAGTGAATCTACTGATGTGAATTAAACACATAGTTTCAGATTGTTGCAGAATGAATAAACTGACGAGAAAATCAACTGCAAGTTATACTTGCAAGGAATCAGTATGACTCGGGCCTTTGTGTTTGCATATAGGATGTAGGCTAAGGTAGCAAGTGTAGCCAATTTTTCTGCTTTATGCGTTTTGGAATAGCAATAGCATGATCCAATCTTTGGTACACAAGTTTATGTATGCAGCATCTGTTCTGTTGTGTTTCTTCTGAAGACATTGCAGTTACAGATGCTTATTGTGTCAAGCAAACAACTTTCTGATTAACTTTTATGATACAATTTTTTACCATGATTTGCAGGCAATGGCCCAGGTTGGAGGAATAGTGATGTTGCAGCCCGAAGTAGGTGGATCTCGAGAGAATTTCTTTTTTGCGGGGATTGATAAAGTGAGGTTTCGGAAGCCTGTGATTGCTGGAGACACCTTGATCATGAGAATGACTCTGATCAAGCTGCAGAAGAGATTCGGAATTGCAAAGATGGAAGGGAAAGCTTACGTCGGTGCCGACCTAGTATGTGAAGGAGAGTTCTTGATGGCTACTGGATCAGAGTGAAGGAAGGACCGCAGGGGACACATCGATATTGGATCAGAGTGAAGGCAGTAGACCTAGTATTTCAGTTTTTAGTGTGACATCATCTTTCCAGCCTAAGTTTGAACTGTGACTGTAAGCGTGATGTATTGTCTTTGCCTTGTTCGAGTGCCAATCAAAATCGCACATGGTAAACAAATTTTGTTAAGAAGAAATATGACTAACAAAGCTCTAAAGTAACAACTACTGTCGATGGAAGAAATAGAAACTCATTCCTTGCCATTGCCGTTGTGGGAGGAACAAATAGAAACTCGTTCCTTGCCCTTGCCGTTGTGGGAGATTAAGGCATCTTTGGAAAGCGTGAAACTTTTTTCCCCAGTTTCCCGTGTTTTTCCTTTGAAAGTAAATTACTTTTGTGAAATTAATATGTTCCTAAACAGAGGGGGTGAAACCCCTTGTTCGTTGTCCGTTGGGTGTGAGATGCCACTCTTTTGTCTTGCCAGCCAGTTTTCTGTCCTAGTCTCAACATAGTGTCAGTGAGAGTTTCGTTAGAGTTTTGTTTGCATTTAATAAGTTATCCCCATTTTGTATGATGTTGCAACGTTAAGAAGAGATAGAAGTGAGTTTTATGTGGTTGAAATTCTCTTGGCAGGGTTACCAACTATGAGTCATAAAATTAAATGTTTATAAAAATATAGAATAAAATTTTTCATTAGAAATTAGTGTTACATCCATATTTCATTTCATTTCTATATAATATGGCGGTCATGAAAGAAAGGTTAATCATATGAGTTGCTTTGAGTCGTGTTTGTAAAGGTGACATACATTAAGCCCCTCTGAAAGCTTGTCTGGATGCACTCGGCTGACTAAAAATTTAGCTAGATAATTATCAGAGCTAAGGTTTAGCTAGCTAAACTAAACTTTAGTTAGGGTGTTTGGATACTCTAGCTAATTAAAACTTTAACTATGGTATCCCTTATTAGTTCCATTATTTAGCTAGATAAATTTTAGTTGGGGGTGTTTGGATGCTCTAGCTAGACTTTCTGAGATAATTTGGTAATTGAAGCTTTTTAGCTCGTTTTAGTTGGGTTGGAACCGCCAATGAGATTGTGAGTTAACTTTAGATGTGAGGTGTTTGGATGCACCATGGTAAAATTTAGCCAGCTAAAGTTTAGCTGGTGCATCCAATCAGGGCCTAAATCACATCCATTTTTAGAGGATTACATGGAAATCAAAGCATGCTTACAGTCACCTGTCGTCTAATTAGCTACAACAAGGTCATCTGAGATGCTTCATTTTCTTCTTTTTTCATGAAGCGGAACTTCGACACTGAAAGAAGCATTTGAGTACAACAAACGTATGATGATTATGAAAGGTCAGTGACTGTAATCACTTCTAATGAAGCTCGTAAATGATGTATATGGTTTTATGGAAAGCAATTTTCATACTGAACAATTCTGTATGCTCAGCTGTCGTCAATGTCAAGCTAGCTTTACTTGCATCTAGCTTATTGACTTGAACAAATATATATGTGCTATACGTCCGGATTGATTCTAAAACTGATCAGGGCTCACGGTGGTTGCGACGATCGGGCTTCTGACGGTGTACTTGCCCGCGTTGTCCACCCACGTCAACGCACCATGCAGCACATCTCCGCTCTTGCTCGTCATCTTCCCCCGGATCACAAGCGTGTACTTCTGCTTCTCGTTCTTGCCGGCGAAGGCCAGCTTGTCCGGCCTCACGATCACCGTCAAGCCGCTCAAGCCCGTAACTTTGGCGCTGTAGCTCGCCGGCCCGTCGCCGACGTTGGTGACGGTCCTAGTGAAGGTCCGCTCGACGGCGCCGCCGCCGCTCGGGTCGGAGAACGCTATGAAGGACGGGTAGTTGAGGTCCAGCGACGCGCCGGTGCAGTCCACGGCGTACGACGGCGACTGCGCGACGACGGTCCTGATCTGCGCCGCCGTGAAGTTCATGGCGCACATGAGCTTGACGTAGTCCCCCTGCGCGGCGTCGTAGACCAGGCCCGGGTCCACGGCGCGGTCCGGGTCGATGTGGCCCGCGCCCATCGCCAGCGGCGACGCCGGGTGGTTCCGGCTGCCCATGTCCTTGATGGACGCCCCGGTGTTGTCCAGCGCGCTGGCCGTTGTCATCATCGCCGACCGCACCATGGCCGGGCTCCACTCCGGGTGCACGGCCCTGAGCAGCGCCGCCACCCCGGACGCGTGCGGGCACGCCATGGACGTGCCGGAGATGATGTTGAACTTGCTGTACAGCTGCGTCGATCCGACGAAGGCCACGCTGACGTTCTCCGCCCACGAGGCCAGTATCAGCGAGCCCGGCGCCGTCAGGTCCGGCTTGAGCACCGTCGGGCAGCTCCCCGAAGGGCCGCGCGACGAGTACGCCGCCACCATCGGCGCCGGCTTCGTCCCCAGGATGGTCACCTCGAACTTGATCGCCGCCGTGGGCGCGCGGCTGCTCCGTATGTACTGCAGCAGCAGGGGCCCGTCCTGCGGGCTCAGGATGACGCCCGGGAACGAGAACCCCTCGTAGAGCACCCTGATGGAGTCATTCGACAGGAACAAGCCCGCGCGCACTTGGGCCAGCTCCAATGCCGAGACGGCGTCGCCCAGGGAGCCGGCAGTGGCGTCGCAGAGCACGACCTTGTCACGGTTCTTGGAGAGAAGCGTGAAGTTGTCGCACGCGTCGAGGAAGACGAGCGCGGTGGCGGCGAGCTCGGTCGGGCTGCCCGGGTACAGCGACTCGCCGACGACGGTCGTGCCGCCGTCGCCGAGGGTCACGACGCCGGAGAACTCCCGGTCCACCGTGCCTGCCGCGACGGTGAGCGTCCACGGCGTGCCGTTGTGGAGGAAGCCGAGGTCGGGGCCTTCGTTGCCCGCGGAGGTCGACACGAACACGCCCCGCTGCATCGCGGCGAACGCGCCGATTGCGATGGGGTCCTGGTACAGCGGCTGGCCGTCGAGACCGAGGGAGAGGGAGAGGACGTCGACGCCGTCGGCGATGGCCTGGTCCATGGCGGCGAGGATGTCGGACGGGTACGCGCCCTCGTCCCAGAGCGCCTTGTACATGGCGACCCTAGCGCGCGGCGCCATGCCGCGTGCGGCGCCCGGCGCGTAGCCGAAGAAGGACGCGCCGGGCGCCGGCGAGCCGGCGGCCGTGGATGACGTGTGCGTGCCGTGGCCTTCGGTGTCGCGCGGGGAGTTCACGGCGATGGTTACGTTCTCGTTGGCGACCAGGCCGCTGTTGAACTTGCGCGCGCCGATGAGCTTCCGGTTGCACGCCTTGGCGCCGTCGAACGCCGTGCCGGACTCGCACAGCCCCTTCCACCGCGCGGGCACCGGCGAGAGCCCGCCGTCGTCGCGGAAGCTGGCGCTCTCGGGCCACACGCCGGTGTCCACCACGCCAACGATGACGCCGTCCCCGTACCTCGCCGCCTCCCACAGTCCCTCCTCCTCCCCCGGCGCCGCTGCTGCTGAGGCCGAGGAACTCGGGCGTGTGCGTCGTGTCGCGGCGCACCACCCTGGCGTCGTCCGGGTAGCACGACACGAACCCGCGGGAGCGCCGGAGCGCGGCCAGCTCGTCGGCGCGCAGCCGCGCCGCGAACCCGTGCGCCGCGTGGTCGTACACGTAGTACATGTCGGCGCCCGGCGCGGCGGCGGAGAGCGTGGACTCGTACCAGCGCTGGTGGCTCGCGAACGCCCTCGGCATGGCCGACTTGTCCATGTGCACAATGTACGCCGTCGCCGCCGCCGCCGCCGCCGCTGCCGTCGTCGTTTCAGCCGACGCGGCCGGCGCGCACAGCGTTGCGAAGGCGAGGGCGAAGCATGCCATTTCCAACGCCAGCCACGGCCGCCACGCCATGCAGCGGAGCGTGACTAGGGTGGCCGCCATTCGATCGGGCACCCGATTATGAGACGACGCTGCGACGGCGTGTGCGCGCACCGGCGGCTATTTAACGATGCGGACACGCGTCACGCCACGTAAGACGTGGTTACATATATACATTGGGCATATATAATGGATGCTCTCAGTAGTTTGACGACGGACGACCGTAACCGATTGGCGGTGGTTGCCTAGTCGCTGTTGGCGTTGGGGAACAGGCCGGCGCGAGCTGGAGTAGCGGCGGAATGGGCACCGTGTCGCGCGCTTCGGCTTCGGGCGAATCGCGAATTGCGAGGCGAGGCACGCGGTGGAGCTGGACGATGTGTCGTGTACCCCGCAATTGCGTGCTGCAGCTTTACAAAGTGTATGATGACTACATGATAGCGTATGGTGCAGCGACCGTCGTGTGTTGCCTAATTGCTTTGCTCTCTCTTTGGCATGTTCCTATGATCAGAAGCAACAAAAACCTTGATGATAATTTAGTGATGATATTCTACTGGAGACTTGTCAAGTCTTGACAACACGAGCAATAAACAGAGATAGTTGTATTTTCATAGAGTGGTTATGTGCATGTAGAGCGGCGGCGATAGAACATGGAAGCTCGTACGTAACTGTGATTATCAAAACCGAACGATGTCCGAGCGGACAGCTTGTACAGCAGTCAGCAGCAGGTCGATCGTCGCTGAGTGGACCGCAGTGCAGTCCTGATGAACATCCTAAAAAGAAAAAGGATACAATCTAGTCTAGTCCAGTCCTACAGACAGGAATCACACGAACAGTCCCTCATAACATCTACAAAGACTAATCCATTCCATTCCGGATACGAAGCAAAGCACTGTCCTCGTGGGCTGTCGGTGGTTCAGATATGATGAACTACAGACTACACATATATGGAATATCATCTTAATCTTCTCTTCATAATTCCGACACCAGACAGCGATGGCCAACCGATAGAGTTGGATGCATGGCTAGTCGTCCTTGATACCTACTGTACGTACTTGATGCTTCCACGACTGCCCGATTCGCCGGCCGCCGCCATGCCGCGCCATGCGTGCCAGGTAGTTAATTAGTCAGTAGCATCCCTCGCCTTGGCATATCTGATCACCTGCATTCACTGCTGAAAGAAAAATGGACCACGACGAGCACATCGAAGGAAGCGGCAGCAGACGCAAAGGCCATGGCCATGCCGATATGGGCACAAAGATTGAATCGACGGCGGCGATGGATACTGATAGCCAAGAATTAGACCCCAAATCCGAAGGATTCAAGGAGAGGGACGGGAGGGCAGAACAGGCGGTGTCATTTCGTGGCCACTGGCTGGCTCCGCACTGCGCTGCTGGTGGTGGCTCGCTATGCATGGCTGCCTAGTGCGTGGGCGCTAGGTGCTTCAGGGCGTGGGGCGTGTGTGCCACTGACCTCCTGTGACGCTCACCAAACAGGGCGCCCGCAATCACCGGCTACGGCTGCGCGAGGGCGAGGCTCTCGGGTGGGCGATGATTTCTTTTCTTCTTTTCTTGATGGAAACCAAGGGATTTCCTTTCCCATCGTGTGACCGGCCGCGGCCGGCGGCAAGACAGAGCGCGCCAGCGCGGTGCAGTGCGCCCCGGCGCAACCACCATTGTTGGTGCGGTGCGGTGCGCCCCGGCGTCCCGTCACCGTACGTACCGGTCCGGCCACGTACTGCGGCGACGACGCTGCTGCGTTTGCCGCGCCCGCACGGCACATGTCGTCCGTCGTGCGGCCGGGACACCTTTGGCTGCAGTGCCGTACTGCCATGGTCCGAGTTTTGGCCACTGCTGGACACCGTACGTGCTCGGTCGTGGAATACAACCTGATTGATTGGCAGCGAGACCAGCGGCGGACGCAGAAGATTTCTGAATTCTGAGCTGAGTGTGCAAGGCACCGACAAGTTGCTTCGTAATAAAAGGAGACTGAAAAAGGTTAAAAGTTAATAAGCTGCTGAAATAAGTCAATATAAACGACTCGAGATACTCACAAACGGTGGTGGTTTGTTTGATATGGGAAAGCTGCCTAAGTAAATGGTCGTGTTCATCCTCATCGAATTTGTTACATACATCTCTTCTATAATTGATTTATAAACAAAACTATATCCACGCAAAAAATTACTATATCCACGCAAAAAATTATCCCGCTGAGGGTTATAACCTTTGTACATCCTAAGAAAATTATATCTCCATCAAAATCGAAAGCCACGAAGGCATGCAATCAATATCTAAGGGCCGTAAGTCGTCCAAAACTCACCCCCTAGGGTTTCCTAGATCAGCCGCCGCCCCGCAGGTCCCCACCTCCTCCACGGCGCATGCGCCCACTGCCGAGGGGTGGTTCGCTGCTCTTGCCCTTGCTGCTCCAAGAGAAAGTGGGCTGCTCCAAGTCTGAGGACGCGAGCGTGGCGAGCGCCACGGCCCGCTCGCGGAGGTCCCCAACGGCGGCGGAGGAGTCAAGCAGCGCCGCCACCTGCGAACACTGCCGCGGCCACGGAGGGCACCAGCAGCGCATGCGCGTTGTTCGCCTGTTCGTCCAGCACGGCGGTGCAGGACGCCGCGGAGCCGGGAGACGAGCGCATCCGCGGCGGGGCTCGGATCGGAGGCCACGGCGTTGGAGGAAGAAGGGGCCGGCGCGGGCGCGGCGAGGAGGCGCGCGTCATCGGCGAGCTGGAAGAGCGAGGCAGCGGTGGAGGAGAGTAGCGAGGCGGCGGTGGAGGAGAGTAGCGAGGACGGCGGTGGAGGTGGCCGAGCCTGGGCGCGTCCGCGTCCTCCGCGGCGGACGCCGATGACACGGACAGCAAGCGCTTAGCGCGGCGACGAGACCGCTGGAGCTCACGACAATGCGTTGCTGCCTGCCCCGTCCGTGGACGTGGAGCGTGTCTGGCTCGGCGGCCTGCAGTTCTTTGCGCCAAAAAAGGTCCCTGGTAACAATAGTGCAGATAATTAGTGGTGCTGTGCTCAGCGACGGCTGCATTGCAGAGATGAAACAGGCTCTGTTCGCTTCAGCTGAAAAGCTGAGCTGATTTTGGCTGAAACTGATTTGTTGTGAGGGGAAAATACTGTTTCAGAGCTGAAAAAAATATGTACTGTTTAGTGGAAGCGAACAGAGCCTGAAGACAGGCCGAGGGGAAGACGCTTGTTTCCACTCTTGCAGCTTATCTAAATGCGCTTACAGGGGAAGGAGTTCATGGTACTGTATGAAATCTCATCTTCTAAATTCGTCCTTTAGACCTATCTGACTTAGGTGGTTGTGGTTCCACTCTATTGAATACTGACCGATTTAATGCATGCTCCTAGCTTTGCATATGTCCTTTGTAGTGGTTCAGGTTAGAGAGCTGAAGATAGTGCACTATTGTGCATTTCAGTTATTTATCAAGTCAATATGAATTCAACCTGAACCAATTATACTGTGCATGGTAATTGCTGGCATAGTGGGATCAGTGGTTTGGTTTGTATACAATGAGGGAATGGTTCTATTTTGCTGAAATTCATATTGATATTATGTTTCTGCAATACACATGAGTGATCTTGTGCATATTTATTCGACTGCTTTTGATGCTCTTAAGAGATAGATTGATTAAAGCTTGCTTAAACACTGCAGTACCACTGTTGTTTAAACATGATTAAATTTGAAGTGATTGCAGTTGCAGTTACCATGAAATCCATACTTGTTGATCAACGATCATTCTTAATACTGAAGATAAGCAAATATACAATCTGACCCACATTGCACTCTTAGTGTTAGGCTCTGCTCTAGGCAGCTCTCAGTTTCTATCTTCCCTTTTTTCACAATTAAGCACCACGATACTATTTTCAGTGGTGACTGTAAATGATTATTTGGCGCAGCGTGATGCTGAATGGATGGGCCTTGTTCATTGCTTTCTCGGTCTTACTGTTGGTCTGATTCAGGTATATACATTCCGATAAACAAAGGCTTTAATAACAATGTTTCACATTCTAGATCACCTTCTGCCAATTGGGAAACACCTGATGTTGCTACATTAGCTTATTGAATTAACAGAACAGTCAAACATATAACCATCTTTTGTATATATGGCATATGCATAGGCGGGTATGAAGTCAGATAAGAGAAGAGCCAGCTACAGATGCGACATTACATACACTAACAACTCGGTGAGATGCTTGGTAAATAATAACTCTTTTTTTTAATCTTATCTTATGGTTATCTAGCTTAGAGGAACAACCTTTTCTGGTGGTAATTTGGTATGACCTTGCTATAGTGAAATGCTAACTTGGGGTAAACACAAACATGTCAGGCGTGTGCGGTAATTTTGTAAAAATTGCTGGTAATTTTGTCTTTGAGATGTGATGCTTGGTGTGTTACTAATTACGGCTACTGATGTAGTGATATATAATATGTAATATTTTGGTTTGGTCGTTCATAATTTCACATGATTTGTTATTTGGGTTTTTTGTTATTTAGGTAACCACCCACTGAATGTGATGGTGCATTTTGGCAGGTTGGTTTTTTACCAGAAGCTCAGATAGCTTGATTTCCTATTGAAGTGGTGATTTTTTTTATTCTCTGTAATTTACGGAACGTACTGGGAGATGGGTGTGGCAGCGCGGAGGAAGGCCAACCTTCCTGCAGAGTTCGATGCAGAGATGTAAGGCCTTTTTATCTTGTTACTGAAGTAAGGCACTATGGCATATGCAATGATGATCACCATCATCTGGCACTATGGCGATTATGCAGATTAATAATAAATGGTTTTCCACTTCAATTCACACTCTTGCAGGTGCAAGAAGTTACTGTGCCGGCACTGTTGATGCTCACTAAATACACATTTTAACCATCAACAATGATAAAATTGAGAAAGAAAATGGCACATAGAGGCTAGGATTTTGGTTTAATTTAACGGAGTTCTACTTGTACTTGAAGAATTGTGGTTGCAGGTACAAAACAGGTGAAAATGAAGCAAACCAAGGCACATTTGAGCAGTACACGTGACAAGACCCAGTTGGGGCCAAGTCATAGGGCGTCCGCCCTGTTGGACAGGGCGCCTGCCCCCCACTTGGCGCCGTTTGCACTCTGCCAGGTCATGGATCTGTGTCCCAAGCTCCCAAACAGAGTGTGGCACGTTGATTCAACATCAGTGGCTCAGAATTGCTTCACTTAGATCCGGTAGCCCTGTTGGACAGGGCGCCCGCCCTGTCAATATGGCCTGCCACGACCACAATCCGGAGAAGAGGCACCCAAGCACTTGTGGCCGTCCATTTAAAGTCGGTTTTCATCCAAGGGAGATCAAATGAAGTGCCAAAGATTCATGGACCCACATGTCATCCTCCAAGGGCTACAAACCGCCTTTCCAACTGCCAAAATATGCTCAACCGACCTTGTAACCTTTATTGGGGAGGATCCTACAGCGTTGGATGGCGAGGCGGTGGAATCCACCGGGCGCCCGCCCTCCCTAGTAGGGCGCCCGCCCTGCAAGTTCGGGCCATCGATCTCCGGCCACCTCTACAAGTACCCCGGGGTCTCCAAGTGCTATAAATAGCCCCCGTATGCTTCAGTTGTAATCAACTTAGAAAGAATAGAGAGAAATCTGGAGTTTAGTCCATCCCATCTCATCTAGTGTGAAGCCCCCTAGCAAGGCTAGTAGTGAGGGTGTGAGTGAGAAGAGAAGCAGAAGATTAGGAGAGCTCTGTTGAGGTCTCTCTCTCGGGTGCTTCCTTTGTAAGGTACTTTTTGATTTGGTAATATAATTTCCTTTCTAGTGCTTACATTTTCTGCATTACTTTTAGGATTTAATTTTAGTATTTACTACCAAGTATTTACTTTAAGTATTGCTTTGGGTGCTCAAGTTGCGGTAGTACTAGAGGATTAATTATTGGTTTTCATACAATTAGTGTAGGATCTTTGCCGGTAGTCGGTGCTCTAATTTTAGCGCGAGGTTAGAGTAGTGGCCTATAGTGTAAGCGTGGTGCTTAGACTAGAAGTTACCTTGAATTGTGGCTAGACCCACGGATAGTAGTGGTAGGCCTTAAGTAGTGACAGCCCTAAGATGCTCTGGATTCCACCACGTTCGGTTTGGTTTTATCAGCGCAGGGTTATCTGAATGTGAGTAACCCCAATAATTTGAGATCGCGCATTTCCCCCGAAGTACTAATTGGAGCAACCTACCGTGATACCTTACATTCTACTCTTGAGCTCATCGCTATCTACGTCATTGCTTGGCTCTATCTCAAAACTAGATTATCTGGATTAGTTATCATTAGACTAGTTCACTTTTGATCATAAATAGTACTTGTTCTTAGCTTACCATTGGATAACTCTAGCCATAAAAAGCTTTCCTGTGGAAATAAATATGATACTTGGTCACTCCCAAGTGAAGTGCTACATCGATAGATTCTGTGCGCTTGTGGAATTCTGCAAGTAGTCATAGGAATTATCAAAAAGCTTTTCTGACACCATTATCAGGAATAACTCTGTTCTTGGTAGTGACATTAGAATTTCCAGCAAGCATTTCTGGCGCCGTTGCCAGGAAAACAATTGGCCTAGATTTTCTTTTGTGTTTGCTATAGAACTAACCCCGTTCTTTAGCGGGATCACACCTATCTGTCTTTTTGTGGTGACTGTTAAGCTAGATAGCTACAATGGCTGGATTCAATCTACCTGAAGATTTTCATGAAGACACTGAGTCAATCCTTAGAAGAGCGAGAGCTAATCTCACTCCTCCCAGAATGACTTCTGGATCTCGCTCATCTTCATCGAGGGAACCTACATTACAAGATCATCCATCAGATGAATCCGAGCATCCTAGTAATTGTAGAAAACTCTTCATCTCGCCCATCACAACGTTTGACCCACAACCGAGGGTTGGAGCCATCAAAAGTAGGGAACTCTATATTGGGTATGGCTGGATGAACAGGTGGATACTAGAAAGCGCTCATGCCGTGACAATCATCTGAAGACACAGTAATTGTAATTAGTTTTTGAGGACTGCCGCACACCTGTGACTGGAGTTGGGTTCGGGTTAATGGTGTACAACAGTCTCTAAACTAGGCCCACAGTAAGTAGAACACTCGTGGTGGTCATATGCAGCTCGTGGCAGGTGAAGCTCCATATGGGCGGGGCTCAGCACCTTGACACTAGGAGAAGCGAAGTGGTCCTCCTAGATCGCTGCGGTGAGCGGTGCCTGAGCGACTATGACAGTGCCCAATTCATCGGCGACCGAAGGCTCGAGCGGTTGGGCTCGTGAAAGGAGCGTCCCCAGTGCCTGCTCGATGCGCTCTTCGAGATTGATCACAGCATGCTCCAGTTCGTGGACGCGATTGTCCAGCTCCGGCTTCCTAGCTGAGGATCTCCGACCTCTAGGTCAACATCTCGGACATGGAATTCTTGAGTTCAGTTGATTCCTTCGCGTTTTCGCTCAGCATAGGCCAAGATCTGATCGAGTTGTTCCTCTGGTGTAGCCATACACATTTGGCGGCTAGTGAGGTATGGGCGAGTGACCATGGATAGCAAAATCCCTCTTTCGTCGCTTTTGATCAAACAGACCTTGGCACTGGGCTTATGAATCCTCGCGATCGACACTGCAAGGGTGAATCACAGAGGCTCCTCTGTCATCGGGGATCACGGCTCCAGATCGAAACAACGAGGGAGAGGAAAATTTTTTGGAGTGGATTGGAACGGATCTGATACTAGATATGACCACACAGTACTACAATATACGATTACGACAAGATAAGTGGATACAAGGTCTCGAACTCCGGCTATCGCCGTCGTCCGCCACTACCGCAACCTATCGGCTCGGTTCATAGAGACGACCCTAGTTCGAGTTTACTTCCTCTACTTGCCGTTACATAGTAACATAGAGGTAACCTTGATTGGGCCATCTCCCATTCTAGGGCCGCACAGGGCCAGAAGTTCACTTTGCCCACTCTGCACCGAAAGTGCGTGAATTGGGTTGCCGGTCCGGGCGGTCCCTTTTTTTTTCCTGACTAGCCTAAGGTCAGGAGGTGCCTTTCTGAAGTGCGCCTCCCGCCACCAGTGCTATCGTCTTCCCCAGTTCCCCTTGAGGTGCTTCGTGAGTCGCCGGGCTTGCCGTCAGGAGTGTCGACAGTGACAAAGTGTGGAACGAGTCCAACGGCCCAACGACCCATCTGATTGCCAAGCGACAGCAAACTGATTTTGGTTGCCTTATACAACGCTTGTACAAGCTCTCATCCACCATTCCGTTCCTCGAGTGAGAGATTGAAGGGGAAAATGAGGCTTGTCGTTTATGGGCCGATCATCCTGCTATGTGCTTGTGCTGGCCTTATAGGTTGCGTGCTGGCCCAGATAACACGATCGGTAGTTACACACATTGGGGCTCAAATATGTATAATCTAGCCCAGTAACGAGTATTTACATATTTCGTTAGAAAAAATAAAATTCATTCTTGCCCTTTCGTGAAAAACTAGAAAGGCGCGCGGCATTGCCGCAGCAGTGCCCGTATTTTTTTCTAATCTAGTGCTTAGATCTAGTAATGATAAACTTAAGTATTTTTTCCATTTTATGGTTTGTATATATATTTCGTGAAGGTTTTATTTTGTTTAATATTATTTTGGATATTCAAATGGAATTATCATATCTTTTTTTGAGTATATTTGTCGTGAAGATACAAGGAGTTTAATTATTTTTTTGACAAGGGAGGGTATAATAATGAATTTTGGCAATGTATAGCATGGGAATTTGTTCATATTAATTGAAAATTATCACTTACCCATGTTTATATATTTTAGCAGTGGATTTATCATTTGTTGATCTCTATATTTTAGAAGGATGAGCTGTCCTTTTGTAGCATTGAGATACAAACGGAAGTTTAATGTGATGACATTTTATCATGAGGGGTTTTAACCAATTGGATATTCTATTTTTACTTTTTTTAATTTAGTTTTCATGTTTGCCTTTTAGGAACGTCGGAGAAAATTTTACGTTAAAACCTTTCTATTAAAACAATGTTCTATTTCAGATCAACCGCGTAGATGTACTTATAAGGATTTTGAAACAAGTTGATTTCGTATTTTATGATTTTTGTGTCATTTACTCTACAATTTTGAAGTTGTAGCGAATTTATTTGTTAAAGAAAAAGAATAGAAAAAGCAAAACAACGTTGGGCTGATTTCGGCCTACTAAGGCCCAGCCACAGGTGTCAGGTCAGCCCTTTAAGAAACATGGACTGCGGGTTTATTTTTTGTAAAGTCTGAGGACTTATGTGAAAAATTTTCTGAGAGAGGGAAATAGGACTGCGGGTTGATTTCATCAAATCTAAGGGGCTTTTTTTACAAAATGGCCTAGGCTCGGCCCGATCTGGACCGTCCGCGCGCCGATCGGACGGCCGCGGACAGCCTGCGACTGTGGCCACCTTCTCTGGCTAGAGAATGGTGTAAGATTCGTATTGTACAGATTGTAATTGTCGCTTTTTCTATTATGAATCAAACAATTTGGAACTACGTACTACTGCGATCCATTTATACGACGAAACTACAACGTGGGGTGCGCTCGGGCATACAGTTCGTTTGAGCTGAAAATAAACGCTGATTTTAACTGGGGCTGATTTGTTCAGAGACAAAAAAAAAATTGTTACGTGACTGAAAATGAGCGCTGATTGCCCCAACAAACAGGCAAAGAAGGACATCATCAACTAGTTGGTGAATTGATTCTAACCATCTCCAGCTTGTCCTACAAAATCCGTTCGTGCGATCCTGCAAAACCTGACCCGAAAAAGCACCGGAGCCGGAATCCTTTCCAAGACAGCTTGCTATACCAGACTACCAGTTACCGGCGCCAGCACACAACCTACGTAGCAAACGAAATGGAGCTGAGGAAATGGCAGGATATGATAGCACAGGCACACGCAGCAAATGGCCGGCATACGGTCCAGGTGACCAGCTGACCACTCATGATGTGGGGCATGGGCGCTTGAGAGCTGAGCCTGGGCTCCAAACCTCCAATGGGCAATGGTTCTGACTGCCCAGATAAGTGATCTCTCTCGAGCGCACCAGCTACCTCTTTCGGAGGTCAGAGCGTACCAGGGGAGTGCTGCTGCGTACAGAATGGATCACACAGTACGGGGCTGGATCTTGCCGGCCGAGTGCGACCATAGGGTAGAAAGGTGCTTCTTGTCCCCCTCCGACCTCCGTCCGCCGCCAAGATCCGTCAGAAAGGTTGGAGAAACGAACTTCGCGGCGAGTAGAGGGGGCAGCGCGCTGGTTTTGGTTTTGGTCCAATCTTGAACTCATGGGCTTTGGGCTGGACGAGGAAGTGGGCTACCGGGCCCAGCTTGGCATTTTACTCGTGGCTATATTCTCAGCGTGCAAGGCGGGCGACGAGCGCGCTTGACACCGGTCAGCCTGTCGAGGGCAACCGAGCCGAGAAGCAGAGCTCGAGAGCGCTGCACTGCAGCGGGCGCGCACCGCCGACCGGCCGACGCCGCCAGGTCCGGTACCGGCGGCGGCCGCGAACGCCTGGCGCAGCAGCCCGACCTGTCAGGGACCAGGGGCTACCGCGACCAAGTTTGGGACCCTCATGCTAAGTTTGCGAGCTGGTGATGAATTTTCCTCTCAGAAAAATATTGCTCAAAATCGCTTGGCATTTGGCAAACGACTAGATATACTGAAATTACCGGAGACATGCTTCGACCTTTGAAGTTGAAGATGCGAGGACACACAAGATACACCGAGTTGGGCAGGCGCTTGCTTTTTTTTATACATCACGAATCAACGAACGGTCGAACTTACGGCCTGAGATAGTAGGCTGTGTTCGGTGAAGCTGAAGTGCTGTAGATAAGCGCTGAAGTGCTGTAGAAGTGCTGAAATCTTATGAGAGAAAAATACTGCTGAAGTGCTGAAAAATAAGCGCTTATAAGCGCTTATACCCTCAACCGAACGCAGCCGTAATAAGCAGTTCGCTATACGCCTATACAAACAGTTGGGCCTCAAAAATCTACGTCAAATCAGATCACGGTAGCGTTCGAAACCTAGGAAGACAACCAACCACTCCTTCATCACTAAATAAAGAAGTACTAAAAGATTATGCGTCGACAAGGCAGAGGGGAAACCAGATCAAAACGACACCGACGATGCAGAGTTGCAACATCTCTCTGTTGCCCCTGCCCGCAGGCAGAGCTCAGAAGCCAACCAGCAGCAGCAGCCGATGCGCGCGTGGTGGCGCTGGCTACATGTCCTGCACTAATCTGGACGGCGTGCTCGCGGTGGTCGTGTTGCCCCCGTAGCAGCTGCTGTCGCACGACGTCGCCGCCTGGTTCCCCTGCGTCCTCGCCTTCTCCAAGGGGCTGCCGTTGCCCGGCCGAAGAGTTCGACGATCCTGCAGGAGGGAACACGCACAAACGCAGAGCTATAATTATAATACAAGGACCAAAGAGGGGGACCGAAAACAAAGTAACAAACAAACAGGTCTCTGAAACTTCTGTAGATAGATAAGAGTATACAAACAGCTCGTAACGCATCTCTGCATCTGACCAGCAATAGTTTAGGGGCCTATGAGTAGCAGTAAAACATGGCCCCGGACGGTGATATTATTGTTATCTTTGGGATAATTATTCGTGATGACAGATAAGTAAGTTAAACATCCCAACGGGCAGTTCAGGCACTGTCCGGACAAGTATTTTACACTCCGTCCGTGTCAGACAGAGAGCTGAATAATCAGAGCAACATTGTGCTATTTTAATCCTGGTGATGCGCTTACTGTCCAATGTTTCTTAAAACCCTGGATGCAGAAGGCATCATCCCCATTATCTTAACCGGCAATTGCGCGGGTTTCACCCTATGTAACTTGGGATCGACTTCAGCGTGCATAGAGTACGTTCTTGAGAGCGAATGAGTAGCTTGATTTGACTTCATACATGGGCAATTGGGCATAGATAGAGATGTAAAAGAAACAACTAGCCACAGGGCTGCTCACCTCTCGATACGGGAAGTCGTCGACTTCAAGCATGTGGATTACATGTCCCATCTTGGGCCGTTTCTGCGAATCGGGATCCACGCACCTCAGCGCGACCAAGAGAGCCTTCTTCAGCGCCTTGGAGGAAGGCTTCTCTGGCAGCTTCGGGTCCAGGATGGCCATCGTAGTCCCTGTTGGTCACCTTGTTCTTGAGCCATTCCACGAGGTTTACCTGTAAACAACAGTACAGCAGGATCAGGAACACAGGCAAACAAATTCATCAGAAGCACATTTTGCAGCGCGTAGCATGATCTCGTTTGCTTCGTCCAATCACAAACACACCATATATACTGACCTCTCCGGCAGGCCTGGCATAGTCGACGGGGCTTCGGCCGGAGATTATCTCCATGATCAAGATCCCGAAGCTGTACACATCGCTCCTCTCATTCAGCATACCGGTGCTAGCATACTCTGGTGCCACATAGCTTCCCAAAAAAAAGACAGAAGCATTTTGAGAATTTTTCACATCAGACATTTCACCCGGCAAGAAGAAGATCAAACATGATTCACCAGGAAGCTTTCTCACCCAAATGTTCCCATGACTCTGGTGGTGACGTAGTTGCTGTCTGAGCCCAGGAGCTTGGCGAGGCCGAAATCCGAGACCTTAGGGTTCCACCTCCTGTCCAGCAGGATGTTGCTGGACTTGATGTCCCTGTGCACCACCTTCGGCTCCAGCCCCTCGTGCAGGTACGTGATCCTGAACCATCCCAATGCAAACTAATCTCTCATCAGAGACCCATAGATGGGCAGAACGAAAAAGCAATGGGAAAAATTCAGGCACCCTTTGGCCATGCCGAGGACGATGTTCATCCGGATGTCCCAGGTGAGCGGGCTCACTGCCCCGACGTCGCCGTGCAGCCATTGCTCGAGGTTGCCATTGTCGACGTACTCGTACACAAGTATCCTGAGTGAGGAGTGAGATCACAAGCAACCGCCTTAATTAGGTACGACGATGTGCACGAACTGGAAAAGATTACCACAAGACGCAATGCAGCCGCCATGAATGCGCGGAGAGGGTTCTGTTTCTGTACCGGTGGGCGCCCTCGGCGCAGTAGCCCAGTAGGCGCACCAGATTCTTGTGCCGGACGCGGCCGATGGCCTCCACCTCCACCTTGAACTCCCGCTCGGCTTGTCCCTTGTTGTTGAGGAGGTTCTTGACGGCGACTTGGTAGCCGTCGGCGAGGACGCCGCGGTAGACGATGCCGTAGCCGCCCTCGCCGACGACGTGCTCGGGGGCGAACGCGGCGGTGGCGTCCTCCAGCTCGCGGAGCGTGTACCAGTGGCCCCAGCCGAGGTGCGACACCTCGGGGCCCACGGCGGCCGCGCCCGCCGCCGCAGACACGTCGGACGCCACGGGGCCGACGACCTCCTCCCCGTCGGCGGCGTACGCGACAATGCGGTGGCCCTTGCCGGCCTCGATGTGCACGCGCTGCGACCCGTGCGCCACGGACTCGCCGTCGCCGGCGGCGGCGGCGTCCTTGAGGAACGCGTGGCCCATCTCGAGGTAGTGGCGGAGGGAGCCGACGTGGACGGCCACCTCCTGGATCTCCTTGGACACGGGCGGGATGGTGGACGGGGACAGCGGCGGCGCCGCCCCCGCCCCCGGCGCGTGCGCGTGCGCGACGGCGACGCCCTTCCGGTTCCGTGGCCGCCTCCGCCGCGCCGAGGCGAGGTGGAGGGAGATGAGCACGAGGAGCAGCACGAAGGCGGCCCCGACGGCGATGCCGATGAGCACCCACAGGCGCAGGCCCAGCACTGCCGTCCTGCGCGACAGCTCGTTGCGCAGCAGAGGCGGCGGCGGCGGAGGCGTCATTGCTGCCGGAGGCCGCCGCCGGTGCTGCTGCTCCCCCCTGCTCGCCGTCGCGCGCAGCTCCGTGGACGCTCACTTGGCGCTACACCCACCTACCGCCAGGCTCCTCGCTTGCTACAGCTGCATGGTACAGTCACTGGCTAGCTCGCTGGTGTAGGGAGGAGCGAGGAAGCGAGAGGACTAGTGACGACGGACGACTGCGAGAGCACAGGAAGTTTAGCCGAGGGCTGGTTGCCTGTGGGCCCGCGAGAGCTGCGCTGGGCAGCGGAGGGTTGTCTGTTTGTGAGCGTGTGGGGCCGTCTGACAGGCGGATCCTGGGTTAAACTAGTAACCTGGCTGGAGTAATTAAGCCATGCATGCTCAGAAGTCAGAACCGAGGATCTTGACTTGAGTGAGATGATTAAACCTCGAATTAACTGGCTGCAACTGTTGGGAGGGACGTGCAGAGGTAGCAGAAGAAGGTCGGTGATGTTGTCCGCATCGATTTCTCCAACTTGATCTGGAGCGTCCAATGGCACGTCTGCAGCTCCGATCTCCGGGCATCGACGACCCTCTCTGTAGGGCGGAGCGATTGCATTGCAGGGAATCTCTGGACTCTCTGTATGCCTACTGTTCTGATATTTGGCTTCAGCTGGGCAAAATGCGTCGTGGATTTGCCAAAAAGTTTCACTGCGCGAATGCACGACACGTCAACACCAAAAGGGTTCACTGTCCAGGGTACGGCCATCTTTTCTTTAAAAAAAAAAGAGAGAGAGAGAAAGAATTCACACCCCCTGGCTACTGTTCACCCTGTACTGTTCAGTGTACACGGCCACTCTTGCCAGACTGACAATTTCAGCATTGCTATTTTCCAATATCAGCATGGATTCCCCCGTTTCCTCAGTTCAATCTACATTTGTGATGAGTGGAGTGTAGAATGCGATTGCCGCAAGGGGACCGATGACACCGAGAGTATGGCGTTATGTTTATTGGCATATTTATACGCGTACCGGTACGGCCCATGGACAAGATATACTAGTAGCCAACGAGTGGCCAATGAAGCATTTGGTTTGGTCCTAGCATATTGCGATACGGGCAATACATGCAAATGCATGATATGCGGTGCCTACGACGCACGGAGTACTGTGGTACCATGGCCATTGTCCAGTGCTGCCCCTGCCACACCGCAAATGGAGAACAGGTTGGCTGTTGTCCTCCGCGGCTCGATCCGCCCCTGTCTCCTCTCCTACACGACTTTTTCGTACGCGTCGTCCGCGATCGCATACAACCTTTACCTGCATGATCCATCCACCATGCATGTAGGCGAACGGAACGCGCGTCGCCTTCCCCAGTTTGCCGACAGTTTTGGTGCAGGGGCGGTGATGCGAAATGACGCCGAATGAGTAGCTCTGTTCCAGCACGCAGTACCCTGATCTCTAGCTCGCATCATGCATGCCTGCCTACCACAGAGAAAAGAGAGAGAGAACCCTACAATTTGAGCTCCATCCATGTCTCGAGCGATGGCTGAGTGGTGTGGCTCTGTTGAGGCGACAGGAGGAATGGAGGTCGCGTCGGTGGCAAGATTCCGACGACGACTCGATCTCAGCAGTGCTTGGTGTTGGCAATGAGTGTGGGAGCACACAAGTGGCCGGGTGATTAGTTCTCTCCCAATAGCCTGCTTAATTAGCTCTCTACGATCATAGATAGAGCAAATCAAAGGGGCAACTGACCGAACAGTGAGCAAATTAATCACCCATACATGTCTGCCCAAAACAACAGCTCAATCAACGATGAACCGTGAACGAGAACGACAGACTTATTTTCGCCAATTTCGGAAAGGAATGTGGTGTGCTCCGGAGTATATGTGTATGTAACTATGCACAGTATGATCTATGTATATCTGATATCTCTACTGCTGGTAGCTCGTACCAGCCTTGTAGCGATAGGTAGTCCGGCATTACCTTTATCGGCGGGCGAGGACGTACCCACCGTCCTTTCGACCGCGAAAGATATGGCCCCGTTTTACGATCTGTTGTCCTATACGATACTAGTACATACGGTGTCTCTCAAACAAATTGTTTTTTTTTTTTTCATAATCACGGATAGACAGATCCCCCACGATATACTAGATCTAAGCAGACAGTGTACTAAAGATGAGCAGTAATTGTGATGGATCAGACAGAGGACTCTCATCTCATCCGCCATCGTTGTCAACTAACCTCCACCGCTTGGCTTCAGGAGGCGCCGTTGAGCCGCGCGAGGGATGGGGGCTCAGTTGGACGGAGCAGCCACGCCAAGAGCTGGCAAGCTGGCGTGATAGCTAGAGCAAGCGTACGTCTCGCTCTCAGAGCTACTGCTCAAGTGCTAAGCCAAGAACGTGGCGCCATGCTCATCTGTTGCAGTACTACTATCAACAGGTGAGGACCGACGACAGCCACGCCAAAATCGGGCGTTATTACGTCGCGGGACCTCTGTCTGATCTGTTCGTTTTCGGGTATCATTCCATCTGCTGAATGCAGACCGGTGAACGGCAGCGGCACCTGCTCTGCATGCCTCTACTGCCTGCCTTTGTGAAAATCCATCCACGGCAGAGGGGGAGCAAGTACAGCGCGGCAGGGCATTGCTTTGTAGTAACGGCATCCCCGCATGGGAATTTAATCCGCAAAGATCTTGATCTTGGTCCAGTCCAGTGATACGCTGCTGCATGGCTATTCAATCCCGCCACAGATCTCAAGTAGTAGTAACTAATTACTACGGCCATTGTTTGCTGCGTCTTAACGTACGGCGGGAAGAGCGGAGGCCCACAGGCAAGAGAAGCTTCTTCGCTGCTTGTCGACTTGCGCGGTTGCGCCTGCGCCTGCTCGTGGAAATCCAAATCCCGCCTCCCGGGTAGGTATAGATTTTATTTTTTAAGATAATGGAACCAAACTCTAGCCTTTACCATCTGAGGATGGTACATAGCTGCGATACAAACACCACACAACGGCCCTTGGCCACCAGCGAAAAAAATCTACAAGAGACGATCAAAAGTTTGACGTAAACAGAGCCTTTGAGAGCAAACATAAAAAAAGGAAAAGAACTAGAAGACTACGCTCCAAGTCGATTCCTGGTGCTCCACCCAAAATTTGCAAAGGCCTCCATGACAAAGATTTTCAGCCTCGTGCACCCTTTCTTGAACACCTCCCTCTCTTTACCCTCATGAAGTAGGAACCATTGCCGAATCCAATACGTCACCCTGAAGATTACCTGCTCAAAAATATTAGATTTAGCTTTATTAAATACCATATCATTTCTATTCAACCATAAATACCAGCATATTGCTGCCACTCCTAGTAGAACTCTTTTTCTGAGCTTGGCATCTATGCCAAGCAGCCAAGTTCCAAACAGATGAGAAATACTAGAAGGAGGTCGAATTCCAAAGTTGATATGAATTGTATTCCAAATAAATCTTGCAAAGTAACAATCCAAGAATAGGTGATGTATGGTCTCTTCCTGGTTGCAAAAACAGCATTTGGTATCTCCTTGCTAGTTCCTTTTTGCTAGATTATCTTTTATGAGTATAACCTCCTTTTTGAGGAATCAAAGGAATATTTTGATTTTCAATGGTGATTTAAGCTTCCACAATTCATGTCTGTCTGAAAGGATCCTACTGCTAATCATTAGATTATACATTGATCCTACCGAGAATTTTCCATTCTGGCTAGCTCTCCAGTGGAAACCATCCTTTCGGTTTGTCAAATAAACCGGTACCACTTTCGAGACCAGTTCAGTCCATGAAGTCAAATTACCATTGGACAACCCTCTTCTAAAGGAGACTTTAGTGGTATTGTCCTTAGGACATTGACCACGGTCTCGTCATTTTTCCTCACTAATCTGTACAAGTTGGGATAAACTTCCTTGAGAGGTTTCTCGCCCACCCATACATCCTTCCAAAATCTAATATCATTTCCACTCTGTACTTTAAAAGACCCACCCTTTAGAAAGGCGTCTTTTACCTTCATAAGGCCGGTCCAGAAGTGAGAATCCCCTTGTCTATGCTTTACTTGAGTCAAGGCTTTGGAGGACAAGTATTTTTTCCTGAGAATTCCGTGCCATAACCCATCTTCATTGATGAGCTTAAATAGCCACTTACTTAGTAGGTACTTATTCTGAACATCAAGGTTCAAAATGCCTAACCCACCATACTCTTTTGGAGCGCAAAGGATATTCCATCTCGTAAGACGATATTTCTTTTTGTGCCCATCCCCCTGCCAGAAAAATCGTGACCGGTAGTAGTCCAATCTTCTTAGCACCCCTCTAGGGATCTCAAAGAAGGATAGCATGAACAAGGCCAAGCCAGAAAGGACCGAATTAATAAGAACCAGTCTGCCTCTATAGGAGAGCATTTTACCTTTCCAGCTACACAGCTTCTTCTAGAACTTCTCTTCTATACAGATCCAATCCTTATTAGAGAGTTTTCTATGGTGCATTGGTATACCAAGATACCTAAAGGGTAGAACACCTACCTTGCACCTAAACAAGTGTTCATATTCTCGCTCGCACTCCTTGGCAACTTCATAGAAAAAAGCTCGCTCTTATGGAAATTAATTTTTAGTCCCAACAACTGTTCGAAGGTGTTGAGGACTAATTTGAGCTCTCTAGCCTGCACGGTATTGTGACCCATGAACAAAATGGTGTCATCCGCGTATTGCAGGATAGACAAACCATTATCCACAAAATGGGGAACCACACCTTGAAAACTCCCGTTGCCCTTTGCCCTAGAAATCAACGTTGCCAACATATCGGCAACAAGGTTGAAAAGGATGGGCGAAAGAGGATCACCTTGCCGTAGCCCTCTCTTTGTTTGGAAGAAACGACCAATATTATCATTAACTTTTACTCCCACACTCCCCCTTCTCACGATCTGATCTATCCAACTACACAATTTTGGCGAGAAACCTTTCATCCTAAGCGTTTGTTGTAAAAAGGACCACTTAACTTTATCGTAGGCCTTTTCAAAGTCTAGTTTTAAAATTACCCCGTTGAGTTTCTTGCGGTGCATCTCATGTATGGTTTCATGCAAGATAACCACTCCTTCTAGAATATTTCTCCCCTTCATGAAGGCGGATTGAGATGGTTGAATAACCTTTTGAGCCACTAGTGCTATCCGGTTGGTCAACACTTTTGTGAAGATTTTAAAGCTAACATTTAACATACAAATAGGCCGAATCTGTGTAGCTTCTTTTTGTTTTGGTATTAGGGTAATTATACCGAAATTGAGGTTATACAAGGGGAGGTTACCTTTATGAAACTCACTAAAGAGCGCCAAGAGGTCCCCCTTAATCACTTCCCAAAAAATTTGATAAAACTCGGCCGGGAACCCATCTGGTCTCGGCGTCTTATTTTTCTTCATCTCGAAAACAGCCTCCTTAATCTTCTTTTCCGAGAACTCCATATATAGTATGTCATTCTCCAGCTGTGAAACTTGAGGGATATCGCTCTTGTAAGTTTCGACCATCGAAAAATTGCTTCTATCCGACTCTTCAAAAAGGCCCTTATAATAATTGGTTATGAATTTCTTAAGATTTTCATCTCCAGTTAGAAGTGCTGCTTGTCAGCTGATGCGCGAGCGCGACGCCTCGCGGCCATGGACCAGTACATCACAAAGCTACGCGCGGTTTGGTTTCTTGCGACCCCTTACCTCTACTTGCGAGCGAATAGAGCGCAGCCGCCGATCGAGCGGCAAGAAGAGAGCCGGTGGTTCAGTTATGGGTCGTTGTCGCGCCGGGCTGGTGTTCTGTTCTTTCCCGTCGACCTGCTAGCTGCTTCTGCGTACTACAAGATCTCTGTACAGCGAGCGCACGCTTCAATCCTGGTGTTGCCAGGTTTTTTTCTACCAAAGGAAGAAGAGTAGTACACTACTAGTCTAACTACGTTTCAGGAGTGCTTTCGTCCTGGTACTCTCGAGACAAACACAGCCTATAAAAGCTACTCCATTCTACACAGCTGGATGAGGGCCGCGGGGCCGCCGGCCAGTTCAATTGGGACACCCACCAGCGCATGCATGCGCTAGGACTCAGAGACGGCCGGAGGAGAGGAGGACCCGCACCGGAGTTAAAACCTCCGGCGAAATTTAGGCGGCGGTCACGGTCCCGGTCCCGGTCCCGGTGCGAGTGCGAGTGCGACCACCAGCACCGATGACGACCACGGGGCGCCGGGCGCGGCCGTGTTCCGCGGCCTGGCCGGGCCGAAGGCCATCATGCACGCATGCACGCATGCATCGCCCAGTCGTGCCCTCCATAATTTGATCCATCACCACCGTCGTCCCCATAATTTGAGCCATCATCATCATCACATAGGCGAGAGGCGGCGCGAGATCGCGGAAACGTGAGGGGCAACCGCACGAGGCTGGTCTGTGGTATGGTCTGTTGTGTTCTACAGCGCTACTACAGCTGAGCGCTGCACTTCCTCGCCAGTCCCAGTGCGTCTTCGGCCGCGGGGTCAAACAACCATGTGGAGCGCTGTGCTGGCGGGGCCACAACCAGGGCGGATCATCTAGGCTAGGCCTGCTTTGCTTGGTTTCGGGCTTTCGGCCCTGTTTGTTCGCGATTTCTATTGCGCGCTCGTTTATTATCTCTACTAGTGGAACCCGCGCGCCTTCGCGCGCGCATGTGAACGTAATATAGGTTTCATACATACAAATCATATAGCAAATTAAGTAAGAATGAATTTCGTAATGAATTCTCTCTGCTGTCACATTGATTAAAGCTGCAGTGTTATGCCTACTATATGTAAAACAAAACTACAATAGTTGATCAACAATCATTAGTAGAATTATGTACCAAAATGTTTACAAATCGTCTAGTCGAATCTAGTCGCCATGCTACCGACTAGGGCGATTAATCGCGATTAATCACGATTAATCGGACGACTAGTACAAGTCGACACTACACCTAATCGATCGCCAGGGACCGACTAGGACGACTAATCGCGATTAGTCGGATAACTTAAAAACAATGGTACCAACTATCAAACTTGGAACCAATAATTTCATGAGAATGGTAAACAGTAAGTACTACAGGCAGAGCTGTGCATCAAGATATGCTTTGATTTCTATCACCACCAAGTCCATCATCGACGATTGAACCTGGCGGCTCTTTTAGTCCACTTTGCTATCTAAGGTTCCCGAGGTAGTTATCCATCACTACATGCGTAACAGTAATAGAAAGTGAACCCATGACCAGCCTTGCTTCGATGTCCAAACTATTGAATCATGATTCTATATAAGAGCACTAATAAGCAATAAAACATGATGAACTAAACAGAGCAGCATTACCTTTTGGACAATAGGGTAGAAAATATACCAGCCTCAATGTACACACCCTGTTCCTATAAAACAGATACTTATCATACCAAGACAGCAAATTTTTAGATGTGGCTTTGTAAGGCCTGGTTTTCACATAACCGCAAGAGGAAAAAAAAATTGTAATTTTATCATGGCCTTGTAAGGGCTGGCTTTCACGTAATTGCAAAACAAAAGAAGCATTTGTAATTTTGCCCTGTATTAGTAAATGTGATATCCTTGTTAGTTTGATCGTCACACTGGCATCTGTGATCCGCAATGAATTAACAGGAAGCTATTTTGGTAGACCATTAATTAATATAGTGATATGTGTGGTATTTGTGTACGAAGGTTTTGATCTCTAAGCATATCTTTGGGGAGCATACATGGAAATCAAACAGCTAGCAGAATACTTAAGGATATTTAAGTAAACAAATCAAATAGCTAGCAGAGTACGTCTAACTGTAATTGAAAGGGGAATTAGGTGGCACACTCTGCCTTTGGCTGTGCATGGTAATATGTATTATACATTTAACAAACTGCAGGTTATAAATTAAGTGGATAATCTAATTTTTTGAAGACAAAGTTGGATATTCAGTAACTACAGGTTGCATATGTGGCTTTTCGATGTTTTTGTAATTGTAGATATAATGTACCGATAATCCAAGTCGATCCTAACTATTGAACAATGGTTCCAGGATTCGAAAGCTGGTTGAGTTATTGTTTAATGGGCATCAATGAGATAATAGACTGCATTACAAAAACAAATGATTAATTAATTCAGTGTAACACTGAAAACAACATTGAGTAATATGCTTGCTAATAAAAAAAGCAATTATACAGTGACACATACCAACCTGAGGATCACCGTTGTTGGCATCATTATTTTTGTGCAGCTCATTAATCCAAGCAGTCTCCGGTTCATGATGCCAGCTGCAAATTTAGCATACAGTTAAGCTGTTATGCAATTGAATTTAGGCATGGAAAAAACACCTAGCAATGTCCAGATAAAGTGGTGTAATTCCTATGTTCTTTAAGATGATAGGCCAAGGTGCAGTAAATTGTAATTGGAGACATTACCGTAACTCCCACCACCATCACATGACTATGAAAAGCAATAGCACTATACTAAACCGACAACAGGAACCGAGATCTTGCATTTTTTTTCAGGAACTGATAAACAAACGCAAGAACTGCACTGAACTAATTAAACAAATAGCACCAATACTATATCTTATAGAAAGGACTCTCAACATAGATCTATATTGCGGCCTAACCAGATTAGGCGTACAACGTAGTAATTTTTTCCTTGTGATGAGAAGATTAGAAATATAAAATGTGGGAAAATTTTGTGTGATTTCAAATTCAGAAAACTACATATATCTGGCAGCCAAGGAAAAAGAGTATTTTATGCATTGAGTGTCTTTTAGGAATGGCTACCATATGTAAGAAAATTTTATTTTGCAATAAATCAGTGTGGAAGCAATGAAGAAGCAGGCAACCATAACTCAAAAAAATGGATCACCAATCAAAATATCTGCGAACCAAGAAAGCACATAAACTTACTTAATGGTTGGTATGTGCAACAGACGGCATGGCTACTCTTTTTCCAGTTCCACGTAAAAAAGAATCTCCATGGCACAACCCAATGGTCTACAAAGAACATCATCAGTGAGGGCATCATAATTACTCTGATAGAAAAGGATTTGTGCTCATGTGCAGAAAAATAAAGGAATATGTGTGCACAGCAGGATAAGTAGGAAAGGATCAGAAAACGTGCATGTAGAAATTGATGAAGAAGAGTTTGAGATGGAGCATACATATATGTGAAGCTGGTACAATTTATTGGCGCCATAGATGTAAGGAGAAGTAGAGAACAGCTACAACACAGCAACATGCATTGAAGGAAGGCATCGACGAAATCAATCCTGTAAAAAAAAAAAGAAACCAAATCAAAAGAATTGGTAAGCATGGAACCAATTTGTAGATAACTTGATTGGTAAATTTCGAGGCCATAAAGGACCTGGTTGCTCTCCTCTGCCATTGTTCTAGAAAGGTACCAAGTGAAATATCTTTTAGTTGGAATATTCTAGAACTATAGCTGGTTGCTCTCCTCTGCCATTGCTTTGCTGTATTGGTATATCCATATATGGTATTCTGGTGAGTTGAAGTATTTATTATTTAGCTGCTTAGTCTCTGTTCCACACTTTAACTTGTGACTTGTAATATATCTGGCAGATGCTCTACTCTACCTTGTTCAATTTTGTTTCTTAACTGTTTAGGATCCATTGAAGCAGAATTTTTTTGTGGTTCTTATTTTACAGATTGTGGTATGAGCTCATAAGAATGAATCTAACTGAGGCTTTCACTTAGATGATTGGAAGTCGCGTGATCTATTGACCAAGGTAGGCAGTAGCAGTTTCTAGTGCAGTCTATTGTGCATGTGCATAGAAGTACTTTTACATATACCCTCATTCCTCAAAGCTTACTTTCTAAAAGTGGCATCGGTATTTAATGTTTCACACCAAATGATTCTTCAGTAATTAGGTCTGGAGTATGAAACTTCCTATCGGTTTTGTTTGCAAATTTGTGAGCACAAAATTGGCGGGAGCACTTATTTTGTACAATTAACTATTGTTACATCTTATGAGATATTTATACTCTGAAGAACATGAACTTCTCAGTTAACCGAGAGAAACTTACCAGGTAGCAGTATAAAAAATATATATAGATAAGGTGCGACATGGTTTTGTACTTTTGTGTTGTGAAAGTAATCAGTATACCCTTTCCTTGAATCAGATTAATCTGGTGTAAGCTGCTGTCAAAGTTCAATATATTCCATGTATAGGCTTCGTTACTACTTTATTTACTGCCTCTACTGCAGTAATTGATTCATTATTTCCTTGAATCAGATTAATCTTGGGGCTATTTTGTGTAGTTGGCTTCTGATAGAAGTTTAAACTACGAATCCTTTGGGATCTTGTGTTGCTGATAAAAATGAGGTATGTCAAAATAGGGCTTGAAAAATATAGGATCATTAGTGTTTATTACTAGTTTTATTTGCAAGACGATGGTCATGCGGTAGGTATCAGGTGGCATTCAGCTGGGACAAGATTGTTTTTTTCTGGAATGAAGTAGATGTCAGAATGAGTGGGGTGGAAATAAGTAAACATAGCTTCTATGGCGATCTTCAGAAGTCAAGAATAGAGTCAGTTGGTCATAAGCCTACGAACTTTCACTGTAATGTTAGTCAAGAGCCTGCTTTATAACCGTCATTTCTGGAATTCTTCTTTGCAGGATGCTTGAACACGAGAGCAAAACGGTTTCTCTAGATGTTCCATTGGCGACATAGTCCATTCTGTATTTTTATTTCAGCAGGTATTGGACGAAATCATTCCTTCATCTTTTTACTTGAATTGCTACTATTTCTGCCACTAAAAGAGTAGTTCAGGGTCGTGGAACTCATTTGATGGTGGTAGGAGGTGGGCTGGTTGTGGTGGTGTTATCCCTTTGCTTTGCACATCTGTCTGTAGTCTCAAGTGTGTGTTGTGTATTTAAGAGGAGCCTTTTTAGCCTTTTTTTTTATATTTCTTTTTTAATAAAATGACATGCAGCTCTCATATGTCGTTCAAAATAAAAAAGAAAAAAAAAGTTAGTTCAGGAAGGACCATGTGTAGTACTATTTTGTTTACTACGCTGTCTTTTTCCCGTGGAATTTGAAGATTGGCAAACTGCTAAGTCTGACACGAAAAATGAGGCCTTTTCAGTTTTCACATGCACCCGATTACTGGCATTGTACTACACATTTTTTTTTTCACAAAGAGCTACTCCCTCACAAATCAACGTAATTCTTTAACTTCTACTATTCCTATTTGACCGTTCGTCTTATTTAAAAAGTTTTAATAAATATTATTTATTTTGTTATGACTTATTTTATTGTTAGAGATATTTTTATAATGATTTATTTAATTTATTATTTGTATAAAAAATTTAAATAAAACGAATGGTCAAAGAGGAAGAGTAGGAATAAAAAAATTACGTTTATTTGTGAGATCGAGGGGTTGATATTTTTGTGGAGCCCAGAACGTACCTTGAAAGCTGGGTGATTGACATTGACTGTTAACTGTAGGTGTCATATCATGTTCCTCTTTTCATACTACAGTATGCTTTTGCTTGCACGGTAGAAAATAAATTCATTTGTTCTCTGTGCTCTTACATTGATAATAACTACTACTCCGTCCTAAAATAACTGTCGTTTTTAACTTCGACACCGTTTGTTTGACCTTTCGTCTTATTAAAATTTTTTGAATAAATATTATTTATTTTGCTATTACTTATTCTATCACTAGAGATACTTTGATAATGACTTATTTATGTTACTGTTTGCAAAAAAAAATTAAATAAGACAGACGGTCAAACAAGAGATCTGAAAGTCAAAAACAATATTTATGTACAAAGTAGAGATCGGTGCAGTGCCAGTCAACAAGAATAATCGGTTCAGGACGGCTCTGAAACTTCCTAAGAACAAGGAGCTATATTGAGTGTTTTTGCTTTTAGCTTAGTCTCTCCTTTTCCAGAAAGAATGCAATTGTATTTGTTTTTAAAAAGTACTAATATTTGTGATATTAAATTAGTATCATTAGATTTATAGTGCAATATATTTCCATATTATATTATATCTATTTAGAATCATCGTTGTTTATTATTTCAATTAACTTAGTCAAACTTACAATATTTTGACCTATACTAGATCTAGAGTTGCATTCTTTTTGGAATGAAGGGAATAAAAATTAAGTGTTTCATAGCCTATTGTGTGAGGTATAATTGCCCATTTATGTTTCATATATAAAAAACTGGATTTCTATGGTTTGGGGTCCCGATTATTTCTGATATGTATTCTGCACCCTCAGTTATCTTGCAATGGTTCAGTACATAATGTGTTTTCTCTCAGTGTTATACATGTTATGAAACTGCTGATATAAAAAGAAAACAGTTATGATCTCGGATTTCAGACTTCTATACTTAGATATTCCATATACATGAGAAACTCAAGATATGCGATGGGTTCAGTCTTCAGTTCAAGCACCTAGCAATTTTTGTCTGATGGATTGCAGCTTTTCATGGATCAATCAAACACTGGTCAAATTGGACAAGATTATTCATGGACATGGACCAGTCTATTACTATGGCATCGAAGCTGGATTCGTTTTTGAAGAATGAAAAGGGTAAATGAAATGACTATTGGCTAGATGGATTCTCGGCCAGTTGCAGTAAAAGAATTATATGCAATGTTTGATTAAGATTTGATCCTAATGTACACTTCCATTGTACGAACATAACTGTGCGACCCCCCTAGACTCGCCGCTCTCTACCTGTAGCTGGGTTGGGGTAGGAGTTTCTTCAGGGGCACGACACAATTTTAAACGAACACAAGCTGGCTAGGCCGAAAGAGACCTGTGCATACGTGAATATATCGTTGGGTGTCAACCTGTCGACATGTGTATTCTGCACCACTTGTATGTCATATATGATTGACTAATACAGGTGTTGCCTGATTCTCATATGTTTCCGATGATAGTTTTTTTCTTCAATATGCAGAATTGTTGATCTGAAAGATAGAACTTTAGGAAAAAGAGACACAAAGGACTTCGTTTCAAGCATATGCTCGATAGACTAATACGGTTGGTCTGTGCGGACCCAAGTGGGGGACTTGGTCCGGATTGTGATGAGTGATTGTCAACGGAATTTAATTGGCATGTTGGTCGGCTTGTGGTGTGCAGGTGTTGGGCTTGGATGCAGTGGCGGATGACGGAGTGAAGGTCAAGAGAGCGAGCCGTGCCGATGGACTGAGAGCGGTGAAGGACGGACGCGGGACTTGTGCCGAGGGACTTGGACGCTGGAGCGTCAGCTATGGTGACGGACACTGCGACATCGACAGGCGCGGTCGAGCATGGCCGAGTGACTCGAGCGGTACACGGGCTGGCGGGACGCGACCCAGGACGGTTTCCGGGTTTGGGCCTCAAAACCTGGGTGGAGCTGCTTCCGGCGGGAAGCGGGGCGACACGTGGCGGAGTCTCCGAGGTTGCGTCAAGGCGACGGCAACTCGAGCATGAAGCGGGGTCGTCCGATCATATCGTTCCAGAATGTCCCAGGATTAGCTGGCTCGCCTAAATAAGCAGTACTTAGTGAGTAGGGGGTTAATCACAAATTGTACACATGACGATAAGAGGGGGTATGGCTGCCCCTCCCCTTCTCACCTCTTTCATTCTCATTCCCTCACCTTGTTCTTAAGGTTAGAGCTCCATTAGAGAGAGAGGTCCACTTCCAAACTCATGGTAGTGTAAAACTCGTGTTTGTACTGGGAAATCGAGGCCCTAACCTCGTGTCGTCTCCGGGGTTCGGAGTAAGTTCTTGTGTTCTTGTGGTGACCTTTGAGTCCCTTCTCTTGTGTGCTTTGATTCGTGCGTTTTACTCCGTTTCGATTCGTTTTTCTTGTATGTACTTGTTGTCTACCATGTGAAGAACCTTTCCACCGACGGAAATTGTTTGATTCGAACTCTATTCATAGATCGGGCGTGTTCTTCATCGTGGGCGATTTCAAGAACATATTTGGGGGCGTTTCGATTTGCCGGTGATTTGCTTCGAATTGGACTTTGATCTTTTAGGGGACGGTTCTAAACTACCTTGTGACTCTATAACCGAAAAATCGTGGTAGTTCATCTCCGTTTGGTCGAGTTCTATTCGATTTTGGATTCGGGCGATTTTGAATAGCGTCTGTCTGTCCAGGGGCGGACAGTCCGGAACTGCGAGGTCGGACAATCCGCGGGTCGGGGCCGACCACAGAGGGTTGCAGCGACCTGCTCGGTAAACAGGCGTGGACAGTCCGCGGGTCAAGTGCGGACAGTCCGCGACCTCCACCCGACAGCAGCAGGTTCAGCTCAGTCTCGGGATTTTTCTGGAATTGAACGGCGAACAGTCCGGCTAAAATTCCCGGACAGTCCGACAGTCAAAATCCAACAGTGCACAGTTTCTGTCCGAATCACTGTTGTTCGTCAGGTTATGCTGGCGGACAATCCGGTCCTTGTACGGCGGACAGTCCGCGCCTAGACCTCGGACAGTCCGGGTCTGTGCAGTGAGCTTCAGTTTGTGCTTTACTTTCGCGTCTTCTCCGGTATTTTCGAGTATCCTGCTGTGCTTCTCTAGCACCCAATCACTTGTTAGTTCGTGGATATCTCGTGGGGGTTTATTACTTCTTGGGATCGTGTCTAGGACATTGGCCTCGCGAATATTTCGGAAGAAATTTTTGAGGCTGCTATTCAACCTCCCCCCTCCCCCCCCTTCTCTATTCGCCTTGCTCGGTCTTTCAGTCTGGGAAGCCAGGCTTTGTTCCAAGCATATGCTTGGTATATTTGTTTTTGGTCTAAAGGATGGAAATGAGAAGGAAAAAGAGACGAAGGGCTTTGTCACAGGTATATGTATATCGTTCCTTCCCATACTTTCTAATCTTTAAATTTTCTAGTAGCGCACAAAGGGTCAAAGGGTGTTTGGCCTAATCATAGGCATCTCGATCACTGAAATCCTCAAAGGGTGAAAGGGTGTTTGGCCTAATCATGGGCATCCCTATCACTGAATTCCTTTTTTTTTAGGAGAGGCATCTCAAGTTCTCAACATCCTTACTTGTCGCCTTGTCGGTAGTCTTGGGCTCCGGGAGCTCGAGCATTGATGCTACCCAACCCGTATTCCAGCTCACTGTGATGCCACAGTGGTTGAGCAGCAAGAGGTTGGTACTCACTACTCAATACTCATCAGTACTCGCAAGTGGCCAAGTCCCCGTTTACATGCCAGTTGTAGTTGTAATTCTGCACTGTAACACGTTCGTTTGTATTTAACAACTTTTGTCCAATCATGGTCCAAATAGGCTTAAAAGATTCGTCTTGTGATATACATACAAAAAGTATAAATATGTAAACATTTCGTCTACATTTAATACTCCATACATATGCCATAACGTTGACGTGACTAGTTGCAATTACAATTTATAGTGTACCTAAACAGGGCCTTTGTATCGGCTTGCTTGTTCGGAAAGTCTTGAGAGAGATTGTCAGAATGTTTATACAGCGGCTCACATTCCCACCAACTGCTCGAAATGTGCTGTCCACGAGTGGATTCTGGATTCGTTTTCATTATCTGATTTCATGGACCACACCTGCTATTAGTTCAGAAAAAGGCTAGAATGAGAACGGTACAGGTAGTAAAAAAACACCGGAAAGTGTTGAATGGAGCCCTAGCCAAAAAAAAGGATTACAGAAACATATGGTTTATCAAGCAGATTGACTCCCTTCTAAGGAAATACTCAAAAGGGTGAGTGGATTGGAGACGATTCTGTTTGGTTATTATTGGGGTATAGGTGTTTGCTTCGAGAGCCACGAATGTGATATATGGTTAATTTTACAGATAAGATACGATGGAGGAATCCTGTCTTTATTTTCTTTATGATACACACACTAGTACACAGGAGCTCTACAGTAACGTACGATATTTTTTTTACTGGCAGTTTCATTCAACGGCCGCTAGTGCAAATAAAATGGTGGACCTAAGTTAAGAACCGCCAGTGCAAATTACTTAACACTGACGGGTTTGTTAAGTCAGCCGCCAGTGAAAATCGTAACTTAACACTGGCGGTTAGTTTAAGTCAACCGCCAGTGTGAAGTCTGCTATAAATACACGTTCTTCTCCACCCGACCGAACAGTTACTCGCAGCCAGCCACCATTGAAAGCATTTATGAAGGTCCGAATCTGCCAAAATACAAGGGGGAGGTTTTCTTCTTCATTTATTTGGAGGAGGTGGCTAAAAAAGGTTAGTTTATGTATCTATTGCCTCTATTTAATCAACTTTGCTCAATTTGAGCCATTTTTGGATCTAGGGTTTGCCATGAGTTAGAGAAAATGATTGTTAGGTTATTGCCTTTATTTGTTCAAATTAGGTTGTTTAGTATAGTTAGATAGTGTCTCTTCTCTCTCGCTTTTTATAATTACTTCTCAATTTATGTTATATTAGTTATTTTCATGAATGGGGTGTGCTCTTGTGTATTTTTTCTATTTTTTAATCATGGTGTCTATATTCAATCCTTTCTTAGCACACATTATTCGTATATTTTTTTAATCATGTTAATAGGTTGTTAATTGGTTTTCTATTTTTTAATTATGTTAATAGGGTTTAAACTCTATTTTATAATTGTGTTTTTTTATTTTGTTTATTAATTGCAAAATATTCAATCTTGGTGATTGAGAATGAGTCTTAACACACATTATTCTTCTAAATTTTAGTGAACTAAAGTTCGAAAGGTCTACAAATTAAAAAAATACTCTAGTGAACGGTTTTCATCTGTTTTTCTTCAAACAAGGTTTGCGGGAAAAAAGGTTTGTTAATTAATTAACACATATAAACAATCATTCATGTTTTGCATTGATCATAATAAATTCATTATATTTTTACAGTTAATAATGGAGAGGTCATTCTGGATGTATAATTTATCACGGGTTGATCCATCATACCTACCTGAGGTGCAGAGGTTTATCGATGCCGCTAAGATCCATACTTGGAAGTCAAATACGAAGCACATATATTGTCCATGCATAGACTGCAAGAATGTTATCGTATTTGATGACACGAAAGCAATATTTTCTCATCTCGTATGCCGAGGATTTATGGAGGATTACTTGATTTGAACAAAGTATGGAGAGGGTAGCTCTGCAGCTTACACAACTGGTTCTTCTGTGAACATCGCCGTTGATAGCACAGATATGCTTGCTGACGGATGTCATTTCATACACGAGAGACAAACACCTTGTCCTCAGAGTGAACATGTTATGCCTAATGCTAATGATCATGGTTTCGTTGGAGGAAATGAGGACATAAGAACTGATGGTCCGCCAAATGTTAGTGCTGAGGAAGATGCAGACTTTTTAGATGCAATATTGTATAGTCATATGGATCCATCTATTTTCTTCATGAAAGGTACGAAGGAAATGAGGAAAGCAGCAGAAGAGCCTTTTTACGATGAGTCTAAGGGTTGCACGAAACATTTCACGACGTTGCGGTCAGTGCTTAAGTTATTGATGGTAAAAGCCCGGTATGGTTTGTGCGATGCTGGCTTCGATGCGTTCTTGAGTATTCTCGCAGACTTGCTTTCAAAGGAGAATAGAGTGCCTGCTAACACATACTACGCAAAGAAACTAATCAGTCCACTTACAATCGGTGTCGAAAAGATCCACGCATGTAGAAACCATTGTATCCTATATCGAGGTGATGAATACAAAGACTTAGACAGTTGTCCTAACTGTGGTGCAAGTAGATACAAGACGAATAAAGACTATCGACATGGCAAACCTATGGCATCAGTGGCTTCACGTTTTGTACTAAGTCCAAGGACAGAAAGAGCATGGCACAAAACATTGGTGTTTGATGCGAGGCCATAGATGATGCAACTGGTGAAATTAGTACATACTTTGGCTTCGTTGAGGACATATGAGAACTAGACTATATTACATTTGAGATACCTGTATTTCGATGCCAATGGATTGAAGACAAACATGTCATAATCGACAACTATGGGCTCCGAGTTCTTGATCTAAATAAGGTAGGTTACAAAGATGACCCGTGGATCCTTGGTAACCATGCCACACAGGTCTTCTATGCTGAACAAATCCTTTCTAAAAATGAGAAGAAAAGTTCTGACAAACTGAAGCATATAGTTTTCCCTGGGAAGCAACAAGCTCTAAGAGTTGATGGTGTAATTGATCTGGAGGATTTTAACTAATTCAGCGACATGTCTCTCTTTGTAGACCATCCAGTGAAGATAAGACACGTTGAGCGAAGCATCCCACAAAGTTCGTTGCCATGGGTGCGCTACGATGGATAAGGAAGAACAGTAGGTGGCTAGATTCTACTTGTCATTTGTCATGTAATCCATTCCTGTTATAATCTGTACCTTATGCTACCATTTCTATAATTTAACATGTTTACATTTATCGATTTCAATATGTGTGAGACCGAGTTGATCAACGTATTTTCTAAAGCCAACATAACTCTACATTAACCCTCCTAAACCCTAAATCCTAAAACCCAAACCCCAAACCTTAAACACTAAACCCTAAACCCTAAGACATAAACACTAAAATAATATATAAACAACATATATAAATAGAATAAATACAGACCTAAACTTATAGCAAAAATAAATAAACCTAAAATACTTCAGGTGGTTTACAGTACCAACCGCCAGTACAAATCTGCCAGTACATAAGATTTGTACTGGCGGTTTATAATAAAAACCACCAGTATTTGTACAGGCGGTTTTCATTAGGAACCGCCAGTACAAAGCATTTGTACTGGCGGTTAGTACTATAAACCGCCTGTAAAGATGGCTCCGCTATATAAGATTTCGAATTTTGCTTGAAAATTTTCTAAGTCCTCTGGCGCGCTCTTCTCCTCACTAACGCCGGTAGGCTGCCAAAATTCACCGTCGAGCTCTATTCGTCTTCACGCTGCCCAACGCCATCCGGCTTCTTCGCGCAGCCCCCCTCCGGTCGCACACCGACGCTCCCCGTCGTCCCCCGCACCGAGAACGCCCTGAGCGCCGCTGTCTTCGCCCTCGTCGCCGTCCTCCCTCCGGTGAGCCGCCTTGCCCTACCCTAAAGACCATGTGTGGAGGCCTTCGTGCCCCGAAACTGCAGCGGCCGTGGCGGCCCCCATGGCGCGGCTAACCTAGCGATGGCCGGTGGCTGGTGGCCGTTAGCCATGGCGCGGCGGAGGGGCGGTGCGCGTGGATGGCGGCGGATCGGTGGCTTCGGCGCGGCGGTGCGGCGTGTGCGGTGTTGTCGGCGCGACGGTGCGCGTGTGGTAGCGTCGGTGCGGCGGCGCGGCGTGGTGGATGGCGGCGGATTCGGTGGCCGCCGGCGCTGCCGCGGCTAGTTGTGCCGTGGGCCAGCTGGGCCGGCCCATATATATTGTTATGAGTTCATGTTTAGGTCAAAAAAAGAAGAAAAATAAAAATAGAGACTTGTATATATAGGGTTATGGGACATGTATATATATATATATATATATATATATATATATATATATATATATATATATATATACATGATTTTTTTATGTATATAATTGTAAAAGGAGACATGTTTATATATAGTACATGATTTTTCTATGCTACTCTTGTCTCGTAGATGTTGATCTTATATGTGTATTTCATGGTTATATATATGTATTTCATGGTTATATGTGTGTTTATATGCAAATTGAGAGGTCTTCATTCGTATTTCATGTTAGATTACCGCGATGACGACTTCACCATCAGAGTCTACTCAAGAGAAGGAGCCAAGTGAGCAACAATATGAAAGTCCAAGTGACCCGTGTCCCAGCGTTGATAGAAAGGCTCGTCGTGAAATTGAGCACGACCCTACTTACAATCCACGAGAAGACGAGGTAACATACACGGAGTTGAATGAATCTTTTCACACTATCTATATATGCACCCGTCCATGATTTCATGTGTGCGCTCAATTATATGAACAGAAGGTCTTGTCTCAAATGCGACAGTTAGGAGAAGAAGAACTTGTAGGGTCGAGATGGCGGACTAGAGGGGGGGTGAATAGTCCTTTATAACAACTAATCGCAACGGAATAAAACCTAATCGGTTCTAGCGACAATTCACCCCTCTAACTAAGACTCTAAACACCTTGCCAAAGATCCTAACGAGAAGCAAAGGTGCAAGTCTAGCTTGAGCTCCCTAAACCGTTCTAGCGCAAGATCACACAAACCTAAGCGCTAGTACTTTAGGCACCGGGGAAACTCCTATTAACTAGCAAGCAAAAACGCACTAAGCACCTAAGCTCACTACTTGCTCAATGACAAGGATACACAATCCAAATCAAAGAGCGCAACTCACTTTAGCTACACAAACTAAGTGAGAACTACTTCTAAGCTACACAAGCTGAGAAGGTGAGTGGCAAGCTACACAAGCTAACCGGTCTCACAAGAGCAACTACAACTACACAAATAAAGTAATGCACAATATAAATAGCTTTATGTAGAAGGGAGCAAACCACCGCGAAGGATGGGAAGATGTTGACGCGGTGATTTATTTCCCGGAGGTTCACTTGTCGCCACAAGCTACGTCCTCCGTTGAGACAAGCTCCAAGGTTGCCGCCGGTCCTCTTGCTAGTGGTGACCCACAAGTCACACTGTCCCACGTGGAGTGCTTACCACAAGCTCTAGCACTTGACTCGGCCGGACCACTTATCGCTCTTCACGTCTCGCTCTACTAGCGATGCTCTTTGCGATCTCCCGCGGGGTGAGCTCCAACCCCTCACAAAGCTTCTCCGGAGCTAAGCACAATCTTCTTGCTTGCTTCACGGAGCCACAAGCCACCAAGCCGTCTAGGAGGTGGCAACCTCCAAGAGTAACAAGCACCACCGGCTTGCAACACGATCACCTAGTGCCACTCGATGTAATCTCACAATGCAACGCACTAGAATCACTCACTATCAATCAATCGGATGTGCACTAAGCAAGTGAGTGAGTGGGAGGGCTTCCAAGCACACCTACACAAGCCACACAGGCCCAAGGGTGCTCAGCTTATCGGCCAAGGCCGCCAAGTGCTTGGATTTATAGCCCTCAAGCGAATAGAGCCGTTGCCCTCTCAAACCGGCCGTCGGACTGAGCGTCGGACGCTCAGCCGCGCCACCGTCGGACCAAAGTCCACGGTCCGACGCTCCCGATAGCCGCCACGTGTCACTAGCCGTTTGAAGTCGAACGTTGGATCACAACGGCTAACTTCCCGCTCTTCAGATCACCGTCGGACGGAACACCGTCGGACCAACGAACTCCACGGTCCGACGCTTCCAGAGAGCTCCCCGAGGGCTGAAAACCGTCGGACGGTCGTCCGACGCTCGCCGTCGGACTAAACCCAAGAGTCCGACGCTCTCAGAGCTCGCCACGTGTCAGCTCTCGCACGATCTGCACCGTCGGACGCTCGGACAAAAGTCCGACGCCCACAAACTTCAGCGTCCGACGCTCACAGGCCAAACACCGTCGGACGCACGACGATGGTCCGACGCTGTCACTGCGGACAGCGTCCGACGCTCGCACCACAGCACAGAAGACAAGGGCAGGCCGTCGGACCGAACCCATGGTCCGACGCCCCCTTGCCTTAGCGTCCGACGCTCTCGAGACTTCGCCGAAAACCTCCGAATCCTGCCTCGCAAGCTCGGCAGGAGGAAGAGAGAGAACCACACCCTCTCTACCTTACAACACCACCTCCAAACACTTTCACCTTGGCAAAAGTGCTAACACCAACAAGTGTACACCTCATGTGCATGTGTGTTAGCTTTTCACAAACATTTTTCAAAGGATTTTTCACTCTTTTCACCACGTCACTCGATCCTAGCAACGTATGCAAGTTAGATCGCTCAAGTGGCACTAGATGACCGATATGCAAACAAGTTTGCCCCTCTTGATAGTACGGCCATCTATCCTAAATCCGGTCAAGCACTTCTCTAATCAACCTTAGACCGGTGAAATGAAAATGCCCTAGGTTATACCTTTGCCTTGCGCTTTCCATTTCGATCACCGTCTTCATCACCGTCTCCGACACCATCGATGCCAATGCAACACATGCACCAACACCTCATGAATGATATGATCCACTTCATATCATCACATGGCTTTTGGTTCATCGATCCTTGACTTGCTTGCTCTTCACCGTTGCGTTGGTCCATCGGCGCCAAGCCATCACCCGACTTGCCCTTCACACTTGCAACCGGTCCGTCGACGCGAAGCCTCGTCTTGATCTTCTCCACCTAGCCACATGACTCCATGTCATGTCTCATGCGTTTAGCTCCTTCATCTCCATATGTGTGAGCTAAGCAACACTCAACACGCCATATCCACCTCCATGGCATAGTTGCTCACACACATGTACCTGTGGACTAATCACCTGTATAATCAACACTTAGACATATATTAGTCCACCTAAGTTGTCATTCAATTACCAAAACCAAACAAGGACCTTTCAGAACTGCAACACGAAGACCAGGCGCCATAAACTACCGAGACGAGCACTGAGGGGTCACGGAAGAGGAAACTGGTTGATCGGAAGCGAGGTGACAGAGGATCAAACAAGTGGGATAATAACACATATAGGGTTCTAGACGTAAGTGTAAAAGGAGAGCCCCTAACTCCAGAAGAGGTGCAAGCTAAGTTCCGGAACGCGATTGGTTTCTTGGTTAGAGATAATTTTGATATTACAATATCTCAGTGGAAAGATGTGCCAGATTCGGTCAAGACAAACTTGTGGCAAAAGTTGTTAAAGAAGTTTGTTCTGCCTCGGGGTTCAGAGGAACTCGTAAAGGGTTATGCAATGAGGCAGTTGGCCACCATGTTTCGCAACTGGAGGTCCGAATTGAATAGCAAATATGTGAAGACAGGGTTAGACCCCACCAGCAAGTACAACATTACATAAGGTCAGTAGGCGGTTTTCAAAGAGCAGAAGACTAACCCAGAATTCTTGGCCCGGAGCCAAACGAACTCATTACTTGCTAAGAAAAACAAGTACCACCACCACCTTGGCATAGGTGGTTACAAGCGGCAGGTTCCCAAATGGAGGGAAGAAGAGGCTGCGAAGAAGGCAGCAGGGTTGCCAGTGTTGTCTGAGCAACTTGGCGAAAGGAGCACGAACTGGCTTCGTGCTCGCAAACCAAGAGAAATATCTGAGTCAAGTGCATCGTTTTCCGATCCAATGGTTGAAAAAACTGCGAAGAGTATTTATGAGGCAGCAGCTCGTGTGAAGGAAGGAAGTACCAAGTCACAAAGGGAGTGGGACATCCTTACTATTGGTCTTGGTAACCCCGAACACCCTGGTCATGTACGAGGCATCTCGTCAAGGCTAGGATGGAAAGAAGGATTCGGCGAGGAGTGGGCCGGAATGTACAAGAAGCGTGATCGATACAAGGAAGACTTGAAAGATTTTTTTGAGGAGCAGGCAAAGCAAGCCTTCAAAGACATGGTGACTAAATTAGTAGCAAATCCTGATAACGAACTTATGCAGCAATTGGTGGGTGTCATGTCTTCTGCTCAACAAAGGACGAATACCCAGCAGTCTCCGCAGATGCAGCTGGTGCCGATGACACAGCCCTTGGGTGCTCAGCAGTTGATAGCACTGTCTCCAAATGCTCCAAGCAGTGTCGCGTCTACGGCAAAGGTTTGCTATCCAGCTAATGGCATTGACATGCCAACTCCTTGATCACTAGTCATAAGCTATGGCATTACTAATGTTCGTACTAGAGAAGTAGGCATTGGCTTCGCAATCCCTAGACGGACATTCCATGGTAATCCAATTCCAGATGAGTACTGCAGGGTCGAAGTGGTGACCGTAGTGCCAGGACACGAGGACAACATGCTGGACATCCCTGGACCCGAGAGCATTGAGACACTGGGACAGGCCATCAAATTTCATCCTTTGGCCTAGGCGAGACATCAGGTTGAGTGGGCCACCACCATCTACCGAACATACCATTCCTAATGACCCACCGCCGTCGTCGTCACATGACAGGCATCTTCCTAGCACATCAAATTCACATGTCCGTCTAATCCCAGGAACTCCACCACCAGTATCTTCTATCAACTATCCACCTTCCCCAGCAAGTAAAGAGAAATAACCTGAGAAAACATCGATCCCAACGGGCCCACAAGAGAAACAACTTAAGGAAACATCGATCCCAACGGGCCCACAAGAGAAACAACATGAGGAAAAAAAACCCCACCACCAAAGAAGAGGAAAGTTGTTTCCAAAATGATCTCGCCGCACTAGCCAAAGGTAAAAACTTCTGGGACCATGCTGTGGTTGTCAGGAATAGCACGCAACCGCACAGGTCGTGTCGTTGACTGTGCTGAGGCCGAGAGTTCAGGGAAATCTGCTTCGAGGACCATACAGATCAGGATGCCAACGAAAGAGGATTATGAAAATGTGCCTGATAGATATGTGCCGGGCAGGCCGCTTCTCACTTGGGAAAAGCTAACCCAAAACCCATCTTTAATTAAAAGACTGCATGACTGGTACATGAGAGCAGATTCTGTTGGCAACGACTCTCTAGGCATATCTATACCACCAAGAGCTTTTATGAACGGGCGAAGTAAAGTTGTGGTTACGTTCGAGGACATACACTTGATGATGAACCTCCAGAGACTCGACATTCAGCTCGTAACAGTGTGGGCATTGTAAGTGTCGCGCTCAGACTCACTTGATTATTATTTTGATGTGTCACGTTTCAGTCTCTGAGATTCACTTGCACATGTGCCTTGCAGGCTACAACATGACCAGCAGGAGGAGAGATTTGGTATCGATCCTTATTCACACGTAGAAGAGAGGATTGCCTATCTCGACCCAACCGAAATAACCGAGGAGCGGCACACATTCAGGATCGGAAAGGACAATGAAAAATTGAAGGACAAGACAGAGGAAAAAGTTCAGCAGATTATTACTAAGCTAAAAAATGAGATGAAGGACAAATACTGCTTATACTTAGGAAATTCAATGCTTCAGTTTCAAGATAGGCAAGTCATAATGGCCACATACAATTTTAGGTACGCTCGAGTTTCTTTTAGCAATGTTATTGTCTAATCCATATATAGTGTGGCCCCACCCTATACATCACGAACTTGATTCGTGCAGGGACCATTGGATATGTTTTTATATTTATCCAAGGCAGGAAAAGGTGATTCTCTTTGACTCCGCAGATTATGATCCCACTACGTATGCGTCATTCTTGACCTTATTAGAGAGGTAAGCCGAGAAATGCTTGCATTCTTCTCTCGATGAGAGTTTGAGAATATATAACTTGGTGATTCTATCGAAATTAGGGCATATAGGTGGTATAAAATACAAGGCGGAAAGCATGACGAGAAGAAAAAGGGCCATTAACAATAAATTACAAGTGATCGGTATGTTAGTTATTTATGAGTAAATATATATCACATACATGTACAACACATAAGACGATGTTGCAACTAATTAAATATTCACTCTTACCTGTTATATATATGAGGGATCAGTGCACTGCGGACGGATTCTATGTCTGCGAATTTATGAGGGAGTCCGGACGATACATCAAGAACGTTGATTTGGTAAGTAATAGTCATGTATGAAATTATACCCTTAAAGTTTCAAATGTATATATGATGTTTATACATTAACTATATTTGTAGAAATATAAAAAACTCAAGACACAGAACATGAGCACGCAGACTTTATACAACATAGTTGAGGACATGTGCTCATTCATCATGAAACATGTAATTCCAAGCAACGGGAATTATCACGACAAGCACGACGCTCTACGAAGAGAAGAGTTCAGAGAGCTAACAAAAGTCTCCAGGTTAGAACTTACTAGAGAGGGTTATTAATTAGAAGTGTAAATTTGAGATGGTTATCACATGTAACTTTGAGATGAACATATATGTGTATATATTATGAGCACAATCCTTTGACGTATATAAATATATTGTATAATAATTATTTTTCACTTTGCTATATTTGATCATGATCTAATACAGCTTAATATATACAATATATAAATAAATATATATATGGGGGGGCTGAAATTGCCTAAACAGGGCTGTAATCTCTACTAGCGGTTGCCTGTAAACCGCCAGTAGAAATAGCTTTCCACCGGCGGTTGCTTAAGTAAACCGCCAGTGGAAACATGATTTACACTGGCGGTTCACTTAAACAACCGCCAGTGGAAAGATTTATTTTCACTGGCCTGTTCCACTGACGGCTCTGTGAAACGCCAGTGAAGATGACTTATCAACCACCACTATAGAGGTTCTGTGTACTAATGATAGTCGTCCAATCTTTACAAAGTATTTGGTTAGAGGCAGTTTTATCCTCGTTTTTTATTTGCAGGAGGGATTGAGAGGTGTAGACATGTAGTGATGTTTTTAACGCCGTTAGCCATAGTTATATCCCACCTGTCAAAAAAAATTTGTGTCTTTTTTCCTCTCCCACCGCCCCCCAACCCCACCCCCCCTTGCTGTGATCTCGTGCAGATAGAAAGGCAGAAAAATCCTGTAAAGTTCGACAATCATCATTTTGAGATTTTGGCATAGTCATATTTTACCTTCTTTCATTAGATATTTTGATAGAAACGGGAAAATCCTGTATTACAGTACCAATTCTGAGTTTCCGAAAGTTTTCATCCATGCTTCCCTTAGTCGCTGCTTGTTGTCACATCTTATGTTTGGCACTACTTTAATTATTAAACATAGACTAATTAAAAAACTAATTTCATGGATGAAGAAATTTAACAATATTATGCTACAGTAAACATGTGCTAATAATAAATTAATTAGTTTTAATAGATTCATCTTGTAAATTAGTTTTTACCTATATAATTAGTTTTTAAATAGTCTACATTTAATATTCCTAAATAATAGTCAAGCATTCAACGTAACATTCTAAACTTTCTATGGAAACAAAACACCCAGATTCCAAGTGCTAGTGATTTAAAGGTCACAATGCCCTCTGCGCCTACGTCATCGTCTGAGATCGCCACACTATCCTCGAGCTCATTCGTGTAGGGGATATCACTTCACATCCTGCAAGCAAGATGACCACCCTTTGTTTTGGGCAGACAGCTCCGTCGCACGTAGGCCCCATTTCAAAATTTTAAGACTCCCATCACATCGAATGTTACAACATATACATAGAGCATTGAATATAGATAAAATTTTTGTATGTTTACACAGTTTACATGTAAATCACGAGACGAATCTTTTAAGCCTACTTAGGTCATAATTAGATACTTATTGTAAAAGATTATCCGGTCAAAATTGCAAAATAAAATGCATCTAAACGGGGCCTAAGGCAAATACCCGCATGGAGGGTGAACCCATCCTACTTCGGCCTCATTTAGTTCCAAAAACTTTTAGAACTTTGACGCTGTAGTAGCGAAAATTTTTTTTACAATAAATGCCCAATCATTTGCCTATCCTTTATTTGCGTCAGAAGCACTCGTCGTAGGCTCAAATCATTCGTTTCGCAATTTACAGGTAAACTATGTAAACGTACAAAAATTTCATCTACATTTAATGTTTCATGCATATACCGCAAAATTGATGTGACGGAAGTTTTGGAACTTTGAAGAGAAACTAAACAGGACCTCTGATCCAAATGTCAGTCATAAGAGAACCATCATGACCTGTTCCGGACTTCCTCCAAGCTATAAAATACATCATTCTCACTTTTTAGGAAGTTAAATATTTTAAACTCCAACCAAATATATATAACAAAAAATATTAATATTTTTATACATAATATCATTAGATATATCATTGAATATATTTTTATTATAAATTTATTGCAAATACAAATATTATTAATATTTTTTACAAAATTAGTTAAATTTAAGAAACTATTACATGCACGAATCTCACAGTGACTCTTCCGTGGGACGCAAGTTGTAGTAAGCTTCTTCTTACTTCTTAGGTTCCATCCATGTAGATTTTGTTGCAAGGTGACCAAAGTTGACAAAGCTTCAATGGCCTGATCAAAGGAGCTTTTTCTTGGGATTTCCAAAGCCCTAAGATATTCTCAACTTTTGAATTTATTTTTTATTGTTTTGTAAAGATCTTTCGTTACTTCTTTTCCTCGTTTGTGTTTTTTTGGCATATACTTTTCTCTAATAAAATGATTTTTGCCTTTTACTTTTTCTAATAAAATGCAACTCTCATGTGTTATCTAAGGAGAAATGTATTTGCCTAAAGTTCAACATGTTATCGTTTACTACCCCGTCCCAAAAAGAACGCTATCCAAGATCTAATCTAAGCCAATTTATATAGTATGAACAATTGATCTTTCAAACGGATATGATATAAAAATATATTATATGTTGAATCTAATTATATAAAAATATATTTTATGTTGATTCTAATTATAATTATTTAATGTTTTAGATATTAGCACTTGTTTTTTTTAAAAAAAACTTGACCTGACTGGAAATCATTTGCCTTTAACACTAAATAGCTAGAATTGTATCTTTTTTCTAGGACAAGGAGTATACAATTTTGCTGGTTTGTTCACAGACTAAGATCTACTTATTGCCTCTGTAAAAAAACACTTCTATTTTAAATTCTAAGTCATTTTGTCTTTTCTACTTACATAGCTTTTGCCATGATCTAGATAAACACTATGCCTAGATACATAGTGAAAGCTACGAATCTAGAAAAATTTAACTTCAATTAAAACGAGGGGGGTGCAATTCTAAGTTTGGATTGAGTCAGACTTTCTAACATTAACTAAGTTTATAAAAAAGTTATTAGCATTAATAATTTAAAATAGATATACTATAAAAATATTAATATATTTGAAATTATTTGATACCATAAATGTTACTATGTTTATATAGATTTACTGATTTAGTTAAAGTGTTTGGCTTTTTAAGAGTGAGAATTGCATTTCTTTTCTAGACGGAGGGAGAGAGAAAGAGAGAGAGGGTCTGTGTGTATTAATGACTTGTTTGGCAGAGCTTCAACTTAAATATTTAATTTATGCAGGATTTGTAGTTTGTCGACTAAATTAAAATACTATGTTTAATCTGATTGTAAACAAAATGAGTCATTCATATGCACTTGGCATGCTTAAGATCCATGATCTCCTAGAGCTAGAGCTCTGTGAAACAGTTTAAATCAACTCTAGAGTCGTTCTAAATTAAACAATATTGAAACTAAAGAGGATCGATGTTTATTAAATGTTATTATACATATAAAGTATACTCATGTTTTCATAGACGTTATATCTTTCTGCTATTCATCTTTAAAGATAGTTTTATATAGGTTGATTCAAGGAGTTGATTTATTTTTAAGAATGATCCTGACGTCCTCTGGCTTTGGGTCAGTGGATAGGCGAAGCCACACGTGCAGTTTTTTTTTTAATTAACTAGTAGTACTATAGGAGTACTCTAGTCCAACTCTTCATCAAATCATGTGCGTCCTTCGAGATTAGGCTGATCTGACGAAGGCACAAGCCACAACAAGTACTAGCCCTGTAGGGCACTGATTTCGCCGTAGGCCTCTTCTGGCGCCTGTCCACCGGGCCCACCTGGCGTCCCCTCCGAGCTTCGATGTCCCCAGCAATTTGCTGGCTGGGCCTGGTGCACCGTGCATTCCCAACAGTACCTGGCTGTTGTTGACCACCCGTGGACCCCTACACCTACCTGGCACTGGCGACGCTCGTTGTAGACGCGGTGTAAGGTACTGTATAAGTATATCTGCATCCTTTTGGTGGAGCTGGACTGCTGGGCCGGCGTGTTTTGCATGTAACCCCTCACAGGTGTTTGGATTTCAGCACTACGGGTCCTTTGGTACTTAGCAGTAGCGGTAGCGTTTGCATGAATGTTAGCTCCAAGAGATTACTTATATAGGTCTGTTTGGAACTGCTCCACCACTAAAAAATTGAATATGGATCTATGATTCACCATGGATCAGCTTCATTAGTGGTTATCTAAATATAACCATCCTATGTTCTGGATTTTTCGTTAACCAAAGATGAATAGCGAAACTAGTTGTATAGAGTGTAGACCAGATGTAAACAAGCTATTAGAGAATTGAAACATATAGAAAATGATTTGTATGCAATTAATTATCAAAACTTTAGAAAGATTCTTACAGATACTCTAATGGACAATAGTTCTTACTAACTGTTGTCCCCTTTTCAAAACCACATCGTGCCGTGGACACGTGATTGACAAGTTAAGTGCATATCTTAGTTTTTTCACCTCTCCTATTACACCTTTTGCTATTGTTCAACGCCCTATTCGACTGGCAGAAAAGAAGCGCTAATTTTGGCTGGCATAGATTTACGGCGAGAGAAAAAAAATCTATTCCATGGCTGAAAAAATGATGATTTTGGCAGATAAACTCAAGCAAACATGGCAAATGTTCTTACTACTTGATAATTAATTATTGTCCCTTTTTGAAAACCACATCATGTTGTGGCCCGTGGTCATTTGATGACAAGTTAAGTGCATCATATCTTAAGTGTTTTTAAATCTATTAGACCTTTTGCATATGTCCAAATTTGCAGGCAGTACCTTAATCCTCATGTCATAGTTGGCGTCTCTTCTTGGGAAAATCTTCTTTTGGAAACTACTTAATTGTTAATAAAAATCTTTTGTATCATCAATGGATTTAATTAATCATGACTCACGATTTAATGAACACTAGTAACGTGGATCCTATACAGGAAGAAATGGGTGCCAAATCCACTCACACCAACAATTTAGTCATCTTACATATTCACATTTTTACACTTTTTCCTATGACATTGAATTTGCAATTTGTATAAAATTCCTCGTCCCAATCCCAAATAGACCCTTAAATGACAGATCATTTCTATTCTTAACCAATTTCTTGCAAAGGTTTAGCTCTCCTAGTGATAGTGCAACACTACAGCCTTTTATAGTGAGTAGTGCAACACTACAGCCTTTTATGCTTATTATGCTTGTTTATTAATAACATACGGCCTTTTCCCGCAAAAAATATCCATATTACTATTAAAATTTAATTTAACCTTCTATAATTAATATCTGATAGGAGCGTTTCCTTCCTAAAAAGGGTAACTGTTAATCTGTTATCATGCATGCGAATTTATTTATTTCTCAAAAAGACAAGGTGTCATGTGCAATAACACTGATGAGCCTGAGCCCCCTCTTGTCCGGCCGCCGCCGTTGCCATGCCAGCTTGTATCTTACTCATTTTTCCGTTCAAAAAAGAAAAGCCTTTTCATTTTACACCTCACGTCCCCGTCCCCCACACGCACACAAAGGCGACGCGAGCAGCGTCTGCTTTCCTCTCCCTGCTCTGCTCTCGGCCTCGCCGCTTCCTCCCTCCTCCTCCACCCTGCCTCAACGATTCCTTCGCTTTTCCTTTTTCAAAATCGCCCTTTTCTCGTGCGCGTGTCTACAACTCCGACTCCTCCTTCCTGCTCGCCGCTGGGTCTGGGCTGTGGGGGACGCTGCCTCGGATGAGGCCGCCGCGCTGACCGGAGCCGGACCACCCGCGCCCACCCATGGCGCGTCCGCAGCGAGTGTACGAGGCTTGGAAAGGGAACAATGTAAAAGATCCTGCCCTCTCTTCCCTCTTCTCCTCTCGCTTCATCCTGTTATTAGTTCTTGAACCGGGAATCTGGGTTGCACTGTTCGGCTCTTCCGTTGGGGAATTCCGCTTCTTGCTTTATGGGATCGTTTTGGTAGAGTTGGTTCGCGTCTGTACTTATGCCAGTGTGCGGTTTACTACCTTACCGTTCTCGGCGATTCCAGGCACGAACAGGAACAGTAGATTGCGTGGGATGCGTGATTCATGTTATCTGCCATGTGCTGTGAGCCGATGTGTGCGCGTGTGTGGAATGGAACTATCAATGTGCGGCCCTTAAAGCATTCTGACGTAGTTCGTTCGCTGCCTGCAGAGATTCTTCTTTGGTGGGAGGCTCATATTCGGACCTGACGCCAAGTCACTGATCCTGTCTGTTTCGCTCATTGTGGTCCCGGTATTGGTCTTCTGCGGATTTGTTGCTCGGCATCTTCGCCACCATTTCCCGGCTTACAATGCAGGATATGCGGTTCCTGTGGTAGCTGTAGTGTTTATGATTTATGTGAGTCCTGTGTGCTGATTCCTGCTGGTACAGATCAGTTAGCGTTTGCGACATGCGCTTGGCTGAGCGCGGATCATTGTTTTTCTTCTATGCAGGTGCTAGTCCTGCTCTTGATTACATCAGCGCAGGATCCTGGGATCGTTCCCCGCGCGGCCCACCCGCCAGAGGAAGAGTTTTCTTATGGCAACGCCTTGTCTGGGGGCACGCCTGGGAGGCTGCAATTCCCTCGTGTAAAGGAAGTAATGGTTAATGGGATGCCTGTGAAAGTAAAGTATTGTGACACCTGCATGGTTTATCGGCCTCCTCGATGCTCACACTGTTCCATATGCAACAATTGTGTAGAGCGCTTCGACCATCATTGCCCCTGGGTTGGACAATGCATTGGACAGGTAAATACTCTTATTTCTCTACTGTAATATAGCGTGGTTTTTATGATTTATTGCTTTAGCAAACATAAAAAAACCTTGGACATGTTGATTTCATATGTCTGTCAAAAAAGCCTGTACCTTTCATATGAATATGTCTTGATTCCTGGAATGTCTACTCCGCAAGAGAAAGTTACACAATGTTTGTTGTTCCTCTGGTTAGTGCTTATGAATGCATTTGCTTCATTTTGCACTTTTGCTATATGGTGTGATGCTAGTCAGCCTACTTTCAGTAAGGTATTTTAAGTACTCTATGTTAGACATAATCTGCTGCTAATTGTTTTTGCTAGACAGGAGGAAGGTCAGCTCAGCTGATCCAATTCCAGTACTGCAGCAAGTATGGCAATAGGCCATGACTTGCAGGTAGTTGGCTGATCTCAGCCATGTAGTTTAGGTACAAATACTCAGCCATACCTGTAGTGGGCTGATCTAAGGCTTGTACTAGGAGTAGTTGGGCTGTACCCAGCCATACCTTAGTGTACCATGTAGTTGGTAAGTAGAGGTGTATATATACCCATGGAATGGAATGAAACAAATCAGTTCCTTGCCACCACATTCAGGTTTTCAGTGTTCACTGGGCCTCAGCCAGCGCTGAGCCAAGTGCAGTGTGTGTGTGTGTGAGTGACAGAGAGCTCAAGCTCTTCTTCTACCTTGGGTCAGGGGAGAGGGAGAGCAAGGTGAGCAGGCTGCTTACCTGTGTCCTAGGAGTTAGGATCAACACGTGGTATCGGAGCCGTACGCATCGCTGTGCTTGACCGCCGGCGATGCCTGGGGGTGATGATGCTGCGCTCACCGGGCCGGACGGCTCAGGTAAGAGTGGCAAGGAGATTGCCACAGCTGAGCAGCCCAAGGCAGAGGTGCGCACGGTGCGGGAGGTGGGTAGCACCACCTGGCCGCAGCTCACTCGCACCAACTACGGCGAGTGGGCTGTCCACATGAAGTGGAAGCTCCGCGCACGGAAGTGGTGGGCGGCCGTCGAGACGGGAGATGCCGGCGAGGATGCGGAGGTGGGCGCCATGGAGGCCCTGCTGGCGTCCACCCCGGCGGAGTTCCATGAGGCCATCGGCAGCAAGAACACGGCGAAGGAGGCATGGGACATGCTGGCGTCGTACCGCATCGGCTCGGCTCGGGCGAAGAAGGCCAAGGCGCGCGCGCTGCGCCGGGAGTTCGATGACATCAAGTTCAAGACGGGGGAGTCGGTGGAGGACTTCGCCCTAAGGCTGCAGTCACTGGCCACCCAGCTGGCTACCTACGGCAAGCCGGTCGATGACGAAGATGTCGTCATGAAACTGCTCCGTCTCGTGCCGGCGAGGTACACCCAGCTGGCTCTCTCCATTGAGACCATGCTGGACACGGAGGAGCTCACCCTGGAGGATGTGGCTGGGCGACTCCGGGCGGTGGATGACCGCCTTCCGGCGGTGCAGGAAAGGAGCGCCAAGGGTCAGCTGCTGCTGACGGAGGAGGAGTGGACCGCGCGCATGAAGGAGAAGCGGCGGACCGGGGAAGGTTCCTCCAGCCGCGGCGGAGGCGGCGGCGACCAGCGGCGCGGCAAGGCACCGGCGGACAAGAAGAAGAAAAAGAAGAACACCAATCCAAACGCCTGCAGGCGTTGTGGGAAGGAGGGGCACTGGGCGCGGGAGTGCCCGGAGAAGAGGCCGGAGAAGAAGTTGAAGGAGGAGGCTCATCTGGCTCGGGAGGACAGCGACGACGAGCACGCGCTTCTCATGGGCGAGCTCTGTGCACTGCAGGACGAGAAAGCGGAGGCGGAGCAGGGGACTGCGCCGCAGGCCGTCGACATTGTCGAGCCGCGCGCACAAGTCCACCTGGGAGCGGTCGGCGACAAGCCCGAGCAGAGGTGGTACCTCGACTCCGGAGCAAGCAACCACATGACGGGTTGCAGGGGCGCTTTCTCCACCCTCGACAAGAACAAGACCGGGACGGTCAAGTTCGGCGATGGCTCGCGGGTCACCATCCGCGGCCAAGGCACCGTCATCTTCCGGTGCCGCAACGGAGAGCACCGTGCGCTCACGGACATCTACTACATCCCCCAGCTGCGCTCAAGCATTGTGAGCTTGGGGCAGCTGGACGAGCGCGGCTCGGAGGTGCTCATCCGCGACGGCGTGCTGCGCATCAGGGACCCAGAACGGCGACTGCTGGCAAAGGTACCTCGATCGCGCAATCGGCTGTATCTGCTTGATCTGAAGGTAGAGCATCCGGTGTGCCTGGCGGCGCAAGGCATGGAGGAGCCATGGCTTTGGCACGCGCGCTTCGGCCACCTGAGCTTCGACGCGCTCGGCCGTCTGGAGAAGATGGTGACCGGGCTGCCCCACATCGAGCACGCAGGCGAGCTGTGTGACAGCTGCCTGGTCGGGAAGCAGAGGCGGCTGCCGTTCTCCAAGGTGGCGAAGTACCGCGCGGCAGATCCGCTCGAGCTGGTCCATGGGGACCTTTGCGGGCCAATCACGCCGGCGACCCATGGCGGGAGGAGATACTTCCTTTTGCTCGTGGACGACTGCAGTCGCTACATGTGGCTGCAGCTCCTGACGAGCAAGAGTGACGCCGCCGACGCCATCAAGAGGTTCAAGGCGCGCGCAGAGGTGGAGTCCGGGAAGAGGCTCAAGGTGCTCCGGACGGACCGCGGCGGGGAATTCACGGCGATCGAGTTCGCCACCTACTGCGCCGACGAGGGGGTGGGGCGTCACTTGACTGCGCCCTACTCGCCCCAGCAAAACGGCGTAGTAGAGCGCTGGAATCAGACCATCGTCGGGATGGCCCGATCGATGATGAAGGCGAAGGGGATGCCTGCGGAGTTCTGGGGTGAGGCGGTCACCACCGCCGTGTTCATCCTCAACCGCTCTCCGACGAAGGCGCTCAAGGGGATGACTCCGTTCGAGGCGTGGCATGGGCGCAAGCCCAACGTCGCGTTCTTGCGGACGTTCGGGTGCATCGGGCATGTGAAGGACACGAAGCCCGGCCTCGGCAAGCTCGACGACAGGAGCACCAAGGCGGTATTCCTCGGCTATGAGGAGGGGACGAAGGCCTACCGGCTCTATGATCCGGTGAGAGGCAAGGTCCTGGTGTCCCGGGACGTCGTCTTCGACGAGGCGGCGGCATGGAGTTGGGACGAGTCCGAGACGGGGGAAGAACAAGGCGGTGGCGGGTTTGGCGACACATTCGTCGTCGAGCAGCTCAATGGCGGCTCGGCGGAGCAGGGTGCAGGGGAAGCAGCTGGAGCAGCTGCAACGCCGGAGCAGACGGCTGCAGAGGCGGTGGAGCCGCCAAGTCCAGTCGCGGCGGGCTCCCCTGTTTCGCCACCTCCTCTGGCGGAGCAATCGCCTGCTCTGCCAGAACAGAGGACGCCGGCCGGAGGGGTAATCGAGTACGCCACACCACCGACGGACGTCACCGAGTTTGTGGATGCGTTCCATGAAGGTGAGGAAGTACGATTCCGCCGGGTTGACAATGTCTTGGGCGATACAGAGGTCCCAGGCCAGGCGGCGCGGCGTCTCGACGTCGACGAAGCGCTGCTCCTTATGAGCGCGGAGGAGCCGTCCACTTTCACCATCGCAGAACGCGATGAGGAGTGGCGGCGCGCCATGCTGGAGGAGATACGGGCCATTGAAGCCAACCACACCTGGGAGCTTGTCGATCCGCCGGCGGGATGCCGGCCGATCGGCCTCAAGTGGGTGTACAAGGTCAAACGGGATGAGCGCGGCGCCGTGGTGAAACACAAGGCGCGGCTCGTCGCCCGCGGCTTCGTCCAGCGGGAGGGGATTGATTTCGAGGAGGTGTTCGCCCCGGTCGCGCGCATGGAGTCCGTGCGGCTCCTGCTTGCGCTCGCGGCGGCCAAGGACTGGCAGGTCCATCACCTCGACGTCAAGTCTGCGTTCCTCAACGGCGATTTGGCAGAAGTGGTCTACGTCAAGCAGCCACCGGGATTCGTCAAGAAGGGGGAGGAGCGGAAAGTGCTTCGGCTGCGCAAGGCGCTCTACGGGTTGCGCCAGGCCCCGCGCGCTTGGAACGCCAAGCTCGACGCCACCATGGCGGAGCTCGGGCTCACGCGCTGCGCCAGTGAGCACGCTCTGTACACCCGACGACGGGGGAAGGAGCACCTCATCGTCGGGGTGTACGTCGACGACCTCATCGTCACCGGCGCGCGCGCGAGTGACATCGCGGCGTTCAAGGAGGAAATGGCGGCGCAATTCCGGATGAGTGACCTCGGCGCACTCTCCTACTACCTCGGCATTGAGGTGAGGCAAGGAGAGGACGCCATCAAGCTTGGGCAGCGTGCTTACGCGCAGAAGCTGCTTGAGCGGGCAGGGATGGCGAGCTGCAAGACGGTGGCGACACCAATGGAGGAACGGATCAAGCTCTCCAAGACGAGCACGGCGGCGAAGGTGGATGCTACACTCTACCGGAGCATCGTTGGCGGGCTGCGCTGGCTCACTCACACACGGCCGGACATCGCGTTCGCGGTGGGCTATGTGAGCCGGTTCATGGAGGACCCGCGGGAGGACCACTGGGCAGCGGTCAAGCGGCTGCTGCGCTACGTCCAGGGCACACTGGACTGGGGAGTTGTCTTCCCCAAACACGGCGGGCTTAGGCTGACGGCTTTCAGCGAAGTTCCGCCGGAGGGGAACAAGAATGGAGAGCCGGGGCTCACGGCTTTCAGCGATGCGGACATGGCGGGCGACGTGGATGGACGGCGGAGCACCTCCGGTGTGCTGGTCTTCCTCGGCGCGGCGCCAATCGCCTGGCAGTCGTTGAAGCAGAAGATGGTGGCCCTCTCGACGTGCGAGGCGGAGTACGTTGCAGCGGCCACCGCGGCATGCCAGGTAGTCTGGCTGCGGCGGCTGCTGGGCGAGCTCACCGGGGTGGAGGCTCGGCCGCCGGCGCTGAAAGTGGACAACAAGCCGGCCATCGCGCTGGCAAAGAACCCAGTGCTCCATGACCGGAGCAAACACATCGATGTCAAGTTCCACTTCCTAAGGGACTGCGTCGATGGAGGACAGATCGTCATCGAGTTCGTCGAGACCGGGCGACAACTCGCTGACATCCTCACCAAGTCACTTGGTCGCCTTCGGTTCCAGGAACTGAGGGAGATGATTGGCATGGTGGTGATCAAGGGCTAGCAGCAGGATTAGGGGAAGAATTGTTAGACATAATCTGCTGCTAATTGTTTTTGCTAGACAGGAGGAAGGTTAGCTCAGCTGATCCAATTCCAGTACTGCAGCAAGTATGGCAATAGGCCATGACTTGCAGGTAGTTGGCTGATCTCAGCCATGTAGTTTAGGTACAAATACTCAGCCATACCTGTAGTGGGCTGATCTAAGGCTTGTACTAGGAGTAGTTGGGCTGTACCCAGCCATACCTTAGTGTACCATGTAGTTGGTAAGTAGAGGTGTATATATACCCATGGAATGGAATGAAACAAATCAGTTCCTTGCCACCACATTCAGGTTTTCAGTGTTCACTGGGCCTCAGCCAGCGCTGAGCCAAGTGCAGTGTGTGTGTGTGTGAGTGACAGAGAGCTCAAGCTCTTCTTCTACCTTGGGTCAGGGGAGAGGGAGAGCAAGGTGAGCAGGCTGCTTACCTGTGTCCTAGGAGTTAGGATCAACACTCTAGAACAGACACACCAAAAAAAAAAAAAAAGTATTGAGCAAAGTGAATGTGAGTCAAATGGTTCAATGCTGTGCAAGCATGGTATCAAAGTACCAGAGGGAGGTTGGAATAGCCTTATGAGTTTTTCCTGTATGTGCTTTGTTTGTCTTGGATTGTGTCACAGACCTAGAATTTCAAGCCTTGTTAACTAAGGTTATATGCATACCAATATCTGCTCTTGTTTTTTTATCTTATTGATGCTTATCGTGCATTTCTTTGAAATTTATGGTCAGTTCTAATCGTATGGTCTAGTGCTTCCAGTGCATTTATGTCTTCTATGTTTGGATTTGGATAACAGTGATGAAATTGTGTGATATGATGCTCTCTGATGTCTCCTTTTGAGCTCAACTTTAGCATAGAAATAAGATGGGATAAGAAAAAACAGTCATATCATAGCAGCATTTTAATGTACTTGGCACCATTTGACATGGTTAACATGTTCTTGGTGTTACCTACTTAGTATATCAAACATATAATTGTTGTATTTCCTTGACATAAATGGGAAATACTTTACTGTTTTAAGCCTAAAGACCCTTTGGTGGGCATGTGACATATTCTTACTCCTGTATGCTAGTTGGCTAGTTGCTACGCGGACATGTAACATGTTTCTGTACTTAGACTGCACTCTCAACATAGATGTATGATTATGTTTCTATTAGCACAGTGTGACCTTATTCCGGCTTGACTAGTTTCTCAAATATGCATAACTGGCGAAGTAAATCCTAGGAACCACAACATTGTAGTGCTCCATGATAATTTGTACTGTATAAGTTATGCACTGGCAAAAGGACTGTTGATTCTGTCATCCAACTAAAATCCCCTCCAGGATACAATATCATCTACGTGAAATATTTAGTTACAAGTGAGAGGTGCTCAGAACTTTCATGTTGAAAGAATGATTTCTTCAATCTCTAGGAAATTTTGCTTCAGTTTCTCTGTTGTTGCCTTCTTTTAACCTGATCTTTATTGGCTCACTTTTACATTGTGCAGCGCAATTACCGGTACTTTTTCATGTTTGTTTCTTCCTCGACTCTTCTCTGCATTTATGTATTTGCAATGTCAGCATTGTACGTCAAGTTTCTCATGAACGAGGGTTATCCAACAGTATGGAAGGCTTTCAAACACTCTCCCGCTTCTTTGGGGCTTCTGATATATTGTTTCATTGCTCTCTGGTTTGTTGGTGGACTCACTGGATTTCATTTGTACCTCATTAGCACCAACCAGGTTAGTTTCTTGTTCCTTCGATATAAGATTGATTAATTAGTTTGTTTTTTCTTGACCAAGAATTTGTTTTCATTCATGGATGCTAGTTCTTATAAAAATATGTACCTGAAAAATCAAATGCTAGCCAGAAGTGTCGGTACATGCTCCTGACAAATGATGTCCACTAGCTTAATTGCATCTATTATTTGTGTATTTGTTCCATTGTCTAAAAAAATGTAAAATATATAGTCTTATGAATTTATGTAACATAGTTGTAGGGATACCTGGCATTATTTTGGTTTGAGCATTTGCTGTTTATCATAAAGAGTCTAAAGTACCCTTTAAAAATCAAAAGGGCACGTTCTTATACTGTCATGTTTAGGTTACTAGTCTATATCTATATCTATAGTGTACTTTGTTAGTGTCCAACCTTGATACTGGTAGCTTTATAATGAATGAAGCAATTCTGCAGTTTCCATTCTGATGCTTTGATTTTGCAGACCACATACGAGAATTTTCGATACAGATCAGACAGCAGGCCTAATATCTATAGTCGAGGATGTCTGAATAACTTTCTAGAAGTCTTCTGTAGCAAGATAAAACCTTCTAAACACAAGTTTCGTGCGTATGCACAAGAGGAAGTGCGACCTCCAACAGTTAGCTTCGGTAGGGAGGTTGAAGAGGAACCAGTAGGTGGTCCTCGGTCGAAAGTTGAAGATGATCTTGAAATTGGTAGCGATCTTTTGAAGATCTCTCAGCGGCGCAATTATGAGGATGTTGATGTAGAAAGAGGTCCTCACAGGCACAGCAGCGAGATGGAAGGCATAGCCAATGCCAAACTTGTGGCATGTTCAGAATCACAGATTCCTGCAGTTGGGAGTGACGTAAGGGTACGGCACTCAAGCTGGGATCGGCGAGGTGGGAACTGGGATATGTCATCAGATGTACTTGCAAGAAGTGCATCAGATGTAATTGAACGTAGTGTGTTTACCACGGAGGTGGCACATCCATCTCTAGCAGAGACTCAGTAGTGAACTGTTTGTGCATTCAGAACAATGTGTGAGCAGTTTGGATTGCAAGGCCATTTAACTGATGGTGGCACTCCCAGACAGCTAGGAAGAAAATGCCTGTCATGCATTTTGACTTTGACTGCCTTGATTGGGTTTTCTTTATGTATGAGCAATTATTTAGTCAAAGAATTAGCCCCATTGTGCCATATATTCGTGTGCATGTGCCATAATCTCATCTGACGTTGTGTGTTGCGTATGTTCTTGTCTGTAAATTCCAAATGCAGGATTCTCATCCAACTGTAATTCTTCTTCGGCTTTTTCTTTGAGAATGTTTAATGTGCATGCATCTCGGCTGGCCCTTCATAATCTTCTCGCACCTCACAGGCTTCTATGGAGCACGGATGCCATGTTTATGTTCAGTTAGGTCTCCTAAAGACCTAAACCGCGTGATCTGATGCCACTGAGTTGAATGCCAGAACCATCATTCAAGCAGTTCAAAGCATCCACAACAAGCTGCCCATCATCTCTTTGTTTGCAAGCATGAATAACACTATCCTTGCTTTTAGAATTGACACTCTTGGAACGTTGATGTCTACTTTGTTTCTAGTGGGAACACATCCTGATTCCTCGAGAGTATCTTCTGCTGGTCTTCTGGATTCTGACTACTGCGAAGGACTTGCTGGAGGACTGGAGCATGGTTCTCGCTGTGCTGAACTGCTGATGGTGACAGACCAGAAGAAGACCTCGCCAGTCCATGCCTCCGACCAAGGCACTGAGGCCAGTAAGCAAGGATCCTTGGCTTTTGCAATGGATGTTTTCATTGAATTCATTCATGTGCAGCTGGAAGCTAGTTAGTAGAATACTGGAAAGCCTTTTGTCCTTTTAATCATTTTTGCAAGCAAGTTGCAGCATGTTCTGAGAGTGACTACCACTTGCTGACTTCGCAACTGGCCCTACCTGAACCACGAGCGAAGTCCACTGGGCAGTAAGCAGTCGAGCGGCAAGTTTGTTGCTTTGCTCTTCTTTGTTGACTGCAGAGGTGATCAGAGCGCCGCCGTTTTGAATTTAGCGATTGTTATGCCGCGTTAGCAAGGCAAGTAGGAGTAGAACGGAATTGCGGCGTCACATTCTTGTTTGGACCTAGTTGAGTTGAGACGCGTGGGTTCTTAAAGAAAACAGCTTATTGCCATATAGGACACATGACAGAACTCAGGGGAAGGAAAAACTCATAGTTCGAACTGGACATCTCTCTCTCTTTGGTTGCTGACAAACCCTCATGCCTCACTAACAATTGAATCAGCAAATTAAATGGATCAAATTACTCGGAGCGGTTGCCCAAATCAGAAGCCTCTAATCACTTGCTTGAAGCATTCTCCTTTCATGCTACGGCATTCCATTGAAAACAAAGCCGTACGAAAGGTTTATACGTATGTGAAGCATTTTCCTTGCCTTCCATTAATAAAACAAAACGCAGGTTCCACTAATTACAGTAGTATACTAAGCAAAGTAACAAAAACTGGGTTCCCAACGGTGAAAATCTTACTTTCTTGTGGTCCTATAACTAGTCCCCAAGTCACCGTAAGAAGGATCTTGCGGCTGCCACACTTCTGCGTTTTCGATACCTGACGCGTTTTCGATCGATTCATGCTGATCCATGACGACTGGAGACTCTCTTTATTTGGTAGTGATCATTCCATGAGAGTTGACAGCTACCTTGCTCAGCGACCACAAGATCTCAATGTAACTACCAAATTCTCGCATAAATTCAGTGCCATTTCCCATTACTGAGGCCTGTTTAGTTATACTTTAAAATTCCAAGATTCCCCACCATATCGAATATTGCGGCACATGTGTGGAGCATTAAATGTAGATAAAATTTTTTGTATATTTGCACATTTTGCATGTAAATCACGAAACGAATCTTTTAACATAACTGGATACTTATTGTAAAAGATTTTCTTTTCAAATTCCAAAAACTTTTTGCCCTCTAAACGAGGCCTGAGAGAGGCAGATCGAGAGGGATGGCAGGCAGGCAGGCCCCCAGAAAACACCAGCAGCAGAGGAGGAAACAGCAGGCGGCTCTCTGCCGTTGTTGACCGGACGGCTCTTTTGTTTTGTTGTGTTTCGCATGGCATCGTGCATCGAACGTGTCGATGCCGTTATGATCCATCTAAAGCCCTGATCGACATTCTAGCTGATGTGGTTTGAACGATGAGCTGGCGTTGAACCTTGAACAGTTGAACGTGACCTGTCGCTCTAGTCCTGTACCAAAGGCGGCGGCGCAGTGGGTCAACCTCTATCCCTCAGGCTTTTGAGTTTTGAGCTTTGCCATCACAATCCACAGATTCAACCATAAACTAACCTCTCACAAACCCCCCCCCCCCCCCCCCCCCCACACACACACCTTAGCATCATCTACACGTGTCTTTGGTATATTAGACTACATGGGATCTCAAATTCTGTCATATGTTAAAAAAATAAAATTAACTATATTTATAAAATAAAAAAAATATTCGAGATATCATAATAGCATCATTATATATTATATACCATGAAATGTACATGAATAATTAACTTTTTTTGTGGTAAATGTTAATATTTTTCTTTACAATTTTACTCAAACTTAAAAAATGTGTTAGGACAAATTTACAATACTTATATTTTAGGACGGAGATAGCATGTCATAACAAACTGCACCAAATATTTGATCTCTATACTTTGTTCTCTTTTGTAATGAAAGAGAGCAATTTCGAAATGAAAGGTTATATATGTCGCTTTTTTCTACAACTAGCAATGATAATCCATCTATCACTCTAAGTTAAAAACCTGCATAACATTTAGAGAAAATTTGTTCAATGCCATTAGAACTTATAACATTTTGGTATGTGCTATTGAAAATCTAGATTTTACTTCATTGCCATTGGATCATAATTTGTTTCTCTTATATGCCATTACTAGCTCTGATCGATTGTTAGATGATCGAGGAAAATGACGACTATACCCTTGCTATATAAAACAGAAAAATAGAAATGCCCTTTGATGTCATCCACACTTAGGACAAACCAATATTCACCAATATAACACTAGAAAAATGCACAACACTTTAGCCCATATATTTAATTTAAAAATATTCACAATCAATATGATAACATCATATATTTAGTTTAAATATGCACAATATGACAACATCAACTTAGGCATATACCAAAAATATATCAGCAACATTATAGCCTTATAATAACATACTTAATGCACATCATGCAGCACACTAATAGGAGATCTCTACTAATATTCATTTGGTTCAAATGTTTACCGTACGTAGCTGGTACAATCGTCGGTTCCATCATCATCTAACACTCATCTAATTGATTAGAGCTGCTAATGGCATACTCCCTCTGTACTCGTAAAGGTTGTCGTTTAGGACAAGTACACGATCTCCAAAAAGTATATTTGAAGACAGAACTATTTATACAGTTTTCGTATTTTTAAACTCAACAATTTAAAAGTTATTCATGATTTATATTCCCAATGTTTGATCAGGATCTTTTCCAAAACGATAACCTTTACGAGTACGAATGGAGTATAAGAGAAAGAAATTATGATGTAATGACAATGAAACAAAATTTAAATTTTTAATGGCACATACCAAAAATGTTATAACTTCTAATGACATTGAACAAATTTTCTGTAACATTTACTAACACTTGTCCACTAGCGGTTTCAAGAACCGACGGTGATAGGCTATTTGGAACCACCAAACAGTGGCGGAGCCAAGCTAAACCTAAGCAACAGTAGACTTTTAGATGAAACAACCATTTTAGCTTTAGTTTCACTGGTTAGAAAAATGTTTGATAAAATAGCTTCTGTTGGTTATTAAAAAATAAAATGTTCAAAATGCGTTTATTTTTTTTCTTTTCCATCTATTTCTCTCCCCATTTATTCTCTCCCATGCCACCGGTCGTCCACCGCACAAACAGAAATAGGCACTAAGTCACCAAAAAAAAAAAAAAAAACAGAAATACGCACTGCCTTATCCTCTCCCACGCTACTACACCACCAGCCCCCACCGTACGACTTGCCATTCAACCGCGCCGCCATGGCAGAACTCCAAACCAGAGGCCGGCAAGAGCACGCAAGGGCCATGGAGGAGCTCCGCATCAGAGGCCGGAAAGAGCATGCGTGGACTCAGCCGTTCTCGCTGGTCTTCCATGCGGCTGGTCTTCCACGACGACATCGGCGACTTCCTCGCTGCCGTGCGCCACGAGCAATGGCGCCGGGATGTTTTCCTGGCCCGTGCCACGCCACCCTCGTCCGCATAATAAGGGGGCGTGGCACAGTATGGCCCCAGCGTGGTTCCACCACTGCCAGCGAGGATAGTTTTTTTTTTAAGTAGCGAGTGCAATTTGAAACATAAATAAAATTGTCTATTTTGTCAAAAGGCTTACACCCCATCACATCAAATATACATTAAATGTAGATAAAAAAAACTAATTATACTTGCATGTACTCAAATGTAGATAAAAATGAAACTAATTACACAATTTGCATATAAATCGCGAGACAAATCTTTTAATTCTAATTAGACCACGATTGGACACTTATTGTTAAAGTTAGCACATGTGCTAAAGTACCCAAAAATTTTACATCCAGGAACTAAAGACCCAATGTTGGAGTGTTTATCTTGTCTGTAAAGCGGATTTTTTTTCTTCAATTACATATTACAGAAATAGACGGGCATCCCTTGAATGGATACACTCACATCCTACCCTGGTGAGCACTTGTGAAAGTGTAAACTGGCAAATCCGAGATTGATAGTCATCATACTCCTTGAAAATTAGGTTTTGTTGTTCTTATTTTAGCTCTGCCTTCAAAGAGTCGGAGCCAGTGCAACTAGATGTACTGGCTCCTGGTTTATTTCTAGAAGAGAGAGAGAGAGATTGCTCTTAATACAATATAAAAACTCCCTAATAGCCTAAGTTGTTTCGTGAAATATAGACGAACATAACGTATAAGCACACTCGTGGACTCGCCCAACAAACCAAACTTATATGAGTGCCTTTAAAAAGATAACGAAATCGCTATAGCCGCATTGCAAATTGCGCAATGTTGACATAGACATCTAACCTAACACACATGGTCACTCAACCTCCATAAATACACATGCATACATCTAATACGCACGGACACTCAACCTATGAATACATAAATTCTACCCCTAACAATATAGGCATGCAAAACTTAGCCATATGAGCACATTCGAAAGAGCAACCCAAGATTTCGAGATTGACAAAAGTTTATCACACACACGTTTTGCTATAACACGGTTAAATCCTGAAATGACCGAAGGAAAATAGGAATATCCGTACCAATTTAACCAGCTGTGCTAGAAACTTCATTCAGCAGTGGCAATGTAGGTTGCAGGAAACGGAACGTGAAGTAATCATAGTGTCAACCGCATCGTACATTGTCTCTTTCAATGCAAGTTCACATCGATAGGTCCGTCACATTGCAGGCCGATTGACTTCAGACGTGCATGCAAGTCTTCAACACTTCATGACACGCAAATTCAAGAATCAAAGCATTGTCAGAGATGAATGCACGCTCACTCAAGCATGGGCTAGCGTTGTCTCAAAAAAGGAATGTAAACGTACGGTTAAATATATTTTTATATTTGTCGGTGCTGAAAACCTGCCAATTTGGATGTTTGTTGCATGCCACAAAGCAATGGAATTAGGCCCTGTTTAGATCCAGTGCAAATTGCAACTGTAACTAGTCACATCAACGTTGCGGCACATGCATAGAGCATTAAATATAGACGAAATGTTTGCATGTTTGTACTTTTTGCATGTACATCACGAGACGAATCTTTTAAGCCTATTTGAGCCATGATTGGACAAAAGTTGTCAAATACAAACGAACGTGCTACAGTGCAGAATTGCAACTGTAACTGGGATCTAAACGAAGCCTTAAACAATGGCCAGCCCTCTGCTTTGGCTCCCTTCTCATCATCATCCTCTGTGACAAAAAAAAATAAAAATGTACTAACTTTGCCACTATGTGTTCGGCAACGATCACCTTTGTCTGTGTTCGCTTCAGCTAAACAGCACATATTTTTCAGCCCTGTAATAGTATTTCCCCTCACAATAAATCAGTTTCACCCAAAATCAGCTCAGCTTTTCAGCTGAAGCGAACACAGCCTTTATTTGCCTTGTTCATGGAAGACAAGCATTGAACATCTCTTCATTTTTTTATGGTAAAGGTAAAATGCTCTGCTGTTTCTTTGAAAATGAAATGTTCTGCTTAGGCATTGCACGCAAACATCAATGGATCAACCTGAAATAAAAAAAGAAAGCTGGCTTATGCATGTATGTATGAAACCAACTCTTAGCAACAACGGCTTCAACTCCAAGCTCTCATGTGCTTTTCGTTCTAATCATGCTCTGAGATGAAATGTCCGCGGGCGTGGCCAAACCCTGCATGGCCTTTCTGGAGACAGATCCTTGGTTTTCTCCCTGTCCTCAAGTTTTCAAGTAGCTCCGTACAAACTGGACGATTGGGCAAGTTCAAACCGTTTGACGAAATGCTGCTGGCAGAGCTACTTTGCAGTGCATGCAAGCCTCCTCGAGCTAACAAACTTGACCTTCTCAAACTTTTTCGAATCTCCGTGCACATGTACATGCCATAGTCTTCTAGACGAGCTTCAGGTTACGTGGTGTTGTGACGTTGTGCTATCTAGTACTTTGACCAAATTATAAGTCATTTTATGAATTTTAGAAAGTCAAAACATCTTAACTTTGATTAAATTTATATTTTAGCTTTGATTAAATTTATATAATAATATAATAATATCTAGAATATTAATTAAGTATCATTAGATTTTAAATCAAATATATTTTCATAAGAGCAAAATGCATCACAGGTCCCTAATCTTTGGTCTCTGTGTCATGTAGGTCCATCACCTTTGAAAGAAAGTGCAGTTTTAGGTCCCTAACCTTTGGCCTCTGTGTTATCTAGGTCCATCACCTTTGAAGTTCAGATTTAGATCCCTAACCTTTGCATGTAGTTTACAGGTAGTCCATTTTTACTGTAGCAGTGACGTCACCTTTTTGTTTTCTCTAAATTTCTTCTAAATTTGTGTAATAACATGAAAAAGTTCTAAAATAAAAGTTGTTCCAAATTTTATGCTCTACAACTTTGCTTTTAAACTATTTTCAGATTCTATCTATTTTTTAAATTGAACACTTATCACCAAAATCTTAATATTTTTGAAAATAGGGTTTGAATTTGAAACTTTACATTCAAATTTTGGGTTTTGCGTAAGATTTTGTTTAGAAACTTTAAAATCTTTTAACACGAAAGTCGTTCAAATTAAAAATATCTACCTTTTTACTTTTCGGCTCAACCCAAAATCTTATTAGTTTTACAGATAGAATCTGAAAATAGTTTAAATAGCAAAGTTGTAAAGCATAAAATTGGGAACAACTTTTATTTTGAGACTTTTTTCAAGTTATTACACAAATTTGGGAGAAATTTGGAGAAAACAAAAAGATGATGTCACTGCTACAGTAGAAATAGACTACCAGTGAACTGCATTCAAAGATTAGGGACCTAAAAATGCACTTTCAAAGGTCATGGATTTAGATGACATAAAGGCGAAAGGTTAGGGATCTAAAACTGTACTTTTAAAGGTGATAGACCTAAGTAACACAGAGGACAAAGGTTAGGGACCTAAAACTACAGTTTTAAAGGTGATGGATCTAAATGACACAGAGGCCAAAGGTTAGGGATTTGTGGTGCATTTTGCTCTTTTCATAATATACTTATTTAGTGTCATCAATCTTTATATTTCTATTTATAATTTTAGTTAAACTTGAGAAGCTTTGACTCTCTAAGGTTCTTAAAATGACCTACAATTTAGGATGAAAGGCGTACATTATTTATCACCTGTTTGGATCAATATTTTCCTAAATGCTAAACGGTAAACAGTCGGTCGCCGTTCGTTTAGCGTTTAGACCATTTACACAGCGTTTAAACAAAGTTAAATGGTCTAAACGGTTTTACATAATATTTCCAAAATATCCATATTTATTGATGCAAAATCAATTTTACTAGCATTTATACATATTTGTGCAATTAAAAATCAACTACTTTAGTATGTATATACAATTATGCGTGTAAAAGAATCAAATATACAAATTTATACATGTAATCAATCAAGCATTCATACAATAAACTTAAGTATATAAATTTATGCATGTATAAATTAACTGTATTGACCTGGAGTTCGCCTAAGCAGCCGTTTAGCCCATTTAAACCCATTTACATCCGTTCCATTTAGAGCGTTTATACCGTTTAATCCTGCTTTTTGATCGTTTACCGTTTAATTTCTGAATGATGCCTAAACAAAACAGTTTGCCACCGTTTACACCGTCCATTTAGGCGAACACTGGTTTGGATGCAATGTATTCTTAAATTATCAAAGAAATATTGTGATTTTTTAAATTATACTTTGGTTTTCAAGCCAAAAGTTATTGGATATTTGGTTATAACAAATCTTGTAGCCTTTAAAATCGGTCAAAACGAAACCACCGTTTCGTGTCTCTTTGGTTTATATAAAACACAATTGAGATACTATATAGTATTTTTTTTAAAAAATGCTTTGTCTAAACAGGTGTTCCTTAGGTAGGGAAGCTCCTAACAAGTTTTTCTTTTTGTAAATTCTCACGTTATAATAAACAGAGTCTAAGCATTGTTTTGCAACTGATGTTTCGTTACATGCGCTTGATGTGTTTTTCTTTCTATATGTTGTCGTGTACAACAAATGTCCGTGGTTGGGATCTTTTTTCCTTTTGTACCATGTTCAAATGAACCCTTTTTTATTAAAAGGATAGCAACCCGGATGTGTTTTTTTTTTCTTTCTCTGATGTCGTTTACTACATGTCCGTGGTTAGGTGTAATTTTTTCCACGGTCAAATTTAAAGTCCTTTTTTCATTAAGAGGGTAGCAACATGGTTAAACGCAAGCTACCAGTTATAACACACTTAAATGAGAAACCGAAAAGAAAGAAAAAAGACGAGAATGGTTGGGATATCCTGAACGTCGACAGACGGACAGGCAAGCACGCTTCCACGCCAGCTTTATCTATTTATATGTAGGCAACTAATTTTATAAATCGTGATCTAATCTAGTTTCTAAAGTGTGGTTGGCGTGTCTAGACTAGCACCTATTGAGTGTGTTGACTACGGTCTGTGGTATGGTCAACACTCAACACCGACCTTCGCTCGGATAAACCGCTGTACAAGCAGAGGCAGATTTTTTTTTTTTTTTTTTAAGAAAACACGCACAGGAAGAGATTTAGAGTGCTTGAGAAAACAGCTACTTCCTCCATCCTAAAATAAGTGCTAATCCCGCTTATCGATGAGTCAAACTTTTCAATATATATATATATATATATATATATATATATATATATATATATATATATATATATATATATATATATATATACACACACACACACACACACACTCTCTCCCGGAAGTAGTTACTCCCATCTTTAAAATACCACCTTGCGTATGTATTCATACTTGTTTATCACTTTGAGTATATTTACATACTCATATTATGGTGCTCCAAATCCTCCTATGCGAAATTTTTTTAAGGAAACCTATACTTTTTAATATATTACAAAAACGCTACTTGCTGTAGTATATAAAATAAGTATGACCACATACTCGATGTATGCATGCATACTTGACAAATATACTACCATAGATGGTTTAGTATAATCATATACTTCATGCACATACACTTCATTCGATCATATATACCCTAAATCTGAAGATATAAACATAGGAGTAACTACTCCCTAATATATATATATATATATATATATATATATATATATATATATATATATATATATATATATATATATATATATATATACACGCGCGCGCACACACGATGTGTAATTATCATTAGCTTGCTCAAGAAATATATTGTTTACACTAAACTTATTTGAAGGAGTAAATAATACTTCGTCAAAAAACAAGTTTGATTTCTCGATAAGCGAGAAGTGTATTTATTAAGAGAGAGACGGAGTACTTCACATATGCCTAAGACAGTAGGCATGCTGGTCAGAGCACGAGAACTCGTGTCAATCTTGCCACCTCGCACGATTCCTTTGTTCAAAAAAAAAATCGTTTAACATGTCAACAACATCAATTTATTCGGCTGACCTGAAATTCAGCTGGCTAATTATTGTGAGAGAAAAATATTATTCTATGATAAAAAAATAAGCTGAATCTAGCTTAGTTGGAAAATTTTGACGCTCGAAAAAATTAACCATGCATTTTACACACACCACCAATTGTTGAAAAATGATGAGTATATAGCAAAGCGCCACGCCGCCGGTTGAGTTATACAAGCACGCGTGCGTGCATGCATGCAACTAGGCAACCCATGCGTCTCTGGATCTGGTTTAGGGCATAGGCCATCTGCATGCGGCTGCGGATCGTGCGTAGAGCGTCTAGACGGCGCCGTTCAGCTAAGCTCGACCTGCAACTGGAAGGCTGGAACGAATTGAAGACTCAGCACGTACAAGGAAAGGAATAGTCTCGGTCACGTGCTCATCTCGCATGCAAATGCAATGCACCCCAGAGGCCGTGTTACAATCGAGCCAAATACGACCGCGAACGTTCATGGCATGCATGCGTATGACGCTTACCATTTTATTTTCAACACGGGAGATTTTCCATTTCCATTACTGAAATGCAGAGTTTATAAGTAGTTTAAGAGAGAAGACAAGAGAAGCGAAAGTAAACTGGAGTTTCCAGCTCAACGAGCTCAACAAACAACCTAACAAGCCACGAAATAAAACATAAAACAAGACAGGCATCAAGCCTGAGATAGATACAGACAGCCGCCCTATAGATCAGTCTTCGTCATCCTTCTTCAGGTCATCACCGTTGCTTCTGTTCACTTCCAGGATGTGCTTCGCGATCTTGAGCATCGAGTCCACGTCTTTCTCCATAGCTTCCTTATCGATCTCTATGTACATACCTGTCCAATATTTCATTAAAGCAACCGCATGAAAAATGACCTTAATAGGTTTTTTAATTAGTTTTTTTGGGGTCAAAACAGGCTCTGTTTCTTGTCTTCCAAATCGCCTAACAGATAGCTGCGACACTCCAAATATGAACTTCTTTCCCATGCATAAGCGAAATTTCAAGTCATTGCCAACAAGATACGACGCTTACCATTTCGTATACAAAGTTTAAAGGAGGAGGAGAATTTTATTGGCAGCTACCGCCGGTCCGCCGCCCAGGCGTGCATTTCCGGCCATGCAATGCAGCTCGTCGTCGTCGCCACCCGCCGATGGCGATCGGAGTTGTACTGTTCCATCCAAAATGGGAAGGGCCAACTGGCCAAGGGCATGCATGCATGCTTCGTTCGCCGATCGGACCCGGAACAGCCTCATTTCGGAAAGCGCAATTTGACCAGGGGTTGACTCGCGTTGGCAGACCCATCCACAAATTATTAATTAAATAATATAGGTGGAGTATTTAGCCACCGAGACTGCGCGCCGTCACGCTTTGACTACTTCCCTATAAATTAAAAAGAGCAAAATGCACTACAGCCCTTCACCTTTGGCCGGTGTGTCATTTAGATCCATTACCTTTAAAAGTACAGTTATAGTTCCCTAACCTTTACTCGGTATGTCATCTAGGTCCATCACCTTTGAAAGTGCATTTTTAGATTCCTAACTTTTACGTGCAGTTCACCGGCAGTCCATTTATATTGTAGCAGTGACATCACCTTTTTTGTTTTCTTCAAATTTCTCCCAAATTTGTGTAATAGCTTGAAAAACTCCCAAAATAAAAGTTGTTTCAAATTTTATGCTCTACAACTTTGCTTTTTAAACTATTTTCAGATTCTATCTATTTTTTGAAATTTTGAATTAGGGCTAAATTGGTCTTTTGAATTGAGGTTTGCAATTCAAATTTTTATTTAACAACTTAAAAATCGCCAAATATAAAAGTTTCTCAAAATAATGAGATCTACAACTTTTATTTAAGACTTATCACCAAATTATTAATATTTTTAAAAATATGGTTTGAATTTGAAGGTGATAAGTCTTAAATGAAAGTTGTAGATCTCATTATTTTGAGAAACTTTTATATTTGGAGATTTTGAAGTTGTTGAATAAAAATTTGAATTGCAAACCTCAATTCAAATGACCAATTTAGCCCCGATTCAAAATTTCAAAAACTAGATATAATCTGAAAATAGTTTAAAAAGCAAAGTTGTAAAGCATAAATTTGGAACAACTTTTATTTTGGGACCTTTTCAAGTTATTACACAAATTTAGGAGAAATTTGGAGAAAATAAAAAGGTGACGTCACTGCAACATTAGAAATAGACTGCTGGTGAACTGCATGCAAAGGTTAGGGACTTAAAACTGTACTTTGAAAGACGATGGACCTAAATAACACACAGAGCAAAGGTTAAGGATCTAAAACTGCATTTTCAAAAGTGATAGAACTAAATGGCACACCGACTAAAGGTGAAGGGACCGTGGTGTATTTTGCTCAATTAAAAATAAACGCAAGGTAATCGGGGTAAACAGACAGCCCCGATTGTTGCGCGATGACTGGCGACTTAATAATTCGGATCGCCTAGTACTTCATAAAAGCAATTTACTAAGTTCAATGTAATCAATGCGTGCAGTTTCTTGGGAATTCATTCGCCTGACGAACAGAACACAACAAGTGCGTGTGCTGTCGACTCTCGTGTCGTGCATTCTTTTTCTCAGCGAGCAGCGGAGGTCAGCGGGCGACCCGGTCCAAATCTGAACCGCGCATTATTTTCCCGGCGGCGAGAGACGAGACGGAGACGGGCGGGCGCCGCCGGCGGTAAGGACGAAAAGACATCCCAATCCCAACACATCTTGTCCCCCGTCTCTTTCCGTCTTTCATTTCGCCGCATCTCTTCTCATTCTCTACGTGCACAGTAGGCTCCATCTATACGTACAGTATTTGGACAGTACATAGTATTTTTTTCTCTCGATCGGGTACGTACATATATATCCGTATGACCTCGCTCCCTATATATATAGCCGGCAGCCCCGCACGTTAGTCCGCCTCGTGTTGTGAACGGATCAACGTGTGCTTTGAAACCATCATCTGTCTCCTCTTCCTTCCTTCCTGCTGTGCCGATAGATCGACCGATCCACACTAGCTGCATTTGCATTGCATCTAAATATCTATCCCGTCAGCTCAAATCAGTCTCCGCTCGTCGTGCTACGTGCTACCACACCACCAGCTGAGCTGACCAGCTGCCACTGCCATTAGCCAATTAGCCATCGTCGTCGTCAACCTTGTGCATGCAAGCGGCGGCGGCGGCGACATTGCAGTTGCAGCAGCAGCCCCGTGGCGACCGTACGTACTACTGCGTGGTGGGAGATGGCGGACGCGCGCCGGCAAGCAGCTGCAGCAGGCTGCTGGCCGCCGGCGGAGGAGCACGACGACGACGGCGGTGATGGTGCGGCGGCGGCGGAGACCGGTGTCTTGTCCTGCGAGTACCAGGCTCTCGAGACGTCCACGTTGGTGTCGGCGATGGCCCACGTGGTCGCTGGCGGCGGCGACGACGGGGGGTACCCGCCGTGGGCCGGCACTCGGCGGGGCAATAATAGTAACCCTGCGGCAATGGCGCCGCCGCCGCCGGCCAGCACCGCCCACGGCTACGGCTACGGCTACTCGGCTGCCGCACCGACACCGGCTTACTTCTTCGAAGCAGGTTAGCGAGAGCAGAGCACACATACAAGCAATATTCTATATTTAATTTTTAGAGCTGAGATCGCTTGCAGCATCCAGGGGACAAAAACCAAGGAATCCTATTTAATTAAGATAACAAGTTCGTTAAAACAAAGAACAGCTCGGCGTGACGTTTGTGCGCCTTTACTTGCGCCTTTCTTTTTACTAGTTGCATTGGAGGTTCTTTTCGTAATGGTTCCCTCCTGTTCAAATTAGCATGTGTTAGTCATGCGGGCAGAATCAAAAGTTGGTGTTAGCTAATGTGAATATACTTTGCTTGCGCCAAGACGAATGCTACGTCAGAACGAACTAACAGTCCATGAATGACATATAAGCTTACATTAGCTTTTTTCTCAGATTTTGAAAAGTATCTCTTTTTTTTTCAAGTGTTTTGAAAAATACTTTTCACACTTTGAATTATATATTCCAGCGCATTCTTATAAAAGCAGAGGTAGAACTCCTTTAAAAAAAATGATACTCCTATATATATTCAGAGGCAGATCTCGGGATGGATTAAAGCTAAGCGTTACTTTCCACGTCATTATCATCGTTAATTAGTACACCGTTTGGAGCAGCAGTTGCATTTTCGTCAGAGTTTGACCGAGAAGAATATAGGCCCTGTTTAGATCCACTGCAAATTGCAATTACAACTAGTCACATCAACGTTGCGACATATGTATAGATCATTAAATGTAGACAAAATGTTTGCATGTTTGTACTTTTTGCATGTACATCACAAGACGAATCTTTTAAACCTACTTGGGCCATGATTGGATAAAAGTTGTCAAATACAAACGAACGTGCTACAGTGCAGAATTGCAACTGCAACTAGAATCTAAACGGGGACATTGCAAGTGTGCAAAACTTCATGCGTGCAAATTGAGCCTGGCTACCTTCACTTGTCACCGATCAAGACTAGCTAGCCAAGCCGATCGACACACACCTCTTTCTCGCTCCAACTCCCACCAAACGATCCGCTAGATTACGTACACGTACGTGCATAGAGTCCTTAGCGAGTATCGCTCTCTCTTCATATACTATTCAGGAATACTGTACTCGTGCAACACAACATAGATACCGCCAAAAATATATATTGCTCCTGCTAGCTGTAGGATCACGTATCCTCGTGTCACGTCACTAGCCACGAGATATTGCTACAGTGGTAGGTAGAAGAGATTTGTGGCGAAAAAAATTAGGCGAGTACCATTTTCATGGTGTATGGTGATGACGTATGCAGCTACCACGTAAACCATAACTCACAATATTAGTTTAACTATTTGCAAGTAAATCAGCTACCTCATAGTTCACGTGTTAGATGTACAGTTCTCATTGTAATGGGTGAGGATAGTAGTACTCACCTAATTTTTTTTTTCGGCCAATCTAACATGCATGCACAGGAAGAGCCAGGAAGCTACGTACACGTACGTGCCTGCAACTGCCCCCTGCCCGTATCGATACGGATAGATACGCATTTAATACCCGCCACAGCAAAAATACGACCCGTGTATTATGCATGGCGGCGTGGCGCGGAAGCCAACGCAGGGGTCAAACGCGTGACGCCGACGCGCAATATATCCGTCCGTCGTAGTGCTGTGTGTGTGTGTGCTCGTGCTCCTCTCTTCTCTATCGCTCTACTATAATACATCGTGTCCACGCACGCAGGAGGAGGAGAGCCGCAGGCGATCCACGACGTGCAGGGCGCCGCGGCGGCCATGGAGGGGGGCCACTACGACTCGCCCACGGCCGCCGCCGCCGCCGCCGAGGCGAGCGGCGGCGGCGGCGGCGGCGAGCGGCGGTTCCGCGGCGTGCGGCAGCGGCCGTGGGGCAAGTGGGCGGCGGAGATCCGGGACCCGCACAAGGCGGCCCGCGTGTGGCTCGGCACCTTCGACACCGCCGAGGCCGCGGCGCGCGCCTACGACGAGGCCGCGCTCCGCTTCCGCGGCAGCCGCGCCAAGCTCAACTTCCCCGAGGACGCGCGCCTCACCACGCCCTCGTCCGCCGCCGCCGCTCCAGCCGGGTCCACGACGACGACGACGACGATGGCCGCCGTGGCCGCGGCCTCGACGGGCAGCGGATACCAGCCGCCGGCCACCGGCGGCGCCGCCGTCTCTGCTGCAGACTACCTGCAGTACCAGATGCTTCTGCAGGGAGCCGCAGCCGCCGCCACCAACAGCCATGGCGGGTATCCTGATGTGTACTACGACTACTATGGCGGCGGCCGCGGCGGCGGCGGTGGTGCCATGACCAGTTCTTCGGGCTCCTACTCTTTTCCCGCCTCCACGGTGACCGTGGCTTCTGTGCCGTCCTCTGCCTCCTCTGCACCGAGCTACGGCGACGGCGAGGCGGCGCAGTGGACGACGACGAGTTGGCCGGAGAGTGGTGCGTGGAGCTATCCGGCGACCACGAGTTCATGGTCTGGTTCGAGCCAGTATCCACCGTCAACTCGTCCTCCTCAATAGTCCATGCATATGTTCCATGTTTCGTTTCGTTTCATAAGACGTACACACACGGCCTTCCTTTTTTTTCCCCTCTCTCTCCGCGAAGAACAAAGCTTTTGTGATGAGTTTGTTCAAGATGCATGCATCATATCCGTGCAAGATCCAAAAGAAGGTGGCAATATTAATCCGGTGTATTGATCATGTGATAATGATTTCGGTTCCAACTTAATCGAAAACGCACGTGATAAATAATATTTCATTAAACAAACACCACTTTATTATTTCTCCATGAAAGCATGTGCCGCTGAGGTTCTATCATCTGATCTGGAAACTGTCGTTATGAAGCAAGGCTAGGATCGGTGGATATGAACCTCTGCCAAAAAGGAAAAGGGAAGGTAAACCCTCGATCATCAAGTTTTGGCCAGTTTCTACCGCGTTTCCTTTTTTTCCAATTTCTCCTCCTATCACGCCGTTTTGTCAGATATGGGTGAAAAAACACCGGAATCCGTATGAGTATTTGCACACTTTGTTCTCACTCAATCTTTATGACCTCTTGGTGTGCTTCAATATTTCGAGTTTGTATAACCATTGTGTTCTTCAATGACGGAGAATTGATTACGACATGTCTGGATCCCGGCTGCTTAAAGTTAATTAGCGCTATGTGTTGAATGCTAATTAGAAGATATAACGTATGTGACCTAATTTCGAAACTAATTGTACAAGCGGTGATTAATTGGTGAGGTGAGTTTATATGAACTAATTAGGATTAATAAATTCATCTCATTAATTAGTCACCTCTTATACAATTGGTCATAAAATTCGTTAACATTGGTCCTTTGAATTAGCATCTGAACATAGTTTTAATTTTTAGCAGGTCGTATCCAAGCAAGTCCTAAGAGCATCTACAATAGTTGAGAAAAAAAAAACAAATTGGTAAAAAAAGAAAATTTCAAACCGCTGGAAAAAGTAGGAAGCATATTTATTGGATTTCGCTATTGTTTGCAATATCATGCTCCTAAAAAATCAAGTATGGTATTGTCACCACCCCAGGCAAGTTTTTTCATGACCGCCAGAACCGTCAGGAAAAACGTCTAAAACCGTTAGGAAAGGTTATCCGTGACGGTTACTGTCAGACATAAGCGGTCAGGAAATAAACGACACGGAAAGTCACTTTTCCCTGACGGTAAACCGTCACGGATAATTATATATATATATATATATATATATATATATATATATATGTGTGTGTGTGTGCGCGCGCGCGCGCGTGTATGTATATTATATTTTAAATCCCAATAGAAATTTTATCTTAACATGCAAGCTATGTATATCACAATCCGCTAGCACATGTAATTAATGTAACTATAGTAGTTATCTCTTCATAGTTATTTGCATTAGCAAGCCTCATCATCCAATAACAATCATTTATCTCACTAACATGATCTATAATAGTTTTCTTCATATAACTATAAATATAAGTAGTCTAATTCCATTTTAAATCATCGTCTAATTCCATTTGATTCCCTCAACAACGCGTAGGGTATCTTCTAGTATATCAATAAAGGAATCACAACGTCTCATCACATTCCATTCCCCCACGCATATATATATAGTTCTATCTGTAGAACAAATGACGTTGGGCTAGGGCTAGGTGCCAATGTCATTCTCACCACTGACTTTGCGTTATGGTGCAAAGGGTTACTAGAACACTGTGAAGGTCCTGAACACAAAGGCAAGCACGATTCACTCAAGGCAGAAGATGGCACCGTCGTCCTTGTAGACATATGACTTGTGCTCGTTGGAAAGGAACTTTTGAGGTGTGAGATAAAGTGAGCACAATCGCAACGCCCTGCATGATGGTGGCCACAATGGTGGCAAACATTTGACGATATAGAAAATAAGGCTAGGGGGTCGAGCACTTCGATGACAGGAGAAGGAAGAAGTCACACCAACGTCGATAGAAAGCTGAAAGGTTCTAAATGGCTAGAGGGGGGTGAATAGCCTATAAAAATTCTACAACCAACAACTCAAACAAGAGGTTAGATAAATAATAAGCGAAGCGAATTCTTGCGCTAGCCTACTAAAATTTACAAGCCACCTAACCGTTCTAAGTTATAGTCACTATTTCACACACGAGAGGCTAAGTTGCTACTTTTACTCTACTCCTAAGTGAGCAACTAAGCTAACAAGTTACACAAGAGTAAGTGCGAGAATGTAAATAGTAGAGAGAGTGAATCTTATACCGCCGGTGTAGTGATGAGGTGAGTACTAATAAGAACAATTACAATAATCAAGAAATCCTCGGCAAGAGATTGACACAATGATTTTTACCGAGGTTCACTTACTTGCCGGCAAGTTACGTCCTCGAGTAGCGATACACCCACTTGGAGGTTCACGCGCTAATTGGCATCACACGCCAAATCCTTCTCAAGGGTGCCGCACAACCAACACAAGATGTGGATCCACGAGCTACGAGCAATCCACTAAAGTAGCCTTTTGCGATCTTCCGCGGGGAAGACTCAAAAACCCCTCACAACTTCACCGATCGGAGGCGGAGACAATCACCAACTCCCCTCAACGATCCTTGTAGCTCCAAGCCGTCTAAGAGTCGGCAAACTCCAAGAGTAACAAGAGAAACCGCTGCGAAACACACTCACCAAGTGCCTCTAGATGATCTCAATCAATGTAATGCACTTGATGCTCTCCAAACTCACCAAATGATGATCACAATCAAATAGGATGAGTTAGAGTGGAGTGGGAAGGCTCACAAGCAAGTAGAAGAGATTAGAGTGGCCAAGAGTTCCTTCCCAAACCGGCCAAAGTGCTATTTATAAGCCCCTCACAAAAACATAGCCGTTTGGACTTCACTGCGTAGCGTCGGACTCCCGCTGACTCCACCGTCGGACTATACCATACGGTCCAACGCCTCGGATGAACGCCACGTGTCAGTAGTCGTTTGAAGTCGAACGTTGGATCACAACGGCTATTTTCACGTGCCAAAACGACCGTCGGACGGTAAGCCGTCGGATCAAATCTCCGGTCCGACGCTCCGCCGAAAACCACCGTCGGACTCTGAAACAACAGGCCGTCGGACTAAAACTCGCCAGCGTCCGACGTTTCCAGAGAGGTTCCAAAACGCGTCGGACGGAGTCCGACGCTCACCGTCGGACTAACGCCGAGCGTCCGAAGCTCCTCTGCTCTCCACGTGTCGACCTGCTGCGACTCTGCACCGTCGGACCCTGAGGACAATGGTCCGACGCCCTCAAACGCAGCGTCCGACGCTCTCAGAATGAGCAGGACAAGTGTTAGCCGTCGGACCGAGGTTAATGGTCCGACGCTCTGTGACAGCACGGTCCGACGCTAGTTTTTCTATTGTAACGTTTCCGAAATTCGCCGAGTCCTGCCTCGCAAGCTCGGCAGGAGGAAGAGAGGACCAAACCCTCTCTAACCCTCAAACTTTACTCCGTTTCCAAAGGTGCTAACACTCCAAATTGTCTCTCACTTAAGTGCACGTGTGTTAGCCTTTTCAAAGAGTTTTCCACGGGTCAAGTTAGTGTTACTAGCATCTATATGCGTATGCAATGATCATGAATACCTAGTGGCACTTGATAACTGCATTTCATCAACGATTTCGCCCATCTTGATAGTACGGCTATCTATTCTAAATGTGATCACTCCCTCTATGGAGTCTTGATCATCAAAACCAAAAGAGTTCCTATTGGTTATACCTTTGCCTTGAGCTCCCGGTTTCTTATCAACTTCCTTCTCATCTCTTGATGGACCTTGTAGACACCTTTGATGATGGACTTATACCATTTGCATGGATGCCGTCATTACCCTTCACTTGTGGCCTCCACGGATCCGGTCCTTGGCTACATTTTGTTTGCTAATTGTTCTCATGAAACACTTAGAGCACACTATTAGTAAACTAGGTTTCATTAATTACCCAAAACCAAACATGGGCTTTCAAAAGCCGCCCTCATGACGTATGTTTCTGCGTGTCTCAATCGATTTTTTCCAAGTGCCTAAAGATTGTGAGTTGGGATAATAAGTTGTTGAAGAGAGTTTTGCCCCTCAATCTTTCAAAAAAAACAAGATTGGAAGTGGGTTTTGGGAACTAGTTGTTGAGATGCTCAGGGTTAGGGTTGAGAGTTTTCTAGGCTAATAGTTTATGAGAGTCCATTATCTTTATAAAGAAAAGCTTATGACAATAATCTTAATAATATGTAGGAATAATGCCCGCGGGACCAGCAAGACGTCATGGTGCGTTGTTAGGCATGGTGATGACATCGGACTAGGAATGGGTCGGGCTAGTATTATTACATAGGACTAGCGATGGATGACGACGAAGATATGGTGTGAGCAGAATGAGATAATATAGACGTTCCACGTTATTAAACGTGCAAGAGCATCAATATAGGGTAAAAAGGAAGCTGTTTTTGTTGCTTGTCGGCAACGTGCTGATACGGTGAGCCCTAGTGTAGTGACAATAACCGTAGATTAACAACGAAGACATTGGCGGGTTCATGTAGCTTTGACTTTTTGAGCTAAATTTGACCATTCGTTTTATTCAATAACATATGCAAACATAGTTAAATTTAAGTCATTTTTAAAGAATTTTTATTAATAAAATAAGCCACAACAAAATAAATAATAGTTTACACAAATGTTTGAAATAAAAGATCAAACGTTTATAATTTAAAATGAAGGAGTACTAACGTAATGTTGTAGGCATGTAGCGCACATCTTGATTTCTCGGACACAACAGGTCGATTTCCCGTGAGCCGTAGCTCCAAGATCACGCATGTGCTCATCGACCGTGAGCCGTAACTCCAAGATCACGCACGTGCTCACGGCCAACGGCGGCGAGCTAGCGTGCGCCGGCGAGAACCGTGTGGGTGTGTAGCACCTCACCGAACGGGGTCCAGAACGTTTTACGGGAAGCGCGGCCATTTCGGTGCTTGAAACCGCTTCGTCATGGTCACGGATGTGCCGCTACGGTGGGTCCCACAAGGCCCCAGATAACGCACGTCCTCGTCGAACCTGCATCACTTCTAGTCGTACGTAGGCTCGTAGCATGGCATGCCAAGGCCCACCACGGACGAACCGGACACGATCAACAGCGACGGCGCGCCGGCTTCAAAACCGACCCGGACCCGTCGCTCGCGGTCCGCAACCACCGCCGCCCGCAACGCATGGGACGTCAACGCGCGGACCCACGTGGCCCATTCTCCTCAGGCCAGTGACACGCGGGGCCCGCCATACCACGCGGGCCCGCACGTGAGGGTAGTTCGGTCACTTCCGGCGGCGTGTCCCTTTCGGCCTTTTCCTTTCGAAGTCCGCCACCACACCAACTGCTTCCGCACTAGTGCTGCTGCTGTTCGGCAGGTCTAGCTGCCCTCTCTGCCGCTGGCAGCAAGGCGGAAGACATCCACCACCACCACCGCCTTGTCCCCGTCGAGGAGCCCCGAGGCCGGCGACGCCTCACCGCACAGCGCCGCGAGAACCTCGCGTAAGCTTCGGTGAGCAGCATCCGTCCCGCCGATCGCAATGCCGGAGGACAAGGAGTACGCGCCCGTGCCGCTCGGCCAGGCGGCCGCGGAGGCGGCGGCGGCGGCGGCGCCTGATCCCGAGGACCCCGTCAAGTCGCCGCCGCGACCCAGCTCGCCCGGCACGTCCACTCGCAAGGTCCGGATCCGTTTTGCCCCTAGACCCTGCCCACCCTGCAGCTTCTACCACGCATACCCTAGTCGCTTCGCTTGGATCTGGTCGCCCCTGTGCGGCCGCGCTGTTCAAGTCCAAACTGCCTTTTCGCCCTTCGGTCTTCCGCCTCTTTCCCTTTCTCCGGAGGGAAGCAACAGTTGCCATGTGCGGGACCTGACCTGACCACGCCTGACTCTCCGCCTTCTGTGGTCAAATTAACTCTTTGATTTTTTTTTCATGCCTAATAATATTTCATATCGGTTCGCTTAGTGCTGGTGCATTGTTAGAAAGGCTGAAATCCACTGGTTGTGGCAAATGTCAATGCTGATGGCTTTAGAATATATATATCATGTTGGAAATGAAGGTTTAAGCGATGCTCACGCTCGATGCGTCAATGCTTGTGTTATGTGAAGTAGGCACTGATTTAAACGAGACTTTTAGTTATCATCAAGGAATATTTGGGCCAAATGTTGTATTCTATTCTACTGCACATTAATTAGACTTGAAGGAAATTTTGACATAATATAGATGCCAAGTTGGCCTACAATAACTAGCAGATGTTCTTGGCTTCAAGTGTTTCTTGAATTTGAACTTGCAGGGTTTTGCAGAGGCAATGCATATGACCTAATCACACAGTTTTGTTAGAGAATTTGCACCAAGCAATAGAGATATGATAAATTAATCCTAGTGCCTAGTGAATAATAAATAGTAGTATACATATTTATTCACTCTACCATTTTTCCATCTTAAAGGCTTATATTTATTAAACCAGCGATTTCCGCATCATTTAGATACCATGGGAATGAATTTATTCCGACAAACAAAACAAAATGTGTACCCCGAATTTATTGTGTTACTTTCTTGTTTTTCTTGATGCATCCAAATGGTTTTTTTTTTATGTTTCTCTACATGCGTGTGTGTTCTTTTCCTGTTTCTCTACATGCATGTGCCAGAATTTATTCATACAGTTCTCATAGCTAATATCTTCATTTCATAATAGGCATGCTTTGCTGTTCTTCAAAGCTGGGTGTCAAGAAAATTCATGACCGGATGGTATGCTTGACAAGGAATGATTCAGATACTTTGCAGTGGCTACAATATATCCATGCTAATATCCTGTTTTGTCTCCCTTCTTTGTCTTTGCAGTGTAGTTCTTTTCCCAATTGCTGTCACATTCTTCATTACTTGGTGGTTTATTCAATTTGTTGATGGTTTTTTCAGCCCACTCTATGCAAAACTGGGGTTTGACATATTCGGTAATTGTTTATGCTTTATTCGTGGTACTTTTTTTTTTGCCATGATATACTACTAAAATTGTAGGATTATCATTGTCCTAATTTTCTTTTCTTTTTATGTTTATATGCTGTATATTGTTTTTATGACGTAAGTATTTACAAGTTTTTTAACCCATGAGTTGTAAACCCTAACTCAGGGAAATATAGGTGTTTTTGTTTGGCCATTTTTTTTAGTACTGGTTTGCTTTAATATGTTGTGTAATTGGTCCTGAACTCTCCCTATATTATCAAAAACCAGATTCCTGAAGTGTTTGAGTACGTGGTGAATCGTTATGATTTGTACAGTGCAGATAACCTCTTTCTTGAATTCGTAGTCTTTTCTTATGACAATTGCTTATGACAATGTTTCAGGCCTTGGGTTCTTGACCTCCCTGGTGTTTATACTTCTTGTTGGAATCTTTGTGTCTTCTTGGGTGGGTTCAACTGTCTTCTGGGTTGGAGAATGGTTTATAAAGAAAATGCCCTTTGTAAGGCACATATACTCTGCATCAAAGCAAGTTAGCACTGCTGTTTCACCAGGTAATGTAATACACAGCTCCTATTCTAGCTGCAACAGAATGTTGACGGTCCATATTATTTCTTCAAAAATTATTTTTGGCTTTTCTGTGGAAGAGTCCTATGCATTTCTATTGCGAGGACGAAAAACTGATAAATTTTAGATCAGGTAAACTTTATGCCTCATAAACAGCATAAATAGTTTGATGGTCACACTTTCGTTTTGAAAGCCACAAGAAATTTTTAGTGCAGTTCATTTTTATTTGCTTGTAATTTTGAGGGGCCCTACTTCTAAGGCCAATGGTGATTCTGCCCATGTTTTTTCAACTTGGTGATTCTACCCTCACGTTTTGAAACTGAAGATTGAGTTTGACCCTATTCCGTTAAGCCCAGTTAATTCAGCTGTGAAAAGACAACTTTACCCAAATGCCCATGCAAATTTACCCTTTGCTTTTCGCGAATTTTATGACTACCCTTGTTTTAACATGATCATTTGGACAACATTTTGACATGTTTCAGAAGAATTTTGACAAAGGGATTTCACAGAATTTTTGTATATTTGAATTGGATAAACTTTGACATAATTTGCATGTATGATGTATTCAAGCCTGACCAAACTATAACAAATTTTGATAGGCACTTGATAGAATTCAGATATATTTCAAGTGCAATACTACTACTCTAATCTAAGTAGTACTCCCTCCAATTGTTGACGCATCTTCCTTTCTCCAAAAATCTTCAACAGTAACATCTGTCTTCTGTCCAAATTTTGTTGTAAACACCAATATACATTGTCTAGATACATAGTAGCAGCAGTGCATCTAGAAAAAACAAAATGTCTTAGAATTTGGAACTCAGGAAGTAGTACAAATGCTTCTAATTACAAATGCTTCTAATTACATGCATCAAGCAAGCAGATTCACATGCGAAACATCAGTGGCTCTCATAAAAACATGATGACACTGAATTCCTCAAGCACCTATTGGGTGTCACTGCGTGAAGATGCGGATTGCTTGCCAGTCAGGCTTGTCCATGCAACCATGAGCCATCCAGCCACAGGCAAACATGACGAGCCCCCCGCTAGAGCTGTGCCCACTTTTGAGAGATCAGTCCGTGGCGTTGCGAAGGTGTGGCACTGCTATAGTGTGGACCAGCATCTTCGACGCTGCCACCGCTGCCTAGAGTGAACCGTCGGAGAGATGCTGATGCTTGACGGCTGTTTCATCGTCACCCACGTTTGTCCATGACAAGCTCACCTTGCCATGCGCGCTTGCCGCTGTCATCGTCGGTGCACAGTTCTCTGCACAGCAGCTGGCCTGTCCCATGAGTTCCTCCTGCTGCGGCCATCGGGCCTTGTAGCAGGTGTGGAAGCTGGCCTAGATTAGTGCCGAGCCTCATGCTGCAGCCACTGTCCAGGTCCACCTGCTTGCGCCTCCTGCTGCTAGAGCTTGACGCAAACGGGACAGGATGGGGGCTGGCCAACCAAATCTCTGGTTCGCTTGGATGAAACCATGGGGTGGGATGAGGATAAGGGGCACTTTCATCTTTCCCATGTATTTGTATCGTTTTTTAATACTCCCTCCATACTCATAAAACATGTCGTTTAGGACATGATTGTGCTTATCAAGGAGTCATTAATTAGGGGGTATTTTTCCCTATGTGCTCCTATTAAATAGGGTTGCGGGTGCATTTCATACGAGAAAGAACCATAACTTAAATGGCTAGCGTAGTGCGTCATGAGCCCTAAGGACCGGGTTCAATTCCTGGCAGGCGCATATTTTTTGCTAATGCCCTGATTTTGCATGGCACTGTTTTGTTTCGGCTGAACGTGGCTGGGCGCGTATCTTCACGGTTTTGGCTCGCTGTGCACTGGCACTTGTTTGTTTCATTCGTTTTTTTCCGTTTGAACTCACTGGCGCTATTTTCTTTTCACTGCGCGCCTGCTCAACAGGCCTCATACCTAGCTTCCTGCTGTCCTGCATCTACTACCTTGCGTGCTTGCTTAAACTACCGTGCTTGCTTGTTCTTAGCCATGTTCATCTACGATGCGGCGAGCATACGGTAAGCGTGCAGGCGACATGCGGCGAGCGTGCGGGCGAGCGTGCAGGCGACCATGCAGGCGAGCGCTCCATCCGTGGTGGCGGCGCTGTACTGCGACGATGAAGGGAGTGCCACACTGCCGTGTGGTGAGAATGGTAGTGCGGCGCAGGTTGCAAGTGAATGGTCGACGAAGGAAACGAAGCGGCAAACGCGATTAATGCTCGGCGTCAGCGGCGCGCATGATTTGCGAAGGAAGGCAGCCGAAAGGATTGCAAGGGCAAGGACGTCCACGTATGGGCCACGCGGCCAGAACGACTTGTTTAACGATATGGAGGGAGTATATGCATTTAATCCAGTCAAAGTTAACTGCCATCCAAAACAGGGGCAAATGGCTCATTCAATGTCAAAACGTGAGGATAAAATCAGAGTTGGAAGATGAGTAAAAACACCATTAGCCTCTACAGTAAGGGCAAGGACACCAAAGTCCCTTTTTTTTTTTTAACTACCATGAGTGCATGTTTTGTATGTGCTGCATTACTCAACAGCACCATATTCTATGCACTGCATGTTGTGTTTACATGGATGTCACCAGTTTATAATTGTTTCCAACTTTCTTTTAGTCCTTTTGTCAGGAGGAAATGTTCTTAGGATATTTGTTTTTCTTTGGACAGATCAAAATACAACGGCATTCAAAGAAGTAGCAATTATTAGTCATCCCCGTGTTGGTGAATATGCATTTGGATTCATAACATCAACCATGGTTCTTCAGGTACTTTTTCATCACTGCAGCTATGTATGGCTTTGACCAGCAGATGTGATCTTTTGATTATGGATATTTTCCTAGTTAATATGCTGTCCTAGATTTTGTATACTTTTTTTTTTTTGGTGATTCAGCGTATGCATCTGAATATTCATTCCATTACATTGTGCTATCTTTTATCATATGTTTAAAATTAGCCTAAATAATTAGTTTTAAGTTTTGCATAGCCTAGTAGTAGTAGCCCCTTTTATTCTGTAATCATGTAAGGCATGGAAACTTTAGCCCTACAAGCTAAAGCCTGTAAAGGGATGTAACAGTGACCCCTAGCCCATACTAAATTGGTCACCTATTGTTTCATTCAGACTGATGTTTGACTTACAGAGGCAATGAACTACGCGGTTAGTTCCTGCACGTACAACAACCTGCTTCCATGATTGATTTAACACTTGATCTTTCACTGTGAACCCTCTACTCTGAGATGACCATCTATTGTTGCATTGCAGACAGACAAAGGTGATGAAGAATTGTGTAGTGTTTATGTGCCAACCAATCATTTATATATTGGTGACATCTTTTTGGTAAACTCCGCCGAAATTATAAGGCCCAATTTGTCCATTCGTGAAGGCATAGGTTGGTTCCTTGCTCTATTTTTGGCCTGAAGCTAATACAAATTCATTGTCGATTCATCATACCGCTTCTTATATTTGCTGGTTATATTCTAATCTGATGATTTTGCTGTTGTGCGTGCTACAGAAATAATTGTTTCAGGAGGAATGACTATGCCACAGGTGATCACATCACTGGAACCAACACCTCGGAAGAGCCAGAACGTCCGTTTAGACAGAGTGAGGACTGTATGAGGCATGAATGAAAGCTATGGGTGTTTCAGGTATACTCTTCTTCTGGAAGGAGGGTTTGAAAGCTATTTGAGTAAATTTCACTATTACTCAAGCTATTTTGTAAGGGCTTCTCATTTCTAGTATGGGATCAAAAGCCGTTTGTATTTTTTTTTAAAGAAAGGAGGGGCCAATTGCCATTTTTCAATGAAATTCTGATCCATAACTTCAAATTCTAAGTTCGTCCTAATTGAGTAGACTGATTAAGGATCATTGCTGCTATGCTGGACTGCAGGATGGATTGTTTGGTTATGGATTCAAAGCTGAGGCATGGAGCATGGAACATGAAGCAGTATCAGTTTGTAATTGCATTCAGAACTCGGGTGCGCATTGCTAGATACATGGCAACCTGCGTTGACTTGTGTTGCAATCGGTTGGTGACACGAATATTGCAGTGCCACTTACAAGCACGAGATGCACTTTTAACCGATCTCCAGCAGTGTGCTAAATCGTGTTTAGTTGTAACGCTGAACGCGTGTGTGTGTGTGTGTGTGTGTGTGTGTCTCTCTCTCTCTCTCTCTCTCTCTCTCTCTCTCTCTCTCTCTCTCTATATATATATATATATATATATATATTCTCTTATATGCTACAGCCTACCAGGATCACGGATTATTGCACAAATGCAATCATGACTGAACGTCGCTGAAGAGATTAGGGTCTCGGGGTGGCTGGGTAGCTTGTGTTCAGAAGGTAGTTCCGGACCTTAGTACGATGCCTGACCCTCAGCTGAATTGACGGTGGCAGCTGCAGTTAAGTCCAGCAGCAGAGGAAGAGGTGTACGTTGAACAATTATGCCAAAAACGATCAAACATACCAAACAGAGAAACCCTTCGGTGCCAGGCCAAAGGACAATACGATTCACACATTTAACAGGCCTTCCAACTAAGAATATCACGGCATGAAGGGGCAAATATCCTTTGATAACCTAACCAACGGGAATTGGAAAGAAACAGAGAAACCCTTTGGTGCAAGGCCAGTGTAGCGTGAAAAGAAAAACCAAAGGTCAGGGGGAGGTACAGCTCAGACAGCATCAGTCATGGAGAATGGCGCACAGGATTCACATCTTAGTCTGAAATGCTTCCTAAATAGAACTCGCAGGGTAGCGAGCGAGGGCGGCAGGAGCTTTCCCTTGAGGTAGCTTATATACTCTGCATCTGGGAGAAAGAGATCCGGATCGTGTTACCCTCGAGCGTGCTGGCATGCTTCGACACAAGGGCCTCGGTCGCCTCCTCTTCGGTCTCAAATAAAACGAGAGCCTGCCTCTTGCCGTTCACCTCGAATAGCTTCGTGTTGAGAACAGTGCCGTGCTCAGACACATGGTTCAGGATTGCTTCCTCAGAGATCTCTTGGGGGAGGGCAGAAATGTGGATCATCTTTGTTGGAGAGCAGCAATGCCGGTAGTTCTTGACCACGTTGCTGTTGAACCGGTTTAGGCTTGAGTTCAAGTAGTCGTGGGCGTCTGGGGCAGGTGTAATGTTAGGGTACTTAGAGTAGTTAACTTCCAGTTTCTTCCCAAATAGTATAGCCCCCTGCAAAAGAGATAGGTATTGTCAACTGCAACAAACAATAGGAATGCAGCTGTGAACGCATATATAGTGAGTATGAATGTACCTTCAAATAATGCACAGCTAGCTCAGCCTGCAACCCATCAGCCATCTCAACAAGGGCATGATCTGGTTTGTTACGCAGTATCTTGATCCGTACTATGTTTCCATACAAGGAAAACAGATTGAAAAGCTTATCCTCATCAATTTTCTGCACAGATAATGGAATGATTACAGGTAGTAAGTTTCACGTCCTAAATCTCACAACAGCAAACAAAAGGTTCCTGACTATTAAGAAACTCACCAACCAGCAAATACTATCCAAAAGAGAAGAATTTTAACACAAAATAACAAGTAGGAAACAATCCTTGAAAACGTTCAAAATAGCTCGACTTACATCAGTATTCAGATTACTGACTATGAGTGTGCACCGTTCATTGGTACCAGTCACTCCATGAGGTAAAGATCCACCAAATGCAGCTGCAATCATTGCAGCCCTCCCCATCTGGTATTGCAAAAACTTTGTATGAGTATTCACATGAATTAGACAAGACACAACAAAACACACAAGTGTGAACATATTCAGTTCAATGATATTCCTGCTAAAAATTACAACATTTTCCTGCTAAAAAAATACAACATTGGGTAATCCATTCAGACACCAACCTGTGCATATGAAGCTGCAAAAAAAAGAAAGAAGAAAAAAAAAAGAAAGGCAAATCAGATTTTGTGCAAATACCAGGGATGCATAATAATTAACCAAAAGTAATGGAAGTTTCAGTGTGCTACCTCCAGCTTGTTGGAAGGCAAAGAGATTAGTTGGATCAGGATAACCTTGCTGCTCCAGTAAGTTAAAAAAATAAGAAAACCACACAGTTAATTCTACAAAATCAAAATGGTCCAGGCAAAAGTGTAAGCGCAAGCATCAACCACCAACCTGAGGGGCCCTAGGACGTTGTTCTGTAGGCAATGATGGATTTGTGAAATCTCTGCAGAAGGAAAAAGGAACTAAGAACATAAAATTCATTAAAGAAGAAAGATCTAACTGCTAAATGAAGTTGCATGTGAACTTTGCAAGATGGAACAATTATCTAAAGGTAACTGGCATTAACACACATTGCTACATCTGGCAGGAAAGAAAAAGCCAATGTTACCTAGATCGGTCGTTGTTGTAGTGGACTTGCAGTTCACTGAGACTGGATATTTGATAAAATAAAACAAGAAGAAATTTAAGTTATAGAAAACGAGAACAATTTAAAATGTGATGGGCTACAGCTCGTACTTTGAATATTGAATGTCTAGCTGGCAGCAACCATCATATATGTTCCTTCCCTGGGATATTTTTGTTTGTAAGAATAAAGTAATGACACAGATATACATGCACTGTAAGGAAATTAGCTGAACCATATAAATATTATTACATGCAAAGAACCAAATGCATCCACAGCTTCTTGGCGCGAGTGGAACTGAATAAGAGCTTGAAAACCTGCATCAGTTAAGCAAAGAATAAAGAACCTTAAATATGAAAAATTGGGGTAGATGGTTAAGTTTGTGAACACTTTTGGCACAAAAATCATTCGTATTTGTAACCAGACAGTTTTCGACGTACAAGCTGTACCATTCATTTGCAGGCGCATCTAAATTCTAATTAATAGCTATGTTGCGCATAATATTGGTACTGGTTAAAGCTGTTGTTTACAGCTTGCCTTTTGAAACACGGTACAGCCCAGTGAACCCACATTATTAATACATAAAAAGCTCATATCAAATGGTAAATCCACCTTACCATTCACATGCAATTTGTAAGGGAATCAGAAAATGTATACCAGGTGCACGTGTGCGTGGTGAAAGAGAGAAAGAGAGCAGGAAAATCTAACCAGCTGACTTTTGAAATGTGACAATCTTCTCCACAAATCCATAAGCTTTGAATACTTGATGTAGAACCTCCACTGTTATAGGATAGATCATGTGGTGGATAGTAACTAAGAGGATTCTGTTGGGTTCAGACTCCTGAGGCCAAGCAGCAACAAGCACCGAGACAGAAAAGAGGAGATAGAAAGAAAAGAATAAATAGGGAGGAATGTGTATAACTAGTTGGAAAATAAGAGACAGCAGATATGAGATACAATCTAACTATATCTACAAGAGGAGGTAGAAAGATATAAAATACAGGTAAGCATACTTTCAATCAATACACTTTTGTAACAATTATTAGTTGCAAATTCAATGATTTTTATAGAGACCTAGTTTTACCGCTGGTACATCATATGCGCACTTTTAAGAACCTTCTCCCATTGTAGCTATCATCACAAAATTAATAACCAAGCACAGTCTTGTTATGAAATGGATTGCTGAAAATGGAGGGAACTACAAAGACTACTTCAATTGTAAACAAACCAAGTCAACACCCCCCCCCCCCCCCCCCCACACACACACACACCACGCCCTGCCAGCTACTAAACTAATACCATGGAGCCCCGGAAAGTGTAAACGAGTGTTGTACAGAAACATATTAAAAGAACACAATACTACATAAACCAAAAGTAAGCTCTCACACAAAGTGGAGTTAAGAAATTTGTTTTTTTTTTGTGTGTGTGTGTGTGTTATATAAGTCGATACACTATTGTTTTCATGCCTACATGTCCGATGTGGTTAATTGATTGTCATACAGCTTAATGACAACAAATGTCAATAAGAAAATAAAACAAAACATGATGCACTAACATGCATCAGTTACATACAGGGCCTATAGCATAATATCTAACATGCAGCAGTTACAACCAGGGCCTATAGCATAAATACATATATCGGTTCAGGTTTAGACTATATTAGGAAATACAACAATAAACTTTATACAGTACATAATTGTGGCATACCTGATCAGAATTCCTTCCATGAGAGCTCTGGTCTGTGGTAAGCTCTTGGTGAGATGAGAACTGCATGTATACATTCCTTCCCCTAAAATGTAAAACATGATTCACAAAAAAGATAAATCACAATATCACATATAGGACGGGATGTTAAACTCAATTGTTAAAAAGAGGCTATACTTAAGTTCAACACTTGTTGCAACAGAAAGCCCTAAAAATATATCATCATCATCCAGAAATTTACACACATTATCTACAAGCAATATGTCCATGCTACTTGGCAGCTTACATTGTAATACATGTAAGAATATCTTTTGGAGCCTGAGCCCAAAAAGTATTGCAGCCAATACGCATAAACTATATTACCTTATGCTAGGTTGAACAGAAGTGTAATATTGCAGCGCACTCACGGATGCATGTATGTCTTCCATCTGCAGAAGAGCCTGAACCTCGAAACAACCACAAGTAAGCGATACCTATAGTCAATCTACTCAGTCAAGTGCTGGACAGAAGAAATAACCCACTTGGTTCTTGGCGCGCAACATGACGATCTTGGATACCGCGCCGAACGGCTGCAGCAGCTGAAGGAGATCAGACTGCAAACACAACAGCAGGGTTGGGGGAATAACCAATAAAAATCGATTCTTTCGCATAAACCAAACAATCCTATTCAAATTTGATCCACAAAAGAACAATACCCAAAAGATTCAAGATTCCCCTTTTAACTGATCCCATACATACCTCAGCAATCTCGTGCCCGACGTTGCGGATGTGAATTACCTTGGACGGCTCCGACATCCTCCCGCACTGTAACACAGGCAGCCACCACGAAATTGGTCGGATGAAAGGTCCCCAAACCAATCGAGGAAACGAAGAGAAGAGAGATCTAGAGCCAAAGCTCCAATCTTCGGGCAAGAAACGTTACCTCGTTGAGGGTTTAAGAGGGAGAGAGATCTAGGGTTTTGCCGTCGACTGCCGCTGCGGGGAAGAGGGAGCGGGGGCGTGGGAGGAAATAGTGGGGGCGGGGGACAGCAGTAGCTGCGTTTATAGGGGTTTCTATTTGTCTTTTGGATTCGGCCGGAAAGGGATAGTGACGCTTTCTATCCTGACTCCTGTCCTGAGTCCGAGTCCTGGGCTCCTGACGCAGGAGCGCGCGATCTTCGTGCTCATGGCTACCACTACCACTCTACCAAGCACATAAACATGTCTTTCCTGAGAGAAAATTCCTCATTTAATTTCAAAACTTTATTTTTTATTTGACATTACAAATTTGAAACTTTCTTATTTATCATCGGTTTTGTATTTGATGCCTTATTCAACACTTCCGTTAGTTTGCATATAAACATTACGTGGACAACAAAAAGGTACTATCATGATCATTTCAAATGTTTTCTCGATCTTTTTCGTCTAGTAAGTAAGTGTTTGTTTTCTCGAACCTTTTCCTCTGGTAAGTAAGGGTTTATTTTTCTCGATCTTTTTCCTCTAGTAAGTAAGGGCTTGTTTTTCTCGACCCTTTTCTTATAAGAAGGACATGTTTGGATTTCTTCTCTAAATTTAGAGCTCTAAAACATTTAAAACACTTTAGTTCAGTTATAATATCTAAAGCTCTAATATAAGGTGGACTAAAGTTAAGATCTTACGTTAGACCATCAATTGGGAAATTTTAGTTCTAAAGTTTAGAGGAGCTTATCTAAATGGGAACGAATCCTATGTGTCGGTGATAGGATTGGCGGGTGCTAACACTGGCGAGTAAACTTGTGATTTCCGGTTGAGACTGCTGATGGTGTGCAAGGGGGAACACAGGGAGTTATACTGGTTCGGGGCTAGAAATGCCCTACGTCTAGCGAGAGTCGGGTCGTGTTGCCTTACACCGGGGTGCTTGTAGTAGGGGTTACAAGCCTAAGCGAGAGAGGGAGAGGCTCCCAAGTCTCTTGTGTGTGTAAGTTGTGTGTTGTGTGTTGTGTGTTCTATGACGGTAGAGCTGACGCGAAGTTTCCCTAAGGTTGGCCTCTACCTTCCCTTTTATAGTCATAAGGGAGAGGTAGAGATACACGTTCTTTGCCGTAGAAATAGTACTTGACGTGGTAGTGGTTGCCAAGATCGGTGCTTGTTGTCAGTCATGTCTCCCACTTGGTACTATGGGGGTATGGCTGTCGTCATTTGGGCAATCCTCCACTGTTCGATTGGCGAGTTCCAAGGTGGGGCACAGTGCTGGACGTGGCTGCTGTGTGACGTGGCGTCGTGCGCCGTACTTGGTCACTGTTTACCCTACATGGCATGGCAAGAAAGTGAGTTGCCTCTCGGGGGCCAACCTCCGAGGCTCGGGAGGCTTCGCTCCGTCGGGGATGATATGTAACGGAGTGGTAGTCGTGTCCCTCCTCGGTTGCGCATTCTCTCGCGGGAGATATTTCCCGAGGGGTCGGTGGGCCCGGATGGAAGATTTGCCCATTCTCCTGGGTCGGCCGTACAACGGACGCCTCTCCTGCCCCCTGTGCGGTTCGTGCGCCAGGAGCAAGGTCCGTCATAATCGTAGTAGGTGAATCCCGGCGTAATCGGGGCGTTGCACTGTAGGCCGTCCTTGGGACGGTGTGGAGGTAGTGGGGCCATCAGATCGGTTGTCGGGGAAGTCTTGGCAGTTGGTACGGCAGACGTGCGCGTGCGAGGCACAGCCATGTTGGGGGTCCACTTGATGGGACTGTGTGTATAAAGTGGTCAGAGAGGTCCCTTGGAGTGCAAGATTGCTCCGCTGTCGTCAGCGAGGCTCGGGCGAATCGGAGAGTCACGCCCGAGGGGATTCGCATATAGTGCGGGGCTCGGGCGAGTCGGGAGATTGCGCCTAAGGGTGCCACTTTTCCGAGCCCTGTCAGCGAGGCTCGGGCGAATCGGAGGACTCCTCCTGAGGGGTCTGCGCGCCTGGGGGAGGCAGCGTGTTGGCGCGGCGTTGAAGTAGGCCTTCGCGAGTGCTGCCATCTGGGGCCTCTATTGGGCTTATTTAGACCAGGCCTTATTTTGGAAAATGTGTTTTTGCGTTGAAGTTGGGTACCCCATACTTTGGTACCTGACAGTAGCCCCCGAGCCTGTGGAAAACACTCCTCAAGAGGCTCAAGTCGGTCTCTTTTGTCGGATTGGTAGAGTTTTGTTATTTTATCCGGTGGGTGTGCGCGAGCGCACTCGCCGGGTGTAGCCCCCGAGGTCTTGAAGGGATGATGTATCCCTTCAAGGGCTTGAAGTCGCGTTGGTTGAGCCTCGGGCGCCCTTTGGCTTGTTTGCTGGTGATTTGTCCTTTGACAGGGAATCATAGGGTCGGAGCCCCCGAGCCCCTGAGCCTTGGGCTGTGTTTGAGAGCTACGAGTGGTTTGAGGCAGTGGTGCGACATAGCACCCGAACCTCTGCTAGGGGCATGAGGTCGGTCGGAGGTATCTTTCGCCCCGCCGTGGTGCAAGGGGAGTCCCAGAGCCTCCGCTTCGTGCTGGAGGTTGACCGGGTCCTTTCTTTTCTTTTCGTTAACTCGCCCTTCACGCTCTTTTCCGAAAAGATGAAGGTTTGGTCATGCTCAACTTTCCACGGTGGGCGCGAGTCGGCATTTTCGGTGAGCTACAAGCGGGTTGGTCCGAGTAGAGGTCAGTGCCCCGTTCGTTGGGGGTAAGCTAGTGGCCTGAGCACACTCCAAATATTTTTCGAGGGTCGACTTGTGGGTCTCGAGGGCCTGACACCTCCCCCGAGGGGATCCAACATTGTCAACTCGCTGCTAGGACTCGGACACAATATGGGATGTCCCTTTTTACGCTCGGGCATCGGGATACTGGCCGTTTAGTGGTCCATCCACTAACTATCCCTAACTCTGTTTCCCCGGGGCGACTGTTCGAGCCACTGTTGGGCCAGTCTTCGATCCCCTGGGAAAGTAACAGGCGCCCGAGCCCGGGATTCCTTCGTCGGGAAGGAGAGTATTGGCACAACTGAGGCGGCAAGCGTAATGATTCAACGCACCTTTTGAGACGTGGAGCCTGACGGACTCGACGATTCGGTGCTGACGAGACGGTTGCGTGCGCATCTTCGGCGGCGATACGGAGGATCGTGACGGGCCCCGCGCAGTTAATGCGGAGGATTTACCTTGCCGGTTGCGATTCTCTGCCGAGGTATATAAGGAAAACACACCTTTTTTCTTTTTACCTTAGCCATTTGTTGTTGCCGTCTATTACTCGCCGTCCAGCCATAGCCGTCTTTCTTCCCTCACGCTTTTGCTAGTTTCTCGCCCTGGCCGCCGCCGAGCTTTCCTTGTGCTTCTGTTCTCCCGCCATGGCTTCCTCCGTGAGTCCTTCCCCGTGGGCGCACCTTCCCGTCGAGCCGTGCACTCACTCCACGGTGACGGCCGCGGAGCTAGAGAGGCTGGTGGCGAAGGGGCTGCTCTGTCCGATCTCTGGCTCCGGCCCGCCGGAGTGGATGGTCCCGCCTATCAACCATCACGAGCCTGACCCACTGCTGGGCTATGTCGTGAGTATCATAGCTTTCCATAAGCGGGGGCTCGGAATGCCGCCGCATAAGCTCGCCCGCGCCCTCACGCATTACTACGGGGTAGAACTGCACAACCTCAATCCCAACGGCATCGTGCAAGCGGCGATCTTCGTCGTGCTCTGCGAGGGATTCTTGGGGTTGCCGGCGCAGTGGCTCCTGTGGCTCCATCTTTTCAGGGCGAATATCTTCGTGAAGGCTTCGCGGCAGCTTCCTTGTGCCAGTGGCTACGCCTTCTCCTTGCACGACGTTGGCCACGAGCGGGAGTATGTTCCGGCGAAGGCCACCACTTCCAACAAGGGGTGGCACGGGGGATGGTTTTACCTGCGGAATGATGACGTCGCGTTTCCTCCTTACACCGGCAAGGTGATCAGGGAGGTCCCTCCCCGCTGGAGCTGGGGTCCCGACAAGCACAGGAGGAAGCACGTGGAGTCGCTTCTCGAGCTTCTCAACACCTTGAATAGTCATGGCGTGACGGCGGCCGCGGTGGCGGCACAATTCCATCATCGGGTCGTGCTGCCCCTGATGCGCCGGGCGATCCGGATGGACCGCATGAAGCCGGATAGGCTGCGAGAGGGCACCTCAATGCTCCCGCACAACAACACCCCCGGGGAGGTCCTCAAACGCGTCAGGCGTATGCTGAGTGGTGTCCCTTCATGGGATGAGCTGATGCGCATACCGATGCGCCCTCACCCGCATCATATCCACTTCGTAAGTACCCATTGGTTCCTTCCCCCTTCTTTCCTCACAACCCTTTCTTCGCTTTCGCTCATACGGGTGCATCCCTCATCCCCGTCCGTAGGGGCTCAAGCGGGTGATCAAGTTGATTGAGCCACCCGTTCCCGAGGATGCGGAGCGCCGCGCGGCGAATCGCGCCCTTAACGAGGTGGCAAAGAAGAGGAAGGATGACAGGAAGAAGAAGAAGAAGGAGAAGAGGCTTGCCCATGAAGAGCTCGAGAAGAGGCGTCGGAAGCAGGCGAGGGAGGGACTCCCGATCGAAGACTATCGAGGAAGAGGACGAGGAAGACGACGACGACGACGATGATGGTGATGATGATGATGACGATGACGCGAATTGGCCCGTAATGGCCACAGAGCCCGCAGTGGGCACCGACGAGCCAGGGAAGGCTCCCATGTCGGCACTCGTCGGCGGAGGTGCTGGGGGCCGTAGCCCGAGCCCCCAGGCAAAGTTCGTGGAGGCCGCGGTTGAAGCTGCGGTTTCTGGTGGTGAGGCCTTGACGGCCAGCGGCCACGAGGGGTCGTTGGAGGGGCCGGGAACGGGCTTAGGCCTGGCGTCTGAGCCGGCGACGGATGCCTCTTCGCCCGCTGCTAGCGGTGGCGTCCAGGAGTCGCCGCTGGTGCAGGTCTCCGCCCCCGCCCCCGATGCACCGGCGGTCATTCGCGCAGTGGAAGGCGGAGGGAGCGGGGAGAGGAAGTCACCTGCGTCAGGGCTGGGCAACGTCGGCACTCTAGACCTCGAGCTGGGGTCTGCCCGGACCAGAGCCTCCCCGCCGAGGAGCGGCGATGTGGAGGTGGCGTGTGGTGAACAGGTGGAGCCCCTGTCGTCCGGGGGATCCCAGAGCGCGGCTGGCCCGGATGCCGAGGTGCTTCCTACCCCGCTGCAGCAGCCACCTGCTGGGCCCGGCACTCCGGCCAGTGGTAGGGTGGCGGGGAAGAAGACCTCGCTCCCCAAGACCAAGTGAGTTGTTTTTCCAACGTCTCTCTGTCGATATTTTCGTTCTGCTCACCGTGGGTGCCCACTCCCCCTCTTTCTCTGCATCAGGAAACGCCATGGGCCGGCCCTCCAGGTCTCGCACCAAAAAATCCTAAAGGTGCAGGCCCAGGGCACCGCCGGAGGGGGAGGTCGCGCGGTGGTTGAGGAAATCCTTGTGACGGAGACCCGTTCGACCGAGGGCTTGGTGATAGCTGAGGTAGTCCCCTCCTCCGAGGTCGTTGTAGCCACGGCTACCGCCGAGGAGATGGCCTCGGCTCCAGTTCCCAAGGCTCCAGTTCCCGACGCTCTCGTCATCGTTTCCGAGAATGCCTCGGGAGCGCCGATCGCTGCTCCCTTGCGGGAGCCGACCGATGCCAGCGCCGCGGCTATGGACGTTGACGTCCTGCCGCCGTCTGAAGCCGTTCCTCCACCCCCCACAGACTCCCTGGCTTTAGTCCTTCGGGGGGCGCCTCCCCGGATGCTGAGGGGTTCTCGCATCGAGTGGACCGACCGGGCCAACCGCGAAGCCCCGTCGGTCTTCGTGTTGCGGGACGATGTCGAGGCTGCTCGCTGGAACGGCCTCTTGGACCTCAAGTCAAAGTGGTCGGAGAGTCTGCGCCTCCTCGCGGACTCCATCGACTCGGTGTTCTTGGAGCGACTCCAGGTGAGCATGCACGCCTTGCTCATTTCATACGCTGTTTCGGTGTTTTGGTTCGGCATCTCCGCTTAACCTGTTTGCCTCTGATTTTTTCTTAGGAGCTCATGATGACCTCCCGCGAGAAGTCCTGCTTTCTTCGCCAAGGCCTCGGCCTTTGGAAGCAGCTGGAGCTCAAGGGGCAGGCCCTCGCCCACTCTCAGGAAGAGCTGGCCAACGCGACCGCCCAGCTAGCCGACCTTAGCCTCGACCGTGACTCTTTGAAGAGCGAGGTCGCGGAGGCTCGGGGTCGAGTTGCTCCCCTTGAGGAGTGCGTCAAGCAGCTGGAGGCTGCCCTGGCCGAGGCCGTGCAAGAGCGGGATGCCGCGCGGGCGCTTGCCGCCGAGAAGGAGTCCCTCGTCGATGTCCTATCGTCAGACTTGGACCGCTCCCAAGCAGCTCTGAACCAGGCGGTGGGCGAGGTCGATGCTGCCCAGGAGGAAGGAAGGAAAGCGTGGGCAGAAGTTGAAGGTACGTCTTACCTTTTTGTTTTTCACCTGTTTTGGTTGTCCGTCGTTGTTCTTCTTCTTTGTTTAATCGGTTTGTCATCGCAGCTCTGAAGGTGGACGCCGTCAGTGCCCAGGGGACTATCTGAAAGCCCATGTTTGGTTTTGGATAATTGATGAAAACTAGTTTGGTAACGATTGCTCTAAGTGTTTCATGAGAATGATTAGCAAACAACAAGATGGAGCAAAGGACCGGGTCGGTGGAGGCCACAAGTGAAGGGTAATGACAGCATCCATACAAATGGTATAAGTCCATCATCAAAAGGAGTCCACAAGCTTCATCAAGAGATGGTGAAAAAGCAAGAAGCTCAAGGCAAAGGTATAATCCATAGGAGCTCTTTTGCTTTTGGTGATCAAGACTCTATAGAGGGAGTGATCACATTTAGGATAGATAGCCGTACTATTAAGAGGGGCGAAATCGTTGATGAAATACGGTTATCAAGTTCCACTAAGTGTTCATGATCATTACATTGCATATAGATGCTAGTGACACTAACAAACCCTTAGAAAACTCTTTTGAAAAGGCTAACACACGTGCACAAGGTGTAGAACACTTGGTATTAGCACATGGGAACAAAGGGTGAAAGGTTTGAGTGAAAATCCTAAGAAAATAGAGCATCGGACCGTAGAGTCACAGAGCGTCGGACCATTAGCCTCGGTCCGACGGCTAACACTGCTGAGAGCGTCGGACGCTCAGTTTCTGAGCGTCGGACCATTAGCCGAACCGTCCGACGGTGCAGAGCGACGAGGAGGTGACACGTGGAGAGCAGGTGAGCGTCGGACTCTCGACATTTGTTCGACGGTGAGCGTCGGACTATTGTCCGACGGTTTTCAGGGCTCGGGGAGCCCTCTAGAAGCGTCGGACGGCCGCGTTCGTTAGTCCGACGGCTCCGTCTGGCTGAGTCCGACGGTGGTCAGCTGAGGGCATCGGACCGGTTGGTTTATTCCGACGTTCGTCCGTCCGACGGTTCGTTTAGCGCGGGAAGTTAGCTGTTGTGATCCAACATTCGACTTCAAACGGCTAGTGACACATGGCATTCATCCGGGGCGTCGGACCGTGCAGATTAGTCCGACGGTCTGGCCATCGGACAGTCCGACGGTATGCAGAAAAGTCTAAACGGCTAGTTCTTTGTGTGTGGCTTATAAATAGTCACTTGGCTGGTTTGGGGAGCAATTCTTGGCACTCATGAACATCATAGCATACTTGTGAGCCTTCCCACTCCACTCTCACTCATCCTACTTGATTGTGATCATCATTTGGTGAGTTTGGAGAGCATCAAGTGCATTGCATTGATAGAGATCATCTAGAGGTATAAATCTTGATACCCATGTCGTCAGCGAAGGTCATAAACTCCTCTGAAGTGAACATTGTCCCCTGATCAGTTGTGATCGTCTGAGGTATGCCGAACCTGTAAATAATATGCTCCTTCACAAATTCGATCACGTTAGCTGAAGTGGCATTCCTCAAAGGAATGGCTTCTACCCACTTGGTGAAGTAATCAGTCGCCACCAAGATCCATTTGTGACCCTTGCTCGATGGTGGGTAGATTTGGCCGATTAGATCAATACCCCATCCCCTAAGCGGCCACGGTTTAATTATAGGATTCATAGCAGAGGCTGGAGACTTTTGTATATTTCCAAACTTCTGGCATTCTTGACACCCTTTGTAATATTTGAAACAATTTTCCAGCATCGTAGGCCAATAGTAACCAGTCCTCCTGATGATCCACTTCATCTTGTGAGCTAATTGATGTACACCGCAGACTCCATCATGTACTTCGCTCATCAGCTTTACTGATTCCTCTGCCCCCAGGCATTTGAGCAGCACTCCTTCAACAGTCTTGTAATACAACTGACCATCCAACAACACGTACTTGGTGGCTTTGTACCTTAGCTTTCTACTGACCCGTTGTGAAGGATTTGCCAGGTAACCTGCTATCTCGCCCCTCCAGTCATCAGCTGATTGCTCGCTGTTACAAATCTCCTGCATCGGCCGATAACCCGACGCGTTCTGCGCCAGCCGATTAGCTTCCTAGTTCTGGGCCCTGGGGATGTGACAGAGAGATACCGTCATGAACTTCTCGATGAGAGCCTGGCACTAATCATAGTAGCCTCTGAGTATCTCGTCTTTACATTCATACAAGCCGAGCAATTGGTTGATGATTAGTTGTGAATCGCCAAATCCTTCAACTGCATCGGCTTTTGCTTCATGCAGAAGCTGAAAACCTTTCCACGCGGCTTCATATTCAGCCTGATTGTTTGTGACAATCGGCCCTATCTGGAAAGCATACTCAAAACGCATACCCCGCGGTGAGATGAGCACTACTCCGGCGCCACCACCTTGCTTGCACGAAGAACCGTCGAAAAACATAGTCCATGGCGCTATATCCGCTACATTAACTGATCCTCCGTGATGCTGTGTAATGAAATCGGCTATCGCCTGACCTTTGACCGCCTTAGCCAATTCGAACCTCAAGTCAAACTCTGAAAGCGCCAGGATTCATTTGTCGATCCGACCATTTAAAATGGGCATCGAAAGCATGTGCTTGATGACATCCTCCTTGGACACCACCACACATTCTGAGGCAAGCAAGTAGTGCCTCAACTTGGTGCATGAATAGAATAGTCACAAGCACAACTTCTCGGTCGGTGTGTATCTTATCTCAGGGTCAAGGAGCCGCCTGCTCAGGTAGAAGACTGCTCTCTCTTTCCCTTCAAACTCTTGAAAAAGGGCCGATCCAATGGTATGGCTTTCGGCCGTCACGTACAACTTAAAAGGCTTCCATGTCCGTGGCAGTACTAAGACAGGGGGAATCTTCATGTATTCTCTGATTTCGTCAAAAGCCTTCTGTTGCACGTCACCCCATTTGAACTCTTGATCATTCTTGAGCTTCAACAATGGTGAGAACGGCAGCACCTTCTCTGATAAGTTGGCAATGAACCTTCTGATAAAGTTAACCTTACCAAGTAAAGACTGTAATTCCTTCTTGTTGGTTGGAGGTACGAGTTCATCGATCGCCTTCCTACTCTTGCTGCTGATCCCTATCCCTTTGCGGTGGACCATGAATCCCAGAAATTCGCCAGCTGACACGCCAAACGCACACTTGTTAGAATTCATCTTCAGACCATGTTGCCTTGTGCACTCCAAAGTGGTCCTCAAATCGGCCAGGTGATCTTTATTACTCTTGGATTTCACCACCACATCATCTATATAAATTTCAACGACTTTGCCGATCAACTTGTGAAATATATAATTCATAGCTCTCTGATAAGTTGCACCGGCATTCTTCAAACCAAACGTCATGACCACCCATTCAAACAAACCAAGTGCACCAGGGCACCTGAAGGTGGTCTTCGGAATGTCTTCATCAGCCATAAAAATTTGATTATAACCAGCATTGTCATCCATGAAGCTAATAACTTGGTGCCCAGCAGCCGAGCCTACCAACATATCGGCTACTGGCATAGGGTAGCCATCCATCGGTGTAGCTCTATTTAAATCCCTGAAGTCAATACAGACTCGCAATTTACCATTTTTCTTATACACGGGGACGATGTTCGATATCCACTCGGCATATCGGCAAGCTCGAATGAACTTGGCTTCTAACAGCCTCGTGATTTCGGCCTTAATGTCGGGTAGAGCATCCTCTCTAAAACGACGTGGAGGCTGCTTGTGTGGCCGAAACCCTGGCTTGATAGGTAGCCTGTGCTCAACAATAGATTTGTCCAATCCAGACATCTCATAATATTCCCAGGCGAAACAATCTTTGTACTCCTTCAACAGTTGAATCAGCTCCTGCCTGAACTCCGGGTCTAAATTGGCGGCAATAAACGTCGGCCTTGGTCTGTCACCGGGTCCAACATCCACTTTTTCGAGCTTGTCGGCCGACGTAAATCCTTGCCCCAACTTACCCTCTGTGCCGTCGATCGGATTCTCCATTTAATAAAAAGACTCAGAGCCGATTGCCCTGATCGGCTGTTGACTCTCATCGCTGACCTTGATGGAGCCTCCTTCCCAAGCCTTGCCAGAGAAACAGTCATAATCCCCAGCTTCCCAGTATGTGGCATCCGCCGTCGCCACGCTGACCGAGTCATCGGCCGGGACCAGTTCGACCTCATCGCCATGCCACTGAATGAGGCACTGATGCATGGTCGATGGTACGCAGCAGTTGGCATAAATCCAGTCGCGTCCGAGTAGCAAGCTGTAAGCACCTTTACTGTCGATCACGAAAAAGGTGGTAAGCAATGTCTTCTTCCCCACTGTTAGCTCGACGTTGATTGCCCCCCGAGTGTTGAAAGAATTGCCCCCGAAATCCTTGAGCATCAGATCAGTTTCTATTAGATCATCGGGACCCTTGCCTAGCTTGTGGAATGTAGTGTAGGGCATGAGATTGACAGTGGCACCACCGTCCACCAACATCTTCGTCATGGGCATGCCGTCGACATAACCTTTGAGATAGAGGGCCTTCAGATGTCGATTCTTGGCTGGCTTATCAAAAGTAGCTTGCTGTGCGAGCACTAACTTGGCCACTCCGTCTTCTGATCCCGAATCATCTAAGTCAGACTCGGTATCATACTTCTTGGCTCTGAGCTCTGCAGGCAGCACGAACACCATCTGTGCATCAGTTACAGTCTTTCCATTATTTTGTGGAGGCTTCTCGCGCCACACCTGTTTGGCATGCCCCTCAGCTTGGAGCTCTCTGTTTCTGAGCCGCTGCACCCGGCGCCTTTGGCTCCTAGTTAGATCCTCGGGCACCACTGATTCTCTTGCCAAACCGGCTGTCGGCGTTCAACTACCGCTTCATCAAGCTGATCGCGCGAGTTCCTTTTTTCACGCCAATCCCGCGGGCTGTGGGGGCTCCCCAGCCTCTGATGCACAGACCGGCGGTTGACCTGGGACTGCCTGTACTCTCGGTACTGATCGCTGCATTCTGGGCAGTTGCGCAGCGTTGGCAGTCTCAAGCCTTCATTCCAGCAGTGTCGGAAGAATGGGCAATGCCAATGATCCTCCTAACCTCCCTGGTGGCGGGCCATTTCTTCGTGATAGCGCGCTTCTTCTTCTTCGTGGAGCCACCTACGGTACTCCTCTTCTTCGCGCTGCAGCCGCCTCTGATGATCTTTCTCTTTCTGTCGCCGCCACTTGTTCAGAAGGTGCTGGTGCGTGGGCCTCCTGCTCTTGGTGCCGCTGGATTCTCCTTGCTCCGGCTGCCTCTGATTCTGCCCCCTCCTTCCTTTGATCAGCGCCAGCTCCTCAGCTGTGATTTGTGCATCGGTATCAACTGAGGAGTTCTTCTTGGCCTGTTCGGAGGTTAATACTTTTACTTTAGTCAGAGGATTCGCGATCTGGACCATGTTCTGCCCTTTCGGGAATGGGAATTTGTCAATCTTCATCTTCCCCTTGGGAGGAGCCTCAAATTTCAACAAACCGCGCCTAGTAGCATTCTGGATTGCTGCTTTGAAATTGCGGCAATTGTTTGTAGAGTGTGAGGTGAGGCCGTGGTACTGGCAGAACGGTTTTCCCTGCAAATCTTCAGGAGATGACTTGACGTAATCAGCTGGGAAGGTGATGTGGCCTGCACTGACTAATAGGTCGAAGAGCTTGTCCAGCTTGCGCGTGTCAAAGTCATATTGATCTTCCGCGCTCCAACCCTTCGGTACGGCCATGGGCTTTGTCCCCCATTTGAGCTCAACAGCAGCCACTTCTTCATTCTCTCCATCCTCTGAGTCGGAATTGCAGACGTAGGCCTGCTTGTATTTTGATTCCTTCTTGAAACTCTGGGCCTGCTGTTCTAATGCGGCCACCCTCTGCATCACTTCACTGATGCTGTTGAAGTTGGTGCCCACAAGCTTCTCTTGGACGTGTGGGAGCAACCCACTGACCACTATCTTGGCGAGCTGCTTGTCATTCAGGTTCAAAGAGTAACACATGTTCCTGGTCTCCCTGAACCGCTTGATGAAAGCCGATCCAAGTTCATTCGGCTTTTGGCGCATGTTGGTGAGATCTGTGATGTCTTTCTCCCCAGTGCCAGAGAAGAAGTAATTATGGAATTTAGTCTCTAGATCTTCCCAGCCTTTAATCGAGCCAGGCTCCATAGATGCAAACCAGCTAAACGCCGGCCCTGTCAGCGATAGCGGAAAGAGCCGGACCCTGTGAGCTACCTCATACGAAGCTTCGCCGAGCTGGGTCAGGTAACGACTGATGTGTTCCATGGTGGTGATGTCGTCCTGCCCACTGAACTTGGAGAAGTTGGGTAAGCAATACCTGGGCGGCAATGTCACTCGGTCGTACCACTCGGGGTAAGGGCGCCTGTACTTGATTCCAGTCCCGGTCTTCGGCTGTAAACCGAACGTATCACGGAGCATGGCACTCATCTGCTCCAGCAGCTGATTGTTGGGTGTCTGGGCGTACCCCAGATGCGGTGCTGCGTAAAGGTCTTGATATGTGATACCCTCATGGTATCCAGGAGTTGGGTTGGCCACATCTGCCGCCGGCGTATTTCCAGCTGTCAGGTTCACCGCTGATGAGTTCATCGAGTTCACCGACTGTCCAGTGGCCTGCATGAAAGCGGCGAGCTCCTCCGGAGTATGATCTTTGTATAATCTGGGAGAAACTGCTATTTTTTGAGCCGAACCGGCCGCAGTGGCACCCTGCACTGGCGTTTTCGGCTGGCTCAGCTGTTGCGGTGAGGAATTGGAGGTCCTTGCCGCTGCTTTTGGATCTGCATCCTCTGCGGGTATGTTGAAGTAAACCGGACCCAGAGACTCCCAATCCTGCCGTTTGAGAACAGTCTTCATGATGTTATAGAATGTCTGTACGAAGGATTTATGGTGATGGCCGACTGCTGAATAGGCGGCCTCCCAGGTCGCTTCTTCCAGCATCTGCTTGAAGTCGGCCTTGCACTCCTCTTCAGATTTATCAGAATGGCCATCCATGATCCATCTCGGGAATGCATTCTTCTTCACTATAGAGCCATCACGCTGCTTGCTGAATGAAAGCAGGCAGGCATCAGCGAATTCCTCAACAATCTTGTTCAGCACTGCCGCGTCCTCCTCACTGAGAACTTCGACCCTGACCCTGAGGACACCGTCATCCCTGGAGGGGCCGTCCGCCGCAGCCTTCCCTTTTGCCATGGTCTTCAGTGAATGGTCCCACCAGGCGTGCCAAAAAAGTGTGTTGGCGTAAAAAGTGGTTCCCTAAGCCCAACACACCAGCGAAGCCGGAAACGACCCTTGAGGCAGTAAAGCTCTCGCAGATCCAGCTAGCTTCGAACCCGGTCTGAGAGTGTCAGTAACACCCAAGCGTGCCAGTCAATTTGACCTGCAATTGACAAGGAAAAAGATAGTAATCAGTAATCACAGGGCGGAATTAGCCGGTGTGTCCAGGTAGTTCCAACTGTATGCCTCGAAGAGCCGATGTAATGGGAGATCGACTAGAAAGCCGATTTCGTTATGATATGAACCGATTGTAGCGAAACATGCATTATAACTCAAGTTAACCGATTCAGACATGAATTCAATGACATATACTTGCATTAGACGGGAATATGCTATAAAGATGCAGTCACAGCAAGCTGACATGATCATAAGATGTCTCAATGTAAAACAAGAAGAAATCGGCTATTTCAGCCGATTTAGTGTATACGAGTAACATACAAGCCTATAAAGCAAACAATGTTTCAACTCTCCAGCTAGTAGATCTAAATCACAATCTTGCAACAGTGGAGATCGAGCGGATCGAGGCAATCATGATGAAGTTGCAATTTAGATCCGTTAACCTTTGAATCTAGACAAAGTTTATTTTATTACTTGAGTGCGACCCGTATCTAATCTAAATCCAAAATACAACCGGCTGGTGCAAAGCATTTTATCTTATCAATATAAAACGAATGACAAACATAATTCATTGAACATATAGATCTATTAGATATAAGCCGACGCATATGGATCAAGACGGGCAAATTGATGATTGCTTTAAATAATAAACAATAAACATAAGTAACATCGGTAACTTAATGAATCCAGCTAAACTGCCAAATTTAACTAGAGCCGATAACTAATCCATGCATGCAAACCATCTCAATCTATAGCCTGTCTACCGGATGACATTAACTAATAGATTAATCAAGCAAACAAACACGAATCGATAACTAATCCGCGCGTGAAAACCGTCCTAATCTGCATCTCGTCCACCGGATGACGGTTAACACAGATTGATCGGGTAAACCAGCGTGAATCATCCTTGACTCACTGTGCTTCCCACGTCCACCGGATGACGCCAAAGAAACAGAGCTTAGCAAGGACCCTGGTCCGCCATGCTTCCACGTCCACCGGATGATGCTAAAAAGACATAGTTTAACAGGGGGTTGACGATACTTACAAGCAAGCCTGCGTCCACCGGGTGACACCCAGCCTGGATGAAGTAACTCGCCGGACTCGACTGACTCTAGGGTTTGTTGGCCGGAGCCGAAAGTTGTGTTGTATTGATGTTGTTGTTTTTTACAATGGCTGAGGGTTATATTTATACCCTGAGCGTAGCTAGAGTCCTAATCGAATTACAACTCATTAATAGATAAGGAAACCAACAAACTATCCTATATCTAAGGTAACTTGGAGTCCCAACTTCCCCTTCATAACGGACTCCGATCGTGATCGCATCTTGGCAGTGCGGACTCTGGACGACGTGATCAATACCGACGCTGCACGCCTCCTGTCACCTTCGCCCGATAACCGATTCACCGTTCAATCGGCTATTTTCCTTCCTTCCGCTGGACGATATGTGCTTCCGAGATCGGTTATCCTCCTCCGGTATCGGCTATCGGCTCCCAGCCCAAAATTTGGTGTTAACAGGAGTCCACAAGCTTCATCAAGAGATGGTGAAAAAGCTAGGAGCTCAAGGCAAAGGTATAATCCATAGGAGCTCTTTTGCTTTTGGTGATCAAGACTCCATAGAGGGCGTGATCACATTTAGGATAGATAGCCGTACTATTAAGAGGGGCGAAATCGTTGATGAAATACGGTTATCAAGTGCCACTAGGTGTTCATGATCATTGCATTGCATATAGATGCTAGTGACACTAACAAACCCTTGGAAAACTCTTTTGAAAAGGCTAACACACGTGCACATGGTGTAGAACACTTGGTGTTAGCACATGGGAACAAAGGGTGAAAGGTTTGAGTGAAAATCCTAAGAAAATAGAGCGTCGGACCGTAGAGTCACAGAGCGTCGGACCATTAGCCTTGGTCCGACGGCTAACACTGCTGAGAGCGTCGGACGCTCAATTTCTGAGCGTCGGACCATTAGCCGAAACGTCCGACGGTGCAGAGTGACGAGGAGGTGACACGTGGAGAGCAGGTAAGCGTCGGACTATCGTCCGACGGTTTTCAGGGCTCGGGGAGCTCTCTGGAAGCGTCGGATGGCCGCGTTCGTTAGTCCGATGGCTCCGTCTGGCTGAGTCTGACGGTGGTCAGCTGAGGGCGTCGGACCGGTTGGTTTAGTCCGACGTTCGTCCGTGTGACGGTTCGTTTAGCGCGGGAAGTTAGCTGTTGTGATCCAACGTTCGACTTCAAATGGCTAGTGACATGTGGCGTTCATCCAGGGCGTCGGACCATGCAGATTAGTCCTGACGGTCTGGCCGTCGGACAGTCCGACGGTATGCAGAAAAGTCTAAACGGCTAGTTCTTTGTGTGTGGCTTATAAATAGTCACTTGCCTGGTTTGGGGAGCAACTCTTGGCACTCCTGAACATCATAGCATACTTGTGAGCCTTCCCACTCCACTCTCACTCATCCTACTTGATTGTGATCATCATTTGGTGAGTTTGGAGAGCATCAAGTGCATTACATTGATAGAGATCATCTAGAGGCACTTGGTAGCGGTGATTCGCAGCGGTTTCTCTCATTACTCTTGGAGTTTGTCGACTCCTAGACGGCTTGGAGCTGCGAGGATCGTTGAGGGGAGTTGGTGATTGTCTCTGCCTCCGATCAAGGTATTGTGAGGGGTTCTTAAGCCTATCCCCGCGGGAGATCGCGAAAGGCATCTATAGTGGATTGCTCGTAGCTTGGTGGATCCCCGTCTTGTGTTGGTTGTGCGGCACCCTTGAGAAGGGTTTGGCGTGTGATGCCAATTAGCGCGTGAACCTCCAAGTGGGTGTATCGCTACAACGAGGACTAGCTTGCCGGCAAGCAAGTGAACCTCGGTAAAAAATCTTGTGTCATCTCTTTACCGATGATTTCTCTTTTATTTGATTGATTGGTAATATTGGACTTATCTTCTCTACACCAGGGGTATTGAAATCACCTTTACTCTTTACATTTATGTACTTACTATCTTGTGTAGTTTGTTAGTTAGTTGCTCACTTAGGAGTAGTGTATAGTAGTGACATAGCCTTTGAGTGTGAACTAGTGATCATAGTGTAGTATACTTGTCTAGGTGGCTTGCATAGTGTAGTTTAGAGCTAGTGCTTTGCAAAGCTTGCTTTTGTTACTAATCGGCTTGTTAAGTGTTGTTTATAGATTTTTATAGGCTATTCACCCCCCTCTAACCATTTAGGACCTTTCACTATCGCCGTCATCAATGCTGCCCACGACGCTGAGGTCGCCGATCATCAGGACCTGCAAAAGGTGGCGCATGCGTTCTGCGACGCCCATGGCACCGGCGGGAGAGCCCTCGGGGAGTTCGCTCAGGAGTCGCTTGGAAGCCCTCCATGGGCGGGTGAGCGACCAGCTCAAGGAAGCTCTCTTGACGGGCGTCCAAAAGACACTGGCGGTGGCGAAGTCCCACTACGAGAACTTCGACGTCGATGCCGTCAGCGAGGGCTTCATTGAGGCCTCTAATGACGAGCTCCTCGCGCTGATTGGTTCGATGGAGGTCCCAGGAATGGCTTTGGTGGCCCTCTTCAAGGACGACGTAGAGCTCCCCCTAAACCTGGACTGAAGAAAGGCTGGGCCATTGTGCCCTTTTTGAAAAAAACATTGTGTGAGAAACAAACATGCGGCCCTTTGTGGCATTAATATTTGTATAAATATTTGCTGCATGTTTGCTTTTTTAGTTTATTTTTATTTGACTTTTTTCTAAGTGATCTCTCAGGGAATTTTTTGGCGTCGTAGCTTTAGCAGTGTAGGCGCGACCGTAATCCGAGGGGCTTCGGTGGGCCGAACACCTAGAAAAAGGGTTTCGGTCGATATTGCTCGAGCCTTTTGTCTTCACCAATGCCATCCTTATTAGTTCTCTTCTGAGCGCTAGTTACCTTTCAGGTGTAGGGTGGCGAGTGGAGATGCCGTATCTCGGAGGTGTAGGTAGTCTCGTGGCTCGGTCGGCTCTGCCTTTTGCGGCTTCCTTTGCTCTTCTGAGTCTTAAAAGTATGTGTTTGGCTTTGAACAAGGAGAGAGCTCGGGAAATGGGGTGTTTCGAAAAATTTGAAAATTTTGTTTCCATTTTCGCCGAGACTCGGAGGAGTCCACGGGTTCCCCCCATCCTAGCCCCTAAGGGAGGGTCGGTCCTATCAGAGATAGGGCCGAGCCTCACTTATGGTTTGTAAATTCATCCGTTCCCGAGGGTGGGTTCGGAAAAAATCTTAAAATCATACGCAGAGTATTTTATTGATCTCAAGATTTTACAGAATGTACAATGCTTGAAAATTTAAGGGTAGATGCGACGTAGCTGTTCTATGTTCCAAGCATTGTTGTAGACCTCGTCCTTCTCATTTGCCAGCTTGTATGTTCTGGGCCGTAGCACCTCGGCGATGATGAACGATCCTTCCCATGGCGGCGTTAGCTTGTGGCGTCCCTTGTTGCTTTGCCTGAGCCGTAGCACCAAGTCACCCACATTAAAGGCATGGCCTCGGATGCGCCGAGCGTGGTACCTACGTAGGGACTGTTGATACTTTGCGAAATGTAGCAAAGCGATATCTCGGGCCTCGTCGACTTGGTCCAACGCGTCTTTCCGAGAGGTCTGAGGCTCTAGAGGATCATGCCGTTGGCACGTTCCACCTGGCCATTCGTCCTCGGGTGGACCACCGCTGCCCAATCCACTCGAATGTGGTGTTCATCACAGAACACTAGAAATCTCTTTCCGGTGAACTACATACCATTGTCGGTGATGATGGAGTTCAGGATGCCGAATCGATGAACAATGTCGGTGAAGAACGATTGGGTTGAGCTGATTTGGGTAATCGATCAGGCTTCGATCCACTTTGAGAACTTGTCGATGGCAACAAGTAGGTGGGTGAAGCCCCCGGGTGCCTTTTGGAGGGCCCCTGACAAGGTCCAGTCCCCACACGGTGAAGGGCTAGGTAATGGGGATCGTCTGGAGAGCTTGTGCTAGGAAGTGGGTTTCCCGAGCGTAGTATTGGCACCCTTCGTAGGAGCGTACTACCTCGGTGGCGTCGGTCACGGCGGTTGGCCAGTAGAAACCTTGACGGAAGGCGTTGCCGACGAGCGTCCTCGGCGCGGCGTGGTGGCCGCAGGCTTCAGCGTGTATTTCCTCGAGCAGGCGCTTGCCCTGGCTGAAAGGGATACAGCCATGCAGAACGCCCGAGGGACTACGCCGGTAGAGTTCGCCGTCGATCATTGTGAAGGACTTGGCCCTGCGTGCTAACCACCGAGCCTTGGTCTTGTCCGAGGGTAAGACCCCTTAGGCAAAGCCAACTGACTAGCGGTTCGCACCAATCCGGCTCGTCGTCATCCATCTCAGCCTCGATTTTCATAGCCTCGGCCTCATCGACGGCCTCGGTCTCGGGCTCGGATGACCTTTTCTCGTCATTGCCCGAGGGGTCCTTAGCCCCCGAGGGATTTTCGGGGTCCGAAGACGTCCTGGGCCCTTCTGGGGGTTCGGGGATTTCGTCCCCCTTGCCTCCCGAAGGTTTGACGTCGACCGAAGGCTTGTGTAGATCATTGGCGAACACATCCGTCGGGATCAAGGCCCTTTCAGACGCGATCTTTGCTAGTTCATCGGCCTCTTCATTGTATCTACGCACAACATGGTTGAGCTCGAAGCCGTCAAATTTTTCCTCAAGTAGCCGCACCAGCTTGTAGTAGGCGGCCATCTTAGGGTTGTGGCATATTGACTCTTTCATCACCTGATCCATAATGAGTTGGGAGTCTCCCGAACCTCGAGGCGCTTGATTCCTAACTCAACAGCAATGTGGAGTCCATTGACAAGAGCCTCGTACTCAGCTATGTTGTTGGAAGCGGCAAAGTGCAGCCGCAGGAGGTACATAAGCCGAACACTGAGGGGTGAGACAAAGACTATGCCCGCGCCGGCACCTGTCTTCATCATCGACCCGTCAAAGTACATGACCCCGTACTCTTCTTGGGTGGAGATCGGTGGCAGTTGTGTTTCGATCCATTCCGCCACGAAATCCGCTAATACCTGGGATTTGATCGCTTTGCGCAGCGCGTAGGTGATGTCGTCACCCATGAGCTCAATTGCCCACATGGCAATTCTTTCCGTTGTTTCCTGATTCTAGATCACTTCCCTGAGGGGGAAGGATGATACCACGGTCACGGGATGGGACTCGAAGTAGTGTCGTAGCTTGCGCCGAGCGAGGACGATCGCATACACCAGTTTTTGGATCTAGGGGTAGGGTGTCTTGGTTTCGGAAAAGACTTCCCTGATGAAGTAGACCGGCCACTGGACCGGTAGTGCGTGCCCTTCCTCCCGCCGTTCAACGATGATCGCCGCACTCACAACTTGGTTAGTGGCAGCCACGTATAGCAGGAGGTCTTCCCCATTGGTGGGCGGCACCAGGAGTGGCGCTTCCGAAAGCAGAGCCTTAAGCCTATCAAGGGCTTTCTAGGCCTCGGGTGTCCAGGTGAAGTGCTCTGTTTTCTTGAGTGAAAGGATCGAGGATGCCCAAGAGGGGGGTGAATTGGGCAACTAATAAATTTTTCTAAAAGCAATTCAACCTATCGCCATTTTGCCCAATTTCACCCCACAAGTGCACAAGTGTTGATCTAAGCCTAAAACAAGTTGAGCAACCTGAAGCCAAGTCCTACACAAGCAATTCTACTCTAGGAAAGTAAAGTGCACAAAGTAAATGCGGGAAAGTAAAATGAGATAGAAAGACAAAGCCAATTTTTCCCAAGTATCGGAGAGTCGGCACTCCCCACTAGTCCTCGTTGGAGCACCCACGCAAGGGTGTAGCTCCCCCTTGATCTTCGCAAAGACCAAGTGCTCTCTACGGGCTGATTCTTTGCCTCTCCGGCAAGGTGGATCGCCCACAACCGCGCACAAGCTTGGCTTGGGCCGCCCACAAGCTCTCCAAGCGGTCACCAAGCCTCCGATCACCACTGAGCCGTCTAGGTAATGCTGATCACCAAGAGTAACAAGCTTGAACTCTCACTTGACGCAAACAAGGCCAAAGAGATAGATGGACGCACACAAGTCACTCTCGTTCAACTCTAGGGAATAAGCTCACTCGAATTCGCAATTCACTCAACCTCCCTAGGGCTCTTGCAATCTCTCAAGGTCTCAAGGTGTGTTCAGCTGTTTAAAGTGGCAAGAGACCTCCCATGGACGAGCACAAGGAGTATAAATACCCCCCAGACAAGCCCATGGCCGTTAGGTACAAAACCCTCTGTTTTCGGGTGCACCGAACGCGGTCAAGTTCACACCAGACGCGTCCGGTGCCCCCTCCAACGGTAACTGTACCACAGTCGGTTTGAACACACCGGACGCTCGCAACGTCCAGTGGGCTGGCACCGGACGCGCCCGAAGCAGATAGGAGCTCTCTGGAACCTCTCTGGATGGACACCGAACGCTTCCGGATCGTCCGGTGCAGCGTCCGGTGGTTGTCCGGTGGACAACCCTAGCACTGCCCTGGACACCGAACGCCGAAGCCTTCACTACTGCGCGTCCGGTGACCACAAACTCGTGTCCTACGCTCTCTGGTCACCACACCGGACGCTCTAACCCGTGTCTGGTGCAGCATCCGATGTTCCTATTTGTCCCAAAACTTCGCGGAATCGACAACTTTCCTAAACGAAGTTTGTTTCGAATAGTTCACCAGACCTCTCTGCACTCACTAGACCTAGGTTTGACAAGTTTGCACCACACTACCATCTCCTACCAAGTCTAGCTCAAGGTACCCATTCAAACCCCCCTTAATAGTACGGCCAAAGTCAAAAAATAAGACCTAAACTACTCCAAGTGTCTCTCAACTCCAAACGACACTTGAAACTAGCCTATCTTCGTCTTGTCTTCCGTCCTTTGAAAACCGAATCGATTTCCATCACTAGGAGCTTGAACCTACATGTTATTATGACCTAACCTCTAGTTTATCCTGCAAAACACACGTTAGTCATAATAACCTCTTTGTTGTCATTAATCACCAAAACCACTAGGGCCTAGATGCTTCAATCTCCCCCTTTTTGGTGATTGATGACAGCAACCTCAAATAGATTTAGAAAGAGTGTGGTTTTCAAATCTTGATTCATATAAGCCAGAGCTCGGGGTTGGTCTCCCCCGAGTACTTGGCGATGTTGACTGGTTGATGGAACCGGGGTGGGAACTTGGCCCTCCGGATGGCCTCGCTGAAGATGCGGAGACCCGGAGGCGAGGGCGAGAGCGCACGGTCCTCGTCGGAGTCGTAGCGCCCACCCCGATGGACATTGTAGCCTCGGGCGGCCCCGTCGGTCTTCCGCCGCCCGCGGGCCTGAAGAATGGCGCAGACGTCGATATCCTTGCCAAGCCGCTGGTGGACCGTGGGAGCCCTCGGGACCTCGGGATGCACCGATGCCTCTCGTTCATGGCGCGCTAGGCCGCCATGTTGGTACTCCTCGACACCGCGGTGTCGTGACGCCGAGCTTTCTGCCTGAAAGACGGCGGCGTCTTCCAGGAGGTCCTTGAGCTGGTCCCTGAGCTGTCGGGCCTCCGCGGTGGAGGGCTCGGGCATGCTCTGGAGAAGCATTGTGGCCTCCGTGAGCTTTTGGCTAGCCAGGGGCACAGCCCCTGGCGTTCCTGCCCCGTCATTGGCAATGATGCGGGTCTGGACGTCACGGGCTCGGCGTCGCACTGCTCCGCCGTCTCCCCGCTCCTCCTCATGTTCCAGCGCGGCGCGTAGCTGGGTGAGGCGCAGGCAATCCTCGTCCATCCGCGCCTCGAGCTCCCGAAGCTGCTCTAGCTTCGGGGACCAGTGGATGGGGCGAGACGTCCCAGCCCCCGTGTCTCGTGGAGGAGCGGACTGCGGAGGTGGTGTGTGCTGCTGGAGCTGCGGTTCTGGCATGGGGGCCTCCTCTTCGTCCTCCGAGTGGATGTCCTCCAACAAGCCCTTCTCGGGGTGCACCAGGTGGAAGCACTCCCGGGAGGGATCGTCGTAGGACTCGTCAGAATCGGGGACGCTGAAGGCGAGGTCCCACGAGTCAACGAGGCGGAGGAGGGCCTGGGGGTCGCAAACGCTGGTGAAGTCCATGTTTTCCCAGAAGTCATCGTCGTTGTAGCTGCCGAGGTCCCACCGTGATGGCGAGACGCGTCCGTAGCGATCCTATCAATCCGGATATTCGGGCAGGATGCGCTGGCGCTGGAGTTCGTCTCCCCGCTGCTACGTGCCCTGAAAGTACTCCCAGGGGACGATGACAGAGAGTCAAAAAGGTCATCCATGCACTCGAGGTGATGGATGGGCATCATCACCAGGTCGTGCTGTTGAGCACGGAGGGTGTGGACGTGAGCGTCCAAGGCATTGCGAAGCCCGAAGGGGAATGGTGATGGCGTTGCCGGCCTTCCTCAATGAGGACGGAGGGAAATAGCCGACGGCGCTGTGGACCCTCCCCCACCTGTCCGTGGGACAGTGGGCGGGCGAGCGGCTGCTGTTGTCTGCGATGCTGGGGCAGCAGCAGACGCACAGGTGGTATTCCTCAACTTGGGCACCTGGTGGGCTGTGTTTCCCGCGCTAGGGCGCGGGTTGGCCTGGGGACGCCACCCTCACTTGGCTCGGCGGGAGCGACGCGTGGAGGCCGGTGGAGGGACCGCCACAGTCCCTTCCCCAGCTTCCGGCTGAGCTAGGGGTGGAACAACGGTAGCACGGGGCTCGGCTGAACGGAGGTTCATCTCATAATCGCGGCCAGTGGCCATGAACTCGAGGCTCCCGAATCAGAGCACCACACCGGGCGGGAGCGCTGGAAAGCCGTCAGCCATCAGCGACTTGGATCAACACGCAAAAATCCCCTACCTGGCGCGCCAACTGTCGGTGCTAGGATTGGCGGGTGCCAACACTGGCAAGTAAACTTGTGATTTGTGGTTGAGGCTGCTGATGGTGTGCAAAGGGGAACACGGGAAGTTATACTGGTTCGGGCTAGAAATGCCCTACGTCCAGTGAGAGTCGGGTCGTGTTGCCTTACACCGGGGTGCTTGTAGTAGGGGTTGCATGCCTAGGCAAGAGAGGGAGAGGCTCCCAAGTCTCTTGTGCGTGTAAGTTGTGTGTTGTGTGTTCTATGACGGTAGAGCGTTGGGGTCAACGCGAAGTTTCCCTAAGGTTAGCCTCTACCTTCCCTTTTATAGTCATAAGGGACAGGTAGAGATACACGTTCTTTGCTATAGAAATAGTACTTGACGTGGTAGTGGTTGCCAAGATCGGTGCTTGTCATCAGTCATGTCTCCCACTTGGTACTATGGGGGTATAGCCGTCGTCAGTTGGGCGATCCTCCACTGTTCAATTGGTGAGTTCCAAGGTGGGGCACAGTGCTGGATGTGGCTGCTGTGTGACGTGGCATCGTGCGCCGTACTTGGTCACTGTTTACCCTGCATGGCATGGCAAGAAAGTGAGTTGCCTCTCGGGGGCCAACCTTCGAGGCTCGGGAGGCTTCGCTCCGTTGGGGATGATATGTAACGGAGTGGTAGTCGTGTCCCTTCTCGGTCGCGCATTCTCTCGCGGAAGATATTTCCCGAGGGGTCGGTGGGCCCGGATGGAAGATTTGCCCATTCTCCTGGGTCGGCCGTACAGAGGACGCCTCTCCTGCCCCTGTGCAGTTCGTGCGCCAGGAGCATGATCCGTCATAGTCATAGTAGGTGACTCCCAGCGTAATCGGGGTGTTGCACTGTAGGCCGACCTTGGGGTGGTGTGGAGGTAGTGGGGCCGTCAGATCAGTTGTCAGGGGAGTCTTAGCAGTTGGTACGGCAGACGTGCGCGTGCGAGGCACAGCCATGTTGGGGGGTCCACTTGATGGGACCGTGCATATAAAGCTGTCAGATAGGTCCCTTGTAGTGCAAGATTGCTCCGCTGTCGTCAGCGAGGCTCAGGCGAATCAGAGAGTCACGCACGAGGGGATTCGCGTATAGTGCGGGGCTCGGGCGAGTCGGGAGATTGCGCCCGAGGGTGCCACTTTCCCGTGCCCTGTCGGCGAGGCACAGGCGAATCGGAGGACTCCTCCCGAGGGTCTGCGCGCCTAGGAGAGGCAGCGTGTTGACGCGGCGTTGAAGTAGGCCTCCGCGAGTGCTGCCATCTTAGGCCTCTGTTGGGCTTAGCCTTATTTAGGAAAATTTGTTTTTGCGTTGAAGTTGGGTACCCTGTAGTTTGGCACCCGACACTATGCAAACCACAACTTCGCGAAAACCTATGCAAACCACGGCAAAATCATCTAAATTCACCAAAAAATCACACATGTAGATGATATGATGATACAAAACCTTAAAAAATATCTTGTCCAAACTCGACTTTGTTTGTGAAATATGAAAGTCGAGTTTGTACAAGATATTTTACAAGGTTGTGTATCATTATATCATCTACATGTGTGATTTTTTTATGAATTTAGACGATTTTTTTGCCGTGGTTTGCACAGATTTTCATGAAGGTTGTGGTTTGCACAGGATACCTTCCCTATCTAAATAGGCCTTAAGTTTTTGTTCTTCAACAAACTGAAATGTTCACCATTTTAAGCGACTTATTTTACTATATGTTCGGTGAGGGAGATGTTTGACAATGGATCTCTACATAAGTACACAATTACACCTAGCAAATAGAACTACTCACTTAAAGAAGAATAATCGAACATATTGCACATTAACATGTCGGTGCATCTAGGCTTAAAGAAGAATATCATATTTGTGAGGTCTCTAGAGCTTAAGATTGTGGCTTATCACTTGAAGGTGAAGTCACATGAGTAACTTACCAAGGGCAGTTAATTATCAAAAACATGGAGGATACCGACTGAATAGAAAATCTTAAGTCGTATCGTCAATGGTAGGTACTCTAACCTCAATTGCAGTCAAGTGCAAGGCTGCATAGACGGTTACAAAATCAGTAGTAGAGGCGAAGCTATGAGCTATTGAAAGAAGGGATATAAGATAGTTACAAGTCTAATAGTCATAGAGGTGAAGCTGCGAGCTGTTGGAAGAAGAGAGACATGGTGAGACCAACCATGCAATACCAGTGAGCAAGTGGAGCATGCAGGGGGTACAAACTTATAGCATAGTGGGCCATAGAAGATGATACACAATGAAGGAGCTCTGAAGTGGAGGTTTGGGCACTCCATCCTAGATACTAGCGCACATGTTATTACAGTGATGTGCCCAAACCTGTGGTGGGGGCACTCTCAAGGTGGGAGGAAGTATAGATAAAAAAAGGAGCTGACTTAGAGCGAATTCAGGGTGAGCATGGTTCATCCTGTTATCCTGGGAGGAGCATGGTTATTCCAATGATTCAAGTCAAGATGAAGATTGTTGCGGTTAATTAAATTTTACTCCCTTCGTTCCAAATTATAAGATGTTTCGACATTTCTAAATACATGACTTTAGTTATGCATATAGATATACACTATGTCTACATACATAGTAAAAATATATCTAGAAAAGCCAAAATGTCATATAATTTAGAATGAGAGAGTACTCATAATAGGACTCAATAGAAGTGTGTTAATTAGGACTAGTTGTAGAATCCGACTCCTACTTGCATGTATGAAGCCCTTAGGAGATTATAGAAATAAGGGGCAGATATTATAAGCATCAACCAATCCAACACAAGGGTCTCATCTAAGACTTGTAACGAGCATTAAGAGCACTTACGAGGATTAGGCTTTGCCAAAATCCTAATTTGCTGTCGTAGTTGTTTTAAAGTCGTCATCTAGAGTTTTTTACACATTCAAATATATTGTTATTAATACGGTGCAAGCTTGTGTCATCCTCGCAATATCATTTTCAAGATCTAAGAGCCGCTACACATAACTAGGGGCACCTGATTCTAAAGAGTCAAACATCAAGACATTGTTTACATTTATGTTGGATAAAGTTATGCTATGTAAAATATAGTGCACATTGATGTTGGGTTGTCCCTCCACATGGAGGATGCAATTGAACCCAGCAAAACAGCCCACAAACCCGGTATGTTAATCTTGTCCCTAAATCAAAGATTGAGATTGATTCTTGGGAAGAATACAAGTGAAAACCTTAGTCTCCATTCTTCAACTAAGAGAGTTGTTGCTGCGGAAAGTGGAGAGAGTAGAACACACACCACAACGTGAGAGAAGAGAGGAAGAAGAAGGAGAAGCAAATGTATCTAGATTTGATGCCTCTAAGCCGATCATCTTCAAGCAGGTGATTGGAAGCTCAAACGTGGTTGGATTGGCACTAAACTTGGTGAGCTCATTACTCACTTGGCGTACATTGATATGTTAAGTTGGTTTGAGGATTGGTTGGGAAGAACACCATATTTGAGATGAGTTTTGTTTGTTCGGGTCACAGGAGATGTACTTGCCTACTAAAATTCGTGCATAGTGGAGCTGTAGTTCGTGAGATATGAACTGATTACCGAGGGGACAGAAGCTATGACTTCTCTGTTTTGCTGTTTTCATTCCTCTTGTTAGAAGGTTGAGCTGTGGTTTTGCAATGAGTTGTAACTTGGTGAATGTGTCACTGCTGGAGTAATTATCCAGATGTTCTAGAGAAGACTCTTTGTATGCATTGATGATTATAGTGGAAACTTAGAGTGAACCGGTTTGTTCTATATGGTTTTTACTCCTTACCTTGAGGAGGATTTCCTTGTAAATCACCGTGTCTACTGTGAATGTGTTATTAACATGGCCGGCCTAGCTAGGGATGGGCGAGGTGCAAAACCGCCGAGGCCTAGCTTAGATAGAGGACCAAACCTAGGTATGCAATCTGCATAGACCATTACTTGCTAGGCCTCCCTGAAGAGCGACTAGTGCAAGTCCTAAATAGTATGAAGACAAAATGTCCCCGCGTGCAGGCATCATAACCAGCAGCAGGACATGCATAGCCATCGCCCATCGGCAACCGGCATAGGCCATCAGATTCAGGGATCAACACTAGCATGTGAGTATGTGACGCCCTCAAGTCTAAAGATTCAAATCTCAACTCTCAATGGTCGGCATGCCAGCGACAACCATGCATTCAAGTTGATGATCCAAGTATTTTTCTTTATTTATAGACAATTACACAATTTGTCTGTGGCAAAAAAATAGAGGATCACTTTATTCAATCAAAAAAGGTGCTACACATAAGTGTTGAGCAGTCGACAAATGCCAGAGATAATGACAAATGCCAGAGATAATGGATATGATCGATTTATAATAAAATGTTGCTCATCGATTATCATCAATTAAATATATTAAAATTAAGGATATATTATTACATTTATTTTCGCTTGAGCTAGTTTCACCTTATTTTCAGCTACAGAATAGTTTTTTTTCTCTCATAACAATCCAGCTGTATAATTCAGCAAGCCGTACAATTCAGTTAGCCGTACAAATTGATACTCTTGATGGGGCTATCACAATGAGTTCAACTTAGGATCCGTAAAAACTTAGGGCAGACACTACTAATTGTTAATTTCCGTGGTTGTTCGGATGGTAGGTTCATTGTATAGATCATAGTTTCAAATAGCCGGTTATAGCCTCGCTATAGACTCGATATAGCCTTTTGAGCATGTTACCGCCAGATGAATTTACGTATAAATTTCCATTATAACCTTATTTTAGCCCGCTATAACTTGTTGTGGAGGATCGTTGCTATTTACTGTAACCCGCTATTTAAAACATTAGTATAGATGAGCACGGCGCAATGCCCTGGGTTATTGAGTGGGCGCTCGGTTGTTGTGCATGCATGGGCACATGTGCAGGTTAGAAATCTCACTTGTTTGCTGTAACTCCGAGCTTTTTTTTTTTTTTTTTGATAATTAACTCCGAGCTTGTTGTACAAGGAGCTAAGGATACACAGGGGCTGTTTCCTGCCTATGCAATGTATAACCTAGAGCCCAGGAAGGACATCTCGTTTCTCCCTATTCTTTTTGGGATGTTATGCTCATGATTCATCACAAGCTCAGGGATTGATTGTGCATTGTTTTTGCCCTCCTACCCAAACAGTTGAGACTAATACAAGCAAGCAAGTAATCTCAATGACTATCTATCTTGCAGGTTAATTAATATACCGTTCGACATTTGGAGCTTCCACTCATGCGAGCACATCAAGTGCCATCTATCTACTCTATGATCTATGCTTCTTTGCAAATCGATCCTAACTCACATAAGTACGCTTATATGAGCTAATGAGCTATAATTGCACCGATCGTCTCGCCTTGCTCGCCTCTGCATCGTCGGCGGCAATCACCGCGTCGGCCGCTCTTTTTTTCTGCTTCTTCATCCTGTCGTCCTCCGGCGGATCACGATCCGCGTGGCGCTCGGCGCCACCGGCCGGAAGCCGCGTCGGTTCTGTGTCCCTGTAAATATCTGCCAGTGACCGGAACCTCGGCCTCTTCCTGGCCTCGCCGTGGACGATGCCGCCGTCGCGATCCTTCTTCCCCGCGGGGATCCGACAACTCTCCACCGCCACGACCTTATTATCCTTCGCCACCACGTCGGCCGCCGTGGCGCTGCACGCGAAGCTGTCAACGCCGCGCTTGATATCCTCCGACTCGCTGCCGCCGTTGCCATGCCCATCCTTGCCCGCGGTGCCAGGAACCGTTCCGGCGCTCCTCCTCCTGTGGCTCTCCACCGTCGCCGCCTCCTTCTCCTTCTTCCTGCGGCACTTGACGCTGTGCCGCGCTCCTGCTGTCGGACGAGCCGGCGCCGTCGTCGGCGGCTGCGGCGCCGTCGCCCCCGCTCAGCTGGATGAGCTGCTCCGCGGCTTCCAGGTCGAGCTGGTCCGTGCCCGCCGGCGGCGCCATCGAACATGACGTCCCGGCCATAGGCTCGTCGGCCGCCTCCACCGCCACCGGGAACATATAGCCGCCCGGCCGCACGTGTCGCCGACGAACGGCCAGATGATGGATCGAGGACGATGACGAGGTGAGGACGACGACGGAGGTCGTCGATCGAGGCGCAGCTAGCGTAGCGGTCGTAAAATAGCGTGAGGCGGCCGGTGCGCGGCTTTGGACGGTGTGCGTGCTTAAATATAGGAGGCGACGGCGTGTTGGGGAAGAGGGAGAGGGTGAGGGAGAGGGAGGTGCCAAGGAAAGACTCGGAAGCCAGCACGAAGCAGACGCGGCGCGGCCTTCTCTCCCGCGGTTTTGAGCCTCTTGCTTGGAGGAACTCCTTGGACTCGTGCGTTTGGCCAGCCTAAATTTAGAAGCCTTCGCTGCGACGACACCTTGGCTTTGAGGTCGGCTTGGACCCCCGCCCACGCTAATCACAACTATACTAACACTGTTTGAAGTAGTATGGTAGGGCCTGTTTAGTTGCCGAAAAGTGAGGTAAAAGGTCACTGTAGTAGCCGCGTAATCTTCTTCAATAAATATCTAATCATGGTCTAAGTAGACTTCAAAAATTCATCTCGAGAAAGCCAGGTAAAAAGTACAAACATGCAACAGCTGTTACTTCATTTAACACTCCATGCATACATAAAGAACAATTAATGTACAGGGAATATTCTCATTTTTTGAAAAAACATGGCCCCATTATCGGAGGATCCCTTTGGCTTCGGGAGTATCAAGTATATCACACGGTTATTTGTGGATTTTTGTGTGAAAACCCCCATGATGAATAAATAAACCTTTTACTCTTGTACTCCCTTCGTATTAGTAAAAAATGGTGTTTAGAACAATGACACAGCCTTTAACGCATTACTTTGACTTCATATTTATATAAAAATATTTATTAAAAAGTGATATATGTATACTTTTATAAAAATATATTTGAAGACAAATCTATTTATATAGGTTTTATATTTTCAAACTTAATCATTTAAAAATTATTTATGATTTATAATTCTAATGTTTGAGCAAGACTTTTTCTAAAACATCATTTTTTATCAATATAAATGGAATATATTCTGATAGTATTTCACTGAATTCGTTTCCCACGGCGACCCAAGAGAACACAGGGAGCACTACTGAAGCACACGGAACTAGTAGTCTAAATGTCTGATTGACCTCCGATAGTGACGCAAGCGCTGCTCTCCCCAGTCCCAGATCAGCACGCGCACTGGCTCGTCTTCGTCTTGACGGGGCCGCTCGACGACGACACGGTGTCGTAGGGGCTGTAGCCGGCGGCATGCATTGACCTGGACCCAGGACCATCAGGAGGAGCGAGCACTAGTACATAAGAGTTCAGTACTGACGGTTACAAATGTATTTTTACCGTTGTTTTTTGAACCGACAGTGCTAGGAGCCACTAAAAATCAGTGATTTTTACTAGCGGTTGCATGTGAACGGTTCACATAAGAAACCGCCAGTAAAAATAATTTTCCGAAAATCGTGTTTTAAAAATAGCAAAAAAAAAAATTAAATCTGGGAAAGGGTCTAACCGGCAAGTCGCGGTATTTTTCGCGCAAAATTCGCGTGCTACACGGCCAGTGGGATTCGAACCCGTGACCTCTCTCTCGCGCACCCCTCCCTACCACTGCACCACATTTTCACTTATCACTATATCCCACTTCGGCTTCCTATATATTATAACAAATCGAGAGTAAATTGACTGTTTGAGGCCCTAAATGAAGTCAAATGAAAAAGTTGTCAACTACAAAGTTGCATAACTTTTCGAAATCTACAACTTTTATGTTGGAAGTTTCTCCATCCGAGGTCGTTTACAAAATTTGAATTTTAAATTTGACAAATTCAAACGTATTTTTCGTCACCAAGATGATTTCAAATGAAAACGTTGTCAACTACAAAGTTTCATAACTTTTCGAGATCTACAACTTTTATTTAGACAGTTTTTTCATACGAGGTCATTTGCAAAACTCAAAAATTAAAATTCAGATTATTTCTATAGGCGGGTCACATAAGGAACCGCCACTAGAAATCGATTTTTAGTGGCGGTTGCTTAAGTGACCCGCCAGTAAAAATGGGCTATTTTTACTGGCCTATTTTTACTGGTGGGTCACTTAAGGAACCGCCACTAAAAATCAATTTCTAGTGGCGGTTCATTAAGTGATCCACCTATAAAAATGACGCTGATTTCTAATAGCGGATGTCAAATAAAATCGTCAGTAAAAAAAATACATGACGTACCGACGGCGAACCAACAAGCCCCGGCCGGCCCCCAGGTCGTGCGTGGCACTTCTGCTCTAAAAACCTTACTTTTATGAGGCTAAACGCGTAGATCCGGGCGTCAAAACTCGAAAAATTTCCAATTACAGTTCGTGTCGCTTTGCGTGCCAGTTTCTTTCATGCATCGCCTTTTTTTGCAGATGGTGCGCAGTAATATGACTACTGTTTTAGAGCATAGTATATAGATTGGTCCTCGGCAAAGACCAAGAAAATTGTTTAGCAAAAATCGAGTACTATGTTGACTACTTTTATAGTAGCATTTACATTGATAGGTCCACGGCAAAGATCACGATAGCTAGCAAAAAATCGATTTAACGCTCATCTAGCACAAGACAAAAATCATCCAAATACATCAAGCACCTCCTTAAAACGAGAACCGAGCAAGCTATCTGTTCCACAGTCGACGCACCGAAACAAAATGGTAAGACAGAGTAAATATATTCTCATTCATTCAGTCTTCAGCAGTCCACTGCATATTATCTACATTACTACATAGATGCGAAACAGCAAGATATCTGTATGGCTATAAAACATTCATAACATTTGATTGACTACATTCTAAATCCCTGCGATTTTTTTCTTAAACAAAATTGAATAAGGTATTGAAGCAGTCAGCGAAAACTATAATAATGTGAACTAAGATCTGTACGCAGCCAGAAAGAAAGGAGCATGCGCTTTTATGATCCACCTAGAAAACAAAATCCTGTATTTTCTGACAGTTCTACAGAAACCATGCCCGCCTTAATCTATAGCGATTATGAGAAAGGCAACAGAGATATACATGAGGAACACGGGATACAGCGCCAGGGCCTTTCTCTTTGGGTTAACAGCAGCACTCATGAGGGGGTATGCTGCCCAAGAGCTCCATGCCAATGTTACCGTTACCATAACCATCTTTAGTATGATACTGTCATTGAGCATGCAAATCAGAGCCCCCACATCCAGCGGGAACAGACAGTATCCGAGAAGACTGAGGCTTTGGAAGAAGATGATGTGCCCACCCTGTAGCAAAACATTACAGGCATCACTAAATATTACAATGTCAGGTACCAGCTGATATGGCAATATGGGTGCTGTGTCAAGTCATAATAAGAGAGAAGAAAGGAGAGGAAAGGGGCGTACCAGCAGTAGAACGTTGAGTGTGAGAACTATAGCACCAGCAGCTAATACGGCAAAGGCAACAGCGAACACTTGAGACTACAGAAACAAAAGCCAAGCAGCAGAAATTAGTATGTGATACAATATGCATCACAATGTACAAAAGAAACAATTCGCTTGAGCTTAGTTTCAGCTTCCAGCTAGCCACAGAACAGCATTTTCCACTCACAATAAATCAGCTGTACAATCCAGTCAACCGAACATACATAATTTAAGTTGTTAGGTCTACAGAGAATGTATTATAAACTAAGGTTCTGACAGAAGGAACTATAAAGATACGAAAATGTCTGAGATTTTAACTCACTAGATGCCTATGCACAACAAAGAGATAAGACCTGCATCCAGTACAACTTCAGAAGGAAAGAGATGCAGCAGCATATTCTCAACCCCGCAAAGTGTTTGTGTTCAAGAAAAAAGAAAACCTTCAAAGTGGACTAGTGCTTATCTTTATCACTTTATAACACGCTAGAGGGTGTCCGTTCCACTGAAACATTGGAAGAATATCCTTAAGCCCTTCCAATTTTGGAGCACCTGAAGCATATGCTGCTATATATACTCGTGATAGCTAGACATTGAGCATCAAAAGTCGTACATAGTATGTTTTAAGCCTGGCACCACTTACTAGTGCTCAATTCTTGAAGGCAAGATAGACACATATGGCTTCAACCCTTAAAGTGTTCCGTGTCAGCTCAACATAAACTCATAGATGGACATTGTTTTCATTTCATAAGGCAAAAGCACACTGTCTCTCACAGAACATGCTACTTTCCAACAACATTATTCTCAATTTCGTATGCCTTGACGAGTGTGCACCTTCTTTATGGTCTTCCTTTTGCTGATTCTCTCTTAATACACTTACACCTACACTCTTAGTGATATGCACAACACAAGTTCATAAGGCATAAGAGGAGACACATGTGCACAAATGTGGTTAAGACATTCTATTGAAGTCACCTACTGTTTTACAGTACACTAAGATACTACTGTGATCTAGCTACTTGTCCCTGAAGATTCAGGCTCTGTTCGTTTCAACTAAACAACACATATTTTTCAGCTCTGGAACAGTATTTCTCCTCACAACAAATCAGCTTCAGCCCAAATCAGCTCAGCTTCTCAGCCGAAGCGAACACAGCCTCTGAATGTGGGAAACTCCGCATGAACTCCAGTAATGTCGTTCACTGTTATGGGTGTATTTCCATAAGAGACCGCTGTACCGAACATTGGAGTAGATATTTCACTGACCAAAAGTTCTAGGAGTATTCAAAGCCTCTAAATTGAAAGATACACTGACCCATTATGAACTCAGGCATATTGTTTTTGGATATGAATAGCTTCAATATTGTCGAGCCCAATTTGACATTCTATGGGGATACTAGAAAGTTAAAAAGTTTGGGTTTGAAACTTTACAATTTTTCCTTTTATCCAACGAAACTTTTACGCTACGATCACTCAGATAATTAATGACCGTAAAGTACATAGGCAATCCAGTCAATTTACCCATGCCCTTATCGTTCATCTCGACTCTAATATGCCTGAAATGCAGTGGCATTAGGGGTCCGTTACTCTGTTTAGCCCAAAGATGACTTAATCATGGCAGAGGCAGAGGTTAGGGACAGACACAGGGTAGTCCCAATGTCCCATTGCTGCACTCAACATGTAAGTGATCAAAGCGTTAACATTGGATGTCGCGGTGGTCCCTAGCCAACCTGATATAAACTAAATGACTGAATTACTTGCATTTTACACCTAGCATTTGGGCATTTTTACTGGTTTCGAAACATGGTGATCGTGTTAGATCAAACTTCACTGAATACCCACGGGATCATGTTCCAGGTAGCTGAACGAGTGTAGGGAAAATGAAAACCATCGAGACGCTGGGATACCTTCATGGCGGTGGCGGACCAGGAGAGGATGAGTCCGAGCAAGACGATGAAGAAGAAGGGGCCCCAGAGGTCCCAGTCGCGCAGCGCCTTGCCAGGGTCGTCGCGGAAAGGGTTGGGGAAGACGACGAGCTTGAGGTTGCTGACGATGCGGGCGAGGTCGCGCTTGACGGTGTCCCAGACGGGCTCGGTGAGCGTGCTGGGCTCGGGGCCGCCGAAGCCGTCGGAGGCGATGGGGACGGAGATGGAGCCCGAGGCGGAGGTGGACGCGGGCACCGCCGCCGCTGCGGAGAACGGGAGCTTGCTGGCGGCAGCGGTTTGCGGAGGCGCGGAGGAGGAGGAGGAGGCGGGGATGGAGGCGCGGGGCGGGGAGGAGGGCGGCCGCGCGGCGGGGAGGACGACGACGGCCTGGGAGCGCACGGCGTGCGCGTGGCTCGTCGTGGTCGCCGCCGCCATCTCGTCCATGTCGGACACGCCCGACGTGGAGTGGAATGGGTGCGACGACATGGCGGGCGGGTCCGCGGGTGGATCGCTGGAGACGATCCCTCTCTCCTGGGTTTACCACTGGGTGGGCAGGGCTAGTTCAAGAAGGCCGGGAGAGGGGAGCGGAGGAAGGAACACGTGGAGTTCAGCGCGACGACGGAGGAGGGGACGGGGATCCAATCGGCTCGGCGACGCCGACGGCGATGCGAAACACACGGCGACTTCGTGTCGTGCTCGTGCCGTGAGCGGGAGAGTGGAGACGGCAGACCTCGTGTTTTCTTTGGCGCGCGTTCGCTTGTCCGCGTTGCCGCCCTTCTCGAGCGGCTTGCCGGCCTGGCCACAAATATGGGCTCGCTGCCTCTCTTGCGATGTTAGGCTGTCTGCACCGCATCCTCTATCCGCGTTCGTTACGCGCGGATAGCGGACCGAGGAGCTGCACCGCCGTCCTATAAGTCGTCCGTGATGACAGAGGCTCCCATAAATGTAGCACGATAGAGGATGTCGGCTATGCCCGCGTGCGGGGCCTACGTGACCTCGCGTCTTGCGCCGCTCGTCGGGGACGGGAGAGGGAGAAGCTGGCGCCTCCTCTTCGCCGCCGCCTGCCTACCGGCGAACCCGAGGCTGGACCCGACCACCCGCGGCGCTGTCCTCGCCCTCCTCTTCCTCCCCGGATCCGCCCAGGGCGGCGGGATCCGCCGGTGGGGAGGACACGCTAGGGGCGTCGTCGGGCGGCCTCCGCCGCCGCGCTCGAGCTCCCGTAGCCGGGAGAAAGCCCGCCGTCGCGGCGAGGCCATGGTGGTCGCCGAGCTTGAGGCCATCGCGTGCGCGCTCGAGCCCGACGAGCTCCCGGCCTTCGTCGCGACGTCGCCACCCGCGCCTCCGTCCGCACTGTGCTCGTCGACACCGCGCGCGTCGCCGCGGCGACCTCGGCCTCGCCTTCCGCTCGCCACGGCCACCGAGAGGAAGGGAGGGAGGGCGCCGGGTGAGGGAGAGAGAGAGAATGGAGAGGGAGGAGCAGAGGAGGGCGTCGTGGGAGGGGGAAAAATAAAAAAAAAACTGACATGTGGGTCCCACGTGATATAGAGTAGAGATATAGAGGATGGATAGGTACGGGAGAAAGTGGTATATAGCAGAGAATCTTAATGACCAGGACAAAATATTCCTTTTAGAGGATGAATTTAGAGTACCACGAGTGTAGAAGCAAGAAAAACGAGCATCACTAGTACAAAGCAAAGCTGCAGCGTGTGAAAATGCAAATATCGAAGGTATCTTGCATGCTGAGGGCCCAGAGGAATAAAAAATTACTGATATTATCTTGTCTTCCACCCTGTGCTACAGTGAAACAATATTAGTTTATTATTTGGCATCGGTTCTTGTACATGCTCCGCTTCTAATTTTTATAGTATCACTGATAGATGGCACCACTCACCGCAATATTAAAAGTGATGCCCAAATGCTCTTTTTCCGTTTCGGGCATCACTCGGCTCAACGCGGCGGAAGGCCTCAGGAGCTTGGACGCTACCTGCTCAGCGGGGTTGCTGGCCTTCTGCAATCGACCGGCCGTTCGTGGTTCCATTCTTGGTTTTCCCGGCTACTCGGCTAGCTATAGGTGCAGAGGCGCTCATCACTCATCATGCATATTTGGATTGTTCTCGTCCCAAAGTTTGTATAGAAATCTCTTAGACTCGTGGCTACGTTTGGCTGGCTGGATTGTACAGCTGGCTGGCTGATTATTGTGAGAGAAAAAAATTGTTGAATGACTGGCTACTGGCCAGTAAGTTCAAGCGAACAGTAAATGACCCTCCTCATGATTAATAAAGTACAATTCTTTTTTTAATAAAAAATGCTAGACCATCATATAGTGGCACACCTATATAGGGATACGCTTGTCCAAATTTTAGTTTTTTTCAAGCATAGAACATAGACGCCAGCGATGTTGTTGGGAAAGTAACCGGTGCACGGAGGAATAATCACAGTCTACACGAACATTATTGCGAGTGACGAGCAACCGAAAGAGTAACTGTTATGGAATTGGGGGAGCAATCACAAGCGTTGCTACAAGTGACAAACCACCCGCATGGAGTAACTGTATGCATCACTCTGAGTAATGGACAATAACTATTCTGGCAACGACTCCTTTGATGAACCCGTAACAGGCACCATCAGTTTGCGGTAATACCAGCTCACCCACACTATGTTATGGTGGACCACATGTCACACTCTCCTTGAAAACATCGACCGTAACCCAATGTTGCACAATACGACTATGTGATTTCTCGTTTTCTTGTATCACGCTTCGCGTCAGGATCCTCGGGGGGAGGGTGCTTGGCATAATGAAGAGCGAGTTGGCAAGCTCCACACCAAGCTATGTGGCACCATTGGCAGATGAGAGATTGTAGAGCAGGAAATGGACAGATGGCGTGGCTTGGATCAAGGATCAAGGAGAAATTGCGGATGGCAGGTGGCAAACAAAGACTAACATAGGAAGACCAAAGGACCATTTATCCTAGTTTGTTACATGGGCTACTCATATGGGTAGTGATATTACTTCTAGGCTCCACAAGGAATATATCAAGCGCCCCACATATTGTGCCCCCAATTCCACAATATCGTGGGGTGAAATTAAACATGATTTGCACACACCAAACCCGAAATACATGGGGGCCCTGGTCCGATCCCATCATACTGTCGTCCTTAGAAACTATGAAAATGGCGCAACACATTGAGATTCATGCGAGACAGAGGGAGGCTCCTCCTTGTGTGCCAGAACGGATGAGGAAGAACTTGGATGCTCGAGATGTTGCACGCTAGTAGAGAACGGACCTTTGAGTCGAGGCTAAAAATGGACTTTAGTCCCGATAAACTTTGTGTTCAGGAGTAAAGGGACCTTTAGTCCCGGTTCCAACCTGGACTAAAGGTCCATGTCCAACGGCTAGTGGTTCGAACAGGTGTGTCAGGGGACCTTACCAACCGGGAGTAAAGGTTTGTCTTTACTCCCGGTTCGTGACCCCAACCGGGAGTAAAGGTCTAATCCCGGTTGGGGCCACCAACCGGTAGTAAAAACAGCCATTTATTTCCGGTTGGTATTACCAACCGGCAGTAAAAGTCCCCGCCTATATAAGCTTAAATTTTCCTTCTTCCACCTCCAGCCCAAGCACACTCTGTTCTTGTTCTTACTTCTGTGTTCTTCCTGTGTTCTTCGGCTACCACACGATTTCTTTCACTTCTACATCGATTCTTTGGTTTCAGAGGTTACTATCTTCATTCTCACACCTTCATTACTTGTATATCTCATTTCATGGTCATTTATGCTTGATTTTAGAGGTTATCTAGTTAGTTTCACACCTTTAATTGATTTCTTAATTTGTGAGCATTTATACTTGTATTCACTTGATAGTTTGTATGTTTAGATGGTGAAAGCTTGTAGTTATTTGTACCAACTAGTATACACATTTTATTTGTTTTCATATATGTAGTTTATAGTTGTTTTCATATATAGCTTAATAATCATATTATTAGTGAATATTCATAGCAATTTATGTAGTTTATTTTTAAATTTGTGGGAATTTAAGATTAAATTTATAGCAATTTTAAAAATAAATATAGAGAATAGATGGCGACTCCTTTTGGGTCCTCGAACTCTCATCGGGTCTTTAAGCGACTTAGGCCGCACCTCCCTCTCATTGCGAGTGTAAGCAGAAGATTGTTATGGAGTTCTGAGTGAGGAAGGAGTGTCCCAACAAAGGTCGTATCTTTTACAAGTGCCCGGATCGCAATGTGAGTGTCCCAATTATGGTTATTTTTTTATATTCTCTTGATGATTTTGATTAAAGTTCTTAATTTGTTATTCTAATTTTAGTGGGACGGCACCGGATGTAAAGGATGCTACTAGGAGGAAGAGTATGTTCAACACGTGCAAAATAATCAGACGGGTGAGGCAGTGAGCCAGCATAAGCAGCCCACCGAGGCACAGGAAGCGAATGATCTGTCTATTCTATTTGGGATTGGTCACCAGATTCTTATGCTATTGAAGTGCATTTTAGTTTTAGTCGGTTTAGTGCTAGTTGAGATTATGTACATTGTAGTGAGCTTAACATAAAGTTTGTGTCCGTAGGCTAGCATTTTAATTGAACATGATGACTAGTGTTGTGCAATTAAGTAATTATCTGCAAGGTTTTCATACGGTATGTCATGTAATGCAGATGAGCTGACACTCGATGTACAACGCCGATCGCCGCTCCGGAGAATTTATTATGGGAGTGCATCATTTCTTGAGTGTGGCCGAGGAAAACAAGCGTGCTAGTTTCATGTGTTGTCCATGTACTGTATGTAAGAATTTGAAGGAGTATGCAAACTCAAGGACTCTCTATTCACACTTGTTTAAGTCAGGTTTCATGCCAAACTATATATGTTGGACAAAACATGGAGAAAACGGGGTTGTAATGGAAGAGTGCGAAGATGAAGAAAAAGGGGATGACGTTATATTTGCCCAATATAGTCTCTTACATGATATTACAATGGGGGAAGCAGGAGAAGACGTAGCTAAAGAAGATGAGCCCGCTGATGATCTTAGCCAGGCCATCTGTGATGCACAAAGAGAATGCGACAGTGAAAAAGAGAAGATTATGTTCGATCGCATGCTAAAGGATCACAAGAAATTGCTTTACCCAACCTGCGATGCGGGCCAGAAAAAGTTGGCTACCATACTAGAGTTGTTGCAATGGAAGGCAAAGAATGGTTTATCCGATAAGGAATTTGGGCAGTTACTGCAGATGCAAAAGAGGATGCTTCCGAGGGATAATGAATTGCCCTCCACTACATACGAAGCAAAACAGGCTGTATGTCCTTTGGGGTTAGAAATTTAGAAGATACATGCATGTTCTAATGACAGCATTCTATACCGTGGCAAGGACTATGAGAATCTAGAAGCATGCCCCGTATGTCATGCATCACGCTATAAGATCCGAAAAGATGACCCTAGTGACGCCGAGGGCGACGGAGAACGTCTCAGGAAGAAAATCCCTGCAAAGGTTATGTGGTATGCTCCTATAATACCATGCTTGAAACATTTATTCAGAAACAAAGACCATGCAAAGTTATTGCGATGGCACAAAGAAGACCGTAAGGTTGACAATATGTTAAGACACCCTGCGGATGAGTCTCAGTGGAGAGCAATTGACAGAGATTTCCCTGATTTCGCAGCTGACGCAAGAAACTTAAGGTTTGCTTTAAGTACAGATGGCATGAACCCTTTCGGGAAGTAGAGCAGCAGTCATAGCACTTGGCCTGTTACGCTGTGTATCTATAATCTTCCTCCATGGTTGTGCATGAAGCGAAAGTTCGTGATGATACCTGTGCTCATCCAAGGTCCAAAGCAACCCGGCAATGACATCGATGTCTATCTGAGGCCTCTAGTTGACGAACTTCTAATCCTGTGGAGTAAACCTGGTGTACGTGTGTGGAACGAGCACAAGCAGGAGATCTGCGAGCATTGTTGTTCGTAACAATTAATGATTGGTCTGCTTTAAGTAATCTTTCAGGACAGACAAAAAAGGGATATAATGCTTGCACACACTGTTTTGAGGACATCGACAGCATATATTCTAAAAAATGCCGAAAGGTCGTATACCTTGGCCATGGCCAGTTTCTTCCTGCGACACACCCGCTAAGAAAGAAAGGAAACCATTTTAAAGGTAAGGTGTTGGTATTTTTAACATCACTTCACGTTAAGTTGTCATCCCTAACATGATGCCAAAAACCATTGGTAAAATAATCTTCACTTGCGTCCTAAAAATAATACTATAGAATATATCCGCAAGCGCACAGATAATTCTCCCATTGTATCACTTCACCCGGTAAGTATTCCGAGTATCGTTGATTTATTTTATGCCAAAAGGATAAAGAGGCATTCTACTCATTAGGATAATCTACTATAATGATTGGAAAGATAAATGTGCAGACCTATGATAACCCATAACTCTAGTGCTTTAGCGATAAATAAGTCAATGATAAATGGTAAATGATGACTGAGTAAATGAGGTAAATGGTATTTCAGAAATAGAATATAGAGACTCACTAATGTAGTAAGACAATCTCGAGATTCGGCTAAAGTAAAGGAAACCTATGTAATTACTAAATACAAAGTCTACAGCCTACGCCACATTACACATTTTCATCTATAGCATAATCAACTCAGAAAACATCATAAGGAGCATCATCTAATGAGGATATTAAGACACAAGGGTCACCTCCTCCGCGACCGCGCTCTGCTCGTCCTACGTACGGGGGGTGGACTACAGAGGAACCAACGCAGCTGTCACCTACGCGGACTACCACATGACCCGGCACGTCAGGGTGCCTCCGTAGGTACATAATATATCTAGACACCACGTCTACATAATGTATACCACCTAACTCACTCGAGTACTGAATTAGGCGCTTTACGATCAAATGACAATAATCATCGCCAATCACAACTATATCGAATATGCAACTAGAATAAACTAAGAACTAAATAAGTAGCAATATAATAAAATAGAGCAAAGTCATAATCAGATACAAGATAAGATTACCGATCTTCAGATGAACAGATCTGGAATCCCGAGCGTAGCGCCCAACTCTACCTGAATCTTGTTAGACGCCTAAACTATGAACTTGAAGAATTAGAGCCCTATTTCTAATCTCTGAAAACCCTAACTTCTGTCTACTCTTGACGAATGAAGCAGGAGGAATGAATTGGTGCTCTGCGAGGGGGTCTGCCCCTCTATTTATAGCCCGATGGGGTGAACGTGCGCCGTGGGATCAAACCGACTTGAACAAAGGGCCCAGATGACTCCAAAGAGGCGGTGGAAGAAGACTCCAGAAGGTGGGCCGAAACCCTAAGGGGGGCACCGGCCGGCCCCACCCTGGTGGGGTTCGGGCCCCGGTCGCTTTGGGTGTGTTCTACACTCTTCCAGGGTCTTCGTGATGATGTTTCCTTGGCGGTTAAGTTTCGTGTTGATTAAGCACTTTAATCCTTCTTTTAAGCCTTTCTGGAATAATCCCTGGAAAATACACAATTCACCAAAACTCATGGAATTTGTCAGTAATAACCTCTACGCTTCTATTATTGTCCTTCCCTAGGCATTAGTTGGCAGTATAAAATTGGTACTTAACGACTGTCAACATAAGGCAGAGAGTTGGACCAAGCCTCGCCACCGAACTGGAGAGGATGTACTCAATATGGTCAAGGATGTGAAAGTAGTCTTTGGAAAGGGACCTAGCAGCGAACCTGTTTCGAAGGATGCTTCCGGGCGTGCACCCATGTGGAAGAAGAAGTCCATATTTTGGGAGCTTCCATATTGGCAACTCCTTGAGGTCCGCAGTTCAATCGACGTCATGCACCTCACGAAGAATCTTTGTGTAAACCTACTCGGCTTCATGGGTGTGTACGGGAAGTCGAAAGACACAATTGAAGTGGCAACTCCTTGAGGTCCGTAGTTCAATCGACGTCATGCACCTCACGAAGAATCTTTGTGTAAACCTACTCGGCTTCATGGGTGTGTACGGGAAGTCGAAAGACACAATTGAAGCATGACAAGACTGCAGTGTTTGAAAGAACGCGATAACCTTCATCCAGAGAAGACAAATGATAGACGCCGATACTTAAGACCCGCTAGCTACACTCTTAGCAAAGAAGAGAAGGAAAGCATGTTCGAATGTCTAGATAGCATCAAGGTCCCATCTGGATTCTCCTCGAATATAAAGGGTATATTCAACGTGGCAGAGAAGAAATTTCTAAACTTGAAGTCCCATGACTGCCATGTGCTTATCGGACTGCCATGTGCTTATGACACAATTGCTTCCAGGTTCTTTGAGAGGAATTCTACCTCCAAATGTACGTTTAGCCACCGTGAAGCTATGTGCATTCCTTAATGCAATTTCTCAGAAGGCAATCAATCCACTAGATCTAGCAAAGCTAGAGAATGATTTGGTTCAGTGCCTTATGTCAGCTTTGAGTTGGTGTTCCCCCCATCCTTCTTTAATATCATGACTCACCTCCTTGTTCACCTTTTCAAGGAGATTAGTATTCTCGGTCCTGTGTTCTTACACAACATGTTCCACTTTGAAAGGTTCATGGGAGTCCTGAAGAAATATGTACACAATCGTGCTCGACCAAAAGGAAGCATAGCAAAGGGATACGGAACAGAGGAGGTCATTGAGGTCTTGTTGACTTCATTCCTGACCTTGACCCGATTGGTGTGCCTGAATCGCGATACGAGGGCAGATTAAGTGGTAAGGGAACACTAGGGAAGAAAACATATATCGGTAAGGAGGATGATCGTATCAATAAAGCACACTACACGATTCTGTAAAACTCTTTCTTGGTGGCTCTGTTTATCGAGACGCATATGAAACTCCTCAGAAATGAGTTTGCAGGGAAAACTGAAGCTTGGATTACACGTCACCACATGAAAACTTTCAGCGGTTGGCTGCGAAAAAAATGTCAAGGTGATGAGAGTCTTGATGAGCAACTGTATTTGTTGGCTAGGGAAACATCGTGGCATATTCTCACTTACAATGGGTATGAGAAATGAAAATATATTTTACACAGTGGCCCAAGATAAAAGGAGCACCAACCAAAACGGTGGTATCCGCGTAGATGCCACAGATCCAAACGGGAATAAGCAAACATATTATGGCCGCATAGAGGACATATGAGAACTGGACTATGGACCTAATTTTAAGGTTCCTTTGTTTCGGTGTCAATGGGTGAAAGGAACCAGCGGTGGGGTAATAGTCGACAATGAGTATGGAATGACATCTGTGGATCTCAACAATATTGGGTACAAGGACGAACCATTTGTCCTTGCCAAAGATATCACTCAGGTGTTCTATGTCAAGGATATGTCTACGAAACCAAAGAGAGGGAGAAACGACAACTCAATCAACGAGTCAAAGCGCCACATTGTTCTTTCAGGAAAAAGAAACATGGTGGGAATCGAGAATCAGTCAGACCTATCAGAGGATTATGAAAAGGATAATCGAATTCCGCCTTTCACAGTGAATAAGGACTCAAGCATCGCGCAAAATAATGAAGACAATCCATGATTGTGGCGCGATCATGATCAAGGAACATGCCTCAAGAAGGTCTTCACTGCTGTTGCAGCTTGATGTACTGATGTGCACTAATATGTAATATATATTATGTAAAACTATGAATGCAAGATTTTCTACATATGTTGAAATTTAATTTTATATGTTTGATGAGATATGTGGCTAATTTGGACAATAAGCACTTAAAAACTAAATTAAGAACGTTGAAACAATGCGAAAATAAATATCCTTTCAAAATCCAATAGTTTCAAAATATTTAAACGAAAAATACATTTTTGCATTAATGAAATAATGATTATTTTCTAATAAAAATGGACGTCTATAAAAAAAATAAAATACTTTTACATTTAAGATTTATCATAGGTATAGTAAAAGAAAAAAAATAAAGATCATTTTTATGAAAAAATATTCTAAGTAATTAATTTATTAGGCAATTATAACATTAAATCTCATTTATAGCAAATTAAAACAAATGGTGAAGGCTAAATAGGCAACTGGCGGGAACAGAGAAAAAACCCATCTAAAGGTCCCAAAACACGAGCGGGAAGAGACCTTTACTCCCGGTTGGTTAAAGGCCCGGTTGGTAACACCAACCGGGAGTAATGGTTCCTGCCTATAAAAGGCACAGTGTCCTTCCTCCTCCACGCCATCGTCAGTTTCTAGACTTAGCGTAAGATCGCCGTCGCCGCCGCCGCTCACCTCTGAGCGCCTCCACGCCACCTCCGCGCGCTCCGACGACCCGCCGCGGCCCCTCCGCGCCTCGACGGCCCGCCTGCGCGCCGCCGCCAACTCCCCGTCTGTCGTGCCGCACGCGCGCGCGTCATCTCCAGCCGGTGTGGCGCTCCCCGACGACGACCGACGCGCGGCCTCCTCTGCGCCGGCCCCTCCACCTCTCCGCGCGCCGTTGAGGTAGTGCTCCGCCGCCGCCGCTGCAGAGCGCGCGCGCCGCCGGCCGGTGATGTGGCGCCGCGCGGGCCGGGCGCCGCCGCCGTTTCGCTCCCCCGGCCGAGCCGGGCCACACATGCACACACACACGCGCGCGCGCGCGCACGCACACAGACACACACACGCGCACGCACACAAACACACACTGACACACACAGAGAAATCATAAAAAAACACACACACATATAATGTGTGTGTGTCTATATATATATATATATCAATTTTATTTATATATATAAGTTTAGGGTTAGGGTTTTTGGGTTTTATTGTAATTTGAAATAATGTGAAATTGATATATAGTGTGAAATGTGAAGTGATATGATATTATATGTTTTGTATAGGCTTTATATGTATCCTAATTTTTCGCATATGCGTGTTTTAGGCTGGGTTTTCGTGAAATTTCATGTATATATATGTATATAGGGTTTAGGGTTAGGGTTTTAGGCCGGGTTTTCGTGTAATTTTCATGTATATATGTATATAGGGTTTAGGGCTACGGTTTTAGGGTTAGGGTTTTAGGCCCGATTTTCTTGTAATTTCATGTATTCGTGTAATTTTTCGTATATGTATCTCAATTTCCATATATATCTCAATTTCATATATATAGTCCCGATGGCCGATCCTAATCAAAACGTGGAGGATGTCATGATGGATATGATCGCTGGAGGTCAATACGAATAAGTTGATAACCAGCAGACGGTAGATGATGGGTCACAATACTTAAACCTTCACGACGAGTAAGAGATTGTCGACGAGGTATAAATAAATGAAATATATATGTGTATACATGTATATAAATATATAAAATATATGAAATTATCGGTGATGAGTAATATACTTATTGAACATGTTTTTTTCTAAATCCATAGCCATCTGGATCGACAACGACGACGAAGAGTCGAAATGTACGAGGCCCGGCAAAACCGTTGGAGGGCCGCTTCGTAATCTCTGATTTCAACAGAGAGACAGGAGAACCACTAGGAACAAACGCCAAGACGTTTGTTTATCATTGTGGGTACCTTGTAAGGGACAGGCTCCCCATCAGTGCTCGAGAGTGGAAATAGAAGAAAGACGCTCCTCATATCAGTTATGTCTCGGATCTTGACAAGAATTTGATTTGGAATGATATCATTGCACATTTTACACTTGAAGGAGCCGATGATGATTTGAAAGAGCTAGTGAGGAGTTGGGCTATGAAGAAGATGGCAACACAATTCTAGACTTGGAAGAAAAAGCTATATAATGATTATGTGAAGAAGAACTTGACGCAGAATTTCAATGCTCCTGGCCTTGTTTCAAAGTTGAGGCCATTTTGGGATGAGTTCGTATAGTACAAGACCTCAGAAGAAGGTGAACAAAGGGTGCAGAGGTAAAAAAAGAATGCCCGGCAGAAGGCATACCACCATCGCATGGGCTCCGGTGGCTATAAGAGTGCCGTCCCCAAGTAGGAGAAGATGGAAGCAAACGTAACCGCCAAAGGGGCTTGTGCCGGCTTCACTCGATTGGCCCGAACGTGCCAAGAATTTGTTTTTCGCGCATGGTGGTAGGCTGGACATGGTGACTGGGCAGGTAGTGTATGGCGACAGAATCCAAAGGGCAGCAGAAAGATTACTTTTTGTGGTAGAAGCTTCTGCTAGCGGTTCATTCAAGACCGACAAAGACAAAGATGAATTGACGTATACCCTAGAAAGTGCTGAGCATGGTAGGCGAACAAGAGGCAAAGGTGCTATCCCATGGTCGCATGGTTTTCTTCAGGACAGAGGAACGTACAGAAGCCGCCAGAGAAAGAAGGACGAGGAGAACGAGAGACTTCGCATCCTGGAGGAGTTTGTGTTGCAGACGCGAGAACGGGAAAAAACTGCAACAAGAAATGCAGGAGGAGATCAAACGGCAAGCGCAGATACAATTGAGCACCCAGAGGCAGTCTTCATCAGCGATGGATCCGAGATCAACATTAGCCCCCCTAATCAGATGAAAAGTAGTTGTGCATCCACGGACATGCCAGTTGAACGAGATGCAGGGCTTCGCTTTCCCGTGGATGATGTCACACAACATATGACTAGCATGTGAGTTGCACATTCCAAAGGACAATGCCACAGTCCTGGTGGCTACAGTTGTTGTTTCCCCCGTCGCCACTGAGCAGGTAATCCATGGGCAACCAATCTAACCTGGATATGCTAAGGTGTCGGTGGATAGGGTGTGCTCTGGATTTAGCGATCTGCCTCTTGACATTCCCGGAGGTGATAGAGAGAAGACTCTAGGAGAGGCAGAGCATGCATTCATTCTTTGGCGCAAGCGCTACATCGTCATTCCTAGGGCGTCGCCTTCTTCGCTCCCTCACCGGAGGTACGTACATGAGAAACAATCACACACTAATCACACATTAATTAATCTTCTCAGATTCTAACATTCGTTTATTTGCTATACTGATCATCTAGGTTGGAGGGGGACCTAAGTCCAATTGTTCGTTTACCAGACCACCACAGTGCTCCAAGGAGGTCTCCAACGCCTCAGCCCCCTCCGCCAAGGTCTCCAACACCTCAGGAACCCCCGCCACCCCAAGGAGGTCTCCAACGCCTAAGACACCCCCGACACCGCCTTAGGCACCCCCGCCACTCCCAAGGAGGTCTCCGACGCCTCCGCCCCCTTCGCCAAAGCCGGCTCTGCCCCCTCCAATGTCCAAAACAATATCCACTAAGAGGGTGCAAATGAAGTCCTCGTCCCAGCCGAAGAAGAAGAAGGCAAAAACTTCCAGCGATCCTATCCCTCAGAAATGTCCTTCTGCCATGACTGAAGAGCAAAAAAGTGCGGAGGCAAACAAAGATGTGGCTAATTTCTTTGAGAAATTGAAACAACGACAAGCATTGAAGGCAAACCCGCCCAAGCCGTACTTTTACATACATCTAAATGCACTGAGGCAAAAGGTGGAAGACCGTCAGAGAATGTTGCGTGAAGGTCGTAAGCCCTCGCCACTATCATACTATGATCGGACTCTCATCAAAACTATTGAGAAGTCGAAGAAGAAGACAGCAGGAAAAAATGTTCCACAACTCGGGGAACAATCGAAGGAGATTGAACCCCTAGTTGTAAGTGATCAATATGGTTCAAACGCATCGTACATGGAGACCGTACCTCCAAATGTCGATTTGGATGAACTTGGTGACTTCATCCTATCTACTGGTCTCAACTTTCAGCAAATCTTCCAAAGTGGACACATCGACAGTGCGCCAGTTGTTGATACCTAGAGAAAATATGAATATGGCAAGCCACTCTACAACCTTGCGAAATACTCAGAACTGGGCATGCAAATGTACTTGTTGAACAAGTGATACGTAGAGGCATGTGCCAGGAAAGAGAATTTCATAGCGGTCAAAATTTGCAACGAGCACTTATTCCGTGGCGATGATACCATGTACATTGAATTCAGTGAATTACACCAGTTATGCCACCAGGACTCGCTCGACAAACCTATCTTGAGCTGCTATTGTCTGTAAGTCATTATAGCACTGGGCATGTTATTGCTTATGTAATTATATATCATAGCTCACACTACACATACGTTCTTCAGTATATATTTCCAGATATGAGATGGGGGTTATAAAAAAAAGAAGGGACAATACCATTGGATTCATTGATCCATATATCGTATTCAAAGACCTAGTTACTCCTAATTGGGAAGTTCAAGCGGAGGTGAATCTCAAGATGATGATAGAGAAACAAGGAAAGAAGACAACGATTCTCTTCCCGTACGGCTGCGAGTGAGTGTTATTAATTATAATGTAATTTTTTTTGTATATATAGTTTATCGAGTTATGATTCGTATGCAGCAATCACTGGATCTTGATGGTCATCAAGTTGTCAACCAATCAGTTATGGATCTTTGACTCGATGAAAAAGGAGATGGAACGATACCAACCAATGATAGACATGATCCAGCGGTAATCTAATTTCACTCTTCCACAACTCATTATATGTTTATATATATATATATATATATACACCTGCTCTCTCTTAACTCCAAAATGATTCTTTTGGATATTGGGTAGTGTTTGGGCAGAATTCATTTCAAATCATCATTCCGAGTGCAAAGCACCGCTGCAAATAGTCACAATCTAGTAAGTAGCACTTTGCTATATGTAGTGTCCAACATCTTCATTTGCCATAGTGGAGATCACTGGATGACGAGAGTATTTTTTTCTCGTATAGTGGTGTCTACAGCAGGAGCCAGGAAACAACATATGTGGATACTACGTGTGCGAGTTCATTAGGGTGCACTCTAACAGAACTCCTGAAGAGAGGATCAAAGTAAGTTGCAAAATATATTTGGGTGTATACATGTGCCGGTGCTAGTTTTAGCGGGGCTAACACCGGCTAGTAAATATGTGTTTTGCGGTTGAGGTTACGGATGGTGTGCAAAGGGGAACACAGGGATTATACTGGTTTAGACCAAGCAAGCCCTACGTCCAGTGGAGAGGAGAGTCGTGTTGCCCTGCACCGGGGTGCTTGTAGTAGGGGGTTACAAGCTAGGCGAGAGAGGGAAATGCTCCCAGGTCTCTTGTGAGTGTCTAAGTGTATGCAAGTCGTTTACTGTTGGTGTGTATGTGTGAGTGAGAGCTTAGGACTTCCGGGGTCCCTCTAAAGCTGGCCTATGCTCTCCCTTTTATAGTCGCAAGGGAGAGGCAAGGGCAGCGCTTACAATGCTACGTATGTTACAGTGAGGAGTTGTTGTTCCTCGTTTGACTATGGTCAGCTACGGTCTCCGGGGTATGCCCATAGTGGTTCGCACGATCTTGGTGAGTTTCGAGGTAGCAACAGTCGTCGGATTACGGCATGCCGTAGGGTCATACCTGATGGCTGTCCTTCCGCACGATGTGACAAGAGGGCGAGTCGTCTCAGGGCATTGTCTCCCGAGGCTCAGGACTCCTGGAGGCGTGATGGGATGGAGCATGGTGATATCTCCCCTCGGGCGTATTTTCGGCCTTTGGACAGTACTTCCCGAGGGTTAGTTGGGCCCGGATGGAAGGCGTGCTCGTCCTTTCGAGTGGACAGTGCAGTAGGCGTTTTTTCCGTTCTTGCAGTAGCCTGTCGTCAGGCGTTCGGACTATCGCAGTCGTAGTTGGTAGGCCTCGGCGGAAAACGGGGCGGCGCACCGTAGACCATACCGTGGAGAGGACGGCCATAGTGGGCCCAACAAATCCTGCTGCCAGGGAAATCCTGACAGGCGGTATGGCCGTTAGGGGCTTACGAAGCACAGTCGCGTCGAGAATCTCGCCTGACGGGACAGTGCTTGTAAAGTGGTCAGAGAGGTTTCTTGTGGTCCAAGATTGCTCTGCTGACATCACCGGTGCCTTGGATGCCTTTGTGAGATTGCGCTCGAGGGCGATGGGGAAGCTCGGGCGAATCGGAGAATGGGCGCCGAGGGCGCCGCTCTCCCAAGCTCTCTTGGGGAGTGAAACGACCTCGATTTCCACGAAGGGAAATCCACAGGCTCGAATTGTAATTCAACAGATGACTTGGAACAATCCATGAAATTACCCATATCTCAGTTGCCACCAGGATCCATACAACGGTAATTAAGTCTTACATAAATATTTATTACATCGCCACACTGGCGGAATCAACAATCAGAGAAGCTTTGGAAGATGCGGAAGCGATTCATCCTTCACGGCCAACTTGAGTGTAGCACGTGACCCTATTCCTCGTCATCATCTCCCTCGAAGTCGTACTCATTCTCGTCACCTGACAGTAAATTTATCAGTACGATTTGTACTGGCCACGGAGCCCACCTATGCAGCATTTGCTTTGTGGAAAGTGGATGCAAGACTATACAAGCAGACCTATAGGCTGAGATTTTCCTATGCAACTGTATTCAATGTTTTAATTAGTCAAGTTTTATCACCAGTTAACACCATCATCCCTTTTCCCATCACCACACCTCACATACCCACACCTCACTCTCATTCGACAGGCCCAACTCCCTCTCGGGCCTATCTCAGCGGCACACTACCACAACGGGTACACTGCTGGAAAAATGTCATCCAGGGGGAGAAGAGAACACTCACTACACTAGTAGAAGCTTCACAGGAAAGGTCCATAGCCAACAGGTTGGCATATGTATCGATCGATCAACCGTACACTCTGCAGAGGTTTCACTACCCACAAGATTAGCCATCATAGGTGTTGCGCAAACACCTAGGCAGAATTCCGGGTGCTTGCTTGCCTAGGTCGATGCCACCCTACCACTCAGCCCTGGGATATTCCGGATCCTACACCGTTATGCTGAGATTGGGAGACACAGTACCGGGCCCTTCCAGTGGTACTGTGCATCTAGAACGGAACGGGAACCCATCGACCGTCTCCGCCCACCCTTATCACCTTTCAACCTAGCAGTAGTGGCACCGTCCTACCAAGTAGTCCAGCCGTCTCCCGCCCATCAGAAGCGAGTGAGTAGAAAAGGATTCCCATGAACCTGAAACTAGTCCATCCTAGGTTTGACCAAGCAGGCATCTCCACTTAGGGGATACTCTCCCCGTGCCATCACAGCACCTCCGTCCACGGGCTTCAAACCACCAAGGCTATCCCACCCGGAACCTCCTCAACAACTTTACCCGCCACAGGTATCTCGCTTGGGAATGCCCAGATTGCACCCCCGGCACGACTTGCCCCATGGGCTCGTCCCACATCTCACTTGGTCGACATCAACCCTTACCACGCACCCAAGACGCACGCAGCACTCTCTCCCAGTGGTTATAATCAGTTATACACCGTCCCAATTCCACCACATAGCATATAGCAAGTAGAAAGTAGTGGAAGAGTAACAGTAAATTAAGCAGCAGCTAACCTAACAGCGGACAGCAGGGTAAAGTCTTATCAAGGCAGGGAATTCAAATATACTACCATGCAACCAATCCATTCATAATCATAAAGCAATAGCAACAATGTCATTTGCAATGCGTAATAGGATCTAAGGATTTGGTGGGACGTGGCACCTTCGTAGTCGTCTCCTAGCTCTTGGAAGTACTCGTGGTCGTCTTCCTTAGTCAGATCCTCCTCCGGCTCTGAAATCGAACACGAAATAGTCGCGTCAGCGACTCCTATAGAGTATTTCAGAAAAAATCCAATAAAACAAAGAGCCAAATGCACACAAACATAGTTTTAGATTGTAGATCTCATTTTCCTGAGAATTTTGATATATGGTGCGCAATTTTTGGTCATCGTATGAATAAGTTATGAATTTCCAAAGATTATCCTATTTTCTGAAAATGGGAAAACTGGTCGGTTATTCAGGGGCAGCTCGGGATGTGGCGCGCGGGTACAGTAGTGCGGCATGTGGCGCCTCAACAGAACACAGACCCGATGGTCGCCCCCCAGGTGTTCGATGCTGGTTCCCAGAGAGTTGCCGGAGTTGGCGTAGCTCGGCGTGGCTCGGCGGTGGTCGGGGGTAGCTCGGCTGTGGTTGGGGGTATCTCGGCGGAGCTCGGTGTAGCTCGGTTTAGCTCGGCGGGGCTCGGGCGAATCGGAGATTCGGGGCGCCGAGGGTGCCGCTCTCCCGAGCTCTCCCGGGGAGGCTCGGGCGAATCGGAGATTTGGTGCGCCCGAGGGTGCCGTTCTCCCGAGGTCTCCTGCGGAGGCTCGGGCGAATCGGAAATTTGGGTGCCCGAGGGTGCCGTTCTCCCGAGGTCTCCCGCGGAGGCTCGGGCGAATCGGAAATTTGGGTGCCCGAGGGTGCCGTTCTCCCGAGGTCTCCTGCGGAGGCTCGGGCGAATCGGAAATTTGGGTGCCCGAGGGTGCCGTTCTCCCGAGGTCTCCCGCGGAGGCTCGGGCGAATCGGAAATTCGGTGCTAGCAGGGTTCCAGGGCGTCTGTTCAAGGCGGCGGTGTCTCTCCGGTGCGGCGGTCGGTGACAGGGCGGCGATGGCCATATTTCGGCAAGACAGGGCTCGGCTTTCTAGCGGCGGTGCCGAGGCAGACTTGGCGAACCTCGGCGGCCTTTCTCCGCAGCGCGAGGCGACCGGGGGTACTCGGAACGGATCTTAGGCGAGGCGGAACCTGTCGGCGGCGATGTCGCCGACGACGGCGGAAAGCGGCATCGCGGCTACGACCAAGTATTGGTTCAATCGAATGCGGTCTTGTCAAATTGGTGAGGCCAGAGAGGCATACAACACTCTGGTGGCGAACTTAGCCATGGCATGACCTTCTTTTGGCTACGGCTCGCGGCGGCGCTCCGGTAAGGTCGCGGCGCACGCGGCCAAGGCGATTCAGGCTTCCTCTAGCGCTTAGATCCGCGTAGCTAGCTCATGGGGGTCGTGGCGGTGCTCCACGACGTTCTAACCTGTACGGGTGCTAGTCGGATTGCTCGGAACGGGTGATTCGGCGTCGGAACGCGTCGGTGGTGAGCGCGCTCCGCCGAGAACGCGTCGTGCTGCGTTCTCGGTCTAGCAAGCTTGTAATCCGGGGGTTTTGGCTGGTCGAGTGAGTGCATGGTGCAGGTGATCTTCCCGAGCCGGTATAGGCTCGTGCCTGCGCGTCCCGAGGGTGGAACGCCATGGCAAAAAGCAGGGCAAGGTTCGGACATGGCGTGCGATGGCTCACCGTGGTGTCGGTGAAGCTAGGATGGCGGTGCAGTGGCGAGTCGGAGCCGTGCAGAGCGATCGCAGTGCCGTGCCGCTCCTCGTCCGCAGCTCGGCTTCTCCTCCGTGTCCGGCTCCGGCGTGCTCCGCGGCGGCGGCGCTCCGGCAGCTTCTCCTCCTCTGCTCCGCCCTTCTCCTACGCTCTCTCTCTCTCGGTTTGTGCGGTGTGCCGGTCTGTGCTGCGGTGGCGGCGAGGGGAAATGAGGGTAAGGCTTCGGGGTGCTCCAATTTATAGGCGAGCTTGGCCAGGCTCCAATGGCGAACGGTCCCGATTGCGCTCGGCCGATCGAAGGGCCGTGGCTCGAGTGGATCTAGGGCTCCGGATGGCGCGGGTTCGCTTGGCGGCCAAGAAAGGAGGGGACAGGAGGGGGACAGCGGGGTCAGGGCTCTGCCATGCGGTCGGCTGTGGGACCGGGGTCACGCCATTCGCGCGACACCCCCGGCAGGCGCGTCGCCTTCGTGAGGAAGAAGAACAGTGGGGGACGAGAGTGGCTGACAGGCGGGGCCGGGTTGGCAGCGAGCGCGAGCGCGAGCGCGTGTGTGCCGGTCGTGCGCGTGCGCTGCCGAGCCGCGACGTGGGCCGCGCGCGGTGAGATGAGGAGAGGAAGGTCGGGCGGGCTCGGGCTGGCTGGCTGGCCGAACTCTCTTTCTCCTTTTCTGTTTTCAGTTTAGTGTATATATACATATATTGCCCATTTAACATATTGAGTAAATACAAACATAAATTGCAATAAATCCCAAATGTGATGCATAAGTTATTATTCTATGTGAATGGAATTAAAATGCAAACTACACACCTATATTTACCCATTTCATAATGAAACCTATATGCTTGCACAAGAAAAATGGGTTTTCACAATAAATAAATGAAAAATTTTAATTGGTTGGGATTTTTAGATTGTGTGGATTTTTAGGGTTGTTACAGTCCTCCCCCCTCATTAGGATCTCGACCTCGAGATTCAGAGTTAACGTACCCATCGAAGAGGTAAGGAAACATAATCCGCAAGTCCGATTCCATCTCCCACGTAGCTTCCCTTTCAGTGTGATTGCTCCACTGTACCTTGCATATCGGAATGGTTTTGTTTCGCGTCTCTTTGGTATCCCGTGCCAAGATCTTGATCGGATGTTCCTTGTATTCAAGTGTGTCTTGCAGATCTAATGCATCCGTAGGAACTTGTTCCTCGGGAAGCTTCAAACACTTCCTTAATTGTGAGACATGAAACACGGGGTGTACTCCAGATAATTCCTCCGGTAGTTCCAGCTTGTAAGCAAGCTTTCCAACCCTTTTACAGATCTTGTATGGCCCAACATATCTTGGTGCCAATTTCCCTTTTACGTGGAATCTGACAGTGCCACGAAGTGGAGATACCTTGAGGTAGACATAATCCCCAACCTCGAACTCAAGCTTTCTACGTCTTCTATCTGCATAGCTCTTTTGCCTACTCTGTGCAATCCTCAAATTCTCTCTTACTTGGGCAACACCTTCTTCTGCTTCCACAATCTTAGCAGGACCGAAGAATGTCCTCTCACCTGGTTCTGACCACATTAGTGGGGTCCTACAGGGTCTCCCATACAATGCTTCAAACGGTGACATCTTGAGGCTTGTTTGATAGCTGTTGTTGTATGAGAACTCGGCGTGGGGTAGACAGCTCTCCCATCCTTCCTTGTACCTCAATACGCAAGCACGTAACATGTCCTCGAGAATCTGGTTCACTCTTTCTGTTTGCCCATCCGTTTGCGGGTGATATGCGGTGCTATAGTCGAGCTTGGTTCCGATGGACTTGTGCAAGGATTTCCAGAACTGTGATACGAACTGTGAGCCTCGGTCAGATATAATACTCAGAGGCGCCCCATGTAACTTCAAAATGTTTGATACGTATAGATCTGCTAGCTTTTCAACTCTATACTTCCTTTTGACCGGTATAAAATGTGCAACTTTGGTTAGACGGTCCACTATTACCCATATAGAATCATATCCATGCTCGGATCGGGGCAGTCCTATTATGAAGTCCATGGATATGCACTCCCACTTCCATTCTGGTATCTCAACTGGTTGTAGCAACCCTGCTGGTCTCTGATGTTCGGCCTTGATTCTATTGCATGTATCACATCGGGCTACATACCCTGCAATGTCTGTCTTCATATTCTCCCACCAGAAGTGCTTCCTTAGATCATGGTACATCTTGGCTGACCCTGGGTGTATGCAATATTTGGAGTCATGCCCTTCCGACAGAATCTCTTCTCGTATCGCCGAATCCGTCGGTACACAGATTCTATCTTTGTACCATACAGTTCCCTGCTCATCTTCTCGGTATTCAGGGCCTCTTCCCAGCTTCATCAAACCATGGATATAGTCTATCTCAGGACAGTTCTTTTGTGCTTCACGGATCCGTGAGGTGAGATTGTACTCGACGCGAAGCTCATTTAGCATGCCATAGGAGACTACCTCGAGCTGGAACGCGTCAAACTCTCTCCTGAGCTCAGGTGGCATAGAGTTGGGGATGAGGGTATGGCAGTAGCTTTTGCGGCTAAGTGCATCAGCGACAACATTAGCCTTTCCTGGGTGATAATGGATCTCAAGATCATAGTCCTTGATGAGCTCCAGCCATCTGCGTTGCCTCATATTCAGATCTTCCTGTGTGAAAAAGTACTTCAGGCTCTTGTGGTCAGTGTAGATGTCACACTTGTTGCTTATCAGATAGTGTCTCCAAATCTTGAGTGCATGTACCACGGCTGCAAGTTCTAGGTCATGAGTCGGGTATCGCTGCTCATGTTTCTTCAACTGTCTTAAGGCATAAGCTATCACTCTTCCTTCTTGCATTAGTACACAGCCCAAACCTTGCCGAGAGGCATCACAATATACAACAAAATCCTTGTGAATATCGGGCAGGGCTAGTACAGGTGTAGTAGTGAGCTTCTCCTTCAAGGTCTGAAAACTCTTCTCACATTCAGGAGTCCATATAAACTTGTTCTCTTTCTTCAGCAAGTTGGTCATGGGTCTTGCAATCTTGGAGAAATTCTCAATAAATCTGCGATAGTATCCTGCAAGTCCCAAAAAGCTTCTGATTTCTGACACATTACAGGGTTGTTCCCACTCTTTCACAGCTTCAATTTTGGCTAGGTCTACTGCGACTCCTTCTCCTGACAGTACGTGTCCAAGGAAAGCAACTTCCTCAAGCCAGAATTCGCACTTGGAGAATTTGGCGTATAGCTGGTTGCGAGACAACCTCTCCAATACGGTCCTCAGATGATGTTCATGTTCCTCTTTTGTGGCTGAATAAACCAATATATCATCAATGAATACCACCACAAACTTGTCTAGCTCATTCATGAAGACCTTGTTCATCATGTTCATGAAGTATGCCGGAGCATTAGTGAGTCCAAATGAGACTACTGTGCACTCATATTGTCCATATCTAGTGACAAATGCAGTCTTCGGGATATCTTCTTCCCTGATCTTCATCTGATGATACCCTGATCGGAGATCGATCTTTGAGAAGTACTTGGCATTGCTCAGTTGATCTAACAGATCATCGATGCGGGGCAATGGGTACTTATTCTTGACTGTAACCGCATTCAGGTTCCGGTAGTCAATGCACATCCTCATCGTGCCATCCTTCTTCTTGACAAACAAAACGGGAGATCCCCAGGGCGAAGCACTTGGCCTAATGAAACCCTTCTCCAGTAATTCTCCCAGCTGCTTCTTGAGTTCCTTCAACTCATCAGCCGACATTCTGTAGGGTCTTTTGGCAATTGGTGCAGTCCCTGGCATCAGCTCTATAACAAACTCCACATCTCTATCTGGTGGCATTCCTGGCAACTCCTCTGGAAATACGTCATTGAATTCACAGACTACTGGCACATCTCTGAATGTCAGCTCTGTCTTATCTGCTTTAGTCTCCAGGGCACATAGGAGGGCTTGGACTCTCTCGGTTTGGGGTACACATCGGACAGCTGTTCCCCAAGGGTGGGTTACCTGAACATATCTAGGTGAACAAGATATCACTCCCCGGTGTTTGGTTAGCCAGTCCATGCCTAAGATGACATCTAAGCTATTGGAGGGTAGTAGGGTTAGGTCAGCTCGAAAGTCAAGTCCCTCGATTGTGATTATCACTCCCCTACATATGTGAATGCTTCTGAAGGTTCCTAAGGGCGAGCTAGTTAGGATGGGGTTTGCTCTCGGGGTTACAGGTATGTTATGCATACGTGCATATGCAGATGAAATGTATGAACATGTAGCTCCCGAATCGAACAGAACTGTAGCCATGTTACCCTGAACTAGGAACGTACCGTACACAGCATCAGGTGCAGTTTCAGCTTCCTCAGCGGTCATGTGGTTCAGTCTTCCTCGGGTAGCAGATCCCCGGTTCGGTGTGCCCTGTGCAGCTGCTGGTGCGCGGTTGAGGTCGGGGCACACAGCCACACGGTGTCCAGGCTTTCCGCATCCGAAGCAAGTGAAGGGCGCACTGCCTGCTGTAGCTGTCGCAGGAGCCTTCCAATTGCTTGTCCTTGGCGTGTTGGTAGCGGGGGCGGGTGTGTTCTGCACAGCTCGAGTCGGCGCAGGGTAGGTCTGAGCGGGGCGGTGATAGTTGCTGCTGTTGGTACCACCACGGCTCGTTCCCGAAGAAGGTCCCTGGCGAGTCCGAAAAGACGGAGGTGCACCCGTTCGCTGTCTCTGGGGTGGAGCAGCGCGAGCGGGTCCCTCAGAGCGGCGCTTCTTTCCCTTGTTCTGGGCCTCGAACTCCAGACGTGCTTCTATGCGGTCCTTCTCGATCTCAATGCAGCGGTCAATCAGCTCACAGCAGGGTGTAGCTCTTGTTCCCTGACAGAGCCAACCTGATCTTGGTCTGAAGTCCCTTCCTGTAGTAGTACATCTTTTCCTTCTCGGAACTCACGCAAGACGCAGGTGCGTAGCGGAGCAAGCAGTTGAAGCGGGTGGTGTACTCGTGGATCCGGTCAGCTCCCTGGGAGATGTTGCGAAACTCGTTCTCCTTGGCCTCCATGACTCCCTCAGGAATGTGGTGGTCACGGAAAGCCTCGGTGAACTCATCCCAGTCAATGCGGGCTGGATCCTCGTGAGCGCTGGTGTAGTTGTCCCACCATGCCCGTGCAGCACCGGTCAGCTGGTGGCTAGCAATCCCAACACACTCCTCGTCGGAGCAAGTGGTCAGGTCCAGCTTCTTCTCCATCTCCTTAAGCCAATCATCGGCAGCGAGAGGATCGCTGTCGGTCCCGTCGAAGGTAGGTGGCCTCAACTTCAGGAAACCCTCCAATTTCCGTTGGAAGTCATTCTGGGGTGGCCCGTGGTGCCTGTTCATCCCAGCAGCTATGGCATTCAGCAGCTGGGTCTGCTGAGCCATCACTTCCGCCAACGTCGGTGGCGGCGGCGGTGGCGGAGGCACGTTCTCGCCTTGTGGTGGCGGATTGATCACTGGCGGTGCATCCTCTGCCCGGCGCAGCTCTTCCTCCAGGTTAACTCCAGCACGTCTGCCAGCTGGGCGTCCACGGTTGCGACCACGCCCACGTCCTGGCGCAGGCGCAGGGGAGGGCTGGCGGTTCTCCAAGCGCGCAGAACGTCTCATCGACATCTGAAATTATTAGGTACGTGCTCAGTGCAGTAATAATCTTGTAGTTGTTTAAGTAGGAGTTAGATGTTTTCAACGATTTAAATGAATTAAAACATTTTTCATGCTATCCTACACTCAACCAAAGAAGCATAAAGAACCATAAGAAGCATAAGATCCAAATGTCACTCATCACATGGTTATTATTACATAAAGGATGTTCCTAGCTGCTAAGAAGATCGTGCTATGCGCAGATAGCCAATGACAGGATAACTCATGGTATCACTAGTCTAAGGGCCACGCAGGGTCCCATAAGCTACTGGTGCATAAGGTCGAGTACGGCGTCGGGTATGCGGCTGTCCTCTGCCTCGATCTCGTCGTCGGTCATGGTCAGGCGCTTGACATAATCGAGTGCTACTGCTAGCTCTGGAGTGGCCTCAATCTCCTGCATCCTTTGAGACGGACATGCTCTCAGGTTGAGCGTAGTGGGTGGTATGCGGAAGTCTCCCTCCCGGGGCTTCACCATCTCCAGTGGGGGAAGCGAACTCTGTACCTTCCGGACCTCAATAGCTCTCCTGGCGTCGGACTGCTTCCAAGCTGTCTCTGTCCTCCGTAGCTTGTCCTTTAGGAACTCCACCATCTTCACGCGGTCGATCAGAATCCCTTGGTTGTGGGTGGACTTGTCCTCGGCTTTCTCCAACTGCTTCTCCAACTCCTTGATCCTGGAACGCAGCGTGATCATCTCGACTACTCTGTCTCTGCTCCTCTGCTCCCTCTCAGCAAGTGCTCTCTCCTTGTCGTCCAGCCTCCTTTGTAATTCCAACACTCTGCTGTTCAGGTAGTCATTGCGAAGCCCAAAATCTCCGATCTTGTCTCGCAAGTCGGCGATCTCGGCTCGGTGTAACTCATCACGGCGCTGCATCTCCAACTGCAAGTCAGTGACTGCTCTGCTCAAACTCTCCAGGGTCTGAGTCCCTTTCTGCAAACTATCCTCGACCTCTGCCATGCGTGCTCGGTCATGCCGCCTCCTTTGCTCCAATGAGCTGATGAACTCGTCCTGCTCCTGGAGGTGGTGTGCCACTGTGCGTAGGCAAGGGTCAGTCTCGGCCTGAACGATCTGGCCGGTGTACAGAATCCTCTGGATGGGGTCAGGGTGCAGCTCCAAGGCCTGAGGTAGCAGACGGAAGTGGGTCCCCTTAAGGTACTCGTATGCTGTGTACACAACTGCGCGTAGTACCTTGCGGGAGACAGACTGTACTCCGTCCTCCACAGTCTCTCCAGCAGTGTAGTCAGTAAAAACCGGCATCCCTGGAAGGGTCAGGCTGACGGGTGTCTCAACTCTGGTAGTGACAGGTCCTTCAAACCTCTCAGCCTCGACAAGCTTCCCTCGGCTGAAGTACTGGATCTGGTCAGACGGTGCTCCCAGCTCCTCCAGCACCTGGCGTAGTACCATGGCAAATCCACCGTGGTTCCTCCCATTGATCGGGATCTCGATAGTGCCGTCGTGCAGTGGACGAAGTGGTGGTCCAAGGCTGGTCATCTGCAAATTTTTCAAGAAACGGATTAGCAGGTCCTTGTATTAGATAAGCCATTGCATAAAAAGTGAATGCAAGGTCGGTAATATAACCGAAAGAGAGTCTGGCTTCCTATTCTAACGTCCATTTTCTATGGGTCTCGTCCTACAGTCAAGTATGGCTCCGATACCAACTGAAACGACCTCGATTTCCACGAAGGGAAATCCACAGGCTCGAATTGTAATTCAACAGATTGCTTGGAACAATCCATGAAATTACCCATATCTCAGTTGCCACCAGGATCCATACAACGGTAATTAAGTCTTACATAAATATTTATTACATCGCCACACTGGCGGAATCAACAATCAGAGAAGCTTTGGAAGATGCGGAAGCGATTCATCCTTCACGGCCAACTTGAGTGTAGCACGTGACCCTATTCCTCGTCATCATCTCCCTTGAAGTCATACTCATTCTCGTCACCTGACAGCAAATTTATCAGTACGATTTGTACTGGCCACGGAGCCCACCTATGCAGCATTTGCTTTGTGGAAAGTGGATGCAAGGCTATACAAGCAGACCTATAGGCTGAGGTTTTCCTATGCAACTGTATTCAATGTTTTAATTAGTCAAGTTTTATCACCAGTTAACACCATCATCCCTTTTCCCATCACCACACCTCACATACCCACACCTCACTCTCATTCGACAGGCCCAACTCCCTCTCGGGCCTATCTCAGCGGCACACTACCACAACGGGTACACTGCCGGAAAAATGTCATCCAGGGGGAGAAGAGAACACTCACTACACTAGTAGAAGCTTCACAGGAAAGGTCCATAGCCAACAGGTTGGCATATGTATCGATCGATCAACCGTACACTCTGCAGAGGTTTCACTACCCACAAGATTAGCCATCATAGGTGTTGCGCAAACACCTAGGCAGAATTCCGGGTGCTTGCTTGCCTAGGTCGATGCCACCCTACCACTCAGCCCTGGGATATTCCGGATCCTACACCGTTATGCTGAGACTGGGAGACATAGTACCGGGCCCTTCCAGTGGTACTGTGCATCTAGAACGGAACGGGAACCCATCGACCGTCTCCGCCCACCCTTATCACCTTTCAACCTAGCAGTAGTGGCACCGTCCTACCAAGTAGTCCAGCCGTCTCCCGCCCATCAGAAGCGAGTGAGTAGAAAAGGATTCCCATGAACCTGAAACTAGTCCATCCTAGGTTTGACCAAGCAGGCATCTCCACTTAGGGGATACTCTCCCCGTGCCATCACAGCACCTCCGTCCACGGGCTTCAAACCACCAAGGCTATCCCACCCGGAACCTCCTCAACAACTTTACCCGCCACAGGTATCTCGCTTGGGAATGCCCAGGTTGCACCCCCGGCACGACTTGCCCCATGGGCTCGTCCCACATCCCACTTGGTCGACATCAACCCTTACCACGCACCCAAGACGCACGCAGCACTCTCTCCCAGTGGTTATAATCAGTTATACACCGTCCCAATTCCACCACATAGCATATAGCAAGTAGAAAGTAGTGGAAGAGTAACAGTAAATTAAGCAGCAGCTAACCTAACAGCGGACAGCAGGGTAAAGTCTTATCAAGGCAGGGAATTCAAATATACTACCATGCAACCAATCCATTCATAATCATAAAGCAATAGCAACAATGTCATTTGCAATGCGTAATAGGATCTAAGGATTTGGTGGGACGTGGCACCTTCGTAGTCGTCTCCTAGCTCTTGGAAGTACTCGTGGTCGTCTTCCTTAGTCAGATCCTCCTCCGGCTCTGAAATCGAACACGAAATAGTCGCGTCAGCGACTCCTATAGAGTATTTCAGAAAAAATCCAATAAAACAAAGAGCCAAATGCACACAAACATAGTTTTAGATTGTAGATCTCATTTTCCTGAGAATTTTGATATATGGTGCGCAATTTTTGGTCATCGTATGAATAAGTTATGAATTTCCAAAGATTATCCTATTTTCTGAAAATGGGAAAACTGGTCGGTTATTCAGGGGCAGCTCGGGATGTGGCGCGCGGGTACAGTAGTGCGGCATGTGGCGCCTCAACAGAACACAGACCCGATGGTCGCCCACCAGGTGTTCGATGCTGGTTCCCAGAGAGTTGCCGGAGTTGGCATAGCTCGGCGTGGCTCGGCGGTGGTCGGGGGTAGCTCGGCTGTGGTTGGGGGTATCTCGGCGGAGCTCGGTGTAGCTCGGTTTAGCTCGGCGGGGCTCGGGCGAATCGGAGATTCGGGGCGCCGAGGGTGCCGCTCTCCCGAGCTCTCCCGGGGAGGCTCGGGCGAATCGGAGATTTGGTGCGCCCGAGGGTGCCGTTCTCCCGAGGTCTCCTGCGGAGGCTCGGGCGAATCGGAAATTTGGGTGCCCGAGGGTGCCGTTCTCCCGAGGTCTCCCGCGGAGGCTCGGGCGAATCGGAAATTTGGGTGCCCGAGGGTGCCGTTCTCCCGAGGTCTCCTGCGGAGGCTCGGGCGAATCGGAAATTTGGGTGCCCGAGGGTGCCGTTCTCCCGAGGTCTCCCGCGGAGGCTCGGGCGAATCGGAAATTCGGTGCTAGCAGGGTTCCAGGGCGTCTGTTCAAGGCGGCGGTGTCTCTCCGGTGCGGCGGTCGGTGACAGGGCGGCGATGGCCATATTTCGGCAAGACAGGGCTCGGCTTTCTAGCGGCGGTGCCGAGGCAGACTTGGCGAACCTCGGCGGCCTTTCTCCGCAGCGCGAGGCGACCGGGGGTACTCGGAACGGATCTTAGGCGAGGCGGAACCTGTCGGCGGCGATGTCGCCGACGACGGCGGAAAGCGGCATCGCGGCTACGACCAAGTATTGGTTCAATCGAATGCGGTCTTGTCAAATTGGTGAGGCCAGAGAGGCATACAACACTCTGGTGGCGAACTTAGCCATGGCATGACCTTCTTTTGGCTACGGCTCGCGGCGGCGCTCCGGTAAGGTCGCGGCGCACGCGGCCAAGGCGATTCAGGCTTCCTCTAGCGCTTAGATCCGCGTAGCTAGCTCATGGGGGTCGTGGCGGTGCTCCACGACGTTCTAACCTGTACGGGTGCTAGTCGGATTGCTCGGAACGGGTGATTCGGCGTCGGAACGCGTCGGTGGTGAGCGCGCTCCGCCGAGAACGCGTCGTGCTGCGTTCTCGGTCTAGCAAGCTTGTAATCCGGGGGTTTTGGCTGGTCGAGTGAGTGCATGGTGCAGGTGATCTTCCCGAGCCGGTATAGGCTCGTGCCTGCGCGTCCCGAGGGTGGAACGCCATGGCAAAAAGCAGGGCAAGGTTCGGACATGGCGTGCGATGGCTCACCGTGGTGTCGGTGAAGCTAGGATGGCGGTGCAGTGGCGAGTCGGAGCCGTGCAGAGCGATCGCAGTGCCGTGCCGCTCCTCGTCCGCAGCTCGGCTTCTCCTCCGTGTCCGGCTCCGGCGTGCTCCGCGGCGGCGGCGCTCCGGCAGCTTCTCCTCCTCTGCTCCGCCCTTCTCCTACGCGCTCTCTCTCTCGGTTTGTGCGGTGTGCCGGTCTGTGCTGCGGTGGCGGCGAGGGGAAATGAGGGTAAGGCTTCGGGGTGCTCCAATTTATAGGCGAGCTTGGCCAGGCTCCAATGGCGAACGGTCCCGATTGCGCTCGGCCGATCGAAGGGCCGTGGCTCGAGTGGATCTAGGGCTCCGGATGGCGCGGGTTCGCTTGGCGGCCAAGAAAGGAGGGGACAGGAGGGGGACAGCGGGGTCAGGGCTCTGCCATGCGGTCGGCTGTGGGACCGGGGTCACGCCATTCGCGCGACACCCCCGGCAGGCGCGTCGCCTTCGTGAGGAAGAAGAACAGTGGGGGACGAGAGTGGCTGACAGGCGGGGCCGGGTTGGCAGCGAGCGCGAGCGCGAGCGCGTGTGTGCCGGTCGTGCGCGTGCGCTGCCGAGCCGCGACGTGGGCCGCGCGCGGTGAGATGAGGAGAGGAAGGTCGGGCGGGCTCGGGCTGGCTGGCTGGCCGAACTCTCTTTCTCCTTTTCTGTTTTCAGTTTAGTGTATATATACATATATTGCCCATTTAACATATTGAGTAAATACAAACATAAATTGCAATAAATCCCAAATGTGATGCATAAGTTATTATTCTATGTGAATGGAATTAAAATGCAAACTACACACCTATATTTACCCATTTCATAATGAAACCTATATGCTTGCACAAGAAAAATGGGTTTTCACAATAAATAAATGAAAAATTTTAATTGGTTGGGATTTTTAGATTGTGTGGATTTTTAGGGTTGTTACAGGGAGGCTCGGGCGAATCAGAAATTTGGGCGCCGAGGGTGCCGCTCTCCCGAGCTCTCCCGGGGAGGCTCGGGCGAATCGGAGAATTGGCGCTGAGGGTGCCGCTCTCCCGAGCTCTCCCGGAGAGGTTCGGGCGAATCAGAGAATTGGCGCTGAGGGTGCCGCTCTCCCGAGGGTTGGCTGTTATTGGTGCAATGACGTCGTGGGCCTCGGTAGACGCGGCCTTCGTGGGCTTTCGGGCGTGGCCTTCGTGGGCTTCCACTGGCCTTACTTGGGTCAGGCCGCGTTGGGAATGGTCGTTTTTGCATTGAAGTTGGGTACCCCAAACTTTGGTACCCGACAACATGATTAATCATATAGATGCATACTAATATTTTTTTCTTTTAATTTGAAGACTGATTGGTTGAGGCAGAGGACCCTACAACAACATAATGTCAAAACCATTCAAGAGACAATAACAGGCTTTCTTAATTAAAAAGTCTTGAATTCCAATGGAGAGCACTACTGCGGCGGGAATTAATTTTCTCGGCTTGTAATTCTAGGTTAAAAACACGGACAAACACGTGTGTATATTTTATGTGCAATATGTGTATATTCAATCATACATGTGATATATGTAGTTTCCTAACTATACTTAAGTTAATTATTTACATATGCTTGATACTCGTACGCATATAACATTAGCGTAGAATTCGTATTCAAATACTTATATTAAACCCTAAACCCTAAATATGAATTAATAAGCTGAAATGAGAAAAAAAAAGAAAATGACCTTTACTCCCGGTTCTTAATACGAACCGGGACTAAAGGTTTCCGCCAGCGTGGCTAGGCTAGAGGGACCTTTACTCCCGGTCCATGTTACGAACTGGGAGTAAAGCCCCCTCCCCCCCCCCCCAACCCACTTTACTCCCAGTTTCTGAGCCAGGAGTAAAGGGAGGCCTTTACTCCCGGAAACGTACTCCCAGTTAGTAAATCGGGAGCAAAGCCCCTTCCCAACCGGGAGTAAAACCCGATAATGTACTAGCTTGAAGAGTAATAGGAGGGATAGAGTAATCGAAGTATGCACAAACGTCACTAAGAGTGAGTGATGGGAAACTGAAAGAGTAATCAGCACGATGGAGTAATCACATGCGTTGCTATGAGTGACGGACAATCTTAAGAGTATCAGCATGGCGAAGCAATCACAAACGTTACTATAAGTGACGGACAATCAACACCGAGTAACCATGTGAGTTACTTTGAGTAGCGGACAATAACACTCTGGTAGCGAACAAACATCATTAGTTTGCGTGAATGGCAAAACCAGTCCACCAGCACCATGTTGTGGTGGACTGGGTCCGTACACGTCGCACTCACGCCTAGCCTCAATATGCACATGGCACACCTTTCCTATCTGCCCCACTATCTTTAAAATATGTGCACATAAAAGTTATATATTTATGTTGAGTTAATCATTAGTTGAAATCTCATACTGTAGGTCATTAAAAATTTACATAGTATTTATTTAAATTTAACTAAATTAAAACAGATCTAGTCCAATTGATCTACTCCTAACACTCGTAGACTGTGGCCCTGTTTAGTTCCTCAATTTCCTAATTTTTTTTTCAAGATTTCCCGTCACATCAATTTTGTGGCACATGTATAGAGTATTAAATGTAGATAAAAAAATAAAGTTTGTCTGTATATGTCAAGACAAATCTTTTAAATCTAGTTAGTCTATAATTAGACAAAAGTTGTCAGATAAAAATGAAAATGGTACCGTAAAATTCAAAAATTTCTTTAGGCAACTAAACGGACTCTGAAGTGAAGTGAGAACCTACCGGGCCTACCGGCGGAGGAGACACGAGGAATCCACCACATCGCTCACCACTGATCGTGTCACTATATCAGATGGACGGCCGTCAAGTACGGAGGTCAGGACACGCAGAAAGCCGCAAAACGGCAAAAGCACAGCCGGCGGCCGCGGTGCGCATGGCACCGATCCGAACGGAAATCTTCCATTCCAGGCTCTCAGACTCGGTCGCGGTCGCTTCTCTCTCGCTCGCTCGCTCGCTCGGTTCCCCTCGTCCAGCCGCCGAGGCGGACCGCTCTCTCGTCTCGTCACAGTTTTCCCCGGCTGGCCGCCCCTCCTTCCTCTCCGGTCCCGTCCCGGGAGAAGAGGAGGCACAGCGCAAGACGATAAAACAGCGCAGCACGCAACAGTACGCTCGCTCAAGAGCGGAAAGCGAGAGCCGACCCGACCTGCGCACGCTGCTCTCGCCGACTCTTGTGAGTTTTTCACTTTCCCCCTTTTCGCCTCCCCTGTTGGGCCGGCAGCGCGCCCCGGCGCATGGCGTCGTCGCGGGTGATGGCGTCGTCGTCCCCGCCGCAGCACGCCGCCGGCTCGTCCTCGGACCTCGCGCGATTCAGGAGCGGCAGCGGCGTCGGATCGATGAACATGGACGACATCATCCGCAACATCTACGGCCCCGAGGCCGTCAACGCCACCGCCACCGCCGCCATCGGCGGCACGGCGGGGCCCGCCCCGGCGGCCCCGGCGGCCCGGCGGACGTCGGAGGAGGTGTGGAAGGAGATCTCCGCCGCCGGAGGGCTCTCCGCGCCCGTCGTCCTCCCTCCCGCTCCCCCTCCCGCCGCCTGCTCCGGCACCGGGCCCAGACGCAGCGCCGGCGGCGGCGGCGCCGCGGAGATGACGCTGGAGGATTTCCTCGCCAGGGATTCCTCCGCCAGGGCGTCGGCTGCGGCGGCGGCGGCGGCGATGGAGGGGAACGTGGCGCTGGGATTCCCTGACGTCGTCGGAGATGCGGCGGGGAGCGTGGCGGAGGGCGGGAGGGCGAGCAGGAAGCGGGCGCCTCTGGATCCCGCGGACCGCGCCGTGATGCAGCGGCAGAAGCGCATGATCAAGAACCGTGAGTCCGCGGCGAGGTCCAGGGACAGGAAACAGGTAATAAGGGGGGTGGGGTTAAATGTTGAAGGCTCTGTTCGCTGCCGCTGAAAATAAGCACTATGCTGATTTTTTGAGAGGAAAATACTCTAGAAGCGCTGAAAAATAAGCGTTTTGAAGCTCTAACAAACAGAGCCGAAATGTCTCGGTGGTGCGCAGAATTCGACTCATTCTTTGTGTAGTTTTCAGCTCTTCTCGGTGCAGACATGGTTTTGGTCACTACAAAACTGCTGATTTTTTATGCTTTCGGTTGGTCCCATATCATGTAGGCGTACGTCGCGGAGCTGGAATCGCAGGTTACGCAGCTGGAGGAGGAGCAAGCAGAACTGTTAAGGGAGCAGGTATTTATTCTTTGGTTCTGCACTCAGGAAATCGGCCCCCGGGCCACATCCTGTTCCCGTTGTTTTTTCCAGAACATTTCATAGTACAAGCACCATGTAACTGCCCAGCTGGTGATTCCAAGAATCGTAAGAGCTTAGTGACTCACTGTGCAGCCAGCCAAACAGCCTGGGCACATGATAACCCCAAAGGGAATGGGAACCAGATTTATTACGAAATAAATCTCCCTCCCTCTTAATGTGAAAGTGTGGTTTTATCTTAACAGCAGTGAACCTTTTGAACATTACATTCATGGGCTTTATTTAGAATGAAAAAGTTATGGACATTTTACCATTGGAGAACTGAGTCTAACTGTCCTACATTTGTTTGGTGAGATATCTGAGAGTGAAATGCACAGCGGCTCCTTAATTTTTTCTTCTGTATTCTCATCTCGGTCTATGAACTCTCAGAGTGATCATCTTGATCCTTTTAACTTCTAAAGTAGTTCATTCTAAGTTCACTCTAGGTCCAATCATGAACCTGAATTCGCACTTTACACGAACCACTTGAAAATTTGAAGGATCTAGATGATCACTTTGAGACTGTTTGTGCCTAAATGATAATTTGAAAAATAGTTTATGGACCCATAGTGCATTTCACTGTTTGAAAATTGATCTCCTTTTGCGTTGTCATGGAATCAGATATCCTTGTTCATTAAATCATTTATTTTCCTAGCCTAGGTTCTTTTTTATTACTAGTATGGATTACTTATAGAGGTTTTGTGCAGAAGTCTGTTGTTAAATGAATTAGATTAACAGAATACAAAATAGGGGGAAATATATTTAGAGACATGAGAAACACTGGTTATCTATATGTTCATGTCTCGCCTTTGGTTGCAAGTACCCTTTAATTGATCTTGTTTTTACCATTCTTATTTTCAGGAGGAACGACGCCAAAAGAGACTTAAGGAGGTAAGCTTTGTTATCGATATAATTGCTTGAAATCATGTTTAGCCTAGGTAATTGCTTTGATATGCTTTTGCCAGTCAAATTCACATGTGTTTCTGAACCTGAACTCGAATTATGCTTCCATATGAATTCAGTGAGAAACAACTGTTCGGCATCACTTTTCAATTTCCAAGCCCTGTAGCAAATTTTGCCCTTTGTGTAATGTCAAAATTCCCCCAAAAGGCAATTTAATTAGCTCCTTTTTGGGAGAAATTTAATTAGCTCATTTGCTTGCAATGCCTGGAAGGAAAATATTTTCTCCATTTTTGATCGAATCTGAATTCTGAAGAGTGTATGCCTACTGGTTATGTTTTCACTGTTGCTGTATTAATAGTTTCTGCTACTGGCTTAATCTGTTATTGATAATTATCTCACAGCATTCGTTCGAGAAAAAAAATCTCACAGCACTATACTGCTTGTCAATCTGAAGAATCATAATAATAGTATATGTTATCATCTTATGGTCTTACCCTTCAACAGTTCATATACATAATGAAAAATGGTTTCCAATTATTCCAGCACAGCAATTAATGGTTCAACACGGATTAGACATGGTGATTTTCTCCATGTCTATACTATCATGATTTGCTCAAATCTATTCCCATGGTTGGTTGGATACTCTGCAAATTCAAACATGCAATTTGTCATTCATTAAAGAAGTTAATCTGTTTGTGCAGCTAATTGAAAGGGTAGTTCCAGTCATCAGGAAACAATTATCAAAAGATCTTAGAAGAACCAACTCCATGGAATGGTAGAAATGACACTGAGCGCTGACCCTGATGTTCTTCTCTTAGAAGTTACAGGGTCTCCTTTTCTTTTAGATTTCTGTTTCTCCTAGTTTTCTTTGGCGGCTATTTAGGAATAGTGGGAAACATTTAGGTGATTGTGCGTGATCAAGAAGTCACGCCATTCAGAATTGATCTGTTGTCAGCCTGACTGTTTCCTTGTGAATGTGGCTGAGTGTTGTATAAACAAGAACAATAAGGTTTGCTTGAAGGGTGGACCAAAATTTCCTAATTACAAAGGCATCTATTTTGACAAATCCCGATGTCTGATCCAAACTGTTAGTTTAATATTGCATAAGAGCATCTTCAACTTATGAATATAACTCCCTAAGACAATATACGGGTTGGTTCAATATGGGTCTAATTGGTTACTCGTATTTGTATTGCATTGCATCAGAGGTTATGCAGCACACTCTTAACATGAACAAGGCAATGCGATTTGATGTTGTTTGGTTCGCCTGGATAGGAAGGTGTGATTGGTTCCCTATGTAAGTGGCCATACTGTTTCTTGGGCTGCAAAGCGGGTGCAGGACGAAGGGTGCATAGCATGATACGCAGAATTTGGCCGAATATTGGGATGCAGACTGGGGTCGCTTTAAACACAATGCTAGCCTGCATATAGGTAACCATACAGGGACGAATTGCAATGCGGGGGCCTGGATAATCCTCCTTGCTCCTCCCTCCCACACAATCACGTAGCCGCGACCCACGACACGCCTTCCTGGCACCACGACATGCCTGTCTACGGGCTCACTACACTAATGCCCACCTCCTTGGCCCCTGCCACACTGTTCTCGTCCCTGACCCCATGCGCATGGTGAAGTTCTGTCGGTCCTGCAAGTGCGGCAACTCCAATAGGTCAACACGGATAAAGGAAGGTGGAAGGGTCAGTCGCGCGCGAAGCTTGATCTGTTGATAATAGCGGCGACGGAGGTGAAAACGACTGCAACGGCATATGCCTTGGAGGCTTTGACGACCTTCGACAATACCACCTCCAGGCTCCAGGGGATAGTTGGCGGCCAAATGCAATAGGCGACCAATGGTGATTGAAGGCGAGCAAATTTCTCGAGCCTGGCTTGGGGCTCACGGTCATGGTGGTGTGTGGCGGCAGTCATGGCTCCTGGGGGTGTGTGGTGGTAGTCATGGCTCATAGTGTAGTGTACCCACTTTATTTGAGGGGAGAAGAGTTTTTTTTTTTATCACCAAAGAAAGAGTTGGGCTATTGGAATACCGCTAGAGCAAGAGGACAACCATATCTCCCTAGTTTGATAATTTTATGGGGATAAGGCGTATTATTGGGGATTGCTCGAGATGCTCTAAGCCAGCGACGGAGCCAGCGGGGGGGCTAGGGGGGCTTGAGCGCCCCCCCCCCCCCCCCCCCCCCCCCCAAGCAATGTATTTTATATGCAATTTTTATCAAATTTGCAGTATTTGTGAAGAGTAGGAGGGACTAAAAATGCAATCTAGGGGTATTTTTAAGGGTAGGAGGGGCTGAAAACAAGTTGAAGAAAATAATAATCACGATTGAGGAAATTATTTCCTTAGCCTTGCAAAAGTTCGGCTTAGTTTCTTGGTCCTGTTTTTATCGAAATTTATTATTTGGCCCTAAAACGAAATTTGTTTAGGTTTTTAGTCCTTCCGTCCAGACCAAAATACCGTGAAAAATCATTCTTCGATACGACATCGGATGAAGATGACTTTTATATGAAAATTGTAGATCTCAACTGGAGTTGATAAGCTGATCTGATTTTAGCTGATGTTGATTTGTTATGAGAGAAAATACTGTTACAGAGCTGAAAAATAGGCACTGATAAGCTGAAGCGAACAGAGCCGAGATCTATAACTTTATAATTTTGAGTTTTTATTTGAGAAAGTTCAAATGCTAAAAAAAATAATATAATGGACAGAAGTGCCAAAAAACTAAACAAATTTCGTTTTAGGGTCAAATAATAAAGTTCGATGAAAACATGACAAAAAACTAAGCTGAACTTTTTTGCGGGGCCAAGAAAATAATTTCCTCTTCGCGATTTGTGCTAAACTTAGACTCAAATTAAAGTAAATTAATCTAATACTGTGTTTAGTTCAGCCCCTCCTAAAATTTTTTCTGGCTTCGTCCCTGCTCTAAGCACACCTCTTATGAGTAGATCTAAGCTAGTAATAGATGCTAAGTAGATGTAGAGCGGAGGCAGAAGAAAGAAGACACCTTTGAGGTAGCAGAAATATAGAGTTGAAATTATTTGCGTTGTTCCCCCAATTCTTAAGAGATAACTCATCTCTCTCTAGAGAATACATAAATACAGAACATCTATATAACCTCAAACCTATATATACGGAACCCACTAAATACCATACGTTTTGATTTCTCTGCAACCACATTAAGCCATGTCAGTTTTGATCATATCCGCTAGTTTGTCATGAACATTATGCTATTCTTCACTAACTTGCTTTTATTACTCCATGCAAGTGGTTTCAGCATTAGGTTGTTTTAATTTTATCATAACTCAAATCAATGATATATACAATACAATATAAATGTACAAACATTTTTTTGTGTGAGGTGTGTTTTTTTAGGGGAGTTGGGGGTTGGTCCATTCCCCTTAGGGGGAGGCTGGTCATGTAGTCGAGCATGAGAGCGCTAGGAAGGCGGTGAGGGAGAAACCAAAGATGGTAGAGCAACGACAGCTTGCGCGATGGACGCCCAAGAAAAGAGATGATGAGCCATGAGGAAGGAGATGCTAGGGAGGAGGCAGCAACCATGTTACGAGGCGAGACCCTGGGCAGCACTCATGGTGCCTAGCGAGGGCAGGGGAAGGGAAGCAACCCTTGGCTCTTGGTAGAAGCTACCGTCTCCAAGCTGCCTTGGCTCCGATGGGTTGCTAAGGCTATTTCCAACAAAGCAGGTAAAGTGTGACCTAAATGCAAAATAGCTCGTGCATAGTAGTTTTGCCTTAAAAAAAAGCCCCAACGGAAGGCGCAAACCGAGCAACCATTTTGCCTACGAGCGGAGCCAGGAGGCAAATTGTGTTTCTCTTATGATGACACAATTGCCCGCTGATGGCAGTGGTGGGCCCGTAAGAGGCGTTAGGGTGTGGCTTCGTGAGTCCATGGCAAGGCGTGACGACGAGATTAGGGCGACACGGCCTGGCAGGTCCGCAACAACGTGACGAGAAGAGCCCACGACAACATGATGGGGCACAACAACACGCGAGGCGAGGGCATGGCGACGTGGCCTAGCAGGTCCGCAGTGGGGTGCGACAGTGCGTGAGACAAGCCCACAATGACACGTCCTGGCACGTTCATGGTGAGGTGCCACGACACAACAGGCGTGAGGATGTGCGATGATGTGTGCCGCTGAAGGATGAGGATTTGCGTTGGCTCTAGGAGTTCGACTTATTTTGGGTGCCCACCTTTTTTTCCCTGTGGACGACCCAAACAAGAGAACGAGTGTTATGCTTGGGTATTCATTATGGCAACGTATCAAATGAAAACCAACCACTCCGTACAAACCATGCAAACTTCTAATCTGAGCCACCTGATGTTGATCTAAGGAGATACGGGAGAGAGGTGGAAGGGGGATTTACAAATGTGTGATTAAGAACGGACGGTTAAGCATAAAATTACCTAACCCCCCTATGTCCCTTTGTCGGTTACCAAAGTTAGGGGTACCCAACTTCGATGCAAAAAAGCTCATTCCCAACTTGGCCTGGCCCAAGTAAGGCCAGTGGAAGCCCACGAAGGCCGCGTCTACAGAGGCCCACGACATCATTCCACTAATGACAGCCTCCTCGGGAGAGCTCGGGAGAGCGGCGTCCTCGGCGTCCAAGTCTCCGATTCGCCCGAGCCTCCTCGGGAGAGCTCGGGAGAGCGGCGTCCTCGGCGCCCAAGTCTCCGATTCGCCCGAGCCTCCTCTGGAGAGCTCGGGAGAGCGGCGTCCTCAGCGCCCAAGTCTCCGATTCGCCCGAGCCTCCTCGGGAGAGCTCGGGAGGTGGCGTCCTCGGCGCCCAAGTCTCCGATTCGCCCGAGCCTCCTCTGGAGAGCTCGGGAGGCGGCGTCCTCGGCGCCCAAGTCTCCGATTCGCCCGAGCCTCCTCTGGAGAGCTCGGGAGAGCGGCGTCCTCGGCGCCCAAACCTCCGATTCGCCCGAGCCTCCTCGGGAGAGCTCAGGAGGCGGCGTCCTCAGCGCCCAAGTCTCCAATTCGCCCGAGCCTCCTCTGGAGAGCTCAGGAGAGCGGCGTCCTCGGCGCCCAAGTCTCCGATTCGCCCGAGCCTCCTCGGGAGAGCTCGGGAGGCGGCGTCCTGGGCGCCCAAGTCTCCGATTCGCCCGAGCCTCCTCGGGAGAGCTCGGGAGAGCGGCGTCCTCGGCGACCCAAATCTCCGATTCGCCCGAGCCTCCTCGGGAGAGCTCGGGAGGCGGCGTCCTGGGCGCCCAAGTCTCCGATTCGCCCGAGCCTCCTCGGGAGAGCTCGGGAGAGCGGCGTCCTCGGCGCCCAAACCTCAGATTCGCCCGACCCTCCTCGGGAGAGCTCGGGAGGCGGCGTCCTGGGCGCCCAAGTCTCCGATTCGCCCGAGCCTCCTCTGGAGAGCTCGGGAGAGCGGCGTCCTCGGCGCCCAAACCTCCGATTCGCCCGACCCTCCTCGGGAGAGCTCGGGAGGCGGCGTCCTGGGCGCCCAAGTCTCCGATTCGCCCGAGCCTCGCCCGAAGCCTCCTCGGGAGAACTCGGGAGAGCGGCATCCACGGCGCCAAAGTCGGCATCCAAGGCACAGGTAATGTCAGCGGAGCAATCTTGGACCACAAGAGATCTCTCTGACCACTTTACAAGCACCGTCCCGTCGGGCGAGACTCTCGACGCGACCGTGCTTCGCACGCCCCTGACGGCCATACCACCTGTCCTCCACGGTATGGTCCACGGTGCGCCGCCCCGTTTCGGGAAAGACGCCCACTACGCCGTCCACACGAAAGGACGAGCACGCCTTCAGGATCCCGAGCCTCGGGAAACAACGCCCCAAGGTGACTCTCCCTCTTGTCACATCGTACGGAAGGATAGCCGGCAGGTGTGAACTCACCAAAGTCGTGCGGACCACGACGGCCATATCCAGAAGACCCAGAGAGCTGACGACAAGACATGGTCAGACGACTGTTTCTACCTTGGAACTCGCGAACCAAGATAGCCATACCCATACCCCGGAGACACGGAGAAAAGGCAGAAGCTAGTCAAACGGGGAACGGCAACTCCTCACTATTTTAATAGGTAGCGTCGTAGCTGCCTTTGCCTCTCCCTTGCGGCTATAAAAGGGAGAGCAGAGACCAGCTTTAGAACGAGGACAGGAGGACGAACGGAGAACGGACGGAGAAGTTCCAAGTTCTCACCCACAGCAAACGACTTGTAAACATTCAGACACTCACAAGAGACCTGGGAGCACTTCCCTCTCTCGACTAGCTTGTAACCCCTACTACAAGCACCCCGGTGCAAGGCAACATGACTCTCCTCTCCACTGGACGTAGGGCTTGCTCGGCCTGAACCAGTATAATCCCTGTGTTCCCCTTGCACACCATCCGTAGCCTCAACCGCAAAACACATATTTACTAGCCGGTGTTAGCCTCGCCAAAATTAGCACCAACAGTTGGCGCGCCAGGTAGGGGCCTTTTGCGTGTTGATCCCGGTTGCAGATGGCAGCCAACGTCCCTGCGCTTCCTGCTGGCGCGGTGCTCCGGTTCGGGAGCCTCGAGTTCGCAGCCACTGTCCTCGGCCTCGAGATGAACCTCCGCCCAACCTGAGCCCCGGGCCATCATCATCCCGACCCCGGCCCAGCAGGTGGCTGAGAAAGGGACCCCGGCGACACCTCCACCCGTTTCAGGGAAACAGAGGGAACGCCACGCGCCGCTCCCGCCGAACTAGGCGGGGGAAGCGCATCCGCGTCAACCCGACCAATCCGGTGCCCCCCGCGCGGGACACCTCCTCTACGATCATCACTAGCGCAACGCTGATAGCTCGAGCAGCTAAGTCACAGTTACCCTTAAGCTTCCAAGCTTTGTTCATATTTGTGGTCTCAGAATCGATAAATAAGCGTTCTTTAATTATCACGAATTTTGAGATTTAAACTGCAATCTCCCTTACGTCCGAACCTCTCCAGCACTCTTGAAAAAAATCCGTGAAACCCGAACAGGCAAGAGAACACCCTTAGGGCATGGCCGGCCGAGCCGCGAGACCGCCTACGCCTCCGGGCTACGGCATCTCCACTCACCACCCACCGTCCGACGGGTGACTTACGCTTCGAGGCAATTTCATGGAGTTTTTCAAGTACGGGACGAGGGGTGGACGCTTGGGGACTGACGATCTAATTTTCTCTGCGCCTTTCCGGTCGCTTTTTCGAAAATTCCGCGCCGAACTCCTTTCTGCACTCTAGCAAAACTTGCGAGATCCAAAGAAGTAAAAGGACACTCTTAGGGCAGGGCTGGCCGAGCCGTGAGATCGCCTACGCCTCCGGGCTACGGCACCTCCACTCACCACCCTCCGCCCGAGGGTCAACTTGCGCTCCAGAAAAATTTCGCGAATTTTGCCTGAGTGCGAGAAGAGAGACGGGCGTTTGGGAAATTTAGTAAAAAACGATCTCACTCGAGCCTTCTCTGAGATACCTAGCTGTGCGCGCGACAAAGTGGGAACCCCTCGGGCCGGACTGGCACAGCTCTGGCTCTGTCTACACCACCGAGGCTACGGCATCCCTAAAAATGCTAAGTCCTCAACTTTCATCACAAAGTCTGATATTTACATGGGCACTCGGCCAAGACTTATTGTTCACAGGACGACAGAGGACTTCGCGCCACAAGCTCACTCCGCCGTGGGAAGGACCATTCATCGTCGCCGAGGTGCAACGCCCCGGCAAAGCTCGCGAACGAGAACGGCGAGGTCTACAGCAACGCTTGGAACATCGAACAGCTACGTCGCTTCTATCCTTAAGATTCCAAGCATTATACTATTTTGAAAATCTTGAAATCGATGAAAAGACCCGACTTCTACTCTTTTTAACATGATTTTAGATTTTCAATCCGAGCCTACACTCGGGAGTGAAGCGACCCTTTATTTCACCGCACAGTAAATGCGAGGCTCGGCCTAAGCTACGGAAGGGCCGACCCTCCCTCGGGGGCTAGGACAGGGGAAACCCCCGAACTATCCCGAGATTAAACAATTTTGGAAACGCAAAAATTTCAAAACTTGTCGAATTCGTTTCTCCCTAAAACACGCTTCCTTCCGGAAATCAAGCATGAACTTATAGAATTCGAAGAATGAGGGAAGCCCCAGAAGACAGAGCCGGTCGAGTCGGAGACCGCTTATGCCTCAGGGCTACAGCATCTTCCCACGCCACTCCGTGTTCGAAGGCTAACCCGCACTCGGAAGAAAACCTATGAGATCTACGCTCGGCCAAGGAAAGAAGCTCGGGAGGACGCACGTAAGCTTTTTAGGATTCTTTCTGCCAAATCTCCTAGGACATCGGCTGCGTCTATGCCACTAAAGCTGCGACACCCGAAAAGCGTCCCCCGAGGCTCGATGGCCCGGGCAAAGGCTCGGCAAGAAAAAACGCCTAAGGAAAAAAGCACAAAACAAAGCGAAACAAACATTCAGCAAATATTTACATAAATGTTAAGGCCACGAAGGGCCATATTGTTTGTTTCCTTTCAAACCACTCCCGAAAGGTTACTTTTTACAAGGGCACTATGGCCCGCTTCTTCTTCACGGCAGGTTCAGAGGAGGGAGCTCGACCTCGGCTTGGAAGAGACCCGCCATCACCGCGCACGCAAACCGCCTCGACTGAGCCGAACCGTCGCGTCCGTCAGGCTTCGCGCCTCAAAAGGTAAGCCGAATCATTACAACCGCGCGCTTCGATTCCACCTACGTTTTCTCAACGAAGAAACCCCGGGCTCGGGCGCCCGTTACGTTCCCAGAGGATCGAAGACTGGCCCTCCGAGGCTCGAACAGTCGCCCCAGGGAAATCGAGTTAGGGACAGCTAGTGGATGGGTCACGAAAACGGCCAGTATCCCGACGCCCGGAACGTCACAAGGGACATCCCATGCTGTGTCCAAGTCCCAGTAGTGAGTCGGTTACGTGGAATCCCTCCGTGGGAGGCATCATGCCCTCGGGACCCGTCGAAGGGACCCGACATCCACTAACTGACCCTCGGGAAATAATTGGAGTGTGCTCAGGCCACTAGCCGACCCTTAACGAATAGGGCACGGACCTCCACTTGGACCAACCCGTTTGTAGCTCACCAGAAATGCCGACTCGTGCCCCAGCGGGGAAGTCGAGCAGGACCAAACCTTCCTCTTCCCGAAAAAAGAGCGTGAAGGTCGAATTAAAAAAGACAGGGAAGGACCCGATCGATCTCCGATACGAAAACGGAGGCTCGGAAACTTGCCCCGCACCTTGGAAAGACCACCGAACGATCTCCCACACGGTGGGAGGCTCGGGGGCTCCGCTTCCAAGGAAACAACGCACCTAAATAAATCAAAAAACACCCTAGGACTAACGAACACGATTCTAAGCCTTTGAAGGGATATATCATCCCTCCAAAGCCTCGGGGGCTACACCCGGCGGGTGCGCTCGCGCGCACCCCCCGGAAAAAACAACCCACACTTTATCTTTTTTGACAGGAAGAACCAGCGTGAACCTGTGGAGGAGTGCCTTCACTCCGCCACAGGCTCGGGGGCTACTGTCGGTTACCAAAGTTGGGGGTACCCAACTTCGATGCAAAAAAGCTCATTCCCAACTTGGCCTGGCCCAAGTAAGGCCAGTGGAAGCCCACGAAGGCCGCGTCTACAGAGGCCCACGACATCATTCCACTAATGACAGCCTCCTCGGGAGAGCTCGGGAGAGCGGCGTTCCTCGGCGTCCAAGTCTCCGATTCGCCCGAGCCTCCTCGGGAGAGCTCGGGAGAGCGGCGTCCTCGGCGCCCAAGTCTCCGATTCGCCCGAGCCTCCTCTGGAGAGCTCGGGAGAGCGGCGTCCTCAGCGCCCAAGTCTCCGATTCGCCCGAGCCTCCTCGGGAGAGCTCGGGAGGTGGCGTCCTCGGCGCCCAAGTCTCCGATTCGCCCGAGCCTCCTCTGGAGAGCTCGGGAGGCGGCGTCCTCGGCGCCCAAGTCTCCGATTCGCCCGAGCCTCCACTGGAGAGCTCGGGAGGCGGCGTCCTCGGCGCCCAAGTCTCCGATTCGCCCGAGCCTCCTCTGGAGAGCTCGGGAGAGCGGCGTCCTCGGCGGCCAAACCTCCGATTCGCCCGAGCCTCCTCGGGAGAGCTCGGGAGGCGGCGTCCTCAGCGCCCAAGTCTCCGATTCGCCCGAGCCTCCTCTGGAGAGCTCAGGAGAGCGGCGTCCTCGGCGCCCAAGTCTCCGATTCGCCCTCGGGAGGCGGCATCCTGGGCGCCCAAGTCTCCGATTCGCCCGAGCCTCCTCGGGAGAGCTCGGGAGAGCGGCGTCCTCGGCGACCCAAATCTCCGATTCGCCCGAGCCTCCTCGGGAGAGCTCGGGAGGCGGCGTCCTGGGCGCCCAAGTCTCCGATTCGCCCGAGCCTCCTCGGGAGAGCTCGGGAGAGCGGCGTCCTCGGCGCCCAAACCTCCGATTCGCCCGACCCTCCTCGGGAGAGCTCGGGAGGCGGCGTCCTGGGCGCCCAAGTCTCCGATTCGCCCGAGCCTCCTCTGGAGAGCTCGGGAGAGCGGCGTCCTCGGCGCCCAAACCTCCGATTCGCCCGACCCTCCTCGGGAGAGCTCGGGAGGCGGCGTCCTGGGCGCCCAAGTCTCCGATTCGCCCGAGCCTCGCCCGAAGCCTCCTCGGGAGAACTCGGGAGAGCGGCATCCACGGCGCCAAAGTCGGCATCCAAGGCACAGGTAATGTCAGCGGAGCAATCTTGGACCACAAGAGATCTCTCTGACCACTTTACAAGCACCGTCCCGTCGGGCGAGACTCTCGACGCGACCGTGCTTCGCACGCCCCTGACGGCCATACCACCTGTCCTCCACGGTATGGTCCACGGTGCGCCGCCCCGTTTCGGGAAAGACGCCCACTACGCCGTCCACACGAAAGGACGAGCACGCCTTCAGGATCCCGAGCCTCGGGAAACAACGCCCCAAGGTGACTCTCCCTCTTGTCACATCGTACGGAAGGATAGCCGGCAGGTGTGAACTCACCAAAGTCGTGCGGACCACGACGGCCATATCCAGAAGACCCAGAGAGCTGACGACAAGACATGGTCAGACGACTGTTTCTACCTTGGAACTCGCGAACCAAGATAGCCATACCCATACCCCGGAGACACGGAGAAAAGGCAGAAGCTAGTCAAACGGGGAACGGCAACTCCTCACTATTTTAATAGGTAGCGTCGTAGCTGCCTTTGCCTCTCCCTTGCGGCTATAAAAGGGAGAGCAGAGACCAGCTTTAGAACGAGGACAGGAGGACGAACGGAGAACGGACGGAGAAGTTCCAAGTTCTCACCCACAGCAAACGACTTGTAAACATTCAGACACTCACAAGAGACCTGGGAGCACTTCCCTCTCTCGACTAGCTTGTAACCCCTACTACAAGCACCCCGGTGCAAGGCAACACGACTCTCCTCTCCACTGGACGTAGGGCTTGCTCGGCCTGAACCAGTATAATCCCTGTGTTCCCCTTGCACACCATCCGTAGCCTCAACCGCAAAACACATATTTACTAGCCGGTGTTAGCCTCGCCAAAATTAGCACCGACACCCTTGGATCAACATCATATTGCCCAGATTAGAAGTTTACAAGTTTACATGAGATGGCCATTCATTATTGGGGGATAGTCTAACGAATCCAAAAGTGCCACCATCCCTCGCCTGCATCCCTCTCACCACACACAAAACAAGGATGAATCGATTCCCTAAACCGAACGAAATAGAACTGTTCCGTCCCAGAAAACTAGGATGGACTCCCGTCAATCATTGTCCCCTAACCAAACACAACCATTTCATAGCAAATTTGATTAAAGAAACAAATTTGATGTTTGTGATGTTTCATTTTTGTAAACTTCGTCAAAGTATGAGACTTGAGTATATAGGCTTAGCGCAAAATTATAACAACCAACATTTGGGAATGGAGTACCGTTTTCATGATACAAACCCAAGATTAGCCATATCGACATAGTTCCCATTTCTCTGAGAAACATTGGTAAGAGTGCAAACAGATACTCCTTCCATCCCTAAATATTTATCATTCTCGCTTCTGGAAAAATAACTTTGATTAGTTTTATATAAAAATATTAATATTTGTGATACATAATTAATATCATTAGATAGATCTTTTAATCTAGTTTTTTAACAAATTTATTTAGAGATACAAATGTTGTCCGCAATATCTACAAAATCCAGTCAAACTTGTGACACAAAACCTAAAAACAACACATATAAAGGGACGGAGGGAGTAGTACAGATAGGATACAAATGTCACAAATTGGTTATTATTTTGTCATAAAGGACAATGCTGTATATCAGGATTCATAATCTAATGTCGGTTGATCATGTGCATACTAGAGATGCTCTCAGAAGATGACCAAATACAAATTTGAATGATAAAATACAAATTTCCAACCATTCTTTTTACAACGCATATTTCATTTCGTTTGGACAAGCCAGAAACAAACCATGGACCGACAATTACTCTACAAATGAAGCACTTCATTTATGTGGTACAAAATTAGAATGATAAGTATTTTTTAATACAAAACTAATAACATCACTTCTCACATAAATTGTGTATTAATTAATAAGCTCTATCGAAAAAAAACAAGCCTTCTAATTTCAAAGGAAAAAATCTAAATCCCCCCTGAACTATGGACCCTAGAACACATGACCCCCCCAACCTACGAAACGGTCTAATTTCACCTTAACTATCCAAAACCGTCTAGTTTACCCTCTGGACAGTTTTCGACGGCGGTTTACTACAGTAAAACCAGTTTTCTATTTTTTATTTATTTCCGCTGAGTGCTTGAAAAAATCATAGTAAATTATAGAAAAATCATAAAATAAAAAATCCAAATTTATTGGACTCTATATGATTAGATCTACACAGTAAACATATAATATGGTATGCTTTAGTACAAAGTTTTTTTTTAGATTTACAGTGAACAAATCCAAATTTTTTACAACAAAAACTTTGTACTAAAGTATATCATATTATATTTTCACCGTGTAGATCTAATCATGTGGAGTCCAACAAAGTTAGATTTTTTATTTTATGATTTTTCTATGATTTACTATGATTTTTCAAACACTCTGCGAAAATAAATAAAAAATAGAAAACTGGTTTTATTGTAACAAACCACCGTCGAAAACCGCCCAGGGAGTAAAATAGACAATTTTGGATAGTTCAGGGGATAAATTAGATCGTTTCATAGGTTGGGGGGTCATGTGTTGCAGAGTCCATAGTTCAGGGGGGGATTTAGACTTTTCCTAATTTCAAAGAGGGAATATGTAATAACCCAGTTTGAAACTTTGAATGATAGCCATAAATGACAGTTCCAAAATATGAGCAATTTATAAATATGCTACAATTCAAGTGTGCTGCAAGAAAAACCATTGCGGAGACAAAACAATATGAGAAGGATGCAGGACACACGCCACTGAAAAAAAAAAAGAAGGAAAACACTTAAAATTAGAGGGAATATCATGAAACCATGGCCAACAGACTTTGTATTATCTATTACATGACAATCCACACTCAGCCTCATGATTTTGCACAGTGGATACTGATCTTTGGGACACAATAAAACAGTATTACCACTTATCGATGCAATTCAGAATCAGTTAAAATAAGGGTCGTGGAATTCAAGAATCCCAGAAAAAGTATTACCTCTTATGTACTTGCCATAGTAAGAAAACAGTTATGATAGTTTATTAAAAAAAAGAACACTATGACTATGAAATACTTCTTTGGTGCCAGCAGTATTTGGAGGTTGAAAATACTCCATGGTCATTGATAGATTCCATGCTGGATGGGAGAAATGGGAAGGACAACGTGGACAAAGGTGCTGTGCTCAAGCGTACGAGTCCAACGGTCCAATGCTCACATGCACAATAGCTAAAGAAAGAGAAAGCATTGCCAACTTTTCAGTGCATATAAAAAACCATGAAACAAAGCAAATGAGTCATCTGTCATAGACTGTACGAATAATCTGTGTTCTTTGAAGAAACTAAATCAAAAGAATATCACAACTTGTCATGGATGTCGAAAGAAAAAGAAAACAAAATTATATGGATGAATAAGGAACAGGTTTGGGCTTATCTAGCTGGGAATAAAATACTAAGCCCTCAGACCTTGTACATGCTGCATTCAGTGATGGCACAAGGTATATACATATATTGGTCCTTTATCAGTAAAACTTAGCAGTGCTGAAAAGGATCGTTGCTGTATGTGACTGCTGCTGGTGGTGGTGGTGGTGTCAGCAAAGATAGATAGGTAGATAGCCAGCCAGCCAGCAGAGAGAGAGAGAGAGAGAGAGAGAGAGAGAGAGAGAGGTGCCATCTGTGCATACTGAGTTTCCATCACTGGGCATTTGTTTTTAGGAAGAAATAGAGCTTGCATCATCCACTACCCAAGAAAAAGCTCCAAGCCATGTTTGGTTGCAAAAACTGATGCCAGAGCTGTGAAATTTCATGGCTACAATTCTTTTTTATACAAAAACTAACAGCGAGAAAAAAGGGAACAGCTAAGCAAGGACAACAATTTGGGCACAACAATATAATGTTTGATAAAAAAACAATCATCATGTCTGTGCAGCATTCAATATCACACTAGAAACCTGATGTGGCTAAAACGTCACAACTGGGAGTGAAAAATGGAAATCTACAAATATGATATTTTACAAAGCAACACCAAAAAAAAAAGAAACTCTGACAAGAGATGAGGGGGAACCATAGGCATACAACAAAAAAATTGAACACAAAAGGCAAAATCACATCTTACAGAAAGAGAACCAACTACCAGTAGGAAAGTGATACTAAAAAAAACTTGATCTGCGGGGGTATGATATGATGGCCATGGGCATTTAATTAAGAAGAAACTGATCTTCTCACACAGATTGAATTGAGAAAACCCCTGACCGCCCCCTCCCCCATCCTGACGGCAGGCTGTCGCCCTGTGAGAACCGAGCCAGGCCATACTGCGCTTTGGCTTATGGGGACCGGTGAGGGGATTTTTTTTTTACCCCCAACCTGAAATTCGCTCCCACAGTCCCACGGGGAGTCGAACTCAGGACCTGGGGGATGCCACCGCCCGCCAGAGTGCCTAGACCAACCGATGTAGCATCCTTTGGCGAAAGTGATATACTAACCAGCTCTTCCTAAGAATCCTAACTAACGAAGACTACTGATTTGCAATGCAAGAAATAAGCCCTGCATCAATCAACAGGGAAGAAAGATTTTTTTAATGGCCCTCACGCACTATGTGATGGCATATGCCATCATGTTACATCAAAGCTCGAGGCACAGCAGGTCTTGACTCTTGAGGTAACATTAGCTGCCTGTAGATCAGGACAATGACAACTGTAGTGAACTAGTGATCACTGCAACAAGTGGGATGGAGGAGGGCAGCAAGAGCCAAAGACATAAAGCAGAGGCAATAGGCTGGCGTACCTGTCAGCAAGTTCAGCACTTCATCTCATCCAATTCCGAGCATGCTTCTGAAGCTCACAGGCCATGGAGAAGCCAAGAGAGGCACTATCCAATTCAGGAGCTAGCCATGCAAATGCAAAGGGTGAACCCACAGGACTTCAAACTGATTCAATCTATCTACCCATTGAAACAAATGTTATTAAAGAGGCAGGAATGCAATAGAACCTTCCATCAAAGATACACTTGCAAATATATTTCCTTATCAGAAGAAACTCAAAATGAATATATGCAATAAGAAACAGAAACAGCATGCCCTCAGACCTCCCACGTATGCCACGGGAGGAAGGGGGGAAGGAGGGAGAGGGGTGGGGGTGGGAGGCGGGGGAGGGGGAAGTAGAGACAATCAGCCAAAGACATGTTGATGGTACAGTTCATCTCTAACTCTACCGTGGGCGTCATACAGCAGCGCTGGCCACCGCTCGTTGAGAATCAGAGGCTTTACAGTAAAATCGTTGGCGTGGCCTAGGAGAGCACCGAGAGAGCTATGCAGCTCTACTGAGAGTAAACGAGTCCAAGTCCAACTAGATGCTCACATGCACAAGAACTTCAATAAAAAAAAAGAGCATTGCCAACTTTTTTGTGCATATTAAAATTTAGTACGAGTCGGTGAAATGAGGGAATCCATAAAAAATATTCAACAGGCTGTAGAGAATTCCTGGAGGACCTTATGAGAATTTAGAGGCCTGACGCTTTAAGAAAGCAAAGAATCCTGAATGCAATGATTTTGAATATTGATTCTTGGTAAACCATGAAATAAAGCAAATGAGTCATTTGCCTTTGAAGAAACTAATTCAAAAGAATACCACAATTTGTCATAGATGTGGAAAGATAAAGAAAACAAAAACATGAATGAATAAGGAACGGGTTTGAGCTCATCTATGTGGGAATACAAAATAATATGCCTTCAGACCTTGTACATGCAGAGAGAGGGGGGGGGGGGGGGGGGGGGGGGGGGCATCTGTGTGCATGCTGAGCTTCCATCACTGGACAGTTGTTTTCAGGAAGAAACAGAGCTTGTATCATCCACCATCCAAGAGAAAGCTCCAAGCCATGTTTGGTTGCAAAAAAATGATGCCAAAGCTGTAAAATTTCATGGTTATAGTTCTTTTTATACAAAATTTGACACCAAGAAAAAGGAAATAAACAACTAAACCAAGGACAACTTGAGCACAACAATATGAGGTTTGCTCAAAAACATTCGTCATGTCTGTGCAACATTCAAGATTATCACTAGAAACCTGATGCACCAAAATAATATGAAATTTTACAAATTAACAGCCCAAAAAGGGACTGTGATCAGAGATGAGGGAGAAACATAGGCATATAACGAGAAATTTGAACAAAAAATGCAAAATCACATCTTACAAAAAGAGAAGCAACTTCCAGTAGGAAAGCGGCATACCAAAAAGCTCTTCCTAAGAATCCTGACTAAAGAAGGCCACTGATTTGCAATGCAAGAAATAGGACCTGCATCTATAGAGAAGAAAAAGATTTTGGGGGCTGGTGTGGGTAGAGTTAATGTTATATATTACCAAATGGTGAGTGGTGAACTTCAGTATGAAATTACTGCTCAGCTGATGATGCACTGCCAGGTTTGGAGGATGGATTGGGGGGAGAGAGGGAGGCGGCGGGTGGAGGGGGGCGACTGTTAGTTTTCATTATGGAACAACACATTTGTTAAAAGGCAGCATTGCTGATCTGCCATTGACCAGCGGAAAGATGGAAATCACAATTTCTTCAAATTAGAAACCACAAATGTCGACTCCAAATAATGGGAGAGTAAATCATGAGTTGACTTGCACAACGAAGATTTAGAAAACAACACAGGAAAAGGGGAAGGTTCATTGAAGAGTGGCATAACCACTAACACATGGAAAGAAAATTGATCAGATGAGAATGGCATCTAGGTTTCCACAAAAAACCGGACCAAAGGAAGATCTTTACTCAGAGAGATGAAACCATCATAAAAAGGGAAAGAAACAAAAATATGAAATCATCAATGGTTTAGATTACTAAATAGCCCTCAGATAGTCAGATTATGTGACAAGCATGAAACCCGATGTTTCATCAAAGGCTAATGCTGCGGGGTCCAACACTGGCACTGGAGCATGACCTGAGAGGTTAGAAAAATAGAAGATGACGACGACGACGAGATGCCAGCAGTGGCACAGAGAGACAGAGAGGGAGGGAAGGAGGCAGGCAGAGAGATGGGTAAGCAGAGACAACGTGCCAACCACTTGTTTGGGCCATTGTGTCTGTGTCCGTGTCAGATACAAATTCACTATATTATGTCATCCAATAACTCAGTATGCTTCAGCGCCCAGATCATGGAAAAACCAACACAGAACAGCCATTTCAGAAGCTACAATTTTGCAAATGCATAGGTTGCCCTTTGCACAGCAAGCTCAAATCTATGTCCATTTTTCTCATCATCATTAGGCCAAAATAAAAACAAAAAACACAAAAATGGAATAGCAAAACATTGAAACCCTGAATGTTTGCTTTTAAAATAAAAAGAAGAGCCTGATTGTTTAAGAGATTGTTAACAAATAAGAGGACATCAAGTCAATTCCAATCAAAACATTGACATATTCAAATAGCCCTCAGATGTGACAACCTGATTTGATCTCCATCAGAAGGTGACACAGTGGGCTTCAGTGCAGGCACAAAGGAGGAGCAGGAGTGTAATCCAATTCCCTACGATGCAAGCAGTCTTGTCCGCGAACCGGCAAATAGGTTTAAGTTTTGCGGGCTCTATGGTGTACAGAACACCAAGAAGCACACCACTGCTATAGCCATTTGAGGAGGTCTGACCTTGCAAAAACATGTAGTGTCACCACATGGAACTCAAATCCGAGCTGATCTATTTATCCATCCACTCATTAGGTGATGGGTTCACCGTAATCGTGATAGGGCAATCACAAAACCCAGGAACAGGCAGGAGTGTTAATAAGTGTACCTCTATCTGCCCCTACCCGGCTTCAGTATGAACACAACAGAGAAACCAGCAATGCAATGCACACTTTAGGAACTACAACTTGTAACAATTACCCCATTTGGACCTCATACAGAACACAGATTACGAGATGCCCTTATGATATGAGCACCATCAGGCTTAAAGCTGCTATAATACCATTTGAAGAAACAAAGGTATGAATTTCTGGGCAAACCCATTCCTCATATATGGAATAGGAATGCAGGAGAGCCCACATCAAACCAACAGAAGCAAACCTGGCAGATGAAACTTCAAACATGTTTATATAAAGAAACAATTCGAAATGGTATATATGAGTAAGATTAGTAAAATGTTTGCCCTCAGGTCTCAAAGAAGCAGCATTCGCACAAGACAGGTCGACAAGTGTATATCAATAAGAGCAGCCTCCAGACAGCCATTTAATGAGTCATTGCTGCACAAGCATCAGCCTGTTCGCTTCAACGATTTTGGAAGTGCATCTAAACAGGGCCCTGTATATGCACACAGTCACGCTCCCTCTGAACAGAGGGAAGAAGCGAGGGAGGGAAGAAGGGGTGGAGGTGGAGGAGGACTGGAGGAGGAGACCAAATCATATGCCATCTTTGCATATTCGGTTTTCATCATTGGGCAGCACATTTTTTTATAAACTATAAAAGGTAATGCTGCCATTCATTGTCTTAAAGATGGGCAGTCACTATATCTTCAAACTAGGAACTTGGCGCAGACACAACTTCACAAATGGGGATGCGAAAATGGTGGGCAATACGATTATATTAAGTTTAAGAAAACGGCTAAAAAAAGAAAGGTGACAAGGGAGGTGAAACCACAAACATATTTTTTTTTAAAAAAAAAAAAAAAGGATCACAACTGCCTACACATCACATCTTAAAACAGAAGACAAACTTCCACTTGAGAATGACACCTAGCTCTCCATGATAGAACCAAAAGAAGGAGGGCATTGAGGCCTCGGACAGATAAGTCCATCACGAAAAGGAGAAGAAAAGCAAAATAACCAATGGTCTACACTGCCAAATGGCCTCAGACCATGCGATAGGCATGATATGCCACGTTTCATCAAACGTTAATGCAGCAGGTTCCAACATTAGAATTGGAGCATGCCCCGGGGGATGATTGGTGGAAGAACATGACAGATATCATGCCAGCAGTAGAGGAAAGGAGGACAAGGAAGAAAAGCAAACAATGGGCCACTCGCCTATTTGACCACTTCATCTACTTCGGCATGCCTAAGCACTGAGAATATGAACTGTGGAGATGGCAAAACAGAAAGAAATTTGAGGAGCTACAACCTTGCACCTGCATAGGTTGATCCCACCAAGCTCAAAACCATTTCAGCTCATTTATGCATCAATTCACAAGTCCCATCATCATCAGAGCAAATGCAAATCAAACAAGAAGAAAGTGAATCTTGAAAATGGTCTGAAATAAATTGATACAACCGTAAAAGTATCAATATATGTAGTACAGTTTTTATGGTTATCAATTCATTAAAGCTCAACAAAAACAGTGGATAATAGGTGTTACCAAGAAGCAAGACGAGCAACTACAATAGTAGAATTAGAATTAGAACTATGCAAGTAGTAGTGATAATGTACATGAGGCAGGGTTGAGTGATGTGTTTATTCAAAGATATATACTTCATCCGAAATCATTTCTTACAACAAGGTAGTAAACCTCAGCACCCTGAATGTTTTACACTCAGAAAGAGGTCGGCAAGTCAATTCCAATTAACACACAGAAATTGTCTGCTTTGCAAGAGATCCTCAAATCAATTCCAAATGGACATACAGAAATGTTTTATTTGCAAAATAGCCCTCAGATTGACAAGCTTTCGTTTTGTTTCCATCAGAAGCTAATGCAGTGGGCTTCAACGCTGGCACCAGAGCACATTCCAAGGGCTCGAAGGGAGGAAGAAGAAGAAGAAGAAGAGATCTCTCAATCCATGTCTGGATGGATTTGCACTTGCACTGCCAATAGATGGGAGGGAGAAGGGGAGGAGGATGCGGCAATGGCTCTGTTCGCTGAAGCTGCCACAAGGGCAGTCCCACTTGTCAGTAGAGTTACTGGCCATTCGGCCCCCGAGCATGATCGATACCCAGAAGACGGAGAAGCCGACACTGCATTAGCCATTCAAGGGAACTCCGACCTTGCAAACGCAAAGGAGTGGCCCCGTGATGTTCAAATCCGATCCGATCCGATCTATCTATCCATCCATCCATCCATGCAACAGGTCAGAGGGTCATCGCCATCGTCATCGGGCAAATGCAAAAATTCAACTAATGCAGCAAAAATCAGAAACAGGATAGCAGGGAAAAAAAGGGCTTTGGCGTTTCTACCCTCACTTTTTAGCGAAATGGTGATTTTACCCTCATTTTTTTAACTTTGTGATTTTACCCCTACTATTTCGAAACGAAGGGATAGTCTACCCCTGATCTGTTAAGTCTATCTAACAGTGTTAAAAAGGACAATTTTGCCCATGCGTTTTTACCCTCATTTTATTATGATATTTGTGTTTTTGCCCCTCTTTTATATCAGCAAGATGACATTTTGTGTACAGATTTTTTAGAAAATCTCAGCAGCATTTTAGCTTACATCCATGTAATCAGAATTTAATATCACACAACATATAAATTCTGCATATACAGAATTAACAGCAACAAAACAATATCAATATAACATGCCATCATAATACCGTTTTAGATGCCAACATAGAGGTCCGAATAACATGTCAAACTAACATATTATTGATAATTGTTTTCTATCCAGCAACCTAGCATTGCCTGGCAAATTGGACTCAAGCCCGGACAAAATTTCCCAAAAGCAACTAGGCATCACATAATCACAGAGTTCACCAAATTAAACTAATCCAAGCGCAGGCTAACCAGAATGCCAAATGAACCACCCATTCAGCACTGAGAGAAAACAAGGCTACAGTTCCCCGTGCACACCAGAAACCACTCGCTGCGCTGGCTCAACCACGATGCCAAATTGGAGCACAACGGCAGGTTGTGCAGCTTTGCCGAACCCCCAGAAAAAGATTGGAACCCACGCACGCAGTTGAGAAGTCACTGACCGATGAGTAGCTGGTCCTCCAGGGCCACAGCGACAGCGGCGGCGGAGGCCGAGCGCTTGCGCTTGGGCTGGGTGAGGGGGCCAGGACGATGGGGACAGCAGGTGCCACCACCGACCGGACTGCTCCTCCTCGGCAAGACGCACCGCCGTCGAACCCTAGCCCGTCGCCGTGACGCAGCTTCGCGAACTCGCGAAAGAAAGAAGACGACGCGACTGCGAGCAGAGGGCAGTGCAGTCTTTGGTCCTCTTTTTTTTCTTTTTTCTTTTTCTTTGGCCATTAATCTTGTTTTTTCTAACGGTGTTAGAAAACAGGGTAGATGGCTCCTTCGTTACAAATAACGAGGGTAAAATCACGAAGTTAAAAAAATAGGGATAAAATCACCATTGACCTTTAGAATACTCATCTACGCCACAATCCCGACCGATGTTTCAAAACGATGGGAAAATTGAAAAAGGCCAGACGCAGAGGTAGAGACAAATCGACCATGATTTCTCATAAAAAAAAATCAAATGTAGGAAGCGAGATTGGAGAACATCCCGAGCGAGGGTTGGGGGAGTTGCTGCCGCCGGCACACCAGAGCGACGGAACCTCCTCACGGCCGGCGTAGAGGAGCCGAGGTTCCGCCTCAGCCCCCCGAAACCGCGAGGCGGAAAACCCTCTTCATTTCTCGTGCCGCTCCTGCTCTGCCAGTGCCAGCAGTACAGCAGTACACCAGGTCCTGCTTTTTAGACGTTGGGTGAAACCACAAACTTTTTTTTTTTGAAAAAAAAAGGATCACAAATGCCTACACTTCACATGTTACAACAGAAGACCAACTTCCACTTGAGAAAGACACCTAGCTCTCCATGATAGAACCAAATGAAGGAGGGCATTGAGGCCTCGGACAGATAAGTCCATCACGAAAAGGGAAAGAAAAACAAAATAACCAATGGTCTACACTGCCAAATGGCCCCAGACCATGCGATAGGCCTGATATGCCACGTTTCATCAAAGGCTAATGCAGCAGGCTCCAACATTAGAAGTGGAGCATGCCCCGGGGGATGATTGGTGGAAGAACATGACAGATATCATGCCAGCAGTGACAACTACAGGAAAGGAGGACGAGGAAGAAAAGCAAACAAAGGGCCACTCGCCAGTTTGACCACTCCATCTACTTCGGCATGCCTAAGCACCAAGAATATGGACTGTGGAGATAGCAAAACAGAAAGAAATTTGAGGAGCTACGACCTTGCACCTGCATAGGTTGATCCCACCAAGCTCAAAACCATTTTAGCTCATTTATGCATCAATTCACAAGTCCCATCATCATTGGAGCAAAAGCAAATCAAACAAGAAGACAGTGAATCTTGAAAATGCCCTATAATAAATTAATACATCCGTAGCAGTATCATTATATGTGGTACAGTTTTTATGGTTATCAATTCATTAAAGCTTAACAAAAAACAGTGGATAATAGGTGTTAGCACCAAGAAGCAAGACGAGCAACTATAATAGTAGAATTAGAATTAGAACTATGCAAGTAGTAGCGATAATATACATGAGGCAGGGTTGAGTGATGTGTTTATTCAAAGGTATATACTTCATCCAAAATCATTTCATACAACAAGGTAGTAAACCTCAGCACCCTGAATGTTTTAAAATTTGTACACTCAGAAAGGGGTCAGCAAGTCAATTCCAATTGACACACAGAAACTGTCTGCTTTGCAAGGGATCCTTAAATCAATTCCAAATGGACATACGGAAATGTTTTATTTGCAAAATAGCCCTCAGATTGACAAGCTTTTGTTTTGTTTCCATCAGAAGCTAATGCAGTGGGCTTCAACGCTGGCACCAGAGCACATTCCAAGGGCTCGAAGAAGAAGCAGCAGCAGAAGCAGCTAGCTAGCTAGCTAGGGTTCCTCACTTCCTTGACAGGACAAAGAGAAAGAGATCTCTCAATCCATGCCCGGCTGGATTTGCACTTGCAGTGCCAGTAGATGAGAGGGAGAAGAGGAGGAAGAGGAAGAGGGGGCAATAGATCTGCCACAAGGGCAGTCCCACTTGTCAGTAGGGTGACTGGCCATTCGGCCCCCGAGCATGCTCGGCACCCAGAAGACGGAGAAGCCGACACTGCATTAGCCATTCAAGGGAACAACGACCTTGCAAACGCAAAGGAGTGGCCCCGTGTTGTTCAAATCCGATCCGATCCATCCATCCATCCATTCAACAGGCCAGAGGGTCATCGCCATCGTCATCGGGCAAATGCAAAAATCCAACTAGCGCCGCAAAAATCAGTAACAGGAAAGGAGAAAAAAAAAGACTCATCTACGCCGCGATCCGAATCGATGTTTCAAAACCATGTCAAAATTGAAGCAGGCCAGATGCAGAGGTAGAGAGACAAATCAACCGTGATTTCTCCAAAAAAAAAAAAAGGTAGTAAGCGATATCGGAGAACCTCCCGAGCGAAGGGGAGGGAGTTGCTGCCGCCGGCACACCGGAGCGACGGAACCGTTCTCACTCCTCACGGCCGGCATAGAGGAGCCGAGGGTTTCCGCCTCAGCCCCCCGAAACCGCTCGACAGAAAACCCGTGCCGCTGCTGCTCTGCGAGTGCCAGCAGTAGAGCAGTACAGTACTCCGCCGGGTCCGGGTCCTGGTTTTAAGAGGCTCTTACCTGCGTGCCATTAAAAAAAAAGTTTGTTCTTTTGACGTGCCATTCAAAAAGTTAAACTTTCCTCTTTGCCATCAAATTTTTCGACTTTGTCCTACACGTCATTCCGTCCATCTTCCATCCGTTATCTATCGTTTTTCAGTCCTGACATGTGGATCCCGCATATTAAAACGTCTAAAATGCCTTTCTATGTCGTCTTCATCCTATGTGGCATCGCCGGCGGTGCTGCGAGTCGACGGGGCCAAGGGAAACGAAGAGCTCACGATGCAGCTGCTGAACAGGTTTCACTGACACACGCGGCCAGCTCCGCGACTTTGTTCGAGCCGGTGCTGTACGCGACGAGCGCCATGACGACATCTTCGCCCTGGGCTTCCTCCGCGTCGGTCCGGTGCCATCTTCCCTGGTCCTCGCTGCTCGCGAAGCTCGCCACTCGCCGGAGGTCGCGGTGCTCGCTTCAACTTTGTCGCACCTTCCCCACCATCTCACCCCTGCGGTGCTCGCATGACCAGACGTCGTACCTGGCGGGGTCCATCGCCGACGTGATGGAGCAGCGCCGCCGAGAGCTGCGGCTCTTCGCCCTAGCCAGCGTAGACACGGGCGCGCCGTGCTCGGCGTCGGCTCCCTCTCTTAGCTCGCACAGGAGCCGAAGGCCACCGGCCGCAGGGAGCACGACCGCCCAAAGCCGCGACCGCCGTGCGCCCCTCTCCTCCTCTGCCCTGTGCCGTACTCTCTCCTTCTCCGTCTGCTGAATGGGACGACGAACAAACGCACAGGGAGCCAATGGCATCCAATGCCATGCCCTTGGCCACATTATTGCAGCTTTAATATGTTAGTGGAGCCATGATCCATCTTCTAGGACAGTATCAGAGGGAGTCATGAAGGAGAGAGAAAAAAGAAAAAAAACTAATATTTATTACATTAAGAAACTTGCATTGTGAGAAGTAGTTTCTATAAATGATTTCTTATTGACATAGATCTTTTGGACTCTGCGTATATTCATCAGTGGGATGTGTGAGCAAGAGCATGTGGATTGGTAAAAAAAACAGAAAAGAAAAATAAGACACGCGCACCGGAAACAACGCGGCGTTGAACTTGCAGGCAACACCCAACAATGCAAACATAAATGTACAAATTTTTTTGGGTGCACAAATTTTATAATTGAAGTAAACGAAAGTTCATGAACTATTATTGAACTATTATTTTTATTGTAATTGAAGTAAACATAGACTCAATAAACAACTTCTCTCTTTCTCTCTCTCACTCTTTCTTTTCCTTTCTTTTTTTAAAAAAAGGCAGGAAAAGCTGATCCACCCGTCACATATAGAGAAGATGTATGAGTGCATGTGCAGCGTGCAACCCTGCATGCGTGCATGTGTAACTGTGCAATACTACTAGCGTGGGGGAGTGTCGGGATCATAAGTGGTTAGTGGCATAAGACGGCGAGGAACTTTTTGCTTCACTTCATAACTAAGGGCATTTTAAACTTTTTTAACACCGTTAGCTCCAAAACCTGACGGAATGACGTGTAGGATAAAACCGAAAAGTATCATAGCACAGGGAGAAGATTGAACTTTTCAGTAGTATACAGGAAGAATGAACTTTTTTTAATGGCATATAGGCTGCTTTTCAGGCGTCTCGAGGAAACAGAAGGCCACCATCTTCTTCCAGGCAGCCCGCATTGTAGCCTTGTAGGGCTGACGATTATGGGCCAAATAATAGGCCGTGGACCCGTTCATTAGAGATGGGCCGCGGTTGTTACGAGGCCGCCTCGCTGCTGGCTAATTTTATGGGCCAGAGGCCACGGCCTTCACTGACCAAATAGAACTAAGGCCCACAAGGTCACCTCTCACAAACTTAAGAACAGCCCACGTGTTTGGAGATGGAAGGTCCTTTAAACTGCTTGGGGCCTGGTTGGAACGCGGCAAAATTTCTTTGTTTCCGCAGGGTTTTCCTCGATGAAAAATATTTGTATGTCTTTGTATTAATATAAGGTAAATAATTTACGAATACATGCCTGAACAGCGCCTAAACTAGTCTTAGATGGACACTCAGGACCTCCTTGGTATAAGGTAAGTTAATTAAGCTATTAACAAGAGACAATTAAAAAAAGACCTATTTCATAGTTTTTCTAACCCATGCTCTATTTTATGGTGCCTAAATTAAAACTGTTTTAAAGTCTTCTAGACTCATTTTGCTTTTTACTCCGTGTTTCGTAGTAGATCCTCTAATATTTATTATTATACTCCATCGATCGTAAATTATAAGTCATTTCAAAAAAAATTTGAAGAGTCAAAGTATCTTAAGTTTGATCAAAATTATAAAGATAAACATAAAGATTTTGACACCAAATAAATATACTATAAAAATATATTTGATGAAGAATCTAGGCGGAATAGTCAAATTCGTCCTTGAACTATCGCCGAAAGCTCAGTTTAGTCCCTGAACTATAAAAACGGCTGTTTTAGTCCTCAAACTTTCACAGCCGGCTCAATTTCGTCCCTAAACTATGAAAACGACCGTTCTCGTCCTCAAACTTTCGCAGCCAGGTCAATTTCGTCCTTAAACTATGAAAACGACCGTTCTCGTCCTCAAACTTTCGCAGCCGGCTCAATTTCGTCTCTGGTCCGATGTGGAGCACCACGCTAGCTTGTCTCGTCATCACCCAGTCAGCTGGAATCAGTTTTCGAAAGCCTGTAACTGATTTATTCTTATTCCAACTTGTCGCAACTAGTTGTAACTCTTCAATACAAAATGGGATGAAGATGATTTTTTCATAAAAATTGTAGATCTCGATAAGATCTACAACTTTTTAGTTTTAATTTTTTTATTTGAGGACATTAAGATACTCAAAAAGTTCATATTATGGTGCTAAAATTTTATATTAACTTTTATATTAATTACAAGCAGCAGCAGGTAATTATTATGGTGCTAAAATTTTATATTAACTTTTTGAGCATCTTAACATCCTTAAATAAAAAAATTAAAACTAAAAATTTGTAGATTTTATTGAGATCTACAATTAAAAATTATCTTCATCAATGTTGTATTGAAGAGTTACAACTAGTTACAACCAGTTGGAATAAGAATAAATCAGTTGCAGACTTTCAAAAACTGATTCTATCTGACTAGGCGATGACGAGACGAGCCAGCGTGGCGCTCCACATCGGACCAGAGACGAAATTGAGCCGGCTACGAAAGTTTGAGAACGAGAACAGTCGTTTTCATAGATTAAGAACGAAATTGAGCCGGCTGTGAAAGTTTGAAGACGAGAACAGTCGTTTTCATAGTTTAGGGACAAAATTGAGCCGGCTGTAAAAGTTTGAGGACTAAAACGGCCGTTTTCATAGTTCAGAAACTAAACTGAGCTTTCGGTGATAGTCCAAGAACGAATTTGACTATTTCGCCAAAAATCTAATGATACTCAGTGTTATAAATATTATTATCTTATCATATAAATTTGATCAAAGATAAAATGGTTTGACTCTTCAAGTTTTTTGAAATAACTTATAATTTCGGATGGAGGGAGTACAAGATATATGCCTATGCGTTGCATTAAGGTCATAGGTTTTTTAACTGAACATTAATACTGGATGCAGGCGCATTAGCTTCGACAACTTTGTTTTAGACACAGACATGTGAATCCCGTTTTCGTATCGAAACCACATAGGATGCTGAAGCGTGAGCTTCAAGTGGAGGATGATTCGGATACGGATACTTGAGAAGGATTGCGATTTGGTATATCGGGCAAATGATGGCTTTAGAGCCTTTTTAGGTGTACATATAGAGATATAGGCTCTGTTTAGATCCAGTGCAAATTGCAACTGCAACTAGTCACATCAACGTTGCGGCACATGCATGGAGCATTAAATGTAGACGAAATGTTTGCATGTTTGTACTTTTTGCATGTGCATCACGAGACGAATCTTTTAAGTCTACTTGAGTCATGATTGGACAAAAGTTGTCAAATACAAACGAACGTGCTACAGTGCAGAATTGCAACTGCAACTGGGATCTAAACGGAGCCATAGTCAACAATGATGATCCAAATTATATTTAGTCTATAATGATATCCATAGAGTTTTTTCATCATCCGACCGGAGCAAGTATGAATATGAAAAATTATAAGTGGCTTTGAGGACAACGCAAATATCATGTAATGATGTGATCATATCATACTAATCCTATTTTAAGCCCTGTTTGTGTTTGACATCATGCAAGCAAGACAGCGAAGACAAGTTGTGTTGGTTTCTTATGTTGTCGACGGGAGAGGATTCAAATCGAGGATTTGTGTTTGAACGATATTTGCGTGGTTGTTTGTCACTCACATGTCACACGTGCAACTGAGACTGGCGACACACGAAAAAATTATTCAGAAATACGGGTAATACACCCGATCCAGAAAAACGAAAAATTTAATCAAACTTGTAAACACAGCCCTGCGCCAAAACTGAAAATCCATCGGTTGTTCCGTTTGGGAAAAGCAGCCAAGGCCACCGCCCGGAGATAAAAAGGGCGGTTCAATCATGCAGGTCGAGACCATCATCAACGGAGAGAATCTGGCGAGCAGAGCAGCCAGAACATCGGGCATCGGGCATCATCAACCATCAAGGAGGATCCTTTCTTTCCATCGCATCGCACTTGCCAGTCGCCACCATGGCTAGTGGGATTCCACCGCGTCGATCCAGGCACCAGCACGGTGCCCACGAGAGAGAATCGGGTAGAAAAGCAAGCAGACAAGATCAGAAATTCCCCTCCACCTTAGTGAGCGAGCTACAGGGAAGCGATGCTCACCGAGCTGCATCGCACGAACGCGTCCGCACTTCCACCCGGTTAAAATCGGGAGATTCGGTTCGATCTCCTCCTGGATCTGCTGAATGCCCAAGCGGTCCTCGTGAAGCATATCCAGCACCAAAGCCTGGGAATGAATGATTGCCGAGTCACAATGTGTTCCATCATTTCTCGCGCTCATGCCGTCCAAGCAAGCCACAAACACGCTTTGTTTCCTGTCCTGGAAGAAAAAGTGCCTGGATCCATTATTCATCCATCGTCCACTTCTCTGCATTCCAGCTCACACACGCTTTTGTTATTTTGTTTCTTGGAAGAGTGTCTGGATCGATTATATACTCGGTCACATACTCACCTGCAGTCAGAGGAGATCATTCCTTTACCCAGTCACACGCATCATGGGGTTCATACTATTAGTCTATTAGACGCGCCCTTTCTTCCTCATCACATGTCCTAGCCGTACTGCTCCTCCTTGTCACTACAGAAATGTGCACTCTTCCTCCACGCAGAAAGTGTTCGACCTTATAAAAGGTGGGGAAAAGAAGCTCAAGTGCTCAACCTAAAGAAGTTGAACAGAACAGCTTTGTTGCTGAGATAAAAAAAGGGGCACACACGTGCAATGATTCTCCCATCAGGCATAACCACCGTACTTAATAACGCGCCAAACATGGGCGGCCCCGTTTGCATACCATCTGCCATGACCCATGATGGCCCGTGACCAAACCATATTAGAACTGCAAAACCGGAGCTTCATGCGAGACAACGCCCGGTACAGCCGGATGCAGGTACCCATGCCACCAAGCACCACATGCACTCCTCTTTTTTATGGGTGCTTCAATTTGCCGCAAGATCCAAGCAAAGCTCGAAAACAATTCATTCAAGTTAAGGGCGGAACAGCACCTACCGTGGTGCCAGCAGGTGAAAGTGAAACAAACATGCGAAGAGGTCCGGTTCCAGGTTAACAGGAAGCAGAATACAACCATGAGAGAACACAACAAAATGCAAAAAGCATCAAACTAAAATCCTAGGGCCAGATGCATCTCCCCTCTTGTGCATTTCCAGCTCCGGCTCCATTGATTCTACGGTGGGTGTCTATTTACTCACAGGCCAATTTGGTGTCAAAGCTACTCAAACAGATGGCGAAAGCCTGGAAGGCTGAGAGCGGGTAGCGGTAGTCCATCGTGAACATATCCTTCGCCACCTTACCAAACTGGAGAATGATCTTGTCTTGGTCTTGCGGAGCAGGCTGTGACGGGGTTGGAGCCCCAGCGGCAGGGGCGGCCTGGCTTGGCGCTGCGATCAGCTGGAAATTCTTCACCGAGGCAATGGTTACACGGCCACGGAAGTTGAGGCACCAGCATTGCAGCTGTTCATGCCATCTTGGGGCCTTGTTGCGGAGCACAAGCGGCCTCTCCTTATTCTGTCCCTCTTCGTCACCAGCTATGGCGCCTCCGGCAATGTCAGAAAAGCGGGCGCTGCTGAAGTCACGGGAGCTGCTGAAATCCATGGACCGGTCCATGATGGATGACTTGGAGAAGGAGGTGGTGCTGCGGAACGACTCCTCCAATGCCCGGGGCAGAATCTGCTCAGGCTGTCCAGGGACTATGCCACCAGGCTCAACTGCGGATGCAGGTATGGAGTGCATGACGCAATGCATCCGCCTAGGGCCTCTCGTGCCAAGAACATTTAGCTCGTATGTCACCTGAGCTATGTTGTAGCTACCAGTTGGCACCTTAGGGGAGACCTTCTTGGAGTTGAATCTTCGGCTTGTCCGGCCAGCATGAGGGACTACAGCCCCACTATAAGGGGGCTGCGTGTCAGAGATCATAAATTTTGTGCCGATGAAGTTTGACCTGGAAATGACAAGAAATACCTCAATTAGATGACAATCAAATAGGCTAGGCAAAAACAAGAAAGACTACCCATTCACTTGCATTTGAATTCTATTACCTCAGCTTTCCGATATATGTGCTGCTAGACCTCGATATGTTGTCAGCATCCATCGAGATAATATACTGCGTGCAGGTTGTTTTGCGGATCCTTTTAGCTGATAAGAGAAACTTGCCATTCTCCATAAGTACAGCTGATCCAGAAAAGAAAAAGGAGAGTCAACAATTGCATTCCAAATCTAAGGAATGTTACGCAGGAATGGTGGAAAGACACAGGCAGAACAGAGGACCAGAATGTCTACTGCTGCAAGCAGATATCTACCAAAATCATCGTCGGAATTCCAAAACAGTAAAGGATCTAATCATATAAGCAAAAGAAAGGCACAGCATACCAGTGCTCAGACACAAGTAGAGATGATATGTTGACTTTGATTTATCTCGCTTTATGAAACATTGAATCATTCCATCTCGAGGCCCAGGCTGTGAAGACAAACATTGTCAGATGTTTGTAATATTATGAAAGATATAAGAATAAGCATTGGGAAGTGCCATCATATATCATTCCCATAAACATTCTGGGCTTACCTGCTTTAGAGAGACTGGGAAGGTAAGCTTCCCACAAAATTCTGGGCTCAGCACAATCTCCCGGCACATCTCCCTCCATGCTCGACAAACAGCAGCGCAGGACACAACATTCTTGCGATTTGGCCAGGTGCTCTCACTGGCCTCCAGCCTCCGGATCACATCACGGAGGAGCTCGGGAGGGAGATTCGCCCAACGGCTCTCCTGGATTATGAGATCTGTATCGCGGAGTTCATGCACCGTGCTCTGAGATTTCCCCCGGTGATGCACAGTGAGTCCGGAAAGGCCAGCGATAGTCACCTCAAAGCTGCGCCTTGACAGGCTACCAAAACTGTCCCGAACATCACGAACGATGCTGCGGAACGACATCTTCGCCAACTAGAACAGTGCAGCAAAGCCTACAAGAACTTGGGGCTTAAGCCTGCCAATATATATCAGGGAATTCCGACAGCCTTCGTGGTTGCTCCACTAATAGAACAGTGGAGATCACGCCAACCCCACAGGGGAAAATGCTTCTTTTGAGTGTGCCTACACGGAAGCAATCGCTGATGTATACCTGCGCGAAGAAAAGAATCTTAGATGTGAAAGCGTGTGAAAAAATAGCATAGGGTAGAGCTAGCGACATACTATGAGATTAATAGATCAGTTCCAAGTACAGCTAATCACGATTGAACACACGGGAGACGGGGTCTCCAAGAGTCAATAAAAATGATATGCCACAACAGAATTTGTGGAGTGCAGCTCCGAGAGAACATTTAAATTCCGGAGAAGTCGCATCAGTGAATCACACCGCATGACACCAACCATTCTGGTGGCATGTTGCAACATTTCGAGAAAGAAACGTCGGCCCCTGTACGGCCAAACCCATTCCTAGGCTAGAAATTAGGCGCTCCGTGGTCAAAAGATCAAAAGGACCCCTTTTTTCCCCTGATTCATCAAAGCTCAAAGGTTGGAATGGATAAAAAGGAGAGGCCTTTTTCAGGAACAAATCGAGTAACAAATCGATGGGCTACCAAAAAAAAATCAAGAGATGGACACAAGATCTAACACTAACAGGACTCCATAAGAGGCAACGGCAGCATCAGGCTAGCTACCGCCGCCTACTGGTGAGGCTAAGCTCTAGACAACACGAGTACAGAATGGTCTCTTCGCCGGCACTGCTACTAAGCGGAGTAGGAGACAGAGCCAACTACCCGCAAGAACATTTCTGCAAACATCCGGAGTTCCAGACGAGATAAATCGCGCAGAAAAAACGAAACGCCTCTTCTCACATCACATCCCTACCGCGGGAAATGGAGGCATCAGGCAGATCAAGACGGTGAGCCCACAAGATCGGACCACCGCGCTCGGGGGGGAGGGAGAGAGAACTCACATCAGGATCAGGGCGTGCCGGGAGGACGCGAATCCCCGATCCGGAGCTTCCCTCCGCGTCCTTCGGAAGACAGATCGGAGCGCGGGTGGCTCAGATTCCTTCACCGGGTCAGCTCTTTTCCACCTCTGGGTTTCCCTCCCCTTGTGACCACGCGACGAGGAGCCGAAGCCGACCGAGGAAAGGAACAGGAGGGAGGGTGGAAGTGGGCGTGGCGAGGGAGACGGAGACCCGGAGCGAACCAGCGAGCGGGCGAGGTGGGGAGGGGGAGGGGGAGGGAGACAGGCGAGCGAGGAAGCCGAGAGAGCGCGAGAGACAGGGGAGGGAAAGAGGGAGGGGAAGGAGGCACACGAGGCGTGTGCTGTTTATTACCCACTCCGTCGATGGAAAAAACGTTGTTCCATGAATTACAGATAAAAATACCATGGCCTGTTTGGAAGCAGCAACTAAAGTTTAGCTGACTAATTTTAACTATTATGTATCTAAATATTCAGTTAATTAGTAGCTAAAAGGTCTCTCAACTAATAAAAAATAGCTAATCCTATTAGCTGGTCCAACCCAGCTAATACAATTAGCTAGCTAAACTTTAACCGGAGTGCTTCCAAACAGGGCCTATAAATATTTACAATATTAAATAAATATTATTAGATTAATTATAAAATATTTTTTATAATAAATTGAGTTAGTATTATAAATATAAATATTATTCACTGAAAAATTTATTAAAAATGAGCAAAACGGAGTACGGAGCAGGGAGTAGTACTCGGCTCCGGTCCACGGTGGGTGGGCGGTCGGGAGTTGACCATACCGTTCCGTTCCGTTACGTTTGGAGTACTGCTAGTACAGAAGCAGGAGGCGGGGTAGGGGGACCGACCAGCATAACGGCGTCAAGTGTTGCGCAGACTTCTTCTGACTGTGCGCCAGGCCGGGGCCCACCTTTCGTTTTCGGCTGGGGCGGCCCGGTGCCCGAGCCACAGAAGGCGGGTCGCCCCTTGGTTCGTTCCCATCGTGGCAGGGACAGCGAACAGGGAGCACGGGTGATAGCGGCAGCACGCGTAGGTTGCTGACGTGCACGTCAAGCCTAATCAGGTTTACGATAAACGTTTGTAAAGTACTCCTACAGTCCTACTACGAGGACAGAATACGTGCTTGACTTGTTATTCTGTGAGTGAGATGTGACCAGTGTTATAGAGTAATAGCCAAACAGTTTGAGTCAGTTGGTTAGTATTTCTTAGCGAAAAACTTATCATTTAAATTCAATATTTTTTTTACTTGAACGCACTTACATTTTTCTTGAATTTTATCAGAATTCAAATATACATCCTGTTCGGCTGGCTGGTCCAGCCAGCACCAGCCAGCCATTCAATAATGTTTTTCTCTCAGAACAATCAGCAAACCAGTCGTACCATACCAGCCAGCCGAACAGAGTAATAATATTCTCTCAGCAATAGGTGACGTACTCATCAATATCGTAGTGTCTTTAGTGATTTTTTCAATCTCAAAACATGTAGATGCTAAGTCCTTTAAAGGTGAGAAGCGAAGCTACTTAGTACTAGGAAGTGCAAATATGGTCCTCAAAATTGAAAAACAAGACTATAACTAAAATTTTATACACACACACTCGTATGACAAAAGTCCATACACCCACAAGGCTAACAAGTACAGTACGTAACAACTAGCTGACTAGTTTACCCACAAAAAAAAAACTAGCTGACTAGTTTTTTTTAATTAATTATTACTCCTCTTGTCTCGAAATAAATACACTTTCAGCATTCAAATTTTGTCTCACTTTTAAGTATGGGACCAACTAGTTTTAGTATATTTTCTATTTCTAGAATGCAATTTTTACAATGTTCAACATAGTTCCATAAGAGTAACGTTGAATTTCTCTAACAATATTAGTATTGTACTCCCTTCATGTTCCTAAATGAAGTTATGTTGAGGTTGTATTAAGTCAAACATTTAAAACTTTGACTACAAATAATTTCTTTTGGGTTGATTTTGTAAAAGTATATATATTGACTATATTTTATACATACTTTATAGAAAAATAGTTATCAAAGTAGTTTTTAATACCATGTCGATGTTCAAAACGACTTTTCTATGGACATGGAGGGAGTATTTCTTTTCGACGGACAAAGTAAGTTTTTGCCATACGAGCACTTAGAACCTAGAAAAGCACATGGTTTCTATGTTTATTAATTAGAATGCTAGCCGAGAAAATAGATGTCGTGGCACTATGATTAAGGAAGAGAATAGAGAAAATGATTTCTTAATAAAAAAAAACCATCCACGCGGGAAAGAGGTGCGATAGGTACGAGATGAGAAAGAGAAAAAAAAACATATGATTGGACAAAAGATTATTCTATAAAAACTCTCTATTTTATTAGGAACATGCTAGTAGTTTTTGTTTTTAGTATCTATACAAATTATTAGGCATATAGACATAGAAACTATCTTTAACTTCTAGCATTGTGAGTGCTGTGACTAACAAATCAACTCTAGTTCATCCAAACCTGAAGAACGCCGGCCAAGTTAACCCGATGCCGCATGAAGGGGATCGTTTTTTCTTTTGTACTTTGGAGTTTTGGATCTCAAGTAGTAGTCAAGTAGGAGTATTTGAACACGAGCTCGACTGCTTGCCGCTGGGAACAGATGGACACGCACGGTCCAGAACCGGAGCGCAGGTCAAGTTTTCTCGCGAGGTATTGTTCTGTTCAAAGTAATTTGTACCGTTTCACTGTGCTGACGGCGCAAGTAATCGCCGCAGGTTTTACGGTTTTACCGTGGCGCGAGGCTAGAGATCAACGCTGGTCAACGTTAACATTGGTGTTAACCTTTTTGCCTCTCCCGTTCCGGTGTTGCTTTCGGCTGCAGGTGCAGCTTTTTGTTTCGTCATCGATGCCGCCAACCTTTCTGCCGATGGCGTAAAAATAAATGCACGGCGCTGACGAGTTGCCCCGCTGCGCCTGCGCGGACGAGGTCGGCCGGCGCCCGGCGTGCAGACTGCAGACGATAGCAGGCGCGGGTGTGAAAAGACGCGCGCGCGCGCCTGGCCCCGACGCCGTCGTGCTCGGCGCTCACACGGCACAGACGCCATTAACAGCCGCAACCGAAAAGTTTCCTTTTTTTTTGGTTCCCCATGAACAGCCGCCATTAAAATGGACCGTTGCACGGAAGTCGCAATTAAAATAATTATTACTGTACTCGGATAATCGCGGAGCTGAGAACAAAAAAGCTCGGATCGGATCCAACTCCTCCTACTACTCAACCGAACCACCTCATGAAGTGAAGGTAGGACTAGCTGGCATCGCCGAAGCAGTTGGATGTGCGGTTGCGGTAGCACACGGGGACCTGTTGCAGCGTGACAACGAGAAGTCGAGAAGCCGCGCGGCCGGTGTACAGGTCGGCATCCGAGGTGGCCGAAACCAAGGTTGTTGTTGGGCTTCGGCGTAGGCGGTCTGTCCGCTAGCGTCTGCGTTTGGAGGAGCCGGCCCCCGCTAGCAGACGTGGCTTCTATGGCTATGGCTAGGGCGACACCGTGCGCTCGTGCCGCGTTTTTTTCGGTTGCGCTTGGAACGAGTCCATTTTATTTTGTATCCCGGCGATTAATTTGCGTGTCGTAGTGCTTTCCTTGTGCTGTCGGAGTAGACTAGTAGTATCAGTTCTTCGGATGGATACGGAAGAGCGAACGCGTTGCGTGGTAGAGCAGTGTTTTGAGTCGAGCACAAATGCATGACAAAGGGGTCGGTCGGTTGGTTGAGCGACTGATCCAAGATCCGGTTTCCTGCGACTCAGCTACTGGTATCTTGCACTTCAAAACCCAAGGATACTGAGACCACGTTTAAACACTGGTGCGTAAAATTTTATAGTATCACGCCGAATGTTATTACGGAATATTATATTATATGAGATGTTCGGATAAAAATTTAAAAATATCAAATTTCAGAACTCATCGGTAAACCGCGAGACGAATTTATTAAGTTTAATTAATCTATCATTAATATATGCTTTGCTAAATTATATATTATAATTACGTTTAAAAAATTTATCTCGCAAAAAGTCATAATCAGTACAATTATTTATTTTTTAATCTATATTAATATTCCATATATGTGTTCAAACTACGTTACAACTCTGCAACCATGCACGTCTCTGCTATTGGTATCTTGCGCTTAAAAAAAAAAAGCAGCCATTGTTTGTCTCCGGAAAAGAAGCAACCGCGCTACGGAACTGAATTCATCTTCCAGATAAAACGAAACGTAAATCATCAAGCGTCACCGTGTCACAATGTAACGATGATAGCGTTACACACTCGTCGAATGCTCCTTGTAACCGGCTGACTTGAATTTGCCGCTATCGATTAGGTTCGGTTTCCGGATGTCGCTGGTGTATGTCGTTCCAGTTTCGTTTCGTCGTCGTCGTCATCATCATTTATTTTGTCCGGAAGAGAAACTAGAGTAGGCTGTCCACGTCCGCACGAGGTGGCAGCCGCGATGTGCTCGTACGTGTCCTTCGAAGAAAGGGAAATAAATTGGGGGTGCACGGTGTAACTCATACGACCCCATCCTGATACATGACACGGGTACGTAGAAACGATCTGACGATTGGTTAGGATTTGAGAGCAGCATGCAAATATCCCGGTGGTTGCCATCTCCTGTGCTTGGTGGAGGGCTATCTCTCAGGTAGCCGTATGATTAGTTTTTTTACTACGTGTCAAGCATCCAATAAAAAAGTGTACAGGAGAAAGTATGGACCGGCCACGTCCACGTGGTAGCGCAGTCTAAATCTAAGCTGAGGTCCCTTATAATTTTTTTTTAATTACAGTTTCAGCGGGACGTGGACGGGACTGGACCCTAGCTGAAAATGAGTTCCCAACATAATTGTTCTGCAAACCAACAAACGAACATATTCAAGCGAATAGAGTTAAAATTTAGCTGGACTGAATTTTACAATTGAAATATTATGAGAAAAAAATATATTCTATAACTAGAAATAAACTAAACTTAACTCAAACAAACAGAGCACTTCTCGTAAAAAATGCAGTAGAGTCGGCCCATTGAATGCATGCGGTCCATGCCTCAAAGGCTCAAAACATTTAGAAAAAATAACTCGTTGGAACACCGTCGCTTTGTGGAGGTTTAACCTTTCAATTGAGTTTCATTGGCATTACGTATGTCGCCACATAGAAATATTCGATAACATGTCAGTGTATTTAAGAAAAAAGAGAAGAAATAGGTTTTATCTAGATGAAACTCTCTTGATACGATTACCAACTCTTCATGAGTTATGAAATTTAACGCGAATGAAACTTTAGGATGAAATAACCAGTAGCGGATCCAACTAAAATTCAACTGATGTCACAAGTAGTATACCATAGTTTAAGTTCACATAGGAGCATCAATTTGCAATACAAATCTCACAAAGTCAATGTTGTTATGTGATAGCAGTGAACAGGCTGGATCTGCCTCTGGAAATAACCACTCTTAATGTAAAGTTTTCATTCGAGTTTCATTTTATTCTACATGACGTGACAATCCTGAAAATAGTGCAATGAAATTCTTCACTGAGACTGACCTTAGGAGAAAAATACGCGGGCGAGCGCGTGCCACTGTGTTGGAGGCAATCCATGTACCGCACCCACTCCATGAACTGCCGCTCGATCATCTCCACGCACGTCGCGTTCACCGGGAACAGCGTGCACGGCAATGCAGGCTAAGAAGTAAGGCTGATCGCATCGGGTACGGGAAAGGAACCGCTACGGTACGCTGGAGGAGCGATTTACCGCAAAACGACCTGCAGCGCCGTCCGCTAGGTAGTACTGGGCACGAGCGAATACTTGAAGTTTAGCGCTATAGCGTTCCTCTGGTGTGCAGCACAGGACCCGAGACACTGCTGCCCCTGCACGCGAGAGGAGGGAAAAAAGTGGAGAGAGAGAGAGCACATGCACGGTGGGTCCCACTACTTTAACTAGCTAAAAAAATTGTGAGAGAGAGTGGAGAGGGAGGATGGTGGGTGTCGGTGCTAGTTTTGGCGGGGCTAACACCGGCTAGTAAATATGTGTTTTGTGGTTGAGACTACGGATGGTGTGCAAGGGGGAACACAGTGACTATACTGGTTCAGGCCAAGCAAGCCCTACGTCCAGTGGAGAGGAAAGTCGTGTTGCCTTACACCGAGGTACTTGTAGTAGGGGGTTACAAGCTAGGCGAGAGAGGGAAGCGCTCCCAAGTCTCTTGTGTGTGTCTAAGTGTTTACAAGTCGTTTGCTATGGGTACGTTTGTGTGGGTGAGAACTTAGAACTTCTCCGTCGTCCTCCTAAAGCTGGCCTTTGCTCTCCCTTTTATAGTCGCAAGGGAGAGGCACGGGCAGCTATGTATTTTACAGTGAGGAGTTGCTGTTCCCCGTTTGACTATGCAGCTACTGCCTTTTCTCCGCGTCTCCGGGGCATGGCTGTCGTGGTTCGCACGTCCTTGGTGAGTTCCAAGCCGGCAGCAGTCGTCGGATTACGACGTGCCGTAGGGTCACACCTATCGGCTATCTTTCCGTACGATGTGACAAGAGGATGAGTCACTTTAGGGCGTTGTCTCCCGAGGCTCGGGACTATGAAGGCGTGATGGGATTGAGCGGGGGATATCTCCCCTGGTCATATTTCCGGTCTTTGAACAGCTCTTCCCGAGGGTCAGGCGGGCCCGGATGGAAGGCGTGCTCGTCCTTTCGAGTGGACAGCGCAGTAGGCGCCTTTCCCGTTCTTGCGTAGCCCGTCGTCAGGCGCTTGGACTGTCACAGTCGGAGTTGATAGGTCCCGGCGGAAAACGGGGCGGCGCACCGTAGACCATACCGTGGAGGACAGGTGGTATGGCCGTCAGGGGCGTGCGAAGCACAGTCGCGTCGAGAGTCTGTCCTGACGGGACAGTGCTTGTAAAGTGGTCAGAGAGAGTATGGCCGTCAGGGGCGTGCGAAGCACAGTCGCGTCGAGAGTCTCTCCTGACGGGAGAGTGCTTGTAAAGTGGTCAGAGAGATCTCTTGTGGTTCAAGATTGCTCCGCTGACATCACCTGCGCCTTGGATGCCTTTGCGAGACTGCGCTCGAGGGGGATAGGGAAGCTCGGGCGAATCGGAGACTTGGGGCGCCGAGGGTGCCGCTCTCCCGAGGAGGCTGTCGGACGAATCGGAGACTTGGGCGCCGAGGATGCCGCTCTCCCGAGCTCTCCCGAGGAGGCTCGGGCTCTCCCGAGGAGGCTGTCGGGCGAATCGGAGACTTGGGCGCCGAGGAGGCCGCTCTCCCGAGCTCTCCCGAGGAGGCTCGGGCGAATCGGAGACTTGGGCGCCGAGGATGCCGCTCTCCCGAGCTCTCCCGAGCTGGTGCCGCTCTCCCGAGCTCTCCCGAGGAGGCTCGGGCGAATCGGAGACTTGGGCGCCGAGGAGGCCGCTCTCCCGAGCTCTCCCGAGGAGGCTCGGGCGAATCGGAGGTTTGGGCGCCGAGGACGCCGCTCTCCCGGGCTCTCCCGAGGAGGTTCGGGCGAATCGGAGGTTCGGGCGCCGAGGACGCCGCTCTCCCGTGCTCTCCCGAGGAGGCTCGGGCGAATCGGAGGTTTGGGCGCCGAGGACGCCGCTCTCCCGAGCTCTCCCGAGGAGGCTCGGGCGAATCGGAGACTTGGGCGCCGAGGATGCCGCTCTCCCGTGCTCTCCCGAGCTCTCCCGAGCAGGCTCGGGCGAATCGGAGGTTTGGGCGCCGAGGACGCCGCTCTCCCGAGCTCTCCCGAGGAGGCTGTCGGGCGAATCGGAGACTTGGGCGCCGAGGACGCCGCTCTCCCGTGCTCTCCCGAGCTCTCCCGAGGAGGCTGTCCTTAGTGGAATGATGTCGTGGGCCTCTGTAGACGCGGCCTTCGTGGGCTTTCACTGTCCTTACTTGGGCCAGGCCATGTTGGGAATGAGCGTTTTTGCATCGAAGTTGGGTACCCCTAACTTTGGTACCCGACAGTAGCCCCCAAGCCTGTGGCGGAGTGAAGGCACTCCTCCACAGGTTCACGCTGGTTCTTCCTGTCAAAAAAGATAAAGTGTGGGTTGTTTTTTCCGGGGGGTGCGCGTGAGCGCACCCGCCGGGTGTAGCCCCCGAGGCTTTGGAGGGATGATATATCCCTTCAAAGGCTTAGAATCGTGTTCGTTAGTCCTCGGGTGTTCTTCTATTTATTTAGGTGGGTTGTTTCCTTGGAAGCGGAGCCCCCGAGCCTCCCACCGTGTTGGGAGATCGTTCGGTGGTCTTTCCAAGGTGCACGGCAAGTTTCCGAGCCACCGTTTTCGTATCGAAGATCGATCGGGTTCTTCCCTGTCTTTTTTAATTCGACCTTCACGCTCTTTTTTCAGGAAGAGGAAGGTTTGATCCTGCTCGACTTCCCCGCTGGGGCACGAGTCGGCATTTCCGGTGAGCTACAAACGGGTTGGTCCAAGTGGAGGTCCGTGCCCTATTCGTTAAGGGTCGGCTAGTGGCCTGAGCACACTCCAATTATTTCCCGAGGGTCAGTTAGTGGATGTCGGGTCCCTTCGATGGGTCCCGAGGGCATGATGCCTCCCACGGAGGGATTCCACGTAACCGACTCGCTACTGGGACTTGGACACAGCATGGGATGTTCCTTGTGACGTTCCGGGCGTCGGGTTACTGGCCGTTTTCGTGACCCATCCACTAGCTGTCCCTAACTCGATTTCCCTGGGGCGACTGTTCGAGCCTTGGAGGGCCAGTCTTCGATCCTCTGGGAACGTAACGGGCGCCCGAGCCCGGGGTTTCTTCGTTGAGAAAACGTAGGTGGAATCGAGGCGCGCGGTTGTAATGATTCGGCTCACCTTTTGAGGCGCGAAGCCTGACGGACGCGACGGTTCGGCTCAGTCGAGGCGGTTTGCGTGCGCAGTGATGGCGGGTCTCTTCCAAGCCGAGGTCGAGCTCCCTCCTCTGAACCTGCCGTGAAGAAGAAGCGGACCATAGTGCCCTTATAAAAAGTAACCTTTATGATGAAAGTTGAGGACTTAGTATTTTTAGGGATGCCGTAGCCTCGGTGGTGTAAACAGAGCCAGAGCTGTGCCAGTCCGACCCGAGGGGTTCCCACTTTGTCGCGCACACAGCTAGGTATCTCAGAGAAGGCTCGAGTGAGATCGTTTTTTACTAAATTTCCCGAACGCCCGTCTCTCTTCTCGCACTCAGGCAAAATTCGCGAAATCTTTCTGGAGCGCAAGTTGACCCTCGGGCGGAGGGTGGTGAGTGGAGGTGCCGTAGCCTGGAGGCGTAGGCGATCTCACGGCTCAGCCAGCCCTGCCCTAAGAGTGTCCTTTTACTTCTTTGGATCTCGCAAGTTTTGCTATAGTGCAGAAAGGAGTTCGGCGCGGAATTTTCGAAAAAGCGATCGAAAAGGCGCAGAGAAAATTAGATCGTCGGTCCCCAAGCGTCCACCCCTCGTCCCGTACTTGAAAAACTCCATGAAATTGCCTCGAAGCGTAAGTCACCCATCGGACGGTGGGTGGTGAGTGGAGGTGCCGTAGCCCGGAGGCGTAGGCGGTCTCGCGGCTCGGCAGGCCATGCCCTAAGGGTGTTCTCTTGCCTGTTCGGGTTTCACGGATTTTTTCAAGAGTTCTAGAGAGGTTCAGACGTGAGGGAGGTTTCAGTTTAAATCTCAAAATTCGTGATAATTGAAGAACGCTTATTTATCGATTCCGAGACCACAAATATGAACAAAGCTTGGAAGCTTAAGGGTAACTGTGACTTAGCTGCTCGAGCTACCAGCGTTGCGCTGGTGATGATCGTAGAGGCGGTGTCTCGCGCGGGGGGCACCGGAATGGTCGGGTTGACGCGGATGCGCTTCCCCCGCCTAGTTCGGCAGGAGCGGCGCGTGGCGTTCCCTCTGTTTCCCTGAAACGGGTGGAGGTGTCGCCGGGGTCCCTTTCCCAGCCACCTGCTGGGCCGGGGTCGGGATGATGATGGCCCGGGGCTCAGGTTGGGCGGAGGTTCATCTCGAGGCCGAGGACAGTGGCCCGAACCGGAGCACCGCGCCAGCAGGAAGCGTAGTGACGTTGGCTGCCATTCGCAACCGGGATCAACACGCAAAAGGCCCCTACCTGGCGCGCCAACTGTCGGTGCTAGTTTTGGCGGGGCTAACACCGGCTAGTAAATATGTGTTTTGCGGTTGAGGCTACGGATGGTGTGCAAGGGGGAACACAGGGACTATACTGGTTCAGGCCAAGCAAGCCCTACGTCCAGTGGAGAGGAGAGTTGTGTTGCCTTGCACCGGGGTGCTTGTAGTAGGGGGTTACAAGCTAGGCGAGAGAGGGAAGCGCTCCCAGGTCTCTTGTGTGTGTCTAAGTGTTTACAAGTCGTTTGCTATGGGTACGTTTGTGTGGGTGAGAACTTAGAACTTCTCCGTTGTCCTCCTAAAGCTGGCCTTTGCTCTCCCTTTTATAGTCGCAAGGGAGAGGCAGGGGCAGCTACGTATTTTACAGTGAGGAGTTGCTGTTCCTTGTAAACACTTAGACACACACAAGAGACCTGGGAGCGCTTCCCTCTCTCGCCTAGCTTGTAACCCCCTACTACAAGCACCCCGGTGCAAGGCAACACAACTCTCCTCTCCACTGGACGTAGGGCTTGCTTGGCCTGAACCAGTATAGTCCCTGTGTTCCCCCTTGCACACCATCCGTAGCCTCAACCGCAAAACACATATTTACTAGCCGGTGTTAGCCCCGCCAAAACTAGCACCGACAGTTGGCGCGCCAGGTAGGGGCCTTTTGCGTGTTGATCCCGGTTGCGGATGGCAGCCAACGTCCCTGCGCTTCCTGCTGGCGCGGTGCTCCGGTTCGGGCCACTGTCCTCGGCCTCGAGATGAACCTCCGCCCAACCTGAGCCCCGGGCCATCATCATCCGGACCCCGGCCCAGCAGGTGGCTGTGAAAGGGACCCCGGCGACACCTCCACCCGTTTCAGGGAAACAGAGGGAACGCCACGCGCCGCTCCCGCCGAACTAGGCGGGGGAAGCGCATCCGCGTCAACCCGACCAATCCGGTGCCCCCCGCGCGAGACACCGCCTCTACGATCATCACCAGCGCAACGCTGGTAGCTCGAGCAGCTAAGTCACAGTTACCCTTAAGCTTCCAAGCTTTGTTCATATTTGTGGTCTCGGAATCGATAAATAAGCGTTCTTTAATTATCACGAATTTTGAGATTTAAACTGAAACCTCCCTTACGTCCGAACCTCTCCAGCACTCTCGAAAAAATCCATGAAACCCGAACAGGCAAGAGAACACCCTTTGGGCATGGCCGGCCGAGCCACGAGACCGCCTACGCCTCCGGGCTACGGCACCTCCACTCACCACCCACCGTCCGACGGGTGACTTACGTTTCGAGGCAATTTCATGGAGTTTTTCAAGTACGGGACGAGGGGTGGACGCTTGGGGACCGATGATCTAATTTTCTCTGCGCCTTTTCGATCGCTTTTTCGAAAATTTCGCGCCGAACTCCTTTCTGCACTCTAGCAAAACTTGCGAGATCCAAAGAAGTAAAAGGACACTCTTAGGGCAGGGCTGGCCGAGCCGTGAGATCGCCTACGCCTCCGGGCTATGGCACCTCCACTCACCACCCTCCGCCCGAGGGTCAACTTGCGCTCCAGAAAGATTTCGCGAATTTTGCCTGAGTGCGAGAAGAGAGACGGGCGTTCGGGAAATTTAGTAAAAAACGATCTCACTCGAGCCTTCTCTGAGATACCTAGCTGTGTGCACGACAAAGTGGGAACCCCTCGGGTCGGACTGGCACAGCTCTGGCTCTGTCTACACCACCGAGGCTACGGCATCCCTAAAAATGCTAAGTGCTCAACTTTCATCACAAAGGTTACTTTTTACAAGGGCACTATGGTCCGCTTCTTCTTCACGGCAGGTTCAGAGGAGGGAGCTCGACCTCGGCTTGGAAGAGACCCGCCATCACCGCGCACGCAAACCGCCTCGACTGAGCCGAACCGTTGCGTCTGTCAGGCTTCGCGCCTCAAAAGGTGAGCCGAATCATTACAACCGCGCGCCTCGATTCCACCTACGTTTTCTCAACGAAGAAACCCCGGGCTCGGGCGCCCGTTACGTTCCCAGGGGATCGAAGACTGGCCCTCCGAGGCTCGAACAGTCGCCCCAGGGAAATCGAGTTAGGGACAGCTAGTGGATGGGTCACGAAAACGGCCAGTATCCCGACGCCCGGAACGTCACAAGGAACATCCCATGCTGTGTCCAAGTCCCAGTAGCGAGTCGGTTACGTGGAATCCCTCCGTGGGAGGCATCATGCCCTCGGGACCCATCGAAGGGACCCGACATCCACTAACTGACCCTCGGGAAATAATTGGAGTGTGCTCAGGCCACTAGCCGACCCTTAACGAATAGGGCACGGACCTCCACTTGGACCAACCCGTTTGTAGCTCACCGGAAATGCCGACTCGTGCCCCAGCGGGGAAGTCGAGCAGGACCAAACCTTCCTCTTCCTGAAAAAAGAGCGTGAAGGTCGAATTAAAAAAGACAGGGAAGAACCCGATCGATCTCCGATACGAAAACGGTGGCTCGGAAACTTGCCGTGCACCTTGGAAAGACCACCGAACGATCTCCCAACACGGTGGGAGGCTCGGGGGCTCCGCTTCCAAGGAAACAACTCACCTAAATAAATAGAAGAACACCCGAGGACTAACGAACATGATTCTAAGCCTTTGAAGGGATATATCATCCCTCCAAAGCCTCGGGGGCTACACCCGGCGGGTGCGCTCGCGCGCACCCCCCGGAAAAAACAACCCACACTTTATCTTTTTTGACAGGAAGAACCAGCGTGAACCTGTGGAGGAGTGCCTTCCCTCCGCCACAGGCTCGGGGGCTACTGTCAGGTACCAAAGTTAGGGGTACCCAACTTCGATGCAAAAACGCTCATTCTCAACATGGCCTGGCCCAAGTAAGGCCAGTGGAAGCCCACGAAGGCCGCGTCTACAGAGGCCCACGACATCATTCCACTAAGGACAGCCTCCTCGGGAGAGCTCGGGAGAGCACGGGAGAGCGGCGTCCTCGGCGCCCAAGTCTCCGATTCGCCCGACAGCCTCCTCGGGAGAGCTCGGGAGAGCGGCGTCCTCGGCGCCCAAACCTCCGATTCGCCCGAGCCTGCTCGGGAGAGCTCGGGAGAGCACGGGAGAGCGGCATCCTCGGCGCCCAAGTCTCCGATTCGCCCGAGCCTCCTCGGGAGAGCTCGGGAGAGCGGCGTCCTCGGCGCCCAAACCTCCGATTCGCCCGAGCCTCCTCGGGAGAGCTCGGGAGAGCACGGGAGAGCGGCGTCCTCGGCGCCCAAACCTCCGATTCGCCCAAACCTCCTCGGGAGAGCCCGGGAGAGCGGCGTCCTCGGCGCCCAAACCTCCGATTCGCCCGAGCCTCCTCGGGAGAGCTCGGGAGAGCGGCCTCCTCGGCGCCCAAGTCTCCGATTCGCCCGAGCCTCCTCGGGAGAGCTCGGGAGAGCGGCACCAGCTCGGGAGAGCTCGGGAGAGCGGCATCCTCGGCGCCCAAGTCTCCGATTCGCCCGAGCCTCCTCGGGAGAGCTCGGGAGAGCGGCCTCCTCGGCGCCCAAGTCTCCGATTCGCCCGACAGCCTCCTCGGGAGAGCCCGAGCCTCCTCGGGAGAGCTCGGGAGAGCGGCATCCTCGGCGCCCAAGTCTCCGATTCGTCCGACAGCCTCCTCGGGAGAGCGGCACCCTCGGCGCCCCAAGTCTCCGATTCGCCCGAGCTTCCCTATCCCCCTCGAGCGTAGTCTCGCAAAGGCATCCAAGGCACAGGTGATGTCAGCGGAGCAATCTTGGACCACAAGAGATCTCTCTGACCACTTTACAAACACTCTCCCGTCAGGAGAGACTCTCGACGCGACTGTGCTTCGCACGCCCCTGACGGCCATACTCTCTCTGACCACTTTACAAGCACTGTCCCGTCAGGACAGACTCTCGACGCGACTGTGCTTCGCACGCCCCTGACGGCCATACCACCTGTCCTCCACGGTATGGTCTACGGTGCGCCGCCCCGTTTTCCGCCGGGACCTATCAACTCCGACTGTGACAGTCCAAGCGCCTGACGACGAGCTACGCAAGAACGGGAAAGGCGCCTACTGCGCTGTCCACTCGAAAGGACGAGCACGCCTTCCATCCGGGCCCGCCTGACCCTCGGGAAGAGCTGTTCAAAGACCGGAAATATGACCAGGGGAGATATCCCCCGCTCAATCCCATCACGCCTTCATAGTCCCGAGCCTCGGGAGACAACGCCCTAAAGTGACTCACCCTCTTGTCACATCGTACGGAAAGATAGCCGATAGGTGTGACCCTACGGCACGTCGTAATCCGACGACTGCTGCCGGCTTGGAACTCACCAAGGACGTGCGAACCACGACAGCCATGCCCCGGAGACGCGGAGAAAAGGCAGTAGCTGCATAGTCAAACGGGGAACAGCAACTCCTCACTGTAAAATACGTAGCTGCCCCTGCCTCTCCCTTGCGACTATAAAAGGGAGAGCAAAGGCCAGCTTTAGGAGGACGACGGAGAAGTTCTAAGTTCTCACCCACACAAACGTACCCATAGCAAACGACTTGTAAACACTTAGACACACACAAGAGACCTGGGAGCGCTTCCCTCTCTCGCCTAGCTTGTAACCCCCTACTACAAGCACCCCGGTGCAAGGCAACACGACTTTCCTCTCCACTGGACGTAGGGCTTGCTTGGCCTGAACCAGTATAGTCCCTGTGTTCCCCCTTGCACACCATCCGTAGCCTCAACCGCAAAACACATATTTACTAGCCGGTGTTAGCCCCGCCAAAACTAGCACCGACAGTGGGGAATAAAAAAATCGAAAAAGAAATATAGAGTAGAGATATAGAGTATGGATGGGTGCGGGAGAAAGTAGTATAGAGTAGAGAATCTCGATGAACAGGACGAAATATTCTTTTTAGAGGATGAATTTAGAGTACAACGAGTGCGGATAGCCTCAGAACCATCGATGTCGGCGTGCCTGGCCACTCCGCAACACGGATGGTTCGATGGAAAAATTTTCATCTGGTGAATATGGGTGTATGTTGCTACTCGCATCGAATGCGTACATTGTCATCTTTAGGTGTGAGTGACGGTAAAAAAGCATGGCAGAACAGGGTGTACTGCGTCGGTCCTGACTGATCAGGGCTCAAAAGTTTTATAATTTATTTATAGGCCGTGCTTAAAGGCAAGTGCGAAATCGGCGTCGGCGATCGCTGGCTTGGTGTGCAACCTTGCGAAGAAACATTGGTGTTAACAACGGCCAGCTTTTGTTGGCATGTATGCCATACGTCCATGAACTGATTGTTGGCGTGATTTATTTATATTTTTAAAAAAAATAGCAGGAGCTCTGCCTTTCTATTAAGTTTATGTACAAGTAAGAGTAGACAGACATAGAGCCAAACCCCACAAAAGGCTAGTCCACCCATGCAAACGCGACACGGTACACCACAGACGACCCACCTAACAACACCGGACCCGAGAGCGAGAGGCCACAACCAGGTCATCGATTGCCGAGCTCAAGCACCGAGAAGAGCAGCTCCGACTTTCGGTCTTGATCTCACGCCCCTCCAGCGACGATTGCCAAACCACTAAGCAGAATCCAGTCGTCGAAGATGGGGTTCGGCCCATGTCATCGTTGCCGAGCTACATTGATGCAGCAGCTCCGACTCCATGAAGCAAGTCCCGCCGTCGACGAATAGGTGCCGAGAGGTGAAGAGCATCCGTCGATGGAGACACCGTGGTCCGGACGAAAATCCGAGAACGACGCCTTCAGGAACGGCACGGCGCGCTAGCGCCATCGTCGTTCGTCCAAGGAAGGACCGGGTTTTCACCCGCGGAGAGATGCTAGGGGAATGCGACGCCCCCAACAAGAAAAGTGGCGCCCTCAAGCGTCACCGTCGCCAAGGCTTTCGCCCAAGGAGCCTGTTGGCAGATACTAACGCTATCAAAAGAATGTAGTCAAATCTATCCTCTAGCAATGGTAACAATACTTCTCAACGTAATCACGGGGGTTGTCAATCCCTATGCTCAAAGTATGTGGTTGTTGACACTTTTAACGTAGCTACTAGGAATAAAGGAATTTCTAGCAACGGCGCCAAAAATGCTATGGGTAGCTCTAAAGGATATGTGATGGGATTCTGCAAGCGCACAGAACTATCGTGTAGCACTTTACCTGAGAGTACGAGGTATCGAATTTATATTTTCCCATAAGAAGGCGGGGTTTTGTGATTCTAAGGATATGATAGTTAAGGATCTAGATATGGATAAATTAGGAAATAACCTTAGTAAGGATAAATCAATGAACTATAACTAAGGTGGAAACACACACTAGGTAGCTCTGGAGTTTTGGGGGAGAACTCTATCTCAGTAAAAGATCAAATGATTGTTATACCAAAGAGACTTCTATACTTGGGACACGCAAAGTCCTAAACTCGCCAGAGTTCGACTGATTAGGCACCGTACGTCCCGAAGTCCTACGCTTATACCGGATATTAGGCCAAACGTGGTAGAATACAGAGGATCCTAGGGCTGTAACCACCTAGCACCTACCACTACTATCCGTGGGCCTATCGGCACTCAAGGGTAAGTTATAGCCTAAGCACCTCGCTTAATCTATAAAACTTACTACTCTAACTCTGGCCAAGGAATTAGAGCACTCTAACCAAGCAACGAGCAAGTATAGAGCTACTTAAAGTAAAATAATAGTAAATGAAGAAGGGGATCTTTATTACTGATAAAAGTGAAGAACACCGCAGAGAAGGTCGCCGACAAGCCCGGCTCCACCACAGACTTCTTCGTTCTCCCAACTTCTCTCCAACACTCTACTCTCTAGTGTTTCTAGGTGTTCCCTAGCTGTGGTTCGACTTACAAGTGAGGATCCTACCCCTATTCATAGTGTAGGAGTGCACCAGGGGTACTTGTAGGCGTGCTGGAAGGCGGTGGCGCGAAGGAGGGGGCGGGCGCCCGGTTGGATGCACCGCTTTGCATCCAATGGCCGTCCTTGCTCCCCTATGGCAGTTTCATGGTCGGTTTGTGCCTTGGAAAGGCGGTTTGCAACCCCTGGGAGGATGACATGTGGGCCCTTCAATCCATGGCACTTCACTTGATCACCGTTGGATGAAAACCGACTTCAATTGATGGTGTAGATGGCTCCTGGACACCTTCCCTCGGATTGTGGACATGGCACTCAACTTTGACAGGGCGGGCACCCTGTTGATAGGGCCACCGGATCCCCGTGCCTTGTATCTGAGCCGTTGATGATGTTTCAAGTGCTATAGACCATTTGGGAGGTAGGCACACGGATCACTGAGGTGGCAAGTGCCATTTGGCACTTTGGACAGGGCGGGCGCCCCCCTTTGGCTCCCATGTGGCAGCTGAGGTGCTGAGGTGTCTTGCATGCTTTGGTTTTGCTTGATTTCACCATTTTTCCTGCATATACAACATTTCTCCAAGGACATGTGGAACTAGGTAGGTTTCAAGGTGGGTTCTTTGCATTTCATATGGTTTTACCTTGATTATGAGTGAAATGTTGACGGTAAAACAGGGTGTTAGTGACCGTCAACAAACTCCCTCAAGCTAACCTTTTGCTTGTCCTCAAGCAAAGACTTGATTTTAACATGACAATGTTGGATCACGAATTTCTTTAATGTAACAATTCACAAAGATTTTGCATACAAACCAACACTATTCTAGTATTGAGCATGATTCAGAAATTCATCTTATGTCTTAATTATATGGGACTTATAGCTTTTTCACCATGGGTTATGCAAAAACAGATTAGCATAGATAAGTAGATACTTCATCCCTTACTTTGGTAGAGTGAGACCATTTACTAGAGAGTTTTTATTCTTTTGAAAAAGAAAATCTTGCTTTGGTTCCTTTAAATGGCACTCTCAACCACTTCCTTAGTGTGATAGACCTCACAAAACTCAAAAAGAGCTTTTCATGTCTATCCTAAACTTATGTGGGGTTTATAGGATTGGGGCAAAGAATACTTGAACCGAATATATTGTAAGATTAGACTCTTAGATCACAGGGAGCAACAAGTCATAAAATATGATCAAGAAGTGCAAATGTAAATTATTTGGTATGCTCCTTGAGACTTATTCCTTTGCCTTAGACAGGGGAGAGTAAGGTTACTGAATACATAGTTTTTTAAAAAAATGAAGAAGGGATATGGGCACTTGCCCATGGGACATTTATCCTCTTTTGTTTTTCTTGAGCACTTGCTCTTTTTCTCTCTTTTTTCAGTAGCCTATACTCCCCATCTATCAAAAGGACAAAAGTTGATTGTGGTTGGTTGTCTCATTTGGTGTGTGGGGCATAGATGCATACTTCTAGTATAGAAGTAATACATAGACGGCGTGTGTACGTGATCTTGATCAAAGAATATGACTAGTTTCTCTACCTAGATCAAATAAGGTCTAACCAAGCTCAAAGCAGACAAGGGCTCTTCTTTTGGTGGTTTTAGTTGATTGTGAATGTATGGCTTGATGGTAGGTATTTAACTCTATAAAGAAACCATGACCAAGAATTTGAATTTTATAAATCAAAATCTCTAGTTGGTTCTCACTCATTCCTTAGATCAGATAAAAGTTCTACTTATACCAATTTTAATCTTGCAAGAGCATAACTTAGGTTATTAGCATGTGCAACCCACAATAGTATTTGACTTAAGATAAAATTCAAATATCACACTCAAAACATTCATAGCATGGATTGCATAACAAGATTTTGTAAATCATCATTGAGCAATTGTTCATAATTTCCAACAAAGACATAGCATATTATTTTTCTTCATCTTACTATTATTTTCATTTATTTATTGTTATGCAAGAACATTATAACTCATAGTAATTAAGAAACAGAGCTGGGGTTAGAAACCATACCTTGGCGAGAATGACGGCTCCCCCAAGCTAGCTTCTTCTTCAGGATCAGATTCTCCTCTTGGTCGAGTTGTTTCCTCTTTTGCATCTTATTATGATCACTAGGTTTTGCTTTTTATTCTACTTTCATTTATTGCTACTATGATAAACCAAATCTCTATTTTATTTTATTATAATAATAATAATTATTTTTTTATTTTTTTTATTTTTTTAAATCTCTCTTTTATCATGGTTTTAAATGCAGGGCATAAATTTAAACATGCTTCTAACATTTAATTGATTTAATGCATGAAGAAGGGAAATGTGCTAATGCAATAATTAAAGAGAGAGATAGAATACTTACTTCCATAGCTGTCCTTCCTCGGAAGGAGGTTCTTCCTCGATTGATGTCTTCTTCTCATCTTGTCCTTCTTTGACGATAGCGGGGTCCGGTGTAGAGGTTGTAGATGATAGTTCCCTCTTAACCGCATCTCTGTCTTTCTTATTTCTCCAGATTCTTGGTTTTCTCCTCCTCATGGATCGACTTTTATTTTCCTGCATGTTAGTTGCATGGTGCGGTAAACAAGATAAAATAAATCTTTCTTTCTTCCTATTTATATAGAAATCCATGCTACCACTAACAACAAATATGCATGCATTCACAGTATTCAAGAAAGGTCGGCCCAGAATGAGGGTAAGTTGTCCCTATTACCCATGTCTAAAATCATGAAATCGGCAGGCACAAAGTTGTTTCTTATTTTTACCAGAACATCACAAAATACTCCTTCTATGTAGCAAGTTGTTTGATCAGCTAATTGCACATATGCAGAAGTTGGTACTAGCTCAGTGTAAAACAACTTTTCATAATATTTTTTAGACATGATGTTAATGCTAGATCCTAGATCACATATAGCATTATGGAACTTTTGAGATTGAATAGAACAAGATATGACAGGGGTTTCAGGATCTCCCTTTTTAGTTGGAAAATTCCATCTATTTAGTTCATAGCCATTATAACTAATAGCAACAAGATTAGCAGATTCCATGGTTGTTTCAGGCTTTCCTAGTATTCTATCTTTTTCAAAAGATAGAATTGCAGCAGCTAGTTGTGCTAATTGGGTTTCAAGCATCTTATTGAAACTAAGTTGATTCTTAATTGCAGAAAAGAAATCATCCAATTTAGCATTTATGCTATCTAGCATCCTATCATTAGCATGAAGTTTCTTGTTTATACTACCAGTCATTCTACTTTGACTATAGACAAGATTTTTAAGAGAAGGGTAGTTATTACCTTGTTTGTTTGGACGTTGCGAAGAATTGAAAGTGTTACCTTAAGAATTAGAGCGCTGAGTCCATCCTTGATTCGAAGAACAAAAACTGTTGTCATTGTTGATGAAGTTGAGGTCTTCATGTGTCTCCAGACAATGGAGTCCAGAATGGCCAACTTCTCCACAGACTTCACACGTCATGTGAGTCTCCATGGCTTGCACGGTCTCAGGTATACGCATCCTCTCGCAATTTTCTAGCCTTTTGGCCAGTAGGTCCACTTTAGCTGCAATCATGTCAGCTTCCTTTAACGAATGCATACCTCGCTTGCGCGGTTGCAGACGTTCCTCGCTCCATCCTTGATTGGACACTATCTTCTCGATCAAAGCCTTAACATCTGAAACTTTAAAAGAAAAGAATGCTCCATCGGCGGCGGTATCTAGATGACTTCTATCAAAAGGGGTTAATCTATGGTAAAAGTTTTGGCTCAAAAGCCAATCCTCCATACCATGGTGTGGACAGACAGCGACATACTCTTGCATTCGTTCCCAAGTCCTCGGGAATCGATTCATCGGTTTGTTGTTGGAAACTAGAGATCTTATTGCGAAGAGCATTGGTCTTACTTAGAGGAAAGAATTTCACTAGGAAAGAGTTGGAACACTTTTCTCATGTGTCCACATCAGTTTGGTTCGTATAGAACCATCGCTTGGCTTTTCCTAACAGGGAGAAAGGAAAGAGTCGCAAACGAATTGCGTCTGGGGTTACTCCCTTAATGGTAAAGGTGCTGCATATCTCCAAGAAGTGTTGGAGGTGTGCATTAGCATCCTCGTGAGCTTTGCCACAAAATGGGATAGCTTGAACCATTATGATTAATGCGGGCTTTAACTCGAACTGAGTGTTCGCCTCGATGACACCAGGGCCTGTTGCTATATTAGCAGCCGAAGGTGCAGAGAATTCACGGATGGTTCTTTTGGCCATATTCGTGATTCTAAGGATAACTATCTAGACTTGACTCTATCAAAGGAATTCAACAGTTGCCTTCCCCGGCAACAGTGCTAAAAATGCTTGTTGACAGATACTAACGCTATCAAAAGAATGTAGCCAAATCTATCCTCTAGCAACGGTAACAATACTTCTCAACGCAATCACGGGGGTTGTCAATCCCTATGCTCAAAGTATGTGGTTGTTGACACTTCTAACGTAGCTATTAGGAATAAAGGAATTTCTAGCAATGGTGCCAAAAATGCTATGGGTAGCTCTAAAGGATAGGTGATGGGATTCTGCAAGCGCACACAACTATCGTGTAGCACTTTACCTTGAAAGTACGAGGTGTCGAATTTATATTTTCCCAAAGGAAGGTGGGGTTTTGTGATTCCAAGGATATGATAGTCAAGGATCTAGATATGGATAAATTGGGTAATAACCTTAGTAAGGATAAATCAATGAAGTATAACTAAGGTGAAAACACGCACTACGTAGCTCTGGAGTTTTGGGGGAGAACTCTATCTCAGTAAAAGATCAAATAATTGTTATATCAAAGAGACTTCTATACTTGGGACACGCAAAGTTCTAAACTCGCCGGGGTTCAACTGATTAGGCACCGTACGTCCCGAAGATGACATGTGGGCCGTTCAATCCATGGCACTTCACTTGATCACCGTTGGATGAAAACCGACTTCAATTGATGGTGTAGATGGCTCCTGGACACGTTCCCTCGGATTGTGCACGTGGCACTCAACTTTGACAGGACGGGCGCCCTGTTGATAGGGCCACCGGATCCCCGTGCCTTGTATCTGAGCCGTTGATGATGTTTCAACGTACCACAGACCATTTGGGAGGTAGGACACACGGATCAGTGAGGTGGCAAGTGCCATTTGGCACTTTGGACAGGGCGGGCGCCCCCTCTGGCTCTCATGTGGCAGCTGAGGTGCTGAGGTGTCTTGCCATACTTTGGTTTTGCTTGATTTCACCATTTTTCCTATATACACAACATTTCTCTCAGGACATGTGGAACTAGGTAAGTTTCAAGGTGGTTTCTTTGCATTTCATATAGTTTTACCTTGATTATGGGTGAAATGTTGACGGTAAAATAGGGTGTTAGCGACCGTCAACAGAGCTCCCCAGCACAAAACGCTAGGCCACGATGCCGGATCCTGAACATGCCGCCGCCACCGTCGTCCGAACCGTGCCGTCCCACAGAAACCCCTCCGGAGGGGCATCAAACGCGCCGGCTGCACACCGCAGCCGCATAGCTGCGTCGACTGCCACCCCCCTGGCCAGGCAACCTGTAGAAGCTGGCTTACCCTGTTGCGTGCGTCACCCTACCGCGCGCCGACTCCGCTGCTCGCTGCCGACGCCGGCACAAGCATTCGCCATCGACACTGCCGGGTCGTCGGTAGTCTCGAGGCGGATGCTCCACCACCACAGGCGCCGCCCCTGCCCTCGGGGGCCAAATCCAGAACCTGGCGCCCCGTGCTGACGCCGCCGCCTCCACCAGACTCGGCCACGGCCACCGGGCAGCCGGGCCGACCATGGCCATGACCGGCAATGGGGGCAGCTGGCCGCAGTCAGCCAGCTCCAGGCTCGCAGGTGGCGAAGGCGACCAGAGAAGAAGAAGAAGTACCGTCCTCCACCACCACACGAGCACCGGTAGCAACCGCCACGGCCGTCACCGCCCACCACCTCCAGCCGCCATGGCCGCTGCCGCCGCCCACCGCATCCCGGCTAGGGCGAGCCAGATCCGGCCGCCATGGAAGCAGATCTGGTCCGCCCGCGCCCGGATCCGGTCGCCCGGACGGCCAGCTGCGCTGCCGAGCCCAGAAAATGGAGGAGGGGGCAGCCGGGAAGGAGAGGGGCTCCGCCGCCGCCCCCATGTGCGAGCCAGGGCACCGGCCGGCGCCGGCGCTGCCACGGCAGCCACCCCCAGCCGAATCCCACGCCGGCCGGACAGGGGGCGGGTCCGCCAGCGCCGCCGCGCGCCACCGCGAAACGAGTGGAAGAGGGCCCCGCCGCCGCCATCCCGGTCAGCCGGCGGCCAACTCCGGTGGCGGCGCGGCGAGGGAGGGGGAGAGAAGGGCAGCGCGGCGAGGGTTTGGGGAGGGCCGCCCGTGTCGCCGGCGTGGGGGGACGACGCGGGGGCAGAGACCTGAGCTCTGTTTTTTTTTTCCTGTGGTTACCCTGGCGTGATATTTATTTATAGGCCGTGCTTAAAGGGAAGTGCGAAATCGGCGTCGGCGATCGCTGGCTTGGTGTGCAACCTTGCGAAGAAACATTGGTGTTTACGACGGCCAGCTTTTGTTGGCATGTATGCCATGCGTCCATGAACTGGTCGTTGGCGTTTGAATGTTCAGGCTTGTTCCTAGATTTCTCTCCTAGTTTTATAGGCCATTTTTTTTTTGTAGGAACTGACTTTCTTTGAGATCGGACCATTCGCCCAATTATGTAACTGACTGAAGAAAGTTTTGGGAGAGAAAGAAGACGGAGATGGCTCATTTTTTGCCTACTTTTTTTTGGGGGCAATGCATTATTTTATTTTTTAATTAGGCTCCATTTTTTATTTGAGGTTTGGTATGCAATTAATGGACCAAATCAAGCCCAGAAAAGTGCCTTTTCCTAAGGTCCATACGAATATACGATGCCTGATTCGTTTAAAAATAATAAGGCCCATATGAGCTCCGGCCCGCACATTAAAAAAAAAAGGGAGAGCATATTTTGTTTGGGCTAAAATACAGGTACGTAGAGGTAAATCTAACCGAAACGATTTTGGGGTTATTTTCGAGCGCACACTTGAAGGTAAGGGGGAGGAACAGCGGCAGCCATGGCGGAGGCGGAGAACATTGTGGTTAAGGAGAATATATGAATCAAAGCATTCATTTTTTGTAAAAAAGAGGTTTTCATTGATCTTTTGCTCAACATCATCATGTTTTATCTGCTAAATTTGCTTTTTCTCATTTTTGGTCGTCCTAAATTCAGCATGATCGATTTTCTTTGGTTGATTTTATATGCCAATGCAAAATTAATGGTCAGTTACTTTGTCACTTGAGATATGTCGTATTGATGATTTAACTGTCTTGTGTTGGCTATTCCAGACAAGTAAACGCACTATCCCCTTCGCTTTTATCCGAGGAGATGGTGCAATATTAGTTTCTCCGCCCTTGCAGACTCTAAAAGTTCCGGTGGGAGCATCCAGCAATGTTACCAGCACGTTTTTTTCCCTGATAAGCAAGCATCAAGTTTCTGCGATGTTACAGGTTTAGACAAGGGCATTGTACATTTGTACTTCAAAAATGACTCTGTATCTAAATCTGAATGAACCTCCGTAAAGTAATGCTAATGATATCTAGTATTGATCAGTCACGCCTGAAAGTTGTGGTATCGAGTTATTGACTGGTGGGTGCGCAGGTTTCTCCTCGCTGTCCTGTCCTGGCATTTGCAGAAGGGTCTGCCGTTATCGTAGAACTGACCGTTGTATAGTAATTTATGTAACCCTGGGTTATGTTGTTAGTCTCGCTAATGAGATCACTTGCCACTCGCAAACAATTGGATGTAGCAAGGCTAATAACATCTTGCAGCCTGTTCTTTTGACTGAAAATAAGCGCTGATTTCGGCTCGTCCTGATTTGTTGTGAGAGAAAAATACTATTTCGTGGCTGAAAATAAGCGCTGATTGATCAAAAGAACAAGCTGTTGTACTAAATTCTGTTTTGTCTTAACGAAATACAGGTACACACCCGTTCGTGAAAAAATTGACTGGTAGGTGCTGAGGCTCTTCACAAGGGGAATCCTGTGATTCTGATTCATGCGAGTATTCCGACGCACTGGAGTTGGCGCTGATTCAGCGCGAGTATTCCGGTCCGTGTCCCTTTAGTCTCAATTTGGCCAATCGGACTAGGAATTCGGGAAACTCTTTAGTCCCGGTTGATCAACCGGGACTAAAAGCCTCATGAAACTAAAAAAAATAAAATATCCCATACACTGCGTCTTATCACCCCTACCTTCCACACCACATGTGACTTAAAATATGATGTTTTCCTTTTGAACTAACCCGTAAATCACCTTTTAATACCGGTTGGTGTTCCCAACCAGGACTAAAAGGGCCTCTATTCCCGGTTGAAAACACCAATCAGAATTAAAAAGTCTATTTTTAGTCTGAGTTGGTGTTATCAACCTGAACTAAAAGATCCATGACTTTAGTCCCGAAAAAAATAATATCGAGACTAGCTAAAACGGACGTGGTCAAAAGTATTTTCTCTATTAGTGGTGACACTGTCGGTACAACCAGTTCCAAAGTTGACGTCGGTGGACAGGGCAACCGCCATTGGCACGAAAAGCGGTACTACGAACATGTGTTTCAGACTTTGTTCCACCATCTTTTCTTTTCCTTTCTTTATTATTATGCTTTTTTTTTTGAAAACATACCTGCATTACTGAGTAAGGAATACGTACACCGACACGTACAAATACAAATACAGAGAAGGATACATGGGTAGCTGTGATAGCCATCTTGCACAAAGGCCCCTAAGGAAAGAAAATATTGCATTAAGGTCCCTGGCCCTTGAGCTTTCCTGAAACCGCCAGAAGACGCAATCGCCCGCCGCCGTGAAGCCGTCGCCAGCCACCGTCGTGGAAGAAAGCGCCCTGGCCACCGAAGAACTGGAGGAGCCCCATCGCGCGGAGGCTTTGAAGAGCCGCAGTAGTCACCCGACGCGGACGCCAGGATCTAAGCACCGTGGAAGACACATCGGCCGGGGACACACCCCGAGCGCCTCCAATCCGGGACCGGAGCTCGCCGTCGACCGCATCGCCGGAGAATCGAGCTCGATCCGCCCTCCATCATGCCGCAACACCCACAGCCGCCACTGCATCCTTGACACAAGACGCGTCACGAGCACCGCCGCTCCGCCGCAACGACGAAACAGCGGCCGACGCCGACTCCTACACCACCTCACAGGCCTCCCTGCCGTCACTGGAGCAGGCGTCGGCGAGGTGGACGAAGACCCGGAGGACCTTATTCCTCCAACGCATCGCCGCCGCCTCCACCAAACATGCGCCGCCGGGGACCCTAACCCCAATACAGGTAACTACTCTACACCGCCGGCTGAGGCCACGCGATTCCCCACCCATCCGAGGCTCCCAGGGCCGCCGGAGGCGGACGAAATCGGTGGCCTCGCCGGCTGGAGGACGGAATCACCTCCCTGTCGCCTCTCTCTACTGTAGCCCTAGGGAGGGGAACGGGGAGATCATTGATTGGGCTAGGAATGGAAGCACATTATGCTTATTATTATTTAAACTAAGTGCGGATCATGACATGTTCATGCGCATCACGATATCAAAAGGCTTCCAACAGCGTAGTAGATGCCAGTACTACTACTGCTGGTATTTCGAGAGCATCAGGACTGGAAGACATGCTGCTCGTTCAGAACGGCGTTCCCCTGTTAGCTGTTAACCGTATGAGGTTTGACCGTGAGACCTGTGGGTTGTGTTCGCATGCGCCTCCGCATTTCGGGGTGACCAGCCGCGCTGGCAGTGACGCCGTTGATTGACTGACGCGCGAAGCGACGAAGTTTCCAACGCCAGCGCGGCACCGCATCGGCACCGGCGCACCCAGACCCCACGTGCCGCCTACGCCTCCGCCGCGTCGACCAGCCCCCACACACCTGGCTAGCCACACCTCCCCCACCACCACCAGTCCACCACGCACCGGCACCGCTCCGGCCTCCCCTTCCCTATATATGGGCGCGGGCCGCTGCAATGTTTGCCGTGTCGTCCCACATTCCCAATCACCCCAGCAGCTAGCGTTAAGCCGTTAACCACCCAGTTCGCCGAGACCGCGCGCGCGACGTGAGAGACGATCTGTTCTGCGGCGGAAAAATGAGCCAGGAGAACGGGGCCACCAACACCAACGGCGGGCGCGCCGAGGAGCAGGAGCAGGAGCAGGACGTGATGGAGGTGGAGCCCAAGCGCCGGGCGCCGCGGCTCAACGAGCGGATCCTCTCGTCGCTGTCGCGGAGGTCCGTCGCCGCGCACCCATGGCACGACCTCGAGATTGGTACGTGAGCCCCGTCGTCGTCGTCGTCTCTCTCTCTCTCTCTCGCCAACGCATCTGTAATCGTGGCTCGATCGGAGGCCGGCCTTCTCCAATTCGAGGATATACAGCTGCTAACCGACGACCGTGCGTGCTTTCAATTTGCAGGTCCTGAAGCTCCGGCCGTCTTCAACGTCGTAAGTACTACTACCTGAATCCCATTCGTTCAGCAACCAAAGCTGCAATGCAACCTGCAAATCGAGAGATCATATCGATCTGGAGCGTGTCTGAATGTCTGATCCGGCTCCGGCGTGCAGGTCGTGGAGATCACCAAGGGGAGCAAGGTGAAGTACGAGCTGGACAAGAAGACGGGGCTCATCAAGGTGGACCGGGTCCTCTACTCCTCCGTCGTCTACCCTCACAACTACGGCTTCATCCCCCGGACGCTCTGCGAGGACAACGACCCCATGGACGTCCTCGTCCTCATGCAGGTGCCCGTGCCTCACCTCATCCATCGCTGTCAATTCAATTGCTGCCATCATCATATTTCCTTCTTTCAAATAACATCTATGGTCTGCATGCATTGCCCTCATTTGCATCCAGGAACCAGTCCTTTCCGGCGCCTTCCTCCGCGCCAGGGCCATCGGCCTCATGCCTATGATAGACCAGGTAGGAATGGCTGCTGCAGATTGATGAACAATCTCCACCTTGCAGCTAGCATAATTCGATTTCCAGTTGCAACATTATTCGCACCGATCTGTTCTTACCAAACTATGTTGGAACAGGGAGAGAAGGACGACAAGATCATCGCCGTCTGCGCCGACGATCCCGAGTACCGCCACTACAACGACATCAGCGAGCTCTCTCCTCACCGCCTCCAGGAGATCCGCCGCTTCTTCGAAGACTGTATGCTTTAATTAGTTTGCTGCCTCACTGCTCCACACTCGCTAAATTCCCGTGTCGTGGTCCTTGTTGGACGCTCCCTTCAACTCAGTCGTGTGGTAATTTCTTGCCCAAATCTCTTCTTCCAGACAAGAAGAACGAGAACAAGGAGGTGGCCGTCAACGACTTCCTGCCCGCCGCAGCTGCCCGCGAAGCCATCCAGTACTCCATGTAAGTTCTTGTCATTTACCTTGAGGATGACAACATGAAAAAAGACCTGTACCTGGAACTCTGGATTCGTGTTGACATGATCTTGGTGCTTTGTGCAGGGACCTGTACGGTCAGTACATTATGCAGACCCTGCGGCGGTAGAGCGAGCGTGCCCCCATTTTATTCTATCTCCCTACCAGCAAGCTGAAACAAATCGCATTTGGGATCTGATGATGGATAGCCAAGTCACATGAGTTGTCAAGCTTGTCGACCAATCTTCCCAGCGAGATTTTATTAGCCTGTATCTTCCCTTATTAGTCTTTTGGAATTTGTCCACAGTGTGGTTTGATCTATGTACTCCTCTACATTTTCACTGAACGAATCAATAAAACTTAGTATGACTATTTTAATGTTCGGAAATGGTCCCACCCACCATGCACTCATCGCACTTCTCCCAACCGCCCTGTGTTCCTTCACAGGTCACGCCACGTCTGTCTCAGTCACCTGCGCCGCTCGCTCCCTCGCCGTCCATCCCTCCACATTGTTCTCCCCGCGCATGACCACTATGACACACATGCTAGGTGGCGTAGAGGAGGACGACGGAGGCAGATTTCCGGTGAGCCGCCCCTCCCTCGCTATAATTCTTTTTCCTCACTCTGCAACCTCCATCCAACCTGAAGAGGAGGGGCGACAACACAGCTTCTGCGCCTCTCTCCTACTACCGACGTCCTCCACCATTAGGAGCCCCCAATGCCCGCAAATCGGGCGCCCATGGTGCTCTAATACACCGGCGGCTCATTCGTCTACGTCAACATTTTCTTCCCCTAACTCCGGTGGCTCCTTCCCCCACACAAGCCGTCCTCCTCCCCTACCCTGGTGGCGTCCCTCTCCTACACCGGCGTCCTCCACCACTGGAAGCCCTCAATGTCCGCAGATTCATGTGGCCATGGTGCTCCCCGTGCTATGTTCCATCTTTGTCCCACATATGTTGTAGCTGTATAGTTTAATTGTTTCAAACATTTTAGAGGTACGTTGCATTTGAATTATATGGATGTTGCAAAAATAGATCGGTTGATAGTGTACATGTTATATAAGTTACAATTATTTGAGATTCATGTTGTAATAGTATGCTTTCGAATGTTTCAAGTATTTTTCATCGGTATGTTTCATCTATGTTTCTGGATGTATGTTGCAATTGGATTTATCTGTATATTGCATATGTTTCACACATATATTGCATGAATTTCATTCGGACATTACGATGGGTAGCAATAGTTTTCAAGTGTGTTTCAGATGCATTTCTCAAGTGTTTCAGTAAGCACGTTTCAAGTGTCTCAATAGCCATCAGATGTATATTACGACTGTTGTATTTGGATGTTTCAAAGGTAGATCCAGGGTTGCATCTCTCATCTCCCATCTTCTGTTACATCTTCTCTCCAGGAGCTAGAGCATCCATACGTTGTTCGCACATTGTGCTAGGGGCCAGGTGGTCGAGTGCACAATGAGGCAGCAGAGAGCAGAATGGGTGTGGGTCACATGTTGGCATATAGGGCCGTGAAAGTGTGGGTGGGGAGCGTAGGGTGTGTGGGGCATTGTGCGTTGGGAGAGGAACAAAAGCATGGCGTGCGGAGTGGGGCGCGCAGTGGTTGGGGCGCATCTTTAGTAGCGCAGGTGTGAGTGTCCGGACGTCCGGGCGGAAGCAACGCCCGACATTGACTCCGCTCGGACATCCGGACATACACCTGTGTCTCTATTTCCATGCGTAGCGAGCGGATGGCACGAGGCTCAGCTTGTTGTGGGGCCACTATGCGAACTTCGCACCGCCATCGACCGACCAGGGCTGCTACCTTTGTGAGCATCCATGCATGCACTCGTCTGGTAGGGTTTCCCCACCGCGACCTGCTGCGAGCCCGTGACCATATGAAGGGAAGGGAAAGGAGGAGAGGGAGTGGGGAGGGCAAGGCATGCCGTGCAAGGCAGACAGGAGCCATAGCTCTACATAGATCGCTGTCCGTCAAAGACACCGATGCCATTGCAATATACGTAACACCCGATCTATTTTTGAAACATCCAGATGAAACATTTACAACAAATGTATGAAGAAAGCTTAAACAATTAAAACATGTGTGTAAATGCATTTGTAACATGTGCAACACTAAGATCTACTTTTTAAGATCTACTTTTTAAACATTCAAATAAATATATTTGCATCATACGTCCTGAAGACAGACGAAACACTTAAAACATGCGTATATAGTCATTTGCAACATGTGCACTTCAAGATATACTTTTGAAACATCTAAATGAAACATGTGCATCAAATGTTTGAAACACCTGAGACACTTGAATAGCCTTGCAACATGCTTCTTTTGTCACTGTAACATATGCAACATTTCTGATATATTTTTACAGCATCCATATAAAACACTTGAAACAAAAAGTGTGTCGTTGCATTGAATCGGCTGCTGGTAATGAAGAGGTGAAGGAGACGAGGACAGGAGTGGACAAGGCTTCCGTAAGGGAAGATGAGCGGTGGGCTTCTTAATGAGATGTGGGTGAGTGGTGGACATCTTTAATAGGACGTGGTCTAACGTCCTATTTGTTCGGACGTCTAACTAGTAGCATTACTGTTATCGTTTTGTTGACCTACTTCTGGCTCTACATATTTGCATATTGCTGATGGGTTGATGCCAAATGGCAGAGAGACTGAAGGAACCGAGTTTCAACTAGTGCTGGATAGTTTACCTATTCTTGTTGGATGTCTTGGTTGTGAAGTTTGAGCTCCCTCTATCTACAATACCATGCAATTCTTGTTTTTTAGAGTCAAACAATTGAACGTTAATTAATAAGTACCATTAGCTTAGTTAATATATATATTTTTAGAAAACTTCATTAGAGACTCAAATGTCAATACTATTCATTACAAATTTAATATAACTTAGCACAATTGTATAGTTGCATTATTTTATGGATGGTGAGAGTTTTTACTCTACCTTGTATATGAACTATCGCTTGATATTTGTTTAGTTTTTCTGTATCGCTGTACACTAGCAACTACTTCTAAGATGTCAAGGCAGCAACTATACTGCTACCAACTTCTTCAGATGTCAGGGCAGCAACTATACTGCTACCAACCTGTTCAGATGTCAGGGCAGCAACTATACTGCTACCAACCTCTTCAGATGTCAGGGAGTAATCCAAGTCCTTATTTTCCGAAAAACAAAGCCAATTCTCAAAAGAAACAGTCAACGGATTCTCTGATCACTGCTTTGCTGCATCTTGGGCAACGCTCCTCGCGCTCGCACGGATGCTAATGCTGTAAACTTCTACGCTTCTCTTAATGAACACTTGTCAATGTGCTAAAAAAATAGTCTAGCAGCAATGCACTAGATTAATGTAAGGACGGTTGGAGCATCATCACAAATCTGATGATTAAATAGGACATCCAAAGCCAGGAAGCAAGCATAGCTGCACATTTTATTTTTTATTTTTTTTAACACGCAGGAGAGCTGCGTATCATTGTATTAGTAGAAGAAGAAAAGAGTCTTACATAGACCCAAACACACTCACAAACCTACACATCCACACACCTTCACACCTTCTCTGTTTTCAAGAAATTCAGCGCCTGAATATAGGATCACAACGACCTAGAAGCCCCCAGCAGTGAGCAAGGCTAGGCCCTTAGCTCCTGCCATACACCACCCATGAGCATCTTGCCAGGCTAAACTCAAGGCTGAGGTAATGCTTGGTGCAGCTCCACTGAAGACACAATCATTTCGATGCTTCCAAATACTCCAGGCGCCAAGAATGACGATAGAATTCAGGCCTTCCCTTGCATCACTAGTAATAGTTGTTTCTACTTTTTCCCACCAATCATCTCAACTGGAGTCAGAAGACTGAGGCGCAAGAGAAGACAGTCCAACTCGCTGCAAGAGGGAGAACCAAAACTGCCTGGCAAACACGCACCCAATCAGGAGGTGTTGAATAGTTTCCTGATCCTGGTCACAGAGCAGGCAGTTAGCTGGATGGGGAAGCCCTCGCCGAACAAGCCTATCGGCCGTCCAGCACCGGTTATGTGCAACCAGCCACATAAAAAATCTACACAGCCCATGTCTTCCAAATTCTCTCATATGGTCTGAAATAGATGGCGCCCTGGAAAAGTGCATCATATGCAGACTTTGCCGTGTATTCTCCTGTAGTTGAAAGCCTCCAAATGTGTTTGTCCTGTATAGCTTCTTGTAACTCGACACGAGAAACTGCATCCCAAAGAACCAGAAACTCCATCAATGATTCTACCGAAAGTTCACCCTAGATATCTTCCAACCACTTCTCATCAGTCAGAGGCTCTCTCACTGTACGCCTGCTTGTCCTTCTCTTGGAGACCAGAAAAAAGATTTTAGCGCTAACTCTTTGATGTTTTTCTCAGCAAGCCACCTATCCTTCCAGAACAGGGTGTTAGCTCCATTCCCAACTTCGGTGATCACAGCCATCGAGAGTAGACTTTCTACCTCATTGCAAACTTGCAGTGGCAAACTTGCCCAGGGCTTATTGGGTTCAGATTTTTTTAGCCATGGCCACCTAGCTCTGAGCGCAAAACCTAGAGATTTCAGGTCCGAAACTCCCTAGCCCTCCAAGCTCTTTGGAGCGGCAGACCTTGGGCCAGGCAATTAGGCAATGTCCTCCATTTGCATCTTTTCTGCCCTTCCAAATAAATGCTCTCCGGATTTTATCAATTGCCATTAATAGCCCACGGCGGTAGCTCAAATGCCATAACCAAATAGACCAATATTCCTGTCAGGACATGTTGCACCTGTACTACCCTCCCTGCCTTTGTCATCATATCAGCTTTCCAATGCGGCAATTGGTTTGCTATTTTATCAATGATGGGCTGGATTTGGTCCTTGGTTAGCTTCTTGATGGAGAGGGGTAAACCAAGGTATTTGCAAGGAAATTCCTGGATCCCACAAGGTAGCAAACTCTGAATAACGGCCAGATTTTCTTCAGAGCAATGAATTGGCAGCACATTACTTTTCTGTACATTTGTCTTGAGACCCGAGGCTTCCCCAAAAAGCTGTAGCAATCCCAAGGTCAGTGTGATATCTGCTGCTGCTGGTTGAAGGAAGAGAACTACATCATCAGCATATAACGAAATTCTGTGTTGGATTGTTCTTCTTGACAGAGGTTGCAAAAGTCCCTCCTCATCCGCTCTTATGACCATCTTGTTTAGCACATCCATTACCAAGATAAAAAGCATTGGAGAGAGAGGGTCTCCCTGACGAAGCCCTCTCTTATGATGAATAGTCTCCCCAGGGATGTCATTGAGGAGGACCTGAGTAGAAGAAGAAGCAAGCAGCCCACATAACAAATCACACCATCGAACACCAAAGCCTAGCTTCCGAACAGGAATGACCAATTCACCGAGTCAAAAGCCTTTGTGATATCCAATTTGAGGAGTATTCTTGGCTGTTTTTGCGAGTGTAAAAAGCGCACTGTCTGCTGTACCAACATAAAGTTGTCCTTGAAATAAATAAACTGCACAAGTAATATGTCTTCACAACTTCCTCTTTACGTCAATCAAATTTGCATCAAGGAATCACGAAAGCATGTTAAAATTGTGGAGAGCATAAGACTGTATTTACTATTGAGCTGTACCGTGTCCGGCGCCGTAGACCATAGAGTAGGATTTTAAGTAGAAGGCAAGAACATAATAAATATTTGATCAATATAATTACAATGTAGATATCCACCCGGTAAATTATGCGCGTGTCCTGAGGCAGAAAGATAAAGTAGTGCTTTTTTGTACAACTTTTTTTATTATAATTTAAAGATAAAGCAGTTGACTGTGAAGCGTACAGTGCTTTGATCTCTGCGTGTGTCCTCAGACAGAAAGATCAAGCATTGTTTGACTCTGAAGCGTACAGTGCTTTGAGCTCCTTCAACGTCATCGTAGCTCCCTAGGAATACTGGGGATCTGTCGTGAAGTTTAGCGGGAGCAAGTTCAAGGGCCTGCATTGTAAATATAGAAGGAGCGTTTTCAGTTATGACATGCCCATCTACTGGTAAAAATGTGGGCTATTAAAATAGTGTTTCTTTTCTCAATGATTTCTACTTCTAGGTTGAAAATTGAGCTAATATCTCAGGCTGATGTGATATTTGTAGCATCGAGATTTTTCAGTTGGAAACTGGGATCTGAGAAAAAGAACTGAAACACACCCGTTGTTTTCCTGTGAAAGCCTGACCTCCGGCTTGTTCCATCAGGAATGACATCGGGAAGACTTCATACAGAACACTGAAATTTCACATAGCACCAAATTGAAGATAGGAAGTTAGACACTTAACTACAGTTCTGGGAGTAGTAAGGAAAAGACACTGTTAGCTTTGGTATACCGTAGTTTTCCGTTTGGACTCTTGTGGTCTGCTGGGTACAAAAATATACCCCCATATAGCAAGGTACGATGGACATCAGCAACCATACTGTAAGCCATTCACAAGAACCATAACAGCATAAATTCAACCATTTTAGTTAAAAAAAAAAGAAAGAACAAGTAGATACCAATAGCTTGAGCCCTTTTGTTCTTAAGAAAACTTCAGACACTCGGTTCATAACTGTAGAAGAAAGCAAACTGTGGAATACTGATGAGAATGAGCAGTGAATCACCTTCCAATATATCTCAAGGATCTTGGCGGTGAACCATCCTGAGGATATTTGCATTTCTCCACAAATCTGAAATGGCATGAAATTCAGCTTGACATCTTATGAAATTACAGCAACTTTGTACACAAATGAGCCCTCATACTTTGCTGTAGGCCCATCCCAGTTTTTGGCATTCCCTTCATTGACTGAATAAATCTTCCCTTTCTTTGGTATCTGCACAAGAAAAGATGCACGAATGTCACAACCAAACTCAAGTATTATTTTGTTACATTAACTAGGAGTATCAATCAACCAGGAAACAAAAGGACTGCAACATTTTTTTATCATTATATTAACCTTGATATTTGGATGAGTCAAAATGAACTCTCCAAGGGAAGGATCAAGAGTGAAACCATTGACTCCATTCCCCGTGCTCAACACAAGCTGCCACAATTAATAACGGCAGTCAGTATAGGAAGACGAGTCGAAGTGAATTGTCTGGCGGTAAAATGGATCTGGCATAGATAAATTACCGTGCATGAACTCCCATACATGCAATAGCCAGCAGCAAGCATGTTTGTTCCAGGCTGCAGTACATCCTCCAAAGTCACGTTGTCCTTATCTTTGATCATGTAAATCCCAAAGATCTGTAGAGCAGAACAGAAATTAACATATGTATCGATGGTAAGAGATTCGAAGATGGTAGTGTTAAAACCCCTAAAGTGACTTATCAGAGTAAGTTGATCGTGTTTTAAATTGACTATCAGAGTAGGGAGCCAAGTAAGATCAATTTTGCACTTGCAGATGTAAAGCCAGAAAGGTTAACATGATCATATAATTGGAATTCAGATCGATCAGTATATCCTTTTGTCTCCTGCTCTCGTTTGACTCATTTGCCAGTACAGATCACAGGTGGGCACAAAAATCTGAAAGTCAGAATGGCACATACTGTTCCGATGGAGACACCACAGTCGATGTTGGAGGAGCCATCCAGCGGATCAAAACAAACGCAGTACCTGAACAGAAATAAAACTAATGCACGTCACGATCAGGGAAAGCGACAGTATGACGCTGTGGAGCTTACAAGTCATCAGATGAAGGGTGGTGGCAGAATTCACGAACTTTCCGCGGAGGGCCGGGTCGACGAAGATGGCCTCCTCGTTCTCTTCAGATACAAGGACACACTGCACGCAAGCGCAAAGTCAATGTCTATCTAAAGTTCAGAACTGAAGTGCAGAAAAAATTAAAAAAAGTAGACGACTCGTGTTCTTTAATGTACGATAAACATGCATGGGGAACGTGTGCGGACGTGTAGGAGAGTGCATTACGGTGCGGCCGCTGCTGACGAGCGCCTTGACAAAGACTTCGTTGGACAGGACATCCAGCTTCTTTTGCTCCTCACCCTGCAGTTTTGCTCTTGAATGTCAACGAGAGCAAGTGACATTAAAAATCATGTATGTATTGAAGAGCAAGACCAATCTATCTAGTATAAGAAGAGAGCACAGTGATTATTGTTTTAAATCTTCCGCAAGCTGTCGCTATAGCCTTTCGAGGCCAAGTGTCGCTACTTCTATTCATGTACATTTTAGCCGCTAAATCTCGTTAGTAACTTGTTTAAGATATACTGTTAAAGGCCTTAGTCCGATATTTAAAACACTGACAGTGATTGATGATGCTTCAGCTAGATCAACTCTTCAGATACAGCTAAAAAAAAAAAAGTCCATCTGAGGAGCGAGCCTCGGGCCCACCGTCAGGGGCTCAAGTCGAGATCAGTAGCAGTAACTTCAGAGCAGAGTATACGCGTGTCTGCACACGAAAGGCGCGGAGCGGATGGGTGATCGGGGCAAGCGTGTGGTGGTGGGTGCTTGCCTGGACGTTGGTCTCTCCGGCGAGGCCGATGAGCTTGGCGAGGCCGGCCTTGTTGACGGCGGAGGCGACGAACTTGCAGCCGAGGACGATGTGGGAGAGGAGGATGGTGAAGTCGCCCCGGGACTCCGGGTGCCGGCTCTGCTCGTTCAGCACGTGCCGCGTGATCGTCATCAGGTCCGTCCGCTGCGCCTCCGCCGCGTGGTCCATCTTCTTCGCCTCCGCCGCCGCCCGCTCCTAGCTGATCGGCTGGCTGATGGTCAGACCCCTCCGCCTTGTACACCCGCCTGATGAGCCCGGGCTGTGGGTATTTGGACTGTGTTGGGGGAGCGAGGTGAGGGTGAAGCTCTGGGAGGAACCGAGGGATCGGCACGGCAGGTGAGTGACGATGGGCTCGACGGGGGAGGGGGCTGGCGGTGTCGGGTGCGCTCGTGTGACGGCCGGAGCGGAGCGGCAAGACGGCGCCGTTTCTCGCGGTGCGAGTTGGCAAGTTGTTGGGAGTAGGGACGTGGGAGCTGCGCGGCCTGCGGATGATCTTGAGTGCTTGAAATAGGCGCCGGGGCGTCGGTGCAAGGGCAGGGCGGAGGACGGTGGATGGGGGAATGCGATGGCGGGTGCGGTGCGGGTTCCACGTCTGCGTCGCATGGGTGCGGATATCTACAGCAATATATGAGGTGAGGCTGACCTGGTGCAGTGGGCGGTGGCGCGGCGCGGGTCAAGGAAGCTAACGTGCCCGAGAAAACAGGGTAAGGCCAACTGGGCTGGGTGTGTATTCACGGCTGGATGATTCGCCGTAGCCTGTGATGCCGGAGTGTGTTGTGTTCCTGTGTGGACGAGGCCATTTCATCTGTACTGCTATACTACTGTGCTGATTCAGCTGGCAATTGGCACACGGGACACACCACCTCGCGCTTGGCATGGCAGCGACGGCGGAACGAGACAGTTTTATGCGAGCCCTATCCGCGGGGGTGGCAAAAGGCTTGCTTTTCCTCCTCCATGCCGTTAGATTCGGTGTCCCTGCTGGGTCCATTTGCCTTTTCCATGCACGCACCAAACAAGATTCTGTTCGGGAATCGTCACTTGATACAACAACGGTGTGGGTGAATCGAGCGGACTCCTGTTGTTAACACCTGGTTTCGATCAATAGGCTAACTTTTCTAGGGATTTAGCGCGATATCAGAAGTCAATCCTGCTCGATGAGGACAGTCCACATCTATGGTTTGTTCAGCAGGAATAGAAATATGATGATGCAAAAGGCTCTTTCAGTCACTATATAGATTAAAGTAACAAATCCGACCAGAAATTATTCCTGGAGTCTAATTCCCAAGAAGCGAACGGGGCCTTAAGCGGCTGCTGCAGGCAATGGTGGATCTTGTAGGTAGAAGAAATGTTTTAACCATGTCTGATCAACTATTTAAAATAAAACAACTTCATTATGGCTAAAATTCCTTTAGGATTCCTACGGTTTTCCTATGACCTATCCAAACAACCATTCCATCAAATCTATATAGGTCTTGTAAGGGACCTCGATGTCGGCCTAGAGGGAGGGTGAATAGGCCTGTAAAAATTCAGCTCAAACTGATGTCAGAACTAAGGGCGGCACTGCCTCCCTATGAGGGCGGCACTTGCCGCACTGCGAAATATGATCGGCTGCAGACCAAACTTGGTGAAGATGTTCCTGAGGTGTCCAGCACCGTTCCTGCAAAATTTCTGCTCAAACGGAAATAAAAACACAGGGCGGCACTGCCTCCCTATGAGGGCGGCACTGCCTCACTTGCGAAACAGAGAATCTTACAGAGAAGAATATATGGATAGAAAGAGCTCAACAAGTAGTTTCTTATCCTCCAGTAGCAACAACGTTCACAGTTCGAAGACTGGAAACCACAGCTTGAGCTCATGAGAACGGATCGAGCAACCATAGCACAAACTCAACAACACAACTAAGTGGACAGCACACAAGGATTTAACCCGTAGTTCAGCTCGCCACCCAGGCTTGCCTACGTCCACGATGTTGAGGTACGCCACTAAGGCTTGGGCTTGCCACCAAGGGTTGCCTCTCCCTCGTTCTCAAGTCAAGAGAGTAAACTCTTGAAGTGAGGGATGATATCTTAGCTGCAAGAGAGTCTTACAAACCTCCCTAGGCCGCCACAAAGAGTTGGCAAGCTCTAGGGCGACGCCTAGCCGGCTAGGAGCAAAGCTCCAAGGGTATGGAACTCAAGAATGCCGGCCAAACGTGAACCAAGTGCTCTCTAACTTTGGGAAGCAGTAGATCTGACCTTCAATCGAAGTTTGCTGCCTTTTCTCTCAAGTTTTGCTGCTTGGAATGGTGGATCCACTTGAGAGGGGAGGAGCAACAATGGAGGAGAGAGAGGGAGACTTCTTTTTCTGTTCTAAATCGGGCGTGTGGTGTGGGAAAGAAGAAGTGACCGTTAGGAGGAAGAAAAGTAGTATTTATATGCTGTCGTCCAATGGTCGGTTAAAGTGCGGCACTGCCGCCCTTTAAGTGCGGCACTGTCGCACAGGAAATATCCAGCGAAATAAAGTGCGGTTTGTTTTGCTGGATTTTTCAGAGTGTAAGGATGGTATTTCTAGAATATGAGCACTTGGTTCAGCACTTGGACAGGTGTCCTTTAGAAACCCCCTTGATAGTATGGCATACCTATACTCAAGATAAAGAGAATGAAACCGATTTAATCACTTGAGTCTTCAATGTCTTCATATACCATTTCTTCTCAATATCACTTCATAAGGGGTTGCAATCATCCTTGTCTCATCTCTTCGAGCAAGCACACCTAGAGCATGTGACTTGAACCATTTCAACATATGTGAGTTCGATTCATGGCTTCAAGTCACTTCTACTAATGATTTGATCCTCAACACAATATGACTCCTCTTAGCTTGATTAGTTACTCGACTCAATGCAAGTACTCTCTTCTTCAACTTAGCTATGGTACCTCGGTCTAAACTATTGCTTACCCTTCACCTTCGCTTAGTCCCTCGAAGCCCTTTCCTTGCTATCTTCACCTTATCAAGCTATACTCGAGTCACATCATATTAAGCATCCATTGAAAACCATTTCTTCAATATTATGATCCTTACTTGAATATCTTCTAGATATGAATGTTGAGATCAATCAAGCTTCACATAGAGTGATATATATGAATCAACATCAAAGTAGTCAAGCCAATTCACGATTCCTTATATCCTCTTTATTTTGACTTGACTTTCCAAACACTTGCTTCAATCCTTGATCAAAGCTCGTCCATTACCAAACCCTTCTTGTTCATGAAAAGTAAGCCATTATTGAGACCAATCTAAAACCATCAACTTATATCTCATTTTCATTTGCCAAATATGCCTGCTTTATCATGATGCTATGATATCCCACCATATAAGCCATTTCATTCAATTCCATTTGCATTGTTGTCTTTTGTTTGAACTATAATGTCTTCATGATCTTCCAATACAACAATACACAATATTGGCTTTCATTGAACAATATATATAATACCATCAAGTTTGCCTTCTTGTTAAACCTTGAGCACACTTAGCAAACTTTGTTAGACCTTTAATTGTGTTGTCATTCAATTCACCAAAACCCACTAAAGGGCTAGATGCACTTTCAATCTCCCTCTTTTTGGTGATTGATGACAACACAATTAAAGCTTACAAGAGATTGATAAATAAGGTTTTGAATCCTATGATATAGTGAGGTCCCCCTAAATGTGTGCATTGAAATGAATTCAAACTTTAGCCTCAAATGCCAAATGCACATATTTACGGAAGAGTGTGGTGCAAGGTGTCAACATGATAAACGTGATGCTTATGACAGTTCATGCACACAAGGGTTTGCTGGTCCAGCAGAGGGCGGCACTGCCGCACCCACAGGGCGGCATTGCCGCACTTGCCAGCACAGCACAGGTCAAGTCAAGCACCACTCAAGGCAAGAATGTCACACACTAGCACAAACAGTCCTTATTCATAGCATCAATTTAAACTATCCTTGCACACACCAAACAAATTTAAAAAATCTTATATGCCTCTCCTTTACCCCTTTAAAACCACGTATCAATCTCTCCTCACACTTTCTCCCCCTTTGGCATTAATCTCCAAAAAGGATCTCTTCGCCGAGAGGAAGAAATGATGGTAGACAAGTGCGAACAAGAAGTAGGTAAAAGTTTAGCATATAGGACCTTTCTCCAAAGTTTTCTACCAATCAAAGTATGCAATCATTTAAGTCAAGATTTTTGAGAGGTTAGTATATTTGGCTCATACTTCACTTAGATGACATTTTTGAGATTAACTCATGCCATCATCACAAGAAGTATCAAACAAATATCTAAAGAACTCTCTTATTGTCATCACAAGAACAAACTCATGATGTGACTCCAAGTATTGCATACACGTGCACACACTAGCATGTAAGGGCCTAAATGCGCAAAGGTAGTACAAGAGTTCATGGAATGATGTACCTTTGTTCTAAGCCTCACATTCTCCATCATGATAATGAATTTTGAATTTAGTGCTTTGATGGGTGTAGTGCTTTATGCAAGAATGATTCCATCTATGCTCATCTTTCTTCATCATCATTATCTTCAAGAGATATCACAAACTTGTGCTTGATCTCAATTGAAAGTCCATTGCTAGCTCTTGTTGCCATTTTGAGATACCACTTGAAGTCATACTTCATACACTAAAGTTAAGATTGTCCACCAATACTAATTGAAATATGATCTTCAAAGTCTTGACACCAATTAAAATATAATTCTGAGATCTTTGAGCCATGGGTGTAGGACCTCCCCCTAAATATATGAATAGGGATTTGAATTCCCAATTTTGGTTTAAGATGCCAAGATCCACATTTTAGTGAAGTATGGGTACTCCCCTTACATCCATGCCTACTGTGGAGTGCTGCATAAGGTGTCATAATGAATGTAAGTGATGCATATGACAGATTAGGCACAGCAACAAGTTGCTGCAGCAGCAGGGTGCGGCACTGCCGCACTCACTTCCACAGTCCTAATCGAGATGATCTTCACAGGTTGATGTCAAGTGCAGTGTATACTTGTATCTCATAGTGTCACCTGAGAATACTTTCATGGACAAGAGAGCATCAAATAGCACAAGCTAGAGTTTCACAATTAGTGACCATTTTGGATATGGAAGGCATATAGATCACTAATTGCAAAACCTCATAACATAGACTAAATTTTCCCTTTTTGGTAGTGCATACATATGTATATTTGGAAGGCAAGAACATATGCACTTTTGGCCAATTAAGTCTAAACAAGGGAACTTAAGCTATATTATGGAGAGTAGCTACTCAAGAGATAGAATTGCAACCCAAATGAAATATGAGAGATAACATTACCAATTTGGATTGAGTTAATGTAGCATACTCATGAGAAACTCATTCTCACTAAGAGACTATACAAATTCACACCACCAAGGTAGAGAGATCACCACATATATTTTCATGACCATCATAAGGGATATTTCAATTATTTAAATAGCCATAGTTCTCATTTGATGAAATGTGGTGAAATTGAGCTCTTGTGATCATCCAAGTTCCATATTAGCCTCCTAGTTCTTTCTTTTACCTAAAACAACTCACATAGAGAACAAAAGGTAAAATTCATAAAATTTGTAAATTGTGAACTAGGAGTTACCACTTTTGTGGATAGGGTCTTGGGTGATCAATGAGTTGAATCCATGTGCACATGATGAGCTCTAGAGAGGAGAAATAGCAATGAAAGTCCAGTTCTTCAATTAGTTTTTCCAACTCATTTTAATCTGATTCCACTAATAAAGGATTGGGGCATTCAACATTAAACTAGGAGCACTTGATTTATAAAGATCAAGACCTCCTAGAATAACTGAGAACCACCTAGAAAATCCAAAGGAACCATTCAACCTCTTTTGGTGTTCTCCTTTCTTCTAAGTATGAGACTACTCAACATGAACTTGAAAGCAGTCATTAGTCCCACAAGACAGGCTAAACTCCCCCTTATTCATCTTCATGCTCCTTCTATGCAGCAATATGGAACCAAATGAGAGACTGTACACGAGAAACATAGATGGACATCTTGAAAATCAGTTTTAACAAGTGAGAGGACTTAGATCATGAGCTTGAAAGCTGGGCTGGGCAGTCCTGTCCCAGGCAGTGCGGCACTGCCGCACCCAGTTGCTTTGCAAGCTCATGGCCTAATTCTTCTCACTTATTAACTCTGCTCCCAAGCTGTCTTCTATGCTTTGTGTAGTCTCAGAAGCATGGTTCAACAATGAAAAGCTTGGTTCCATGCCATGGATTTGAATAGGACACCACAAATCCATAACATTTGAACCAACACTACATAGATCAAGAATAATTGGGGTTTCATCTTGCTTCTGCCTTTTACTTCCATCACCAACTTGAGAGCCAACTGAATCTTGTTGTTTCAATGCAATCCAATTCCATTCAGTGAGTTTTCAGATTCTGTCCTCCTCGGAGAAAAATTCATATCTCCCAACCTGCAAGCCCAATATGCATGAAATTTGGTAGACATGTTCATCTATGAGTCCTATAACTTCTGGCAAAATTTCAGGTCATTTGGACTCCGTTTGGTTAGTCAAATCATTTTTCTACCAAAACTGCTCAAGTCTGAAACTGATAGAATTCAACTCAAACTGATTTTCTTTTGAACCAATCATCATGCCAACTATACAGCAACAAGTTCTATATGTGTATATCATGCTCACCAAGTTTCAACCCAATTAATCAACATTTGAATCTCCAAATCCATGGTTGATGGCAGCTAACTCAGAATTTCAATTTTCTGGACAGATTTGATAGTTTTCGGTTCTTTTCTTCTTCGTGTCCAATCTTGAGGTGAATTTGGCTGAGAATAATCACAAGATGTTGTTTCCATTCAGTCCTCTTATCAATTCTTGCATTCTTGTGAATTCTTTCATTATAGATTATCCAATTCAACTTCAAACTTGATTGCATTTAAATCTGATTTCTTTGCCTTTCTAGCAACCACATCTTGCTTTACGTGAAGAGCAACCAATAAGATTGTGATTGATTCAGTTTTACAAGTGCAGCCCCTTCTTATGATTTTCTATGAAATCTCAAAAGCAAGAGGCATTAGTAATACAAGCACTAGTTTCTCATTTTGTAACCCTTTATGTGTAGAAGGCAGGTGAGTCACCAAAATGAACAAACCTCATAGCATGGACTAAATCTCCCTTAATGTCTCATGCACACACTTTTGAGTGGAATGGAATGTAAATGTGCATGGTTGGCCAATTAAGTCCAAAGGATAGATTTAAGCCATATTATTGTGAGTGGATAACATAGATAAATTAATTCCAAATTAATTAGAGATAGAATACATCACATGGTTTGGATTGATAACCTTTACATATTGGCACACTCCATTTGAGAAACACATTCTCATTTAGTGAGACTACACATATCACTTAGAGAAAAGTTAGTTTCACAACACTAGTCATGGAGTGAATTCCTTTGATAAGTGCTCTAAGTATTCGAATTTCTCACATAGCACTCTATTCACTTAAGAACTTGGAATATCACTCTATGTCTAGGTCATGGCAACAAAAGGATAATCAAATTTAACTATGCCAAGAGATACTCACAACCATTAGAACATGTAGATGGCCATAAGATAAGAATGTGAATTTGGCAATCTACCATATGAAAGAGTTCCATCAAGTAGAGGCTTCTTGAATTGTGAATAATAAGCCCCTCTACTTTACTTGAGCTTGATTCTTCATTCTTGGCACTTGTATCCTCCAATTTGAGCCCAGTTTTCAAATCCTTCAAACCAACTCACAATATGCATGGATGAACATAAATTTGCTTCATCTTGAAATTCTTGGTTTGAAGTCCACAAAGGAAACTCAAATCATATATGTTGCTTGGTGTGGATGATCAATTCAATTCCAATCATACTTTTCTTTCATGACCAGCAACCAATGGATATCCTCAAGTGCCCTCTTTCCCTAAGTGGCTACACAAGACATAAATGAGTAAAGTTTGAATATAACATGCACTTGAGATTTAGTTGTTACCACCCTTCTTGAACATAATGGATGAGGTGGTGTCTTCATCTTCATATTGCTCATATATAGGTTGTAGGTTCAACCCTCGCAGTAGAGTAGAATCAGCTGCTGCAAAGGTAGGAGGGGCAGCACTGCCGCCCTTTGGTGCGGCACTGTCGCCCTGCTGATTTCTGTAGGGGTGTGCTGCACTTCTTTATGGAGTATGTCAGCGGAAATTGGTTCAGCAGCAACTTGAGAATCCTCCTCTTCTATGACTTGGATTTCTTGTGGTCTAATAACGCCAACAGCCATTTGCTTGAATGCCTTGCGAGGTGGTTTCTCATTTCCTACAACATGATGAAGATCTTGCTCTACTAGAGAGCCATTAAAAGCATCATATGGTAAATGGTTCATTTAAACTTAAGGCACTCTTGCCACTCCTAATAATTCACAAACACACACATATTTGTGAACTACTAGTGACTACACAAGTCAAGCGGCTAGCTAGCAAGGAATAGGTACTGGTTACCGAGGTGAGTTGAAGTTAGAAATATATCCATCAATTTGCCTTTGGGTCAATCTTCAGAGAATAGTCAACATGAACAAGATTAATAGCTTGAGATGATATTTTTAATAAACTTACTCAAGCACCCCAAAGCTTCATACCACCTTCAAGTACCTACAACACTCATTTAGGCACAATTTGGTACCCGTACTATGATGGGCCCATCAAGATTAGTCACAATAGACTTAGGTACCCAAATGGCCTTTGTGCTAGTATGTAGTGAACCAATCACCGTTCTAGCACAAGTGTCATTTTTTGTTCTCCTAAACATATTTGAATCAATTAATGAGTTGTGCTTAAGAGTGTTACCCACGGGACAATCCTTACTTAGATGTCCCTTTCCTCTGCAAGTGTAGCATAATGTCGCACCCAATAGGCTGGGCTGCTCGCCTTCATAGAAAGGCGACCGGGCCTAGATTAGATGTTCGCCTTTTTATAGAATAGAATAAGGATAAAATTGATTGAACCAACTTATGTGCGCCCAGAGATCAATCACACACATAAGTGACAAATTACATAGTACCATCACAAGGTTTAATATATAATGAATAATATCACAGAGTCTTTACATAATTATCAGCGAAATATATATAACTCTCTCGCGGAAACTCCAATCCACAGGGAATAGTTGACTGGTGAACACAATCCTATTAATCCTCAGAAGAATCCTCATAGTCATCTGTTACCCATCCGGGATTTTTATCCAAGTATAAAAAATAAAGCAAGCGTAAGTACATGTCGTACTCAACAAGAATAGCACGGGTTTATGAGGCTCAAATAAGGCATGACACTGGTTGACAGCGGTTGCTTTTAGTTGATCATGTTTTAGCAATTGAGTAGCATCAAATAAAATAATCCAAGGGACAAGGTCACATGATCATATAAACATGATAATTAATATGGAATAAACATCAATAGAAACTTCAAATAAATTAAAATTCAATTAGTTAAATTCCTGTAAGACATCCAAGCCCGCTCGTAACCGTGAGCGCGGCTAATATATCAGTTTTACACTCTGCAGAGGTTGCACACTTTCACCATGAGTCGTGATTCCCATGTGTCGGGGTTTGCAAGGCCCACGCTACACTGTCAAGGTGCATAACAGGGTCTCACTATGAAGTCTTTCAAAAGGCTCTCTAACAAGTTACTAATCAATCCGGGCGCAATGGCAAGGGGCGGTAGAGCCCTCCTTCCAAGTGTGAAAGGTCCTAAATGGTTAGAGGGGGGGTGAATAGCCTATAAAAATCTACAAACAACACTACACAAGCCGATTAGTAACAATAGCAAGCTTTGCAAAGCACTAGCTCTAAACTATACTATGCAAGCCAACTAGACAAGTATACTACACTATGATCTCTAGTTCACACTCAAAGACTATGTTACTACTTTACACTACTCTTAAGTGAGCAACTAACTAACAAGCTACACAAGAGAGAAATACACAAATGTAAAGAGTAAAGGTGATTTCAATACCGCCGGTGAAGAGAAGATATGAAGTCCAATATAACCAATCAATCACATATAAGGGAAATCCTCGGTAGAGAGATGACACAAGATTTTTTACCGAGGTTCACTTGCTTGCCGGCAAGCTAGTCCTCGTTGTAGCGATACACCCACTTGGAGGTTCACGCGCTAATTGGCATCACACGCCAAACCCTTCTCAAGGGTGCCGCACAACCAACACAAGATGGGGATCCACCAAGCTACGAGCAATCCACTAAAGATGCCTTTCGCGATCTCCCGCGGGGATAGGCTCAAGAACCCCTCACAACTTCACCGATCGGAGGCGGAGACAATCACCAACTCCCCTCAACGATCCTCGCAGCTCCAAGCCGTCTAGGAGTCGGCAAACTCCAAGAGTAACAAGAGAAACCGCTGCGAATCACCACTACCAAGTGCCTCTAGATGATCTCTATCAATGCAATGCACTTGATGCTCTCCAAACTCACCAAATGATGAACACAATCAAGTAGGATGAGTGAGAGTGGAGTGGGAAGGCTCACAAGTGTGTTATGATGTTTAGGAGTGCCAAGAGCTGCTCCCCAAACCGGCCAAGTGACTATTTATAAGCCACACACAAAGAACTAGCCGTTTTCATTTCTCTGCGTACCGTCGGACTGTCCGACGGCCAGAGCGTCGGACTAATCCGCACGGTCCGACGCCTCGGATGAATGCCACGTGTTACTAGCCGTTTGAAGTCGAACGTTGGATCACAACGGCTATTTCCTCGCGCCAAAACGAACCGTCGGACGGTGGGTCATCGGACTAACACCCGCGGTCCGACGCCCACTGCCACTGCACCGTCGGACTGAAACTACACAGCGCGTCGGACTAACGAACGCGGCCGTCCGACGCTTCCAGAGAGCTCCCCGAGCCCTGAAAACCGTCGGACGTTGGTCCGACGCTCACCGTCGGACTAAAGCTGAGAGTTCGACGCTCTCAGAGCTCGCCACGTGTCATCTCTCGCACGATCTGCACCGTCGGACGCTTCGACTAATGGTCCGACGCTCAGAGACTAAGCGTCCGACGCTCACAGCAGTGTTAGCCGTCGGACCGAAGACATTGGTCCGACGCTCTGAAACTCTACGGTCCGACGCTCTGTTTTCTCAGGATTTTCACTCAAACCTTTCACCCTTTGTTCCCATGTGCTAACACCAATTGTTCTACACCTTGTGCACGTGTGTTAGCCTTTTCAAAAGAGTTTTCCAGGGGTTTGTTAGTGTCACTAGCATCTATATGCATATGCAATGATTATGAACACCTAGTGGCACTTGATAACCATATTTCATCAACGATTTCGCCCCTCTTGATAGTACGGCTATCTATCCTGAATGTGATCACTCCCTCTATGGAGTCTTGATCACCAAAACCAAAAGAGCTCCTATTGGTTATACCTTTGCCTTGAGCTCCCGGTTTCTTATCAACTTCCTTCTCATCTCTTGATGGACCTTGTGGACACCTATGATGATGGACTTATACCATTTGCATGGATGCCGTCAATAAGGCTTTCTCCTTTGTTGATGGGCTTACACCATTTTCATGGACGCCGTCATTGCCCTTCACTTGTGTCCTCCACCGACCCGGTCCTTTGCTCCATCTTGCCATTTGCTAATCAATTCTCATGAAACACTTAGAGCAATCGTTAGCAAACTAGGTTTCATCAATTACCCAAAACCAAACATGGGCTTTCAATCTCCCCCTTTTTGGTAATTGATGACAACCTTCACAAAGATATGAAATGAAAACCAAGTTTGCACTTTGGTAGTATTAGCTCCCCCTACATATGTGATTCCTTGTGTTTGGTTCAATTTTTCACATATGCATGAATTTGAAAGTTTGGGTGAGCTACTACTATCAAATGATGCTAAGGTATATAGAATGGACCTTTGAAGCGTGATACCATCGGAGTTGCGGAAATATACCATCCTTAGCACCATTGTTTACTAGTCATGCATCACAAACTCAACATACCTCGTGAGATCAACATTTAAGTAAAAGAGGTACTTTGTATGACATATAAGTCCTATGCATGCTAGTTTGTCAAATCACCATTCAAATCCTATTTCTAATCATTTCATCAATTCAAACAAGTATAGGAATTGAAGTTTTGACTATGCAACATTTCATATGTTAATGCATACACAAATGCAACAGCTTATTAATGAGCTTGCTCCCCCTACTTGTGTGCTTTCAAATTTTTTAATTGACCCCTTTCCTTTCTTATCTTTGTGACTTTCTTCTCCCCCTTTGTCAACAATCACCAAAAATGGTGTAAATTATGGGAATATCAAGTCAATAAATGGGGTTTAGTTCATTTACACATTGGTTCAATCTAGATCACTTGCCTAGAATATGTAACTAAGTTTGATCCAAGGACAAGCTTCTTCACACCTTACTAGTAGGGTTATCTTGACCATGTGAAGTTACACATCATGAGCTCATGTTCTAGATTTAACACTAGGTTTGCAAGCCCATCAATATGTCATATGCTACCACTTGATCATACAAGCAAAAAGAACAAAAGTGGTACCATATATACATGAAAGCATTTGATTTTTCATGAATGAGCCTATAAGATGCATTTCATGTCTACATGAACTAGACAAATCCTTATCAAAGTATGAATGCCATGTCAACCAATTTTACCTTGCTTTAGTCGAAGGAGGGGCATGTCATATAATGTAGGATGCGTTTCACTTCATGTTGGAGTAGTCTAGTATGTTTAGCTCATTTCTCAATTTGCAAAATCTTGACTCATCAAGTGGCTTGGTAAAGATATCCGCTAATTGATCTTCGGTGCCAACACTTTCAATTGCAATATCCCCTTTGATTTGGTGATCTCTAATGAAGTGATGCCTTATGTCAATGTGCTTTGTTCTTGAATGTTGCACGGGGTTGTTGGTTAGCTTGATAGCACTCTCATTGTCACAAAGCAAAGGCACTTTCTTATATTTCAATCCAAAATCACTCAAAGTTGCCTTCATCCAAAGCAATTGTGCACAACAACTTCCGGCACTAATGTACTCCGCTTCGGCCGTTGAGAGAGCAACACTATTTTGCTTCTTTGAAGACCATGATACAAGTGACCTTCCAAGCAATTGACAAGTTCCACTAGTGCTCTTTCTATCCACTTTGCAACCAGCATAGTCGGAGTCCGAATATCCAATAAGCTCAAAATTGGACCCCTTAGGATACCACAACCCAACATCTTGTGTGCCCTTCAAATACCTCAATATTCTCTTTGCGGCTTTCAAATGACTTTCTCTTGGTGAGGCTTGAAATCTTGCACACATGCACACACTAAACATGACATCCGGTCGAGATGCGGTCACATAAAGGAGACTTCCAATCATTGATCTATATAGCTTTTGATCTACCATTTTGCCACTATCATCCAAGTCCAAATGCCCATTAGTTGCCATAGGAGTATTCATGGGCTTTGCATGTTCCAATCCAAATTTCTTCACCATGTCCCTTATGTACTTGCCTTGATTTACAAATGTACCATTCTTCATTTGCTTAACTTGAAGACCAAGGAAGTAGCTAAGCTCACCAATCATGGACATTTCAAACTCACTTGCCATCATATTTCCAAATTCTTCACAAAAATCTTGATTTGTTGATCCAAAGATGATATCATCCACGTATATTTGTAACACAAATAAATCATTTCCAAGCTTCTTAGTGAAGAGAGTTGTATCAACCTTTCCCATTTTGAACCCTTTTGAGAGCAAGAAATCTCTCAATCTCTCATACCATGCTCTAGGTGCTTGCTTCAAACCATACAATGCCTTTCTTAGCTTGTACACATGGTTGGGTTTCTTCACATCTTCAAATCCGGGAGGTTGTTCCACATAAACCAACTCATTGATGTACCCATTTAGAAATGCACTCTTGACATCCATTTGATATAACTTGATGTTGTGGGCACAAGCATAGGCTAATAAGATTCTAATGGCCTCCAATCTAGCAACCGGTGCATAGGTTTCTCCAAAATCAAGACCCTCTACTTGAGTGTAACCTTGTGCAACCAATCTAGCCTTGTTCCTTATTACTATGCCATCTTGATCTTGCTTGTTTCTAAAGACCCATTTTGTTCCTATCACATTGTGTTTCTTTGGTCTTTCCACTAGTTCCCAAACTTGATTTCTTGTGAAATTGTTGAGCTCTTCAGGCATAGCATTAACCCAATCAACATCTTTCAATGCTTCCTCAATCTTGGTTGGCTCTATGGTTGACACAAATGAGAAATGCTCACAAATTTGAGCTAGTCTTGCTCTAGTTTGAACTCCACTTTGAATACCACCAATGATTTGATCCAAAGGATGATCCCTTGCAATAGAGACCGGTTGGAGAATAGGAACTTGATCATTGGATTGAGATGAACTAACTTGTTGATCTTGCACTTGAGATTGATCTTGTGAGTCACTTGCACTTGCTTCATTTTCAACTTGCATACTAGTATGAATTGCACCATCATCTTCATCTTCATTGACTTGCCTTGGCCTAATATCACCAATATCCATATTTTTCATTGCATTTGCCAAGTCATTGCCTCTCACGTCACTAAGATTTTCAACTTCATCTTGAGAGCCTTGGGTTTCATCAAATTCAACATCATGTACCTCCTCAAGAGTACCACTAGCCAAATTCCAAACTCTATATGCCTTGCTTGTGGTTGAATAGCCAAGTAAGAAGCCTTCATCACATTTCTTTTCAAACTTGCTCAATCTTGTGCCTTTCTTGAGAATGTAACATTTGCAACCAAAAACCCGAAAATATGCAATGTTGGGCTTTCTACCATTCAATAGCTCATAAGGAGTCTTTGCAAGCATACCATGGCAATATAAACGGTTGATGTAGTAGCAAGCGGTGTTGATTGCTTCGGCCCAAAAGGAATGACTAACATTGTATTCACTTAGCATTGATCTTGCCATATCTATCAAGGTTCTATTCTTTCTTTCAACAATGCCATTTGATTGTGGTGTATACTTGGGTGAGAATAGATGTCCAATACCATACTCATCACACAATTCATCAATCTTGGTGTTCTTGAATTCACTACCATTGTCACTTCTAACTTTCTTGATGGTTGTTTCAAACTCATTTTGGCTTCTCTTGACAAAAGATTTGAATAGATCATACACTTCACTCTTGTCAACTAGAAAGAATACCCATGTATATCTAGTATAGTCATCCACAATCACAAATCCATACTTGCTCCCACCAATGCTAGTATATGTGGTTGGTCCAAACAAGTCCATATGCAAGAGCTCAAAAGCTTTACTAGTACTCATCATGCTCTTCTTAGGATGTGTATTTCCAACTTGTTTGCCGGCTTGACATGAACTACAAAGCTTATCTTTCTCAAAAGTGACATCTTTCAAGCCTCTAACTAGATCATGCTTCACTAGTTTGTTCAATTGTTTCATTCCAACATGACCAAGCCTTCTATGCCATAACCAACCCAAACTTGACTTAGTGATCAAACAAGTTGACAATTGAGTTTCACTAGCATTGAAATCCACAAGATATAGGTTGTCATATCTAAACCCTTTGAATATTAAATTTGACCCATCAACACTAACAATTTCAACATCATCAACCCCAAATATGCACTTGAAACCAAGATCACAAAGTTGTGCAACCGAGAGTAAATTGAAATTCAAACTTTCAACTAGCAACACATTTGAGATAGACATATCATTGGAGATAGCAATTTTACCAAGTCCTCTCACTTTCCCTTTCTTGTTGTCACCAAATGTGATTGCATCATAGCCACTATTTGCACTTGTGTTGAGAGAGCCAAACATACTAGAATCACCCGTCATATGTTGAGTGCATCCACTATCAAGCACCCAATGCCTTCCTCCGGCTTTGTAATTGACCTACAAAAAGAGATCAATTCCTTTTAGGTACCCAAACTTGCTTGGGTCCTTGAAGGTTAGTGACTAAGCTCTTTGGTACCCAAATGGTCTTCTTCTTTGGACCCAACATGGATGTACCAACAAACTTAGCCTTCACACCATTTGAGCCCTTTGTGAGAACGTAGCAAGAATCAAACTTAATTGAGGATACATAAGCATTGGATTTCTTGTTTTTGCAATCTTGCTCTAAGTGACCAACTTGCTTGCATTTTGTGCAATACCGGCCATTTCTCTTCACAAAACAAGTCTTGTGAGGAGCAAAGGCGGTTTTGCCTTTCTTGGGGATATAGCCCAATCCCTCTTTGTGGAGAGATGCCCTTTGGCTACCCAAGCACATAAGCAAGCGGTCCTCACCACCATAAGCCTTAGCTAAGGAGTGATTGAGCTTTTTAACCTCCTCCTTTAGGTTCTTGTTCTCAACTACTAGTGAAGGGTCACTAGTGGGTGAGGTAGTAGTGGAAGTGCTACAAGAAGGGTTAGTGGTAACAACAATAGGTTCACAAGATATGTCACATGTTACACCTATGTTGCAAGTTTTAGTTTCTTTCTTTTGCACTTGTTGTTGCAAGTTTTCATTTTGCTCAACTAGAGAAGAATGAGCTTCATCAAGCTTAGTGTGAACCTTTAGGAGCTTCTTATGGTCTTCCTTTAGACTCTCATAAGATGCTCTAAGTTCCTCAAGTTCTTGCTCAATGGATTGTTTATCCTTGCGCAAGCCCTTGCATTCCTTTCTAAGTTTATCAAAATGAATACGTGCATCATCAAGCATTTCAATTAATTCTTCTTTTGTTAGGTCATCATCACTATCATCATCACTAGATTCGGTGTCGGATGATACCTTAGAACCCTTGGCCATGAAGCAAGAAGGAGTGTCGAAGATGGAAGGCTTGTCATGAATAGCAATGCTTGCATGTGCCTTCCTCTTGCTCTTCTTATCATCATCACTCTCTTCATCACTTGAAGAGGCATCACTATCCCATGTCACCACATGAGAATAGTTCTTCTTCTTCTTGTATGAAGATTCCTTCTTCTCTTTCTTCTCCTTCTTCTCATGCTTGTTCTTCTTTTTGCCCTTGTGATCATCTTCACTTGAGTGTGGGCAATCGGCTACCAAATGATCTTTGCTTCCACAATTGAAGCATCTTCTTGGGCCATCAAATCTTCTTGCATTCTTCTTTCTTCTTGCCCGGTAGCCCTTCTTCTTCATGAACTTGCCAAATCTTCTTACTAGAAGGGCCATTTCTTCATCACTTTCACTTGTGCTAGAGGGATCTTCACTTGACTCTTCTTTGGCCTTGCTCTTGCCCTTTGATGAGGATGTGGCTTTGAATGCCACACTCTTCTTCTTCTCATCTTTGGAGTCTTCATCTTTTTCTTTCTTCTTCTTATTGATCAACTCTTCTTTATCATCATCATCTCTATAAGCATCATCGGTCATCACCTCCGCTAGCACTTGATTTGGAGTCAATTCACTCAATGTTGTCTTCACCAAGACCGTGATCAATGTGGCAAACCGCTTGGGCAAGCTCTTCAAGAATTTCATGGAGAAGTCACTATCCTTCACCTCTTCATCCACGGCCTTGAGATCATTCACAATGACTTGCAATCTATGGAACATCTCCGGCACGGTTTCATCATCCTTCATCTTGAAGCTTGCAAACTTGTCCTTCAAGATGTATGCTTTGGCGGCCTTTACACCCTTTGTGCCCTCATATGATTCCTCAAGCTTCTTCCAAGCTTCATAAGCGCTCTCAATGTTCTTGATTTGCTCAAACACTTTTTCATCTACAGCCTCATGAATAGCACAAACCGCAATGTCATTGAGTTGAAGCAATCTTTCTTCGGCGGTTGTGGGATTGGCCGCATTGGCAATTTCAATCTTTGTTTCCACAACCTTCCAAACCTCTCTATTGATTGACTTGATGTGTGAGGTCATCTTGCTCTTCCAATATGCATAATTTGTGCCATCAAATTGGGGTGGCTTCTTGGTGTTGTTGATGTGAATGTTGAGTTGAGCCATTTTTACACCGTAGGTTGTTAAGCCTCAAATCAACGGTGCCTCGGCTCCGATACCACTTGAAAGGTCCTAAATGGCTAGAGGGGGGGTGAATAGCCTATAAAAATCTACAAACAACACTACACAAGCCGATTAGTAACAATAGCAAGCTTTGCAAAGCACTAGCTCTAAACTATACTATGCAAGCCAACTAGACAAGTATACTACACTATGATCTCTAGTTCACACTCAAAGACTATGTTACTACTTTACACTACTCTTAAGTGAGCAACTAACTAACAAGCTACACAAGAGAGAAATACACAAATGTAAAGAGTAAAGGTGATTTCAATACCGCCGGTGAAGAGAAGATATGAAGTCCAATATAACCAATCAATCACATATAAGGGAAATCCTCGGTAGAGAGATGACACAAGATTTTTTACCGAGGTTCACTTGCTTGCCGGCAAGCTAGTCCTCGTTGTAGCGATACACCCACTTGGAGGTTCACGCGCTAATTGGCATCACACGCCAAACCCTTCTCAAGGGTGCCGCACAACCAACACAAGATGGGGATCCACCAAGCTACGAGCAATCCACTAAAGATGCCTTTCGCGATCTCCCGCGGGGATAGGCTCAAGAACCCCTCACAACTTCACCGATCGGAGGCGGAGACAATCACCAACTCCCCTCAACGATCCTCGCAGCTCCAAGCCGTCTAGGAGTCGGCAAACTCCAAGAGTAACAAGAGAAACCGCTGCGAATCACCACTACCAAGTGCCTCTAGATGATCTCTATCAATGCAATGCACTTGATGCTCTCCAAACTCACCAAATGATGAACACAATCAAGTAGGATGAGTGAGAGTGGAGTGGGAAGGCTCACAAGTATGTTATGATGTTTAGGAGTGCCAAGAGCTGCTCCCCAAACCGGCCAAGTGACTATTTATAAGCCACACACAAAGAACTAGCCGTTTTCATTTCTCTGCGTACCGTCGGACTGTCCGACGGCCAGAGCGTCGGACTAATCCGCACGGTCTGACGCCTCGGATGAATGCCACGTGTTACTAGCCGTTTGAAGTCGAACGTTGGATCACAACGGCTATTTCCTCGCGCCAAAACGAACCGTCGGACGGTGGGTCATCGGACTAACACCCGCGGTCCGACGCCCACTGCCACTGCACCGTCGGACTGAAACTACACAGCGCGTCGGACTAACGAACGCGGCCGTCCGACGCTTCCAGAGAGCTCCCCGAGCCCTGAAAACCGTCGGACGTTGGTCCGACGCTCACCGTCGGACTAAAGCCGAGAGTTCGACGCTCTCAGAGCTCGCCACGTGTCATCTCTCGCACGATCTGCACCGTCGGACGCTTCGACTAATGGTCCGACGCTCAGAGACTAAGCGTCCGACGCTCACAGCAGTGTTAGCCGTCGGACCGAAGACATTGGTCCGACGCTCTGAGACTCTACGGTCTGACGCTCTGTTTTCTCAGGATTTTCACTCAAACCTTTCACCCTTTGTTCCCATGTGCTAACACCAATTGTTCTACACCTTGTGCACGTGTGTTAGCCTTTTCAAAAGAGTTTTCCAGGGGTTTGTTAGTGTCACTAGCATCTATATGCATATGCAATGATTATGAACACCTAGTGGCACTTGATAACCATATTTCATCAACGATTTCACCCCTCTTGATAGTACGGCTATCTATCCTGAATGTGATCACTCCCTCTATGGAGTCTTGATCACCAAAACCAAAAGAGCTCCTATTGGTTATACCTTTGCCTTGAGCTCCCGGTTTCTTATCAACTTCCTTCTCATCTCTTGATGGACCTTGTGGACACCTATGATGATGGACTTATACCATTTGCATGGATGCCGTCAATAAGGCTTTCTCCTTTGTTGATGGGCTTACACCATTTTCATGGACGCCGTCATTGCCCTTCACTTGTGTCCTCCACCGACCCGGTCCTTTGCTCCATCTTGCCATTTGCTAATCAATTCTCATGAAACACTTAGAGCAATCATTAGCAAACTAGGTTTCATCAATTACCCAAAACCAAACATGGGCTTTCAAAGTGGCACACACACGCAGCAGTACACACAAAGACAGGAGCCGCAAAACAACCAGCTCGGCAAGGAACCTTTCAAGATTAACAACATGATAGAAAGTAACTTCCTACTTGACTAAAGCTAGAGCCATATAGCCCTCATGGTTGCGCTGTAAGTCCCGGTGTCATACTTACAGATAAGTTCTTAGTCCATGTTGCTAAAAAACATCTTTTAATCTTTATTTCTTAATCGATTAATCAAGTTCATAAGATCATGACCCATCAAAGCACTAGCATCACTACTCAAATGCAATCTCATAGGTAACAAGGATCAAGTCATCAAAAGCTAGGAATAATCACTACGGTTGCCAAGGTAGACACATGCATCATGGATTTAGTGATTAAGATGAATAGGCAACAAGGATGATCCATGCTATACTTGCCTTGATCAGAGTGCTCTTGAGAACTTGGATCCTCAACGTACTCTTGATCACCAACGTATTGCTCACCGTCTGAACTCGATCATAAAATCACCACCCAAGCATCGAGGCAATCATACACGAAGCAAACAAGATTTAGATTAGAAACAGTACACCAACAGTAAAAAAATAGATTGAAAAGTTTATAAAACCAATCTACGCGTCGCTACGATTCCAACGATATAAAGTTCACGCAAATCGGAGTTCAAACGGAGGAGTTATGAATTAAACAGGATTTACTTTAATAAAATAATATATTAAATATAATCTCGAATTTTAAAAGTTGAAAACATATGCAACAGTAACATTATCATGTAGTTTGCGAAATTACGAATCTAACGAGGCTTGAACGGATCAAATCGGATTTAAAACGGTGATTTTATGGCCAAAATACTAACAGTGGCAAAATTGTGAATATCTGGAAAACGTATTTTTGAATCTATTTAATGGAATACGTTTTCTAAAACGGAAGGCGTATTCGGCTGCGGGCGCCAAGGACCGCGGGTTAATGCGTTGAAAAGCTGAGGGTCTCTTTTGAAAAAGTGTCGGAGAAGGGGTATGCTTCGTTACTGGCCGTCGGATTAAAATAGACGGTGGAGATTAAAAGAGAGGGAGGGGGTCAAGGCTCTGTTCACCGGAGTGACAGGCCGCGGTGGCGGCTCACCGGAAATCTCGCCGGAGTTGGCGGTTTAGAGGATATAGGGCTCGGTTCGGCGCGGGAAAAGGCTCTGGAGAACGAAGAGCTCGAAATGAACTCGTTCATGGAATCAGTTGGAGCAGAGGCGGCCTAGGGAGGAAGCAAGACGAGCGGCGGCGGCTTGATCACGACGGTGAGGTTGCGCGCAGCTCGGGAGGGAGAAGTAGGAACAAAATAACGGCGGGAGAAGCTTCTTTACCTCGCTAATATGCTTTGAGAGCGACCAATTTCTCCGGAGAAGCTCCCGGTGATGGTCGTCGACGGCAATGGCGGACGGCGGCGTTCGGTTTCCGGTGATGAAGGCCGATTCACGGTCGAGATCGGGGAAGAAGGGGTCCGGAAGGTTCTCTAACTCCTCTCGGTCCACAGGGCGCTTCCAATCGAGATGAAGGGGTGCTGGTGGCACGGAATCGATGGCGAGGGCGCTAGCAGGCTCCGACTGCGAATCTATGGCTGCGGCTAGGCGCTCTAGAGCTCGAATTTGAAACGGTGGCTTGCTCTGGAGATTCGTGGGAAGGAGGCGGTGCTGCGGCTCCCTTTTATAGGGGCGCTGGCGTGGACTCCAAGCACAGAATAGGCCGGGGTGTTCACGACTCGGCCATGGCGGTGGAGTCCGTCTCGAGCACGAGAAGGGAGAAGAAAGCGCTGACGCGCGGGCCCAGGATGTCAGTGAGCCAACCAAAGAGGAGAGAGCGCTGCGCTCTGCTTCTGTTTGCGCGAGCAGGCCGATGCTGCAGCTGGGCTCGGCCTGATGCCGGGCTGCTCAGGAAAAAAAAGAATGGCCTTGGGACCAAGAGGGAGAAGGATGATGGTGATGCGAGGTGGAGAAAGAGGAGTGGGCTTGGCCCAGGCGGCAAAAGGGTGAGCAGCAGCAGGCCTACGGCTATGAGGAGGGAAGGAAGTGAGGGTGATTATAGATGGTCTGAGGTGTATTGATGCGAACGCCTGGGGCATTCGGCTGAGTGGTGTTCTGTTGGTTTGAGGTATGAGAGGTAGCCGCGGTGCGTACCACGACTTCCTGTTGTGGGTAAGCTGGATGATTGTGGTGTGTAGGATGATAGATAATCTTCTGGCGTTTTTGACCGCCAGAAAATCCTTGATTTCTTTTTCTTCTTCTCATCCTGATGCTTACGATCACTTTCTTCGTAAGCAATGGCGCTGTTTACAGCTTCGTGATAAGAGCAGTTGAGATTGTTAGATAAGCTACGCTGGATCTTGAAGTTTAGACCCCCTGACAAAGCAATCTTTCTTCTTTTGATCAGTATTGGTGTGTTCGGGAGCATACTGGGCAAGATGGTTGATTTGGTTCACATATTGCATTATAGAAGAATCTTTCTGTTGCAGAGCTAAGAACTGGTCCAGTTTCATTTTCATTACACCCGCTGGGATGTAATGTGCTCGGAAGGCTTCGCGGAACTCTGCCCAAGTATGCTGATGCCCCTCGGGCTGTGCAGACAACAGGTTGGCGTACCAGGCACTGGCCGGACCACGCAGCTGCTGAGCCGCGAATAGTGGCTTTTGGATTTCCGTGGAGCGGATCAAGCTGAATTTCTGCTCTACAGTACGGAGCCAGTCATCGGCCTCCAAGGGTTCTTCGGCTTTGGTGAATATTGGTGGACGGGTTTCAGTGAAGTCCACATAAGTGGTTTCCTCATCTTCGCGGCGGCCTCGACGCCCGCCACGATTTTCTCGGTTTTCGAGCCATAGCGTTGGCTGCATTAGCCAGGGCCACGATGGCGTCTGCTAAGGTTGGTGGAATGGGTGGTGGATAGGGAGCAGCTCCTTCGTCAGAAGTACCAGCACCAGTTGAGCGAGTGTTGACCATCTAGTTTTAAGACTAACCACTAAGGACTCACATTGCATAAATAAACATATAGTAGCATTACAACTTAAAACACCAAATATAACAAGGTTCAACACACAAATCACAACAAGTTCCACCCAGACTACGGTTCTTGGCACTACAATTACGACATTCGGATACAGAAGACTAAACCTCACTAGTCCTAAGACTAGCTTAGTCTATAACGACAACCTCCTCCTCGTCGTCCTCCTCGACGACTACATCCTCCATTGGGTCGACTGCCTCAAGGTAACCGTCCTCTGAAGCCTCACTGTCATAATACTCCTCATCGGGTCCTATGACCACACCCTCCTCAGGCTCCTCCTCTCGTGGAATAAGAATCGGTTTAAACTGATCGCTCAGCCTATGCACCTCCTCGTGCAGCATGCCATTGTTCCACTCAAGGTTCTCAACGTACCCCTCCAGCTCCTCAACCCGATCACGTGCCACGCCCTCTTGCTCCAAAGCCAGATCCCTCTCTTGAGTCAGGCGGTCGATCTCCCGCCGAAGGTCTCTGTTGGTCCTCACATCCCGGTAATGATCAGGCCCGGGCCACTTGGAAGTCCTCCCTCATGAGGCTTATCTCTCGGTGCAGCTCCTTGATTTCTTTCTTCAATTCCTTGCGGCTGCGGCGGGGTGGACGGCTGCCGGACGCCTTTTCACAGCACGGGGTGCCAACTGGTGGCGCGGGACTCCACGAGGGCCAGTCATCTTGCGCGCCGTCAACTTAGATCGTGCCAGCTAGAAAGGTAAGTTTGAATTAGTGAGGATATAATAGGCTAGCAAGAATAGGTGTGATAATTCCTAACCCATATATCCACTTTTAAGGAGGAAGTTATTAACATGGGTGATTATCATGATGCATGCACGTACTTACGAATTTTAAGTCATGCAATACAAATCAAAGCATAATTAGTTTAAACATAGGGCTAGTGTTAGTAATATTGTTCCACTTGCTACCATAACCATAATAAGATAAATTACAGAACAAGATGAGAACTACTGAGTAAGGTAAGATTGTAAGTAGTTTGGACTCAAAATAACAGTTTAAGTTTTTATGATCGAAAACATTTTGAAGCTTTTCGAAAGGTAACCTGCAATGATTTAGCAATGGAATGCTCTGATACCAGCTGTAACAGAACCGCCTAAATCACGTGGCCCACAGGCACCTGTCAACGTCGCTAATGACATCTGACAGCCGGGTCCGTGTTCCAGATGACCTAGGCGGGCTCTGCCGGGCTACATAAGCACCCGTTATCTCCGACAGGATCCCATTGCGAAGCCATTACAGAGTTACAACATTTCATAACAAAATAAATCAGAGTAGAATTTGCGGAAGAGTAAATAGTACTTAATGTTACAGACCAGTGTTCGAATAAAATTAAGTGCAGTTATTACAGACCATAAATTTAAAAGAGTAGCAGTAGCGGTTGGATCAACAGTACGACAGATAGATTAATATTACACGAACCCTGCCCAAGGGTTTAACCTTAATCTTCTTCACTCTCCTGGACGATGGTGATGCAACACGGAGCGAGACAAACTTCGGTCTCTTGCTGCCCTCCTGCAACGGGGTTAACAAACCATGAGTACATGGGGTACTCCGCAAGACTTACCCGACTAAAAGTGTAAAATTAGACTCAGGAATGCAGGCTGAGGGGAGTCAAGGTAAGGCTTTAGCAAGAGTTCAAGAGTTTTGCGGAAAAGCATTACTAGTCCTATCTCAATATTTTATTGCAATAATGCAATTCATCGCTAGCATATCTCCAAGTTCTTTCTTATATATCATCATTCTTTCATTTGCTTTATTCATTCAAAGACAATCCTAGTTCCGAACCACTATTCGCCGAATGGTCGAAGGATCAAGTCTCCATATCCGAGGAGCAACGACGATTCGAATCGATTAATACCCAGCTGGGGATCCCTATCCACACTGCGTATGTAGCACTTAAGCTTGCATACGCCTAACCCCGCCTGCCACGGCTTTTCATACCCCGGAACCGGTCCTGCGCCACCCGAGAGCACAGTACTCCTCTCGTCTTCAGGCACGACGGCCACGAGGGTACACGCTACTCTCGCCATCTCTTCACTCCCAGTGCGTGGTTGTCGGTTCCAGCAGTAGAGCCACCGGAGTCAGAGGCTTCCCGTAGTATGTGGCTAGTTGCAAAGTCTCGATCCAGCAGGCCTACAACGAACGGTCCCTAAACTTTTTTCCGACGGCGACAGTGCATTGGGACTCTAACCCAAATACCCCTGTCCGTTCGGTTTTCAAATCCCGTGTCCGTCGGTGAAAATTGTTGGGACTCTAACCCAAAGCCACGATCACCGAGCAGGAAAACCCTTCCTCATTGGTGACAATGAACTAGCTAGGAACACTGCCAACCAACAAGGACATAACCAGTCCCATAAAGTGATTCTTTTGCTTTATATCATCACAAATTAAAATAGCATTTTTGCAAAACTAACCATTAAGCATGACTAAGCATTTTTCAATACTTTTAATAAATTAGGTTCTCAGGTATTGACAGATATTCAAGGATGTTAATGCATCAATTGGTTGTCACCCAACTCCTATTAACCTAATGCAATTAATTAATCTCAAGTGGTAAATATTTTTAAAACAACAAGGAGAGGGCAAATGCACCGGAGCTTGCCTTGGATTGTGTAGAGTGTCGGGTCCTGGGTCAGTACCACAAATATCAAATCCTTGCACAACTTCCTGAGCAGTCTCCTCAGATGAACCCTCAGACTTTACCTCCGGATTCTCGGTCACTACACGTTTGCAATGAATGAATGTATGAATGCGATACACATGAAACGATAGATAAAAATTAAATAATAAGTAATGCACACATGTGATCAAGATCCTACCATAGGCTAGCCATAATTACTCTAATTCACAATGTCCTAAGTCATAAAGGTGATTGACCTAGAATTTCAATCAATCCAAAAATCACACCATTCAATAATTATTTCATTTCCTATTCCTATTATTAATCATTTAAACTAACATATAATTTAATAAATATTTAACTATTTCCATTTGATGCCAAAATCCACCAACAGATAGATTTTAGTACCAAACAGTGACACAATAAATTTCATGATTTTTGGAACATCACAGAAATTATTAAAAATCACCAAAGCTTCATTTATCATTTAATGTGCTGATTTTTAATTAATACAGAAAGCACTCAAACCCCACCTTTAATATTTTTATTAAATTCTACACATCACAGAGAGCATCCAAAAATATTTTTATAATTTTTGGTGCAGTAGATTAATCGATACAAAAAGATTAAAAGCTAACACTATTCATTTTAATTAAAATGAAAAAGCACTAGAAAATCACTTGGGAAAATTGAAACGGCCATTCGGCCCAATCAAGCGATCAGGCCCAGCACGGCCCAGCCGCGGCCGCGCCCGCGCCTTCCCGGGTCGCTGACAAGGTGACCCCACCTGTCAGCCTCTCACTCCCCCGTCCCCTTCTTCCTCCCGGCGCCCGTGCGCGTGCGAGCACGGCGGCTCGCCGCCGGCGGCCCCTCTGGTGAGGGAAACACCTCCGAACGACGCGAACGGCCCTAGGACGCTACTCAAATACCCCCAGAAGACCAAATACGCCCGGCGACGAGCTCGTCGGGACCAATGGCGGCTCGGCGGCGGCGGCAAGCCACACGCCGGCGAGCTCAAGCTAGAAGCGACCGAGATGAATTGTGTTAAGGCTTCAGGGGCTCACCGCGGTTTGGTCTGGCTAGCAGGCTCGCACTGCGACGGTACGGGTAGGCGAGAACGGCGACGAAGGTTGACGGGGCGGCGCGAACTCCACGGCGAGGTCCTGTTCCGAGGTATCTAAGGCCCCAACCACGGAACCCGCGGGGACATGAGCATCACGACACTGAATGGAGCACAAAACGCAAGCCGAACCAGGAGAGGGAACCCACCGAGACGGGTTAGCCGCGTCGATGCCGCCCGCGGCGGTGCTCGGCCTGGAGCGGAGGAAAAAAACGAAACGCGCGGCGGACTTCCGACCACAATCGACCAACACAAACTGGCTCAGGAGAAGCGCAATGAACCTAATCGGACTACTGCACTGCGGGCAAAGGTGGAGATGGTCGGAGAGGTGACAATTCGGCCGGCGACCGAACGGGAGTGGGAGGGGAGAAACGGACGCGGTCGTCGCTTTTAAACCGTCGGAGCTCGGGGATAAGGTCGGGATAGGTCCGGGGCCCTCAGGCGGTCGTAGCCAGATGGCGACGGGGCCATGCCCCGGCCGGACATCTCCGGCGTGCGGCGCGGCACGCGCGCGTACGCGCGGCCACGCGGCCGGAACAGGGAGGGGGGCCCGGTACTGTAGCAGACAGGGGGCAACAGCTAGTAATTTTAAATTCCTCCCAAACCGTGCAGCTACAGTAGGTGCTCCTAAAAATAAAAGTTGTGCCAAATTTTATTTAGAACATCTTTGCTTTTTACACCATGTTCAAATTCTACACCAATTTGAATTTATACAAAAGGGGGTAGAATTAGGTTTTGAATTTCAAACTGAAATTTTAAAATTACTTTTGATTCTTCTCAACAACTTGAAAATTGGTAAACATGAAAGTTGTTCTACTCAGTGAGCTTGACAACTTATATTAAGGAAGTTTTTGAAGATTCTTAACATTTTTGAAATTGAAGTTTTCAAATGTAATATTTCAATATAGTAATTTGAGTTTAATTTGAATTTTTGTAATATAACTTCAAAATCTCCAAAAATAAAAGTTGTCCCATTTCAAAAGCTCTACAACTTTTATTAAGAAACCTTTATTAGATTCAAGATAGATTTTGAATTAGGGTTTTAGGCCAACTCTGGGACTTAATTTGATTTCTATTTAATTTTTATTTTTGATTTTTGATTAAGGACTTAATCACACAATCAATACTAGCTGAAATCAAATCACTCTAGGCCCTAAGCACAATCATATGCAAATGCTCAAGTTTAAATATGATGACATGGCAGATTAATTAAATTGTAATACCCAAGGTATTACAGCCTTCCTCCCTAAAAGAAATCTCGTCCCGAGATTTAATAGAAATATTAACCGAAACAAAGTAATGGAAAAGAACATGTCTCAGCTAACTAGTTCTAAACTATCTGCTAAAAACAGAGGAACGTTTACATATGTCGAGACTAGGAAGTTTACATTCTACAAGGTAGTAAAGTTTACATATGTCGAGACTAGGAAGTTTACATTCTACAAGGTAGTAAAGAACTCGGGGAAATTTTCTGCGAGGTAGTCTTCTGATTCCCAAGTGGCTTCTTCCTCGGAATGTGCACTCCATTGAATCTTGTACCACCTGGTTGTCGTCCTTCGCGTGACCCGATCCTTTATATCCAAAACCCAAACCGGATATTCAACATAAGTCAAATCAGGCTCAAGCTCTACCCCTTCAACATCGACAACTTGGTCAAGAACTCGCAGGCATTTCTTAAGTTGCGACACATGGAATACATTGTGTACGGCTGAGAGATGATCGGGCAATTGCAGCTTGTAAGCCACCTTTCCATAACGTCCCAAAATTTAGAATGGTCCGATGTAACGAGGGGCTAATTTTCCCTTGACCCCAAAACGACTGACACTTTTCATCGGCGATACCTTTAGGTAAACATAATCTCCCACCTTGAATGCCAAAGGCCGACGCCTTTTATCGGCATAACTTTTCTGTCGAGACTGTGCTACCTTTAAATTCTCTTGGATCTGCCTGACCCTTTCCTCGGCTTCATTGACCAAGTCCACACCATAAAACCACCGTTCTCCAGGTTCAGACCAATTCAATGATGTTCGGCATCTACGACCATAAACTGCTTCAAATGGCGCCATCCTAATACTTTCTTGATAACTGTTGTTGTATGAAAATTCTGCCAATGCTAAACACTCGTCTCACTTGTCAGGGTAATTAAGCGCACAAGCCCTCAACATATCTTCCAGCACTTGATTGACTCTCTCTGTCTGTCCGTCAGTCTGTGGGTGATATGCAGTACTATGCAGAAGTTTCGTTCCAACGACTTATGAAAAGACTTCCAAAAGTTTGAGATAAACTGTGTACCCCTATCGGAAACGATAGTCTTGGGTACCCCATGAAGCTTCATAACATTTTGGATGTATAGGTCAGCATAAGTAGAAGCAGGATAAAGAGTCTTGACTGGCATAAAATGAGCCTGTTTGGCGGAATCTCCGAGGTTGCGTCAAGGCGACGGTCACTCGAGTATGAAGCGGGATCGTCCGATCACATTCATAGAGACAGGTTGTTCCAGAATGTCTTAGGGCTAGTTGGCTCACTTGAGTAGCTGTAGTTAGTGGTTAGGGAGTAAATCGCAAAATTGTAATAAGAGTACTTGAAGGGGATGGCAGCCTCTCCCCTCTCCATCTCTCTCACCCTCTCTCATTTTGATCCCCTTCACTTAGGGTTAAGACTAGTGCTTAGGAAGAGATCGTCCACTTGTTCATGGTGGTGTAAAACTCGCATTTGAGCTGGGAAATCGAGGCCCTAACCTCGTGTCGTCTCCGGTTTTTAGAGTAAGTCTTGTGTTCATGTGTTGTTCTTCGCGTTCTTCTTGTTGTGTGGCTTGATTCGCGCTCTCTAGTCCGTTTTGATTCGTTCTTCTTGTGTATGCTTGTTGTCTACCATGTGAAGAACCTTTCTACCGAAGGAAATCGTTTCATTCGAGCTATACTCATAGATCGGGCGTGTTCTTCACCATGGGCGATTTCAACAACATATTTGGGGTCGTTTCGATTTGTCGGTGATTTGCTTTGAATTGGCTTGTGATCTTTTAGGGGATGATTCTGGACTACCTTGTGACCCTATGGCCAAAAAATCTTGGTAGTTCATCTCCGTTTGATCGTGTTCTTTTCGATTCTTGGTTCGGGCAATTTTGATTCGCCTTCTCTGCGCAGTCATGGATAGTTCGGTCCTGGAGGCCGGACAGTTCGGGAGTCAGGGCTGAGCATAGTGGGCTGCAGCAGTCTGCTTGGTATACAGGCGCGAACAGTCCGCACCTCAGTGGCGGACAGTCCGGGACTGCTTCCCAACGGCGAGTAGTGGGTTTTCCAGCAGTCCGGTTTTGGGATTTTTGCCGGCGGACAGTCCGCTCCAGGCTGCGGATAGTCCGGGCTCAGTATCCCGACGGCAGGCAGTTTATTTTCTTTTCTGAAGATTTTTAGCAAGTGAACGGCGGACAGTCCGGCTGTGATTTGCGGACAGTCCGACGTTGTCCTCGAGATAGTGAACAGTTTCTATCTGTGGCACCGTTGCTCATCAGAGCGTGCCGCTGGACAGTCCGAGCTCGTCCACGGACAGTCCGAAGTCCTTACGGCGGACAGTTCGCACCTGGACCCCGGACAGTCCGAGTCTGGGCAGTGAGTTCTCGTTCGAGTTTTGCTTCCGCGTTTTCTCCAGTGTTTCCGACTATCCTGCTATGACCTTGTGTCATCCAACCTCTTGTAGGTTCGTGGATATCTCATGAGGGTTTGATTGCTTCTTGGGATCGTGTCTAAGACAGTGGCCTCTCGAATATTTTGGAAGAATTTTTTTAGGCTCCTATTTACCCCCCCTCTAGTCGCATCTTCGGTCGTTCTTAACACTGCTAGTGGGGTACTCCTCGAAAGAAAAATGACTCCTGGGCAGTGTACAACATCATGTTGCAATCCCACTCGCTCACGCTAAACTTGTCAGTCATTCGGACTAGAGCAGTCCCTGGTGGATCACCGTTGTCTACGGCCCTACTGATGACCCGGTGCGCCAGGCGTTTCTTGAGGAGCTCACGTCCCTTAGGCCCACGCTGCTTGGGCCTTGCCTTCTATGTGGTGATTTCAGCTTGATTTATCGGGCTGAAGATAAAATTAATGACCGGCTCAATCGAAGATGTATGAGGCGCTTCGCCCCATTTTCTACGCTTGCTTTCGCTGGAAGAGCTCCATCTGGATGGCCGTCTATTTACTTGGTCTAATGAAAGGTCCACCCCACGCTGGAACGCATTGACAGGGCCTTTGCTTCCCTGGATTGGATTGAGCTTGTCCCCAATCACCACCTCCGGACTCTCTCATCTGACTGTTCGGATCATGCACCCTTTTGCTTCACACGAATGCCATCCCGTGGGCAACACGTCGCTTCAGATTTGAGTCCTTCTAGACCAAGCTGCCAGGTTTCTATGAGGTAGTGGGGCAGCATGGCAGCAGACGCGCACGACAGTGGACGCCTTCTGGACCAAGCTGCCAGGTTTCTATGAGGTTTCTATGAGTGAACATCAACCTCGATTGCAAGTTCAGAGCTATTGCCAAAGCCCTCAAGTGTTGGAGCATGCGACATGTCGACAGCGTGTGCTTACAGCTTGCAATTGCACGTGAAGTCATTCTATGTCTTGATGGGGCACAGGACACGAGGCAACTCTCAGCAGAGGAGACCACGCTCCGGAAAAATCTTAAGTGCAAATGTCTTGGTCTAGCTTCCCTTGCCAGAACGATCGCCAGGCAGCGATCTAGGCTGATGTTCCTGACAGAGGGAGACGCAAACACCCGCTTCTTTCACTTACAGGCGTGTCACCGCAGTCGTAAATGCTTCATCTCCAGACTGAGGAATGATGGGGACATCTTTGTCACTAATGAGTAGATGACTGAGGCTGTGTATAATTTCTTTAACAGAATAATTGGCACGCCCTTTAAGAGAACCACTGGCATAAATCTTGCATTGGCAGGAATAATGCATCATGATCTCTCCATGCTCGATGCGTGCTTCTCCGAATTTGAGGTGTGGACTGCCATTGCCGAGCTACCGCCGGATAAAGCGCCCGGCCCCGACGGGTTCACAGGGTTGTTCTACAAGTTGACATGGCCGATCGTCAAGCATGATGTCATGCGTGCCTTCAATGTGTTCTGGTCTATGGATGGCAGAAGCTTCTATCTGCGTAATGATGCATTCATGATTCTATTAAGAAAAAAGAGCGAGGCACAAGACATCAAGGACTATCGTCCGATCAGTTTGATGCACAGTTTTGGAAAATTAGTTGCTAAGTGCCTTGCTCGGCGTTTGTCGCTGGTTCTAAATGATCTTATACACCCGAGCCAAAGCGCTTTCGTACAGGGAAGATCCATCCACGACAATTTTCATGCAGTGCAACTTACCTGCAAGGCGCTGCGGAACCGGGGTCAAGCCTGCATCCTACTCAAGATTGACATCACCAAGGCCTTTGATTCTGTTTCATGGCCTTTCTTGCTTGAGGTACTTCAGTGTTTGGGTTTCAGCCTGAGGTGGCACAACTGGATCTCCTTACTGCTCTCCTCGGCAAGCACCAGAATTCTGCTGAATCGTAGGCCCGGGGATCGCATTTGCCATGCGCGAGGTTTGAGACAGGGGGATCCTCTCTCGCCGATGTTGTTTGTCATTGTAATGGAGGTGCTGGCGGGTCTCATCAGATGGGCTGAAAATCAGGCTCTTTTCTCGTCGCTAGGCTGCTGGGCAATCCGCTTGCAGATCTTGCTTTATGCAGACGATATTGTTGTGTTCATCGTCCCGTCACGGGATGACATTTTGGTTATGTGGTCCATCATCCAGATCTTTGGAGAGGCTTCGAGCCTCTTCACCAACCTTGAGAAGTGCATTGCTACCCCCATAAACTGCTCCCAGGAAGACTTGCTATTGGTGGCTGAGCTCCTTTCCTGCGTTATTGGTGCTCTCCCTTGCACGTACCTTAGCATCCCTCTCTCAACTGGAAGGCTGCAGAGGAGTGACGAGCAATTCATCATTGACCGAGTTGCTGCCCGCATCCCGACCTAGAAAGGGATGCTGCTAAGCTGCGCCGGCCGGATCGAGCTTGCCAAAGCCACACTCTCAGCCATCCCCGTCCACCTTGCCATTGCTGTAGCCCTATCACCCTGGGCTATCAGACAGATTGACCGGTTGCGGCGGGCATTCATCTGGGCATGAACGGACACAGTGGCCGCGGGCAAGTGCCGCGTTGCATGGGAGATGGTTTGTAGACCCAAGCAGCTGGGGGGACTGGGCATTCTTGATCTCCACCGGTTTGGGCTGGCTTTGAGATTGCGCTAGGAATGGCTGCGTAAAAATGGCCACGATTGCACCTGGACGGACCTTCCGTCAACTTCGGATAGGACAACCTTGGCCCTCTTCCGGGCGGCCACAATGACAACTATTGGAGATGGTAGAACGACGTTGTTCTAGGAAGGCGCCTGGATGCAAGGTACTTCTGTTGGCATGGTTGCGCCAGCGGTCTTGGCGTCCGTATCGCGTGCAAAGAGAAATTCACGCACAGTCGCGTCGGCGCTCGCTGGCAACTCGTGGGTCAGCGACATCTCTGGAGCTATCATAGTGCAGGTAATCCTACAATACCTAGCTCTTTGGGACCGCGTCCGTGACACTGCCTTAACCCCGGGCCGGGCGTGCCCGATGCTCTCGTCTGGCGGTTTGCGGCGGATCGCAAGTACTCTGTGGCTTCTTCATATGGCGCCATGTTCTTGGGATCTACAGAGCCGTTTGGTGCAAAGACAATCTGGTCCTCCCGTGCGCCATCAAGAGTCAAATTCTTCTTCTCCATCGACAATGTTGGACAGCAGAGAGAAGGAAACGACACGGCCTACAGCCTGATGACACCTGTATTCTCTGTGCGTAGTCCTCTGAGACTATGAACCATATCTTGCTGGGCTGTGTTTTCAGTCGAGAGGTTTGGCATCGGATCCTCAATCGTCTGGGCCTACCTATGCGTTTACCTCATGATGAGGATGACATCTTTGACTGGTGGATCGGTGTTCGTCGAAGGGTTGCGCGGACCGTTCGGAAGGGCTTTGATTCTTTGGTTATGCTCGTCTGTTGGTGCCTTTGGAAGGAGCGCAACGCGCGGACTTTCAGGAACACGGCTTCAACGCTGGTTGTTGTGGCATCCTTGATCCGCGATGAAGGCTCTGCTTGGTGTTCCGCTGGCTTTCATTGTTTGCGCTTGTTAGCTCCTTTGCTGTAATCTTTTTTCTGTTTTCGTCTGGTTGTTTTGTGTTCGTTCCTTCGGTTGCTTGCCTTGGCAACCGGGTCTGCTTCGTCGTTTAAGGCTTGTATTTAAACTGGGGTTGTCTACCTCCTCTTAATGAAACACATGCTATAAATGCACGTTCGCTAAAAAAACAATATTCTTATGGTTTCGTGTTCCCATGTTTTTCTTTTCGTATGATCCAATGGAAACACTACAGTATAAGAGGATATGGACTAAAAAATAGGTTAAAATTGTCCTTTTACTAGTAAAGTAGGATCGACTGTTCCTCTGTCTCGGATAATTTGTCCCTACTCTCTAGTAAGGAACTTCTTCCAGAACCAGTGGTGCGCCCACACCGTCTCGACCTGCTCGATTGGCAGGTCCTTGGTCTCCGGCAGGAAGAGGTAAACGAAGACGGTCATGATCACCAACCACGCCGCGAAGAAGAAGATGCCGGCCTTCATATGGCACAGCATGGCCAGGAACGACCGATTGTGCCACGGCCGTCGTCAGCAGGAAGTTCACCGCCACCGCGATGCTCTGCCCGGCCGACCTCACCTCTAGCGCGGGAAGATCTCGCTGGGCACCAGCCACCCCAGCGGGCCCCACGACCACCGAACCCAGCCTGGCACACGCCGATGAGGGCGACGAGCGCCAACCGCGCACGCCTTGCTTACTTCGCCGTCGTCGTCGTCGCCGACGCCGAGGGTGCGCGCAGCAACGTGTTACGGTAATGCTTCGGAAGGAAGCAAATCCCTCTCGATCACAAGCAGGTGCGAGAACTACTCTAACTATCTGGATGAATTTAACTATTGAATGAGTTCATTTGTCTCCGGATAAGCCCACCATCCCGCCCTCGCGACATTTATAGTCGCTACTCTCAGTACAAGACACCGCCGGCTCTGCCGACTTACAACTGGACCCACCGGTCAGCACACGGATCAGACGACGCCGTTACACTCCCCCCCTGATAAAGACAGGCTTGTCCTCAAGCCGTTTATTCGCTTCCACTGGTTGCAGTCTTCTGCTGGAAGACGCTCTCATGTTCCCAGGTAGCGAGAGCTGATGGCAATGCATGCCATTTCACCAGGACTTGACTGACAGGGTGAGCGCCCTTTCTAATCAGCCGAGAGGCCAGAGACTGCTCTGGTTGATAGACATACTCTGGATCACTGCAGATAGAAGACAATTCCTCAGAGATCAGCACAGACGTTGGCACCTGCTTCTTCAGTTGAGACACGTGCAACACAGGATGAATCTTGCTATTCGCTGGCAACTCCAATCTGTAAGCAACTTCCCCAATTTTTTCCAGCACTCTGAATGGACCATAATATCGAAAGGCCAGCTTCTTGTTCGACCTGGAAGCAATCGAGGTTTGGATGTAAGGTTGAAGCTTCATGTATACCATATCACCAACTTGAAAAATCCTTTCACTTCGATGCTTGTCCGCTTGCGCTTTCATCCGCTGCTGTGCTCGTTCCAGTTGCTGCTGAATTATCCGTGTGAGTAAATTTCTCTCTTGCAGCCACTGTTCCAATTCCGGCACCGCACTGAGCTGCAGATTCGCAATACCAAAGTGCCGTGGGCTGTGACCATACAATATCTCAAATGGTGTATAACCCAGTGCCGAATGATAAGATGTATTGTACCAATATTCTGCCACTGACAGCCACTTACTCCATTGTCGAGGACATGAGTGCACTGTACAGCGCAAGAAACCCTCCAAGCACTGGTTCAATCTTTCTGTTTGGCCGTCTGTTTGCGGATGATAAGCGGAACTCATGATCAGTTTGGTGTCTGTTAACTTGAACAGCTGTTGCCATACATTGCTAGTGAAAATGGGATCCCTATCAGAGATCAGGGCCTGAGGTAATCCATGTAACTTGTAGACATTATCCAAATAGACCTTTGCTATCTGAATGGCAGTGAATGGATGATGCAATGGTATGAAGTGCCCATATTTGCTGAATTTATCAATTACCACTAAGATGGCATTATAATGATCGGATGGAGGCAATCCTTCGACAAAATCAAGACTGACTACCTGCCAAGCTTGGTTCGGTACTGGTAGTGGTTGCAGTAATCCAGGTAGTCTAACATGTTCAGACTTTGCTTGTTGACACACCTGGCATTCTTGTACAAATTTTTGCACTGTCTGCTTCATGCTCGGCCAAGCAAACAACGATTTGATTCTGTTGTAGGTGCCTGTGATGCCTGAGTGTCCCCCAATGCCACTGTTATGTACTGCCTCCAAGATATGCCGTTGGGCTAAGGTGTTGTTGCCCGCCCAGACCCTGCCTTTAAATCGGATGACTCCATCCTGCAAGGTATAACCCTTTTGGTTAGCACCAACTATGCTCAATTCGGTAAACAGCTGTTGGTCTTCTGGATTATCTTGGTAACCCTCCTGCAATTTTTGTATCCAAGCTGGGACACATTCTGAGACAGCATGAAGATCCTCCTGTTCACACCTGGATAAAGCATCAGCAGCAGCATTGTGAATACCCTTCTTATACTGAATAGTATAGTGCAGATCCATTAACTTAACCAGAGCTTTGTGTTGCAATCTGGAAGTTAGCTTCTGCTCAGTCAAATGTAACAGACTTTTGTGATCAGTTCTAATTAGGAACTTCCCATGTTGCAAATACGGTCTCCATTTTTCCACTGCCATCAGAATTGCGAGGCATTCCTTCTCATACACCGACAGTGTCTGGTTCCTAGGACACAGATGTTTACTGAGATAGGCTATGGGGTGGTGCTCTTGCATCAAAACTGCACCAATGCCAAAGTCACAAGCATCAGTTTCCAAGACAAACTGCTTTGCAAAATCTGGAACAGCTAATACAGGTGCTTGAGTCATTCGTTGTTTCAGCAATTGGAAGGCCTGGTCAGCTTCACTGGTCCATTGAAACTGCTGGTTCTTCTTGAGCATCTGAGTTAGTGGTTGACTGATCAGCCCATAGTGTTGGATAAATCTTCGGTAGTATCCTGTCAGTCCCAGAAACCCTCGTAACTGTCTGACATTTGTTGGAGTAGGCCACTGCACCACAGCTTGAATTTTGCTTGGGTCTGTAGCCACACCCTCCGCAGTAATAACATGCCCCAGATACTCTACTGAAGTCTGGGCAAAGAAACACTTGCTGCGCTTAATATAGAAGTTATTGGCATGCAAGATTTCAAACACCCGACGTAATAGTATCAAGTGCTCATCCAGAGAGGTGCTGTATATGAGTATGTCGTCCATAAAGACTAATACCCCATGCCTTAGCAGGTCTGAAAACAGTGTATTCATAAGGCTTTGGAATGTAGCCGGGGCATTTGTCAAACCAAATGGCATCACCAGGAACTCATACAGGCCTTGATGAGTTCTGAAAGCTGTTTTATATTCCTCACCCTCTGCCATCCGTATTTGGTGATACCCTGCTCGGAAGTCCAATTTAGTAAAGATCTTGGCTCCACTAAGCTCATCAAGTAACTCCTCAACTACTGGCATTGGATGTTTGTGTTTCAATGTCATGGCATTCAGATGCCTATAATCAACACAGAATCGCCATGAACCGTCTTTCTTGCGCACCAGTAGGACTGGAGAAGCAAAAGCACTTGCACTAGGGCGAATGACTCCATTCTGTAACATTTCTTTCACCTGTGTTTCAATCTCTTCCTTCTGAATAGAAGAGTAGTGATAAGGACGCACACGAACTGGTTGTGCTCCCGGCATTAGATGAATGCGATGATCTGCATCGCGAGAGGGTGGCAAGTCTGTGGGGTCAGCAAACAAATGATCATACTCTGCAACCAGAGACTTAACTGCTGCCTGTGTCTCAGTTTGGTCAATCTGCTGAAGTGAACAAATATACTGTGCACTGTCCGACAACAGCTCAGTTGGCACCATGCTATCCAACTGGATGCAATATGCTACACCACCATTGCGGATGAGGCCTTGAAGTTTCTTTCCCGGTATCTGCAAACACTCATGGAGTTGATCTGTGACTCCGCGAAGAGTTAACTGTTTGCCTTGACATGTAACTCGCATCTCCTTGGTCTTATAGTCCACCCACACTGGACTGACAGCTTCAAGCCAATCTTCTCCAACGATCATGTCATAACATCGCAGTGCCAGCACTCGAGCATCCGAAACGAACGTATAACCCTGAATCCACCAACGCATGCCACGAATCATGGTGTTACACTGAAGTTGCCCCCCGTCAGCTGCTTTGAAGCATGTTGCTGGACATTCCTGAATTGGCAATTTCAACACATCCACCAATCGATCACTGACAAACGTACCAATACTGCCAGAGTCCACCAGAACAAGCACCTGCTGCTTCCCCACATGTGCCAGCAGTTTCAAAGTCTGATGTCGTCCTGACTGAGGTTTGCCTTGATCTTGCACAGTCAATATGCCTTCCTCGGGTTCGGATGAGACACCCACAGACACCTCAGCTGATCGCTGCTCTAGAGCTTCCCACAATTCTTCAAGTACATGCAGTGGCACCTGGGTTGGACAAGTGTGATTTGTCCCCCACTTCTCGCCACATTTGTAACAGAGGCCATTCTTACGACGATACTGTTTCAGAGTGGCCCATTTCTCCTCTCCGTCCGCCTTAGTACTCTTCCCGTCGCTAAGAGCTGAATCACCCTTGACTGCAGTGCTCTTCTCTGTGAACTTGGAGAGTCCGCGCCCAGATACCTTTGGACGAGTACTTGCAAGTTCCTCCTCCTGCAGAGTGGCCAAGGTAATTGCAGTGGGCAAATCCCGCGGGCGATGTAGCACTATGGCTGACCGAATTTCCTCTTTGAGGCCTGCCAGAAACTTGGTGACAAAATAGACATCATCAAACGCTGGATTGTAAAGCAGAATCCCATGAGACAATTTCTGAAACTGAGCAGAGTATTCCTGAACTGATGTTGTCTGTTTCAGATGTTCCAATTGCCGCAACTGATTGGGGTACTGGTCCTGATCATACTGGGCGAAAACCAATCCACAAAGCTGGTCCCAATCGGTGATCCGGCCTCTGCACTCAACTGTCTGAAGCCATGCCGCTGCGGGGCCATGAAAATTGAGGGCAGCATACCGCGTCTTCATCATAGGATGCACACCATACACCTCGAAAAACAAAACACACTGATCACGCCACCATCTCGGATTTTCACCATCAAATTTGGGGAAATCCATTTTGGGAACCGGGATCGAACGGTTGCAGTGCGCAATCTCAGACTCAGGTTGAGGAGGCATACCCGTGACCGGGTGTGGCATCATAGGACGCTGAGGTCCACCGATGCCAGCAACCCGGGAATCCGTGTGCAGGCCGTGCCCATGGGGCGACTGAGAGCTCGACGCGGAATGATGCGACGCCGCTGGAGCCGTGTTCAGGTCAATCCATCCTGCTGGCGGTTGCGGCATCATCCCGGGTTGTGGAAGAGCTTGCGATGGCGGTAGTGGCGGTGGTGGCGGAGGTGGTCGCGACTCCCACTGCTGCATGCGCGTCGTCGCCTCCTGAGTCCGCTGCATCATCGCACCCATGGACGTCTCCGCCACGGTACGCCACTTCTCCAGGTCGCTGAGCTTGTCGAGCGCCGTCGTCATCATCTGCTGAAACCCGGCGATCTGGGTCGACACGTCCTGAACGCCGGATAGCTGCGACGCGAGGCGCTCCACGGTCGCCTTGAGATCATCCATGGAGGTCGTCATCTCCAACTGGAATTTCGTCGGCTTCCGCTTCGGCGCCAGCCCTGATCAGAGTTGCAGAAAAAAAATCTCTCCCCTCGATCGACTCGCTCTGGTACCAAGTGTTACGGTAATGCTTCGGAAGGAAGCAAATCCCTCTCGATCACAAGCAGGTGCGAGAACTACTCTAACTATCTGGATGAATTTAACTATTGAATGAGTTCATTTGTCTCCGGATAAGCCCACCATCCCGCCCTCGCGACATTTATAGTCGCTACTCTCAGTACAAGACACCGCCGGCTCTGCCGACTTACAACTGGACCCACCGGTCAGCACACGGATCAGACGACGCCGTTACACAACGGCGCGTAGAACGCCATATCAGATACTATAGTCAACCAAAGGGATAAACAAGACCATTCATCCACATGCTGAAAGAACAGATAAGATAGCCAGCTTTTCAATTGCAGATGAAATGAGATAGAACAGTACCACAGCCGCATTACAAACAAGGAAACCGCCACCTCACCATGCCACCACGACATAACACAGTACAAAGCACATCTCTTATAATTTCACAATCATACTTTGCTGAGCGGAAAACATGGCAAATACATCAATGTGGATGCGAGCAAAAGGTCATTTTAGTACTGTGATGAAGACCTAAAAGGTCTTTCAGGGGAGAAAAATGAAATAGAGATGTGAGCCATTATTGAGATTTTGTTTGTGAGCAGCACTGAGATTGAGTTGAAAGGGTACTGCAATCTCTCAATCGGGAACAATATGTAAAAATAAAATTAAAGATAATGCTACAAAATTAATCAAAATACTAGGATACACTGTAGCAACGCTAAATTCTGCAGAATAACAATCTAGCTAGGGTCCACTGCCTCTGAAAGATGCTTGTGCTCGTGTGTGCATTCAGAACTGGATTTGAGGTTTATATTAGCTTCGTTTAACTGAAAGAGCAGATTGACCAGAAACAGTCTACTCATTAATGCCATTGACAAATTTCAAGAAAATAGCCATTTTGATCTATATTTTTCTTGTAGGAGCATCCATCTTACATTCTTCGGATTTCAGGAAAATAGAACATTATCAACATTTATGGTTGAAAGTTCATAATCTTGACCGTTAGAATATCAAGGATCAGCACCTCTAATTTAACACATGGCTCATTGCATTTATAGAGTAACTTGAAACGAACACCTCCAAACGGGAAAAAAATAACAAAAACCACAAATCAACCTGTAATGACTGCGCTTACAAAAGCAGGATCAGATATAGTAGTTAAACAAGGGGACAAACAAAACCATTCATCCACACGAACAAAGGGCCAAACATGCTGAAAGAGAACAGGTAAGATTACCAACTTTTCCATTGCTGATAAAAATAAGATAGAACACCACAGGTCCACAGCCACATTGAAAATACACATGCTTTGGTGCCACTGCAAGGAAAATACACACTTAACCTATGAAATCAAGCGTACTTAAGCAATGCAATTATGAAAGTGCCAAAGCCAATAAAGAACGTCCCAGCATGTGTGACATTATTATCTAAAAACTGTACCACAAACATTATTTGGAAACAAGGCTCCACACATTCCTATCCATTCAACGTTCAAGTGCCTCAGCAGCATCTCGCCCTTGATATTTTAGCTATCCAAATACAAATTCAGAAAGAAATCATAGCATAGTGGAAAGGAACACAAATTTCATGAATAATTTCTAGCAAGCAATTGCAGTATCAAGCAGTCAGAGCCCTAGGGCCTTCCTAACAATTACTAAGTGTTAAGCACAAACAGCAGGTCAGCGGCAAAATTGTGTAACAAGGTTTGTTGAACCCAGCAGTGGCTTTGGCTTGAGAAGGATTTAACCTGACAGAATGAATTAATCACTTGTCCTGAAAATATAGTAGCAAGTAACCAATTACAGGTTTAAGTCAAAATAATATACCTGGAGAAACCGTTGTTATGGGCAAACTCAAAGTCATATGCATAAGTGGCAAATGAATCACAACAGATAATGTGTTGCACATTTTCATATTGAGGGTCCAGGAAGAAATGTCCATACTGTAGAAGGATGAATGCATTACAAACTGGCTACACATATATAGGAGGGTTAAAGTGAACATAAATAGATTGACTACTTACAGAATTGCCTGGTTCAAAATCTGAAGATGTTCTCAGCCTTAGAACACAACCAAATGCATAGGGTCGACTTATCAAGCGGTATCTGTTCATGGGGATAGCAAGAAAGGAAGAAGAGACCATTCATATTTATTAGGAAATTTTAGATTTCGGAATTTTCTGAAGAGAACACATATAAAAATTCATTCAATCAAGCACACATGTCTTGGGGAAGTGTTAAATCATCTGTATTTTCATAAAGAAATAAAGATCCACCACTGTCGATACTTAAAAACTTCAGTGAAGCCAAATCAGTGTATTCATCCGTTACAGCAAATATGTCAATGCATACTCCTGATTGAATAGCAACAGCTGCCTGTTTCAATTTTCAATAAGATCAGTACATGGCAGAGAAAGTCAAACCAATTTTAAATTCCAAACTCATGCTTACTATGTCTCTGTAGAAAGGTATCTGATCAGGGAGCAATGCAAGGTCAGCGTCTACCCCTTTGCTAGCATATTGTTCCCCATATCTCCTGGTATCTAGCAGACCAGCTTCGTAATCAGGAGCACCCGACAGAAAAGCAAATACCCGAGCTGCTCTCCATATGACAAGGAACAAAAGAAAATTAGAAGATACTGGTTACTAGGTTGTTTGCAAACATGCAGCATCTTATGACCAGAACCAGATATTTCATGAGATATGGAAAGTGTGTTCACCTACCTAAAGCAAAAGTAGAACCATATTCTGAACTTAGGTACTCAACTAAAGCAGACATGGCTGTCCCAAAACCATGTCCGCCAAGCAAAACAGTATCCTCTTCCTGCCCAGAAGCAGCCCCTCTCTCCCATGAAGATGTAGGTCTCAGTGTCTCTAGAGCAGCAGCAATTCAATCCTTGCATGCGTCAACCTGCCAATAAATTATCTTACCACTAGCAATAAGCCCATGTCTAAATCTCTTTGTAATTTAGCTGATAGCTTTGTAACATACTGGAGCCAAAAACGAAAGTTGGGGCATGGCATCTTCAAGGGCAACAGGTAAACCAACTTCTTCTAGGTCTGGAGGAATAAAAACGTTTTTCACAAGTGGAATCAGACCTTGGACATCATACAACCCAATCTTGTGGCTGAATGTCATAAGCCCAAATAGGGAGCCCGGAATAAGAACTGTTGTATGGTCAAAACCCAAATGAAGAAGGATCAAACTGAATTGACAGATAATACAGTAATTCGACAAACCAAAAAAATTGAGGGCCGCAACAAGTGCACTCTTAATGAGTTCCAGGAACTCTTCGGAACCTGAAGGCATTATCAAGTCCCAGATTACATTATAGCACAAACAAGGAAACCACTACCTCAGCATACCACCACGACATAACACAGGCCACTACAAAGCACATCTCTACATAACAGAATACCAGGCAGGCACTACGACTGACGACGGACCACGACATCTAGGCCCTCTCGCCACGGATGCGGCGCGCGAGCTGGATGTCCTTGGGCATGATGGTGACGCGCTTGGCGTGGATGGCGCAGAGGTTGGTGTCCTCGAAGAGCCCGACGAGGTAGGCCTCGGCGGCCTCCTGCAGCGCGGCGACGGCGGAGCTCTGGAAGCGGAGGTCGGTCTTGAAGTCCTGCGCGATCTCCCGCACGAGCCGCTGGAACGGGAGCTTGCGGATCAGCAGCTCCGTGCTCTTCTGGTACTTGCGGATCTCGCGGAGCGCGACGGTGCCTGGGCGGAAGCGGTGCGGCTTCTTCACGCCGCCGGTCGCCGGTGCCGACTTGCGCGCCGCCTTGGTCGCCAGCTGCTTGCGCGGCGCCTTGCCGCCGGTGGACTTCCTCGCCGTCTGCTTCGTGCGGGCCATCGGGAACGGTGGGTGGGTGGCTAGGGTTTGCTGCGGGAAGGCTCGACCTTGCAGGAGGATTTGGGGAATGGAGGGGGATTTGGAGCGAGTACTGAGCGGTGCGGGGGAACGGTGTTTATGTAGCCGGCAGGTGGGCGGGAGGCTGGGAAATTTTTCGTATTTTCGGGCGACCGTGACTTTCGTTTTCGGGAGGAGCGGGGCGTTTGGAGCGTTGGATCTGTTGCAAATGGATGGTTGCGATTGCGTTTGGTGAGAGTCACGCGGATCGTGGGGGGCGATCCGCGGGTGGGGATTTCCTTCGTTCTGATTGGCTGTGGTAGCGCGAATTGAGGTATCCGACTTCGGCCGTTGCACGTGGGCCCACCTTCCGGCGTTTCGCTCCAGGACTTGATACTAGTTACTGTAGCTGCCAAGTCGAATCAACCTCAAATTAGAGATCGTGTCCAATAAAATCCGATTAAGACTCGAGTAGGAGTCACCTTCGAGTCGAATAAATTGGACTCGACTACTGCACCGGGCTATATATATTCAACTTTGCCTGCATATTCCTACCAAATCACCAGAGTAATTTAACGTAAGCAGGTTGTGGTCTCGCACAGCTAATCGCATCGCAGGTTCTCTGTCGTCGACTCGTCTTCTCGTCAAGTCAAGATATGGGCAAACTCAACCTGCTGTCCTGCTTCTGCTTCGCCGCAGAGGAAGAGAAGAAGCCCAAGGTGCCCAAGAAGGGCGAGCAAAAACCAAAACTATCATCGCCTGCGCTCCAGGCAGAAACGGCAATGACGACGGCGGCAGATGCAAGGAAGAAGCAGCAAGTCGTGCCAGAAACAAACACGACGACGGCAGATGCCAGGAAGAAGCAGCAAGTCGTGCCTGAAACGAACACGACTTTCTCTTGGATACAGCAGCCGCATGTTGGAGTTCACAGGCGCACGCGCTCGGCTGGTAGTTGTACTAGTACCTAAGAAAGGAGTGTGCCAGATTCTCTCGCCGGAGACGGCGTGGACGGGTGTTTTTGTTTATTAATTTTTCATCAATTTGTCATCATGTCAATTGCGTTCTGTCGCAAGCATTGCTATTTGGGTATTAGGTATTTTGTTTAAGAGAGAACGCATTTGTAAGCATGGTTATTAGGAGAATAGTCTAATCACAATTTGTTCATGTTTGAAGCACTACTACCAATTTGTTCATGTTCGCAGATTGCGTCGATACGTCTGGTTCACTTCGAAATCAAATTTAAATTAAACAACTTTAAAGTACTTTTATTAATCCAAATATAAACTATATTGATCACGCATATGGACATTACATACTTACGGATACGGATTCATGATTTCCTAGAGCTAATGTGACCGGTTGTAATCTCTTTCCTATGAAGCCTGATCCAAAAGAGGGCTAATCAGCCTGGCCACCGCTCGGGCGTTTTTTCACCTGAGCTGGGCCTCGGTGGGCCGAATTTAGCCCAACGTCGTATTTCTAATCATAATAAAAAATCAAATAAAAATCAGAAAAATACCAAACCAAGTTTGTTGAACTTTACACAACTAGGGTTTCACTGTAAACACGTAACATCACATGTTTTAGTGTGACTTTATTTCTAAAAATTAAGATCTAGATTCCTCTATATTTTTTTTAAAAAAATAATCGCTGCAACTGAAAGGAAACACTGATTTTGGCTTATATTGATTTATTGTGAGAGAAGAACACTATTCTATAGTTAAAAAAGCCAAAATAAACGCTTATAACCTAAAGCAGATAAAGAATGATTTTAATTGTAGCATACCAATAACATGCATAAAATGAAACAATAGAATGATTTTACCACTTTACGATCGAAAAAATAAACAATCTATTCAAATAGTAATACAACGTAATAAATGAACCTTCTTGTGCAACAAATTCACCGAACCTGACCAGGTACATGTACCTCAATTTATTCAAGAATATATAAACTTGCTCTAACGTTGACCTTCTAAAAAACCGTTAACCTAAACCCATACTTGTAATAAAGTTGTACTCAAATAAATTATCGACTAACAAAATATATTACAATAAAATAATCTCATACTGGCCCCACGTGGCAATGCCACGTGTTTTTCTAGTCCTTACGAATATGGATCCAAGATTTCCTAGAGCTATATGTGACCAGCGGTAAGAAATCCATATATTTCCATTCCTAATGCTAAAGCTAAAGCTCGCCTCCCGGCGTCTCAATGGGAGAAGGGGGAAGCATCTAGCGTGAATGTGGGAGGGGAGAAGCTTCCTTCACAAGAATGGTAAAAGGCGAAAACTAGCCACAGGAAGCGCACAACTGCAGTTCCGCGCTTGGAAGCCGCCCACTCCCAGCGGGAGCTGCTACTGCGGCCCGGGATGCCTTCAGAAGGCGCTTCGCGGGGAGATGTTTCAGCTATCTCGCCTCCGACCACTAAATCGCCAAGTGCCGCGATCCCATCCGCTGCCTTTCATGTTGGGGGGTCGGGCATCTTTCCCGTTCCTGTCCGTCTCGCAAGCCTCGCATCGTCCCTGCTCACCTCCGTGCTTGGCTCAACTCCACCCCCTCCCCCCGTCTCGCTAGCCTCGCATCGTCCCCGCTCACCTTCGTGCTTGGCTCACCTCCACCCCCTCCCCCCGAGAGCATCCACAGCTGCATTGTTTTCCCGCCTCTGCAAAGCCACGCCCCAAACAACATCCACAGTCGGCTCACCTTCCCCCCTACTCCCCCATCGATCGCCACCTCCACCACCACAACCAGTCTCCCCAGTTTCCACGCCACCACCGGGAATGGAGTATGTGCCCGGGTTAACCCTCAACCGCCCTGCGCGCAGCGATGTCGCCATCGTCGCCCCCGACTCCATGGTCGAGCACCTGATGCCGCACGTCGTGACCATTGTCCTGCCGCCAGAGGACATCCAGGCCAACACCCTCGAGTTAGCCCACACTTTGAGCAAGCAGCTACATGTATCGAGACACGACATCATGGTCAAAGACCTCAAGCCACGCGAGTTCCTCGCCACCTTCGAGCTGACGCCGCAGCAGGGCCGTGTGACAGAACCGCCCAGATCACCGGGCCCATGCGCACCGTCATCGTCCCTAAGGACCTCCGGTTACTATGCACGAGTTTTCCTTGACCTAGGTGGCCTGTCGGGTTTCCTCGAAAACCCTGATTCACCCGAGGATCTCATTGTAAAGACCTTACATGTATTACAACTGTTTACACAAATAGTTTGAATCAGAGTACAGGTTGCGAAAGTATTACATAACCATAGGTTTTAAAAAATATATAAATTACATTATCCCAAACCAGAGTTTCGTAGTGGAGTAGCATCATACAACTAGACACCCTGCCCAAAGGGTTATATCATATACACATCATCATCCATGCCCGATCCGCCAACCGGCATGGTCCCAAGTAGGACTATAAGCTCGACTCACCTGCAACAGGAGTTAACAAACCCTAAGTACATGGGGTACTCCACAAGACTTACCCAACTTAAAAATTTGGGGCGAGGAATGCAGGCTGAGGGGAATCAAGGTAAGGCTTGAGCAAGAATCAAAGTCTTTTGCAGAAAAGCTCTCAAATTTTTAATTTCTACTTTCAATATTTGATCTCAGTATTAAATAGCAATCCTGAAGCTAAGTTGGTTCACAGGTATCCTCCAAATTCCAATTACTTATCCATTCACAAAATCTAGTTCCGAACCACTTTTCGGTGTAAGTGTAAGGATCACGTCTCCATAACCGAGGAGCAATGACGATTCGAATCGATTAATACCCAGCTGGGGATCCCTATCCACACTGCATATATAGCACCTAAGCTTGCAAAAGCCAACCCTATCTACCACGGCTTTTCCAAAACCTGAACCGGTCCTGCGCCACCCGAAAGCACAGTACTCCTCTCCAATCCGGGACTCTAACCCATGAGGGTACACGCTACTCTCGCAATCTCTCCACTCCCAGTGCGTGGTTGTCGGTTCAAGCAGTAGAGCCACCGGAGACAGGGCTTTCCGGAGTATGTGGCTAGTTGCAAAGTCTCGATCACAGCAGGCCTACAACGAACGGTCCCTAATTTATTTTTCCGTTGGTGACGATGGGACCCAAGTACAAAGTAACCAAACGGTTTTCGAACCCCTTTTCCATCAGTGATGATACATTGGGACTCAAACCCAAATGTATGACCACCGAACGGAAAATCCTTTTCCGTGGACGACAATGCATTGGGACTGCAATCTAAGAGCACAATCACCGACCGGACTTATATCCCTTTTCCTTTCTCATGATTCATCAATAGTATACCACCATAATTTGAAACTAGCATTTGATGCAAAACTAAATTAATTAAGCAGGGCTAAAAATTTTCAAACATTTTTATTTTAAATCAGGTTTCAGGGATGATATTCAAGTGGTCAAGGATAGTAATGCATCAATTGGGTTATCACTCAACTCCTATCAACTTAGTGCAGCAGTTTAACTCAAAGTGATAAACATTTTATAAATCACAAGGAAAGATTTAAATGCACCGGGGCTTGTCTGTGTTGCAGGTCTGTCACTTCTGCCAGAAAACCAGAGAAACCCACTTGACTTCTCCTAACGAATAATCCTTCCGTCGGGGATCAACCAAGCAATTCTTCCGAAAACCCGATCACTACACGTAATAACAATGCAATGCTTAACATGATGATGTATGCCATGATACATGAAATTCACTAAAGTGTGAATTAATAAAAAGTAAACTTAATTTAGAAAGTTGAGTACAACTTTCCTTCACGATAAAGTTGCAAGCCAACAAAACTATCCTGTTGTTTTATTGACCATTTTAACAGTCGTTGAAAGCCGAACTAGCTCTCCTATACAATAGCCAGTACTCACTTAAGTAGTTCATAAAACCCTATTATCATATGTGTATAACATAAATTACTAGTGTTTTTAATTAACAATTTATCACTTAGAATTTCGTTTTAACATTTAATTACTACATAAAGCAATTCATTTTATGTTTACAGGGTAAATGATCAACAAGCTTTGGAACAGTAGGGGTCCATGTGTTCTAAGGTATTTAAGCAATTAGGAGGCGTGTAAATATCATGTGCATCCAAGAGACTAGATGGATGGGCCAGAAGGCGAAAGAGGTGGAGGGTACTGGCTTCAAGCTTTGGTACTTCGGGCTCATCATCGGGTAGGAATGGTGTAGGCATCTTGATCGATAGAAGCCTAAAGGATAGAGTCGTGGAGGTTAGGAGGCAAGGTGATCGGATTATCCTAGTCCTGGCTGATAGTTGGAGATTCGGCTTTGAATCTGATGAGTGCCTATGCCCCTTAGGTAGGTCTTGGGGAGAGCACCAAGAAATAGTTTTGGGAAGACCTGGATAGCATGGTTAGTACCGTGCCTATTAGCGAGAAACTCGTCATTGGAGGAGACCTCAACGGCCATGTGGGCATGACTAATGTAGGGTTCAAGCGAGTGCATGGGGGCTTTGGGTATGGTAGTAGGAACGAAGAGGGGGAGGATGTGTTGAACTTCGTGTTGGCCTACGTCTTGGTGATAGCGAATACCTTCTTTAGGAAGAGGGAATCCCATCTAGTGACCTTCCATAGTGGACAACACTCGAGCTAAATCGACTTTATCCTTGCAAGGAGGGAGGATAGGCGTGCTTGCTTAGATTGTAAGGTGATACCTGGGGAGTGTGTTGTCCCTCAACACAAGCTGGTGGTGGCGGACTTTCGGTTTCGGATACGGGTCCCCCGGGTCAAACGCGTCAAGATTGTGAGAACGAAGTGGTGGAAAGCTTAGAGGGGAAGCGGCGCAAACGTTTAAGGAGAGGATGCTAGACGAGGAGCCCTGGGAAGAACGAGAAGATGCAGACGACATGTGGCTAAAGATGGCAACATGTGTTCGGAAGGTGGCTTCAGAAGTGCTTGGCGTCAGCAAGGGGGTAAACAAGAAGCAAAAGACACCTGGTGGTGGAATGACGAGGTGCAAAGGGCTATTAACGAGAAGAAAGAGTGTTTCAAGCGCCTCCACCTGGACCACAGTGCAGCCAACGTCGAGGGCTATAAAACAGCGAAGAGGGTTGCAAAGCGAGCTGTGAGTGTAGCAAAGGGCCAGGCTTTTGATGACCTTTATCAACGGCTAAGCACGAGGGAAGGGAAGAAGGACATTTATAGGATGGCTAGGATCCGAGAGAGGAAGACAAGGGACATCAACCAAATCAAATGCATCAAGGACGGGACAGATCGACTACTGGTGAAGGATGAGGAGATCAAGAACAGATGACTAGAGTACTTCGACATGTTGTTTAATGGGGAGAATGAGGGTCCTACCCTTGAATTGGATGACCCATTTGATGATACCAACAGACGCTTTGTGAGGAGATTTCAGGAAGCAGAGATCAAGGAGGCTTTGAAGAGGATGAAGGGAGGTAAAACGATGGGCCCCGATGGTATCCCTATTGAGGTGTGGAGGTGCCTAGGTGCCAGAGCGACAGTATGGTTAACTAAACTTTTTAACCTTATCTTTCGGTACAACAAGATGCCCGAAGAATGGAGGAGAAGCATATTAGTACCGATCTTCAAGAACAAGGGGGATGTTCAAAGTTGTACTAACTATTGTGGGATCAAGCTGATGAGCCATACGATGAAGCTCTGGGAAAGGGTTATCGAACATCGCTTAAGAAGAGTGACAAGTGTGACCCAAAACCATTTTGGGTTCATGCCTGGAAGGTCGACCATGGAGGCGATTTTCTTAATACATCAGTTGATGGAGAGATACAGGGAGCAGAAGGACTTGCACTTGGTCTTTATTGACCTCGAGAAGGCGTATGACAAAGTACCAAGAAACGTCATGTGGTGGGCATTGGAAAAGCACAAGGCCCCAGCTAAGTACATTACCCTCATCAAGGATATGTACAAGGACGCGATGACGTGTGTACGAATATGTGATGGCGACACTAGTGACTTCCCAATTAAAGTAGGGCTACATCAGGGGTCAGCATTGAGCCCTTATCTATTTGCTTTGGTGATGGATGAGGTCACAAGGGACATACAAGGTGATATCCCTTGGTGTATGCTCTTCGCTGATGATGTGGTGCTAGTTGACGAGAGTAGGGCAGGGGTTGATAGTAAGTTAGAGCTGTGGAGGCACACATTAGAGTCGAAAGGATTCAGACTTAGTAGGACCAAGACCGAGTATATGATGTGTAGTTTCAGCGCGGCTAGACATGAGGATGGTGACGTTAACCTCGATGGACAAGTGGTGGCCAAGAGGGATACCTTCCGGTATCTAGGATCGATGCTTCAAAAGGATGGCGACATTGATGAAGATGTTAGGCATAGAATTTCAGCCGGTTGGCTGAAATGGCGTCAAGCTTCTAGCGTCCTCTGTGACAAGAGGGTGCCACAAAAACTAAAAGGTAAGTTTTATAGGACAGCGATTCGCCCGGCGATGCTATACGGTGCTGAATGCTGGCCTACGAAAAGACGACATGTCCAACAACTGAGTGTAGCAGAGATGCGTATGCTACGTTGGTTTTGTGGGCACACAAGAAGGGATAGAATCCGGAACGAGGACATTCGGGAGAGGGTCAGGGTGGCACCAATTGAGGAAAAACTGATTCAACATCGGTTGAGATGGTTTGGACATGTCCAACGAAGGCCTCCCGATGCGCCGGTGCGCAGCGGGATTCTAAAGCGGGTCGACGATGTTAAGAGAGATAGAGGTCGGCCTAAACTGAATTGGGACGAGTCGGTTAAGAGAGACCTTAAAGAGTGGAATATCTCCAAGGAATTAGCTATGGATAGAAGCGCCTGGAAGTTAGCAATCAGTGTGCCTGAACCGTGATCTTTGCTTCCTTTTCTGTTTATCCCTAACTCTACCTTTCGTCTTGTGTCCTTTTTGTGTTTCTCTAATCTTGGTCTCTTGTGGGTTTCATCTCTAGCCTACCCCAACTCGTTTGGGACAAAAGGTTTATGTTGTTGTTGTTGTAAAAGATTAAGCAAATCATTAAATTCAATTTTAATAACCTTTTCTTAATTAATCAATTAATAGGATATCAAATGACAAATAATTAAACTACTTTCATTTGAGTTCAAACTTTTACTACAGATAAATCCTACCCTAAAACAGTATCCAATTTAATTTCATGATTTTTGGATAAACACAAAATTTATTAAAATTCATCAAACTTGCTCTTATTAATTAAAATGTGTATTTTGCCTCCCTGTAGAAATCACCCAAAAGTCAGACTTAATATTTTTACTAAATACTACACACTGCACAGAGTATACCAAATTATTTTCAGGATTTTTGAAGGAGTAGATTAATTTATACAAAAATAACAAGTCACAGCCCTTATTCAATTCCTCGGGAAATAGAAAATACCATTTAGTTTGTATAAAATGAAAACATCAATTTGACCCGAGTCAGCCCGCGAGGAAGCAAACCGGCCCAGCTGACCTACTCACTCTCTCCTTCCAGTGCACCCCTGCACCACTGGGCTGGCCTAGTCGGCCTCCACTCGGCCCAGCTGCCCCCTCTTCTCCCAGAGCCGCTGACAGGGGGCCTCCACCCATCAGCTCGCGCCCCTTCACCAGTCAAGCACCGCACGCGCGGCAGCTCGTCGAAACTCGCCGGTGACGCCCTTTCGGCAAGGCAACGCACACCGGAGTACTTCCCCACCGCCCCACGAACCCTACTATCCGCTCGATTGGTCAAAAAGGAGGTGGAGGCGGGACCAGGCGCGGCCATGGCGGACGGTCGGCTTGGAGCTCGCCGGCAAGACGCGTTCCGGCCGTAACAGGCTACAAGGAGCCAAACGGACTATACCTAGAAGAACACGGATCTCACCAGAGTGTGATGTGCACGCCAGATAGGAGGAACACGGTCAGAGTTGGCCTGGCCCCGTGCGGGTGTTCGAGACGGTGGCGCCCTGGCGGCACGAGCTCCGTTCCGGTGTGCCTAGTGCGGTAGAGACCAAAAGGAATGGCTTGAGATGATCGAACCACAGAGGCTGAGCGGAAACAAGAGATGGTTGAGTGAGGGCCTCACCGAAGCGAGCTCTGCACGGTGAGATGCTCACAGCGGCGCTTCACCGGCCGTGAGGACGAAGACCGAGCCGTGCAGCCGATTTCGATGACGAATTGAGACACGGCCGAACTCAATCGATGTGCAATGAAGAGCAGAAGCTACCTTGGAGATGCAGAGGGTGGAGATGGACCATGGCTGGCGAATTTTGCTCTAGACAGTGAAAGCGTCGGCGATGGGGATGGAGGAAGAGAAAAAGGGCATGGGGCGACGGCGGTGCATTTTATTGGGTTGTGGCGTACCACTGATGTGGCCGGGACCCCCCACGACTCCGACACGTTGGCGCCCGGACCTGGCCGGCCCCGGGCGGCGCCGGCATGCGGCGCGGCACGCGCACCCGCGCACGAGCACCAGTGTAAAAGAACCGCCTAAATCACGTGGCCTACAGGCACCTGCCATTGCCACTAATGACATCTGACAGCTGGGTCCGTGTTCCAGATGACCTAGGCGGGCTCTGCCGGGCTACATAAGCACCCGTTATCTCCGACAGGATCCCATTGCGAAGCCATTATAGGATTACAACATTTCATAACAAAATACATCAGAGTAAAAGTGCGGAAGAGTAAATAGTACTTAATATTACAAACCAGTGTTCAAATGGAAATTAGGTACAGTTATTACAGACCATAATTTAAATGGTAGCAGTAGCGGTAGAACAATAGTACAACACGATAGATAAGTAGTACACGAACCCTGCCCACGGGTTCAACTTTTATTCTTCCTCGCTCTCCTGGACGATAGTGACACAACATGGAGTAAGACAGACTTCAGGCTCCTGCTGACTACCTGCAACGGGGTTAACAAACCCTGAGTATTGGGATACTCCGCAAGACTTACCCGACCAAAAGGTGTAAAATTAGACTCAGGAATGCAGGCTGAGGGGAGTCAAGGTAAGGCTTGAGCAAGAGTTCAAGAGTTTTGCGAAAAACCATTACTAGTCCTATTATTAATCATTACCATATTTCAAGTACTTTCCAATATCCATCATCATTCTTTCCAATAAATTGATTCAGTCCAAAACAACCTAGTTCCGAACCACTTTTCGATGTAGGGGTGAGGATCAAGTCTCCATAACCGAGGAGCAACGACGATTCGAATCGATTAATACCCAGCTGGGGATCCCTATCCACACTGCCTATGTAGCACTTAAGCTTGCATAAGCCAACCCCGCCTACCACGGCTTTTCATACCCCGGAACCGGTCCTGCGTCACCCGAGAGCACAGTACTCCTCTAGTCTCCAGGCACGACGGCCACGAGGGTACACGCTACTCTCGCCATCTCTCCACTCCCAGTGCGTGGTTGTCGGTTCCAACAGTAGAGCCACCGGAGTCAGAGGCTTTCCGTAGTATGTGGCTAGTTGTAAAGTCTTGATCACAGTAGGCCTGACAATGAACGGTCCCTAATATTTTTCCATTAGAAACCAAGCATTGGGACTCTAACCTAAGTACATTGGTAACTACCCGGTTTTCACATCCCTTTCCGATGGCGAGGATCGTTGGGACTCTAACCCAAACAAATGGTCGACCAAACAGAAAAACCCATCCCCGTGGATGACAATGAACTAACTAGGAACACTGCCAGCCAACAAGGACATAACCATTCCCATAAAGTGATTCATTTGATTTGTATCATCACAGTTCAAAATATCATTTTTGCAAATCTAATCATTAAGCATGACTAAGCATTTTTCAATACTTTAATTAAATCAGGTTCTCAGGTATTGATAAGTGGCCAAGGATGGTAATGCATCAATTGGTTGTCAATCAACTCCTATTAACCTAATGCAATAGATTAACTCAAGTGATAAACATTTTAAAATAGCAAGGAGGGGCAAATGCACCGGCGCTTTCCTTGAATTGCAAAAGAGTCAGATCGGGGTCGGTGCCGCAGATATCAAACCCTGGCACAAACTCAGCAGTAGGCTCCTCAACTATCACGTCAGGCTTCACCTCAGTATTCTCGGTCACTACACGTGTGCAATAATGAATGCATGAATACAATGCACATGAAATGACAGATGAAATTCAATAATAGATTAAACACACATGTGCACAAGACCCTTCCTCAGCTAAACATGATTATTCTAACTCATAATGCCCTAGGTCATAAAGGTGATTGACCTAGAATCACAATAAATCCAAATATCACATCATTCAATAATTATTTCATTTACTAACCCTTTTATTAATCACTTAAACCAACATATAATTTAATAAATATTTAAACTATTTCCATTTGATGCCAAATTTCACCAACAGATAGCTCTAGGCCTAAAACAGTACCACATAAATTTTTATGATTTTTGAAGTTACAGGAATTTATTAAAAATCATCAAAGTTCCATTTATCAATTAATGTGCTGATTTTTAGTGGACACAGAAAGTGCTCAAAACACACTTTTAATATTTTTATAAAATAATACACATCCCAGAGAGCATACACAAATATTTTCATAATTAATCATGCAGTAAATTAATCTACACAAAATTGTGAAATCAGAGTACTATTCACTAGAAATATAAATGGAAAAGTCCTTTTAATTACTCAGGAAATTCACAAACTGAAATCAGCCCGAGTCGGCCCAGCCAACCCGAGCCGGCCCAACTCGGCCCACACGCGCGCGCTCACACTCGAACCGGGCACTGACAGACCGGGCCCAGTCGTCAGCCCCGCGCTCACTCTCTCTCTCTCTCGGCCACTGACAGCTAGGCCCCTGCTGTCAGCTCCTTCTTCCATCTCGGGCCGATGCTCCCGCGCGCGCGCTTTTGGCACGGCGCGGACCTCGCCGTCGGCGACCCCAGCGGCGGTCTCCAGCTACCTGGCACCTACCCTAGACCCTAACCGACACTCCTACGCACTTAGCCCTAGCCCTAAACGCCCTCGACGAGCAGGAGCTCGCCCACGGCGGACGGTGGCGGCACGGCAAAGCTGTTCCGGTCGACGGGACATGATAAGGTCACAGGAAAAGCAGCAGGGAGAATCAGAGGCTCACCACGAAGCTAACGGGCGAGTTAGATGACGACGAGGCGGTGCGGTGAGGATGGCTTGACGACGACGGCAGCGGACACGGCTCGGCCGTCGGCGACGAAGGTCTGTTCCGACGAACCTGGTGCACCACATCACAAACCACCGTGCGCATGAGAAACTAGATCACCAAGGGAGCTTAGAATGCTACGAGAAGAAAAACACTCACTCTAACTGACCGGACGGGAAGAGGATGGCCGCGGCGGAGCTCCGGTGACAATCCCGAAGACGAAGACTCTCACTGCGAGCTACACAGGGTACCACGGCTCACGCGATGGGCACCAATCGATGCGCCACGAGCTCGGCTATCGATCTAAGAGATGGAGAGTGTTGAGGTGGACGGAACACGGCCAATTTGGCTTGGAACCGAAAGGGCTCACCGGCGACCAAGTGGGGGAAAAATGGAGAGAAAAGAACGCTCGTCGCCTTTAAAGGGCAGGGAAAGGGTGGGATAAGACCGGGGACGTCCGGGGCCCCCTCCCGGCAGCTCGACAGCACCGCGGCGTGCCCACGCCGGCTAGACAGAGCTCGGCGCCGCGCGCGGCACGCGCGTACGGCGGAGGAAGATGAACAGGGGGGACCCCCTAGCTACAGTACTAGCTTCAATAGGTCAAATGCTATTTAGTTCCAATTCGATCTGATCCAGCCAGAATCCGAGGAAGTGATGAATATAAAAGTTGTAGAAAATTTTGTATAGATCATTTTTTCTTTTAACATGAAATTCAAATTCGGCCAAAATTTCAAACTACAGCAAAGGGGGTAAAAGTAGGGTTTGAATTTCAAACTGAAATTTTAAAATTACTTTTGATTTTTCTCAATAAATTGAAAAATGGTCAACACTGAAAGTTGTTCCACTCAGTGAGCTTGACAATTTCTATTAAGGGAGTTTTGGAAGATTCTCAATATTTTTGAAATTGAAGTTTCAAATTTAAATATCAACATACTAATTTGAGTTTAATTTGAATTTCTATAATATAACTTCAAAATCTGCAAAAAATAAAAGTTGTTCCATTTTAAAAGTTCTACAACTTTAATTAAGACACTTTCATCAGATTCATTATAGATTTGAATTAGGATTTTAGGTCAACTCTAGGGCTTAATTTGATTTCTTATTTAATTTTTATTTTTGACTTTTGATTGAGGACTTAATTAAACAATCAATACTAAATGAAATCATATTACTCTAGGGGCCCTAAGCACAATCATATGCAGATGATTAATAATAAACATGATGACATGATAAATTAATTAAGCAATAATATCCAGAGGTATTACAAGCAGCAGGGTAGGGGCCAGCTACTGTAGCAAGGCCTTGCCCTTTTGACTTCTGAGCTCAATTACTTTTAATATTTGTGTATAAACTTGAAAAATATCCTTAATAAGAATTGTAGCACATTTCAATATAAACAAATTTGGTTTTTGTACCTCATTCAAATTTTGAATGGATTTTGAAATATGAAAAAGGGGGTAAATAGGGATTTTGGAATTCAATTCTAATCCAGCCAAATTCTCAATATTTCTCTCAATAAGTTGAAAATATCCAAACATAAAAGTTTCTCTACTTGACAATCCCTACAAATTTTATTAAATAAGTTTTGTCAGATTCTTGATAATTTTTGAAATGATATTTCAAATTTGAATCCTTAAACACCAATTTGAGTTTTATTTAAAACTTCACTTAATAACTTGAAAATACTCCAAATACAAAAGTTGTTCAATTGGAAAAGATTTACAACTTTCATTAAAGGTGTTTTGTCAAATTCTTGATAGTTTTTGAATTTATATTTCAAATCTACATATTTAAACATAGAGCAGGGTTTTATTTGAAATTTTATTTAATAACTTTAAAATTACCCGAAATATAAGTTGCTCAAATTTTAAATATGTATAATTTTTATTTAAGGCCCAACATCTAATTTCTTTTAGTTTTTGAATTAATGTTTTGGGTCCGAATTAGGGTTTTTAAATTATTTTCTTTTTAAATTCCCAATTGGATTTAGAGAAATACACACAAACAAGCATTCATACAATAAGTCACTCTAATTCACCTATGTACATTCACATGTAGTAATAAAATTTATTTTAGTGAATGCATAGTAAAATTAGTTTATACGAGATGATTTGCATGCAATCATGATGACATAACAGGTTTTAGTTACAGTAACACCAGGGGTGTTACAGGCCGTGCCGGCAGGGTACGCATGCGTCCACCTCCGACCTACCTCCAAGCTGTGATAGCAAACATGGAGCCAGACGAACGCGGGCGCTCGTGGAGCCGCTCACCTTCAAGGTTTGCACATGAGAGGGACTATCTTCAGCACGCTGCTTACGACTGGGAACGCCGTCATTCCCTATCACCGGTGGCCCATCATCGTTCGGTGAGTCCAGACCCCTTGGTGGAGCTGTGCAAGTCACCAAGGACAGTTGGGGGTCTCCAATCCCAAGATGAGGACCCCATGATCATTGATCCAGGAGTCTGTACTGGCCGGGACGTACGGTGTGTGGAGCCCAAGCTCCTCGTCGGACGATGGTGGCTACGGGCCACGATCAGTGCTGCCTATGCACTCTCAGGAGCCTGTCTTCGGGACAGGCACTCAGCTCGTCGACTCCTACCAAGGGATCTGATCACCTGACTGCTGACATCTCTGACTTGGTGAATCAGACGGACGTTCCATTGGTCATCCCCAATAATGGTCCAGGCTATGGCGATGTCCTAGACGTGGTCGACCCAGCAACCCGGGACGCCACGGTTCGGGAGGTCATCGATGGCCACGCGACAGAGGCAGCAACAACGGTGATGGGGAATGAGGAGGTTGACGACTGTGCTGACTTCTGTGCAAGGAAGTTCAAACCCATCCTTGCTCCACTCCTGGAGAGGCCGTTGTTGCCTCCTCCAACCAGCAGCAAAGGCAGGAAGAGAGCCCCAGCAGCCTCCACGCGCTCGGGCACATGGCTTGCAGCTCGGGCATCCTCGATCCTAGGTTGTAGAACGTTCCCAACAAAAGCTAATGCGTGAACTCTCCTTCATGAACAACAAGACATCAGCACCAGAAGCAACAATTACAACCTACGTTGACATGTTTGGGGATGACCTACCCGAGCAGGCGGTCAAGGCCATCAAAGCTGCACCAGTATGGATAACGAGGAGCTGTCCAGGGCACGGTCAGCCATTGCAGCTGAGTACGGAGCAGCAGAGATGTAGGTCCTGTAAGCTTGCAAATACAGACGGAGCAGCAGCTTTTACTCTAATCAATGCATCTCAGGATAGAGCCAGTGCTAGCTGGCCTGCTACCGGTTAAGTTAGAATTCTTCAGTTGTGTTTTTCACTTTGGCTGAAGTTTTGGTGCTTCTGTGTGCCATGGGTGTTGACATCAAGAGCTTAAGCTGGAATGTCTGCGGCTTCAGTCTATGAAACCGGCTGCAGACCAAGAAGTTCAACTTTAACACCACAGTGGATGACCAATTTTGCTGGACGCGTACAGCAAGAGAGGTGTTGGGAATGATCCAAGATAAGTGCTCCCTGTGGACTTTGGCTGGAGAAAGGGTCATGAGGTCCTATTAGTTGCTAATAATATAACGAGTAATTAGCTCTTGTGCACAAAACCCCATGTAGTGCTACATGGGGTTGCGCTTCTCGCGCATGTAATCGTGAACTCTTTTTCCCTTCTTTGGCCTGTTCTTTTGGGCTGAAAGTAAGCGCTGATTTCTGCTCGTGCTGATTTGCTGAGAAAAAAAGTAACATTTTATGGCTAAAAATAAACGCTTATTGGTCAAAAGAATAAGTTATTAATATATATGTTACCCGGATCTTTTTTTTAAAAAAAAGCTCTAAGAAACAAAGCCTATATTATATCAAAACTCTACACGTCATTTGTATCTCATTTAGCAAATATGAAAAAAAAAATCAAACATTAAATAACATTTAAAATATTCAAGCACAACATAAATTTAATTTGTAACTACAGTTCAAAATGACTTGCAGCCAACAAAAACAGTGCTTATTTTAAAATGGAACCAGCTAAAAGCAAACTCTGAGGCAACACGTTCCACCAGTGAGGCGCGGTGACGAATAACAAGTGCGATCCATTTCATACAGCAGAGGCCACCAGACTCATCTTCAGGAATCGGAGTCACTGCTGCTGTTATTTCTGCTTATTACTCTGCTTATTACCCTTATCATGGCAGTATCATGTATTGGTTCACAGTAGCAGGTAACGCCATACGAACCATGTCGAACTTCCCCCACGAAACTTTTTTTTTTTTTAAAAAAAAGAAAAACTCTATCAAAAAACTTAGAAGCACTTCATGTGGACAATGCCTGGACCGGTTTCGTCGTACTCTGCCTTGGAGATCCACATCTGCCAACACAGTTGCCCATTGTCAAAGAGTTGAAATGGAATTAAAAAAAATGAGTGGAAGGAATGGCAATGCAAGAAAAATATTCAGTGCTATCACACTAGTAATTCCCTTTCCACATCCCGCTTATATCTATCATGATGAAAAAGGCCTTGAAATCTTTTCATTTCCTCAAAAAGATGTTACTATCAAATTGAAATCTATGCTTGTACTGATTGAATAACAGCCCGGAGGATGGAGCAACATGTGCAGTGCTTGTGAAGAGAAGTTGATCGTCTATGCTAGACAACCGGAGTAATAATTGACTAAAGCATGAATATATATGTATTCCAATTGCGTTTTTCGGGGGAAAAAAAGAGTGCATACCCTGCCAGTTTAACCTATGTTGAGTTGGTATATAATGGGTTATTTCCACTTTAACTACATAAGAACTGACATGGTCAAGGCTACTTAAGTTCTCATGAATAACTTAATGATAAATGATTACTACTTATAAAAAAGAGAGAGAGAAGACCTGCTGAAAAGTGCTGAGAGAAGCCAAAATAGAGCCACCAATCCAGACACTGTATTTCCTTTCAGGTGGTGCAATCACTTTGACCTTCATGCTGCTAGGAGCAAGGGACGTGATCTCCTTGCTCATACGATCAGCAATCCCAGGGAACATGGTAGATCCTCCACTGAGGACAACGTTACCATACAAATCCTTCCTGATATCAACATCACACTTCATGATGGAGTTGTATGTGGCTTCATGTATGCCAGGCGATTCCATACCAACAAGAGATGGCTGGAACAGCACCTCGGGGCACCTGAACCTTTCTGACCCAATGGTAATGACCTGACCATCAGGCATCTCGTAGCTCTTCTCAACAGAGGAGCTGCTCCTGGCAGTTTCCAGCTCCTGTTCATAATCAAGGGCAACATATGCGAGCTTCTCCTTTATGTCCCTGACAATTTCCCGCTCAGCGGTCGTAGTGAGGGAGTACCCTCTCTCTGTGAGGATCTTCATTAGGTGGTCGGTGAGGTCACGCCCCGCTAAATCCAAGCGGAGAATAGCATGAGGAAGTGTGTATCCTTCGTAGATTGGTACTGTGTGGCTCACACCATCACCGGAGTCCATCACAATACCTGCAGACAGAGATATTTGAGAAAGAGATCGTGTCAGGATTACCATATCATTTTTGTAGTGCATATTACTATATCTGAGGCGACAACTATCTTACCAGTTGTTCGCCCACTAGCGTACAAGGAAAGAACAGCCTGGATAGCAACATACATTGCTGGGCATTCAAAGGTTTCAAACATAATCTGTGTCATTTTCTCTCTGTTGGCCTTGGGATTGAGAGGGGCCTCGGTCAGAAGTACAGGGTGATCTTCAGGCGCAACACGGAGCTCGTTGTAGAAGGTGTGATGCCAGATTTTCTCCATGTCATCCCAGTTGTTGACAATGCCATGCTCAATCGGGTACTTCAGTGTCAGGATACCTCTCTTGGCCTGTGCTTCATCACCTACATAGGCATCCTTTTGGCCCATGCCAACCATGACACCTGTATGGCGTGGTCTTCCCACAATGCTGGGGAAGACAGCTCTTGGCGCATCATCACCAGCAAAACCCGCCTGTAAATATTAAGGAGTTCAACAACAATTAGGCCACAGAAGTAGAGTTGCTTTATTGAAAAGACTGTTGAACGAGATAACAACCTTGACCATTCCAGTGCCATTGTCGCATACAATAGGCTGAATATCCTCGTCAGCCATTCTCAACTATTCTGTAACAGAGAGACCGATGTTCAGCATTCAGTAGGCATTCAGAGAAAACTGCAGTAATCGAGAACTAGTTATGCAGCCTGGCCAGGGAATCAAAATACACCATCTAAAACCTTCTGTTCTGTAATTGTCTTTACTTTCTATACAGCTACTACTGAAGTACATACAACAGCCTAAGATACCAAAGATCTTAGTACTGTATTTGCATATAAATGTAGATGCGGAGTCAGATAAATTATGCTCTCCGGTGATCTCAGGTTTCTAAAATAATAAAGCAGATACCACCATTGGTCACACATAATTTCACAGGAACTAACTTCTTCTGGGGATGTTTGCCAAAATAGCAAGAATTATCTCTACACAATCTGGCCTTGCTGCTGCTGCTGTGTACTACGGCAATAAAATTAGTAATACCCCTGCTCTATCAAAATATGCTTGGTATATCTTTTGAAGAACATTTCAAAATAAAAAAGAAAAAATTACCACTATCCCAGGCTACTGCAGATAAACGGGGAACTGAAAAACTCCATAGCAGCAGCTTTTACCATCTGAACTCAATACTAATTTCTTTGTTTTCGACATGAAGTAACCAGAGATACATATTTCAGCAGACAGTTAATTCGTACTAGGTCGTTGAAGATAAAATAAAATAAATAAAAAACTTAGCTCTCGCCACTGGCAGTGGCAGCAGGTGAACCTATATATATACTGTAGTATTAGTGTTTCAGTAGTGGCGTCGGCACGGCGCCATATAGCATAATCCTACCATAGGCTACACCGCAACAGCACGCCTTACTACTCCAGCGAATCTCTTCGCCTTGCAACGAAATCGCCACAGACCAAATAAAATCACGGAGAATCAGCAGCGCCAGACGCATAAACCACACACATGCACAAAAAGAGAGTTACCAGACACCACCAATCGGAGGCCCGGCGACTGGCGAGGCGATCCGTCGGGGCAAGCAGCACGATTCCGCAGAGAATTTGAGATCTAACAGAAGAGTGAGACTGCAAGAGGGAGAATCACCTGCTCGAGCTCGAGGAGGAGGAGGAGGAGGAGGAGGAGCGGCGATCGCTTCGGCCTCTCTGGAATCCTTCGAAAACTCGATCGGCGAGTGACGCAAACGCAAGGTCTCGAAAGGAAGAAAGCAAGCGAGACAAGGAAACGCACGGACGGGCCGGCGTGACGGGCGGGGGGTTTATGCTAGTACACACTTCACGCCGCCGCCGTCTTCGAAGAGAAGCGAAGAGAAAAGGTACTAGTCCTCGCGTCGTCCACTGCACCGCCCGTAGAAAACGGCCGGGTGCTGCGTGCGAGCGTGACGGCCTGACGGGCCGCGGGCACCGAGTCCACGTAATGCGGCACGTGTCGTTCTCGATGGACGCGTCGGAGCGTACTGTACCCCGCAGCTTGAGAGTTGAGACGTGCAGGACTCGTCTCTGTGTCTGGGCCCGGGCCGGCCTGGTGATTCCGGGGGACGGCAGACAAAGCAGGGCCCGAAAGGCTCCACCGGTCCGGCCTAGCCGTCGCCGTCGCAGGGAACTTTCGGTGCCCAAAGTGGTCGGCCACGTCGGCGCCAGCGTAGACTTTGGCAAGCGTTAGGGGGCCGACGCCGGCGCCTAGCTGCCGACGGCTAGGAAGTACTCACTGACAAAAGCAGTTTTTTTTCTCTGTGTATCTGAGTTGTCCATACTGCGTTTTGAAATATGTATAACTGCAAAACAGTAATGAGAAACATTACGGAACAGCATGTAGTATGAATCTCAAAGCAAAATAGACGGCACTGCAACACATTGAGTGTGTTTGGTTGGTTGGGTAGGGGTCTGGTCAGGCTTCTATAAGCTAACTTGGCCCTGTTTGGTTACATGGTCGGCTCCCTTAGTCAGGCTCCAATAAGCCCCTGCAGGACTGTTAGCCTGGTCGTTTCCATGTAGCCAAGCTCAGCCCAGTCCCCGCGCCGCTCCCGTCACCTTCGTCGTCTCTCGCATCTCCTCTCGCTACCGCTGCAGGCCCGCCCGCCGTCGCCCACCGGTCGCCGTCTCGGGCCCTCGTCCTGCGCGCCTCGCCGCCTCGCGGAGGTCCTCGTCGAGCAGGAGATCCGCTCGCGCGGCCACCGCCGCGACGACGAGCACAAAGAGCACGGGGTGGATCCAGAGGACGAGCAGGAGGACCAGGAGGCCCTCGTCGAGCAGGACGACGAGCACGAAGACCACCGCCGCAACTGCTTCTCCGGCCTCGGCAGTAGAATCGGTCCGAGCTCCGGCGGATCCAGAGGGGCGACGGGGGAGGAGCGCGCCGAACGTCGGTCATCATCTTGAGCTCCGGCGGATGCAGAGGGGCGCGCGACCTTCTTCCCCAAGTCCGGCGCCGCCGGGAGCTCGCCGAGAAGCTTGACGGCATAGGGCGACCCGTTCGTTGGCCTGCGCGAGGTTGCCGACGAGCTCGACGTGTTGCAGCGGCCGACGAGGAGCTGCTCCGCCACCAACCCGTCGGAGAGGATTTGCTCCACCACAAACCTCGTCGGCCAGTGGCGGATCCAGGATGAGGATAAAGGGGGCTAAACAGTGAAGATTTAGAATTTGAGATAGAGAATAATAACAATTTAAGGCTAATTAACACCACTTTAGTAGACAAATCAGGGTTGTAGGGGGGGCTGCAGCCTACCCAGCACCCCTTTGGATCCGCCTCTGCCGTCGCCAACCTCAGCCGGAGAGGAGCTGCTTCCACCACCAACCCGCGTAGAGGAGCTGCTCGAGGTCACGCTGACCAGTACTCACCACCTATTCGACAGAATGTCTGAACGTGGTAACCTAACCGGTTGAAAGAAGAGGTAAATGTATGCAATCCAAGCCAGCTAACCAAACACGAATTTATGCTAGTCAGGCTTAACAGCACATGCAACCAAACAGATAGATCTTGTCTTGGTAGAAGCAAGCTAAGGCTAGCCTGACTTATTTTTGCTAGCCAGGTTAACTAGGGAAGTGAAGCAAACACGCCCATTGTCGCTCACTGACCGGACAAACTACTGCTATGGCCAGCTGGTCCGTCGCTGCACGGTGCCCGCAACCGGGCCCGTTCGCTTCTGCTCGGGCTTCTAACAGCTTTCAGCTTCATGATGGAGTTGTATCGGACAGCTTCATGATGAAGCCCGAGCAGAAGCCGCTGCCGCTTCAGCCTCAGGCAAGAAGTGAACAGGCCGAATTTTTCTTGGGCTGATGGCCCGATGAAGAAGTGGCCTCCTCCTGGGCGCAATCAGCTGGGGAAAGGGCTAACATTTTTCAGATCAATGGCCCAACACATTTCCAGGCACTAATTATATGCGGTGCACACATTATAGACTATTAGACTTGAAGTGAATTGCATCGTAGATTGCACGGATTGCATTCGAAATGAATATATAGAAAGTTAAATTTAGATTTTGAATGAGAAAGTTCCACCTTAGTATATCAGCGTTGAATCAATGTGCTTAGAGTGCGTCGAAACCTAATAATAAAACGATAAAATTTCTTACCCTTAATTTTGGTTCAACCCTCCCTACATAGATGTCTTGAAGTCACGCTATAATAAAGAGTCATTTTCATAATATATGACTCGAAGTCAAGACTCATATAAGTTAGGACTCATATATGATGATGATAAATACGGACTCCGAATTAAATACAAATTGAGTTGCGTTGTATTTATGTCGTATGTGAACTGGACTCATAGAGTTTACGCATAATATCCAATACCTTTTATTTCAGCGGTAATTTTTTTGTTTACACATAAATAACCAATTACCTGCTCTAATGGGATTCTTTGACCACATCCAAAAAAATTCTTGAGTCGCCATGAGACGAAACCAAAGCGACCGAGGGCAAAAAAAAAAAAAAAAAAAAAAGAACTAGGAAAAAAAAGACGTCTACACCTATCAAAATAGAGCTTTTTACCTGTGTGGCATTATAAAAGTTTAAAATGGCCTATGTACCATTGAGTTGAAAAAAGTTTCTATGTACTCTCGCATAAAATTTTCTTTACCTACGTACCACTTCCGTCAATGACTTAATTTTTAAAAAATCATAACTTCTCCGTACAACATCGGATAGAGATGATTTTTATATGAAAATTGTAGAGCTCGACAAGATCTATAACTTTCTAGTTTTGAGTTTTTTCATTTGAGGATGTTAATATGCTAAAAAAATTAATTTAATCTTTCAGCACTAAAATTAATTTTGAGCAACTTAACGTCCACAAATGAAAAAAAAACTCAAAACTAGAAAGTTGTAGATCTCGTCGATCTCTACAATTTTTTATATAAAAACCGTCTTCATCCGATATTGTATAGAGAAGTTATGATTTTTTGAAAATTGAGTCATTGACGGAAGTGATATGTAGGTAAAGAAAATATTATGCGAGGGTACAGAGGAATTTTTTTTTTTCAATTCAGTGGTACGTAGGTCATTTTAAACTTTTATAGTGGCACATAGGTAAAAAGCTCATCAAAATATATAAGTGCTTGTAAGTTGGGCGTATTTAAAGATGAGCAGTGACAGAAATTTATCTATGACAAGGGCAAGGTGTGAAGTGGCAGCTATGATCAATGGATGAAGGCCTAAGCACGCATATGCCGTCACATACGCATAGCTCATCTACAAAAATATGTCCTATTGCATATGCCATCGTATGCACGTAGCTCATCTACGCAAATATGCCATCATTAACACGGTAACATACTCAATAACAAATTGTATGTCCCATTACAACGCACGGACATGTTTACTAGTAAATACTAAAGCACGAGACAAATTAGAGATTCAAAAACAAAGAAAAATGGAAGTTTAGGAACCACAAACCTATCTTACACAAACCATGTAAGGCGCTGCCAATAGTATTCCGTTAGCACACTGCCAGTGTACAAATACTACTAACGACCACGCCAAGTGCGACAGAGCTGTCTGGCTACCAGTCCTGCTTGGCTACAGCAACACGGTGGGCTCGGCAAACGGCGCCTGTCTGCAGGTGGGGCACGTCGGCTGCGCGGCGAGCCAGCGATCAATGCAGCGCGCGTGGAAGCCGTGGTTGCAGCGCGGCAGCACGCGCACCGCTTCCCCGCGCGCGAACTCGGCGAGGCAGATGGCGCACTCCGACCGCGACGACCCGGCCAGCTGCAGCTCGAGCCCCGCCGAGAACGCCAGGCACGGCAGCGCCTGCGCCAGCGCCGGGAGCCGCTGCGTATGCTGCTTCCTCCCGTTCCCGTGCCGCGCGGCGGCCGCCGGACCCGCGCCTCCGCCCGCGTGCTGCTGCTCCTCGGGATCGTCGTCGTCGTCCTGCGCTTCGGCGGCTCCGCCGCAGCACGCGCCGCGCGTCACGCAGAGCGCGCACTGGAGCACGGCACGGAACGCGAGCGCCGCGACGAGGCCGCACGTGAGGAGCGCGATGGTGAGGATCGCGTCGGAGTCGAGTTCGCCGCCTGCCGCTGCCGGAACGGCGACGCTGGGCGCCGCGGGGACGAGCGACGGGCACGCGGCCGGGCCCTGCAGCTGTGGCAGGAGTCTCCTGGAGTAGTGCAGCCGTGCATCCATGGCCGAGTCCAAAGCTGGGGCGCCGGCTCCGAGGAGTGGACTGCGCGAGTCGTTGTTGTGAGAGGCGACAACGGAGGAACAGAGGCTTGTAGCCTTATATACAACGCGTGGCTACTGACGAGCGTACGAGTCTACGAGTGAGGTGCCATTAACGATTTGATGAGTGATGATAAACTATGCAGAGAGATATGTCAAGTCGCTGTCTTGGGGTGCTCTATTAGTCGGCAAACTACAAATTAGAGACGAGCTTAATGCTGTGCGGCTGTAAGTGTGTGGAAGATAAGACGCACGTAAAGGGGCATGAGCAGGTGTTGAAAAAATCATGGAGACAAGGAGAAATACCCCGGCACATGTCGACTCTGGAGTCTGGATCGTCGGATGAGATCATGGCAGAGCCGGCGCCCGGAAGCAAAATTTGAGGAGCCAAACTAAATCGTGATCCGTTAACAGCGAATTTATGGTAGTTAGGTTGGGATTTTCGAACAACTGGTTACTTGCCGCTACAGCTGTTTGTAATAGTAGATAATACTTAGTAGATTTTTTTTTATTTTTTTTACCCACAGCGAGCATATCCGCAAAGCGATCTGCTTTAAAGTAGAATTCCCGTGCTTTTAAACTAGGCTAGAATTTCCAGCGCAAATCTTATTATCTTAACCCCAATTTTCTTCGAATGTGGCAACAACGACAGGAGGTCACAGCAACTCGCACCAATGTACAATACTTCCTCCCTCCTATTGATTATACAATTATAGCACAAGTAATATGTTTCAGTGTGCCAACTTTAACCAATTATAAATAAAAAACTATAAATATTTATAATATCAAATAAACGTCAATAGATTAGTTATAAAATGTTTTTCATAATATATTAATTCGAAACTATAAATATGAATACTATTCAGTAAAAACTTGATCAAACGTGAACTACTTTATCTGACACGCAACACGGACTTACATATTTAAAAAAGACGGAGCGAGTACTACACTACCGCACCGATGAACCGATGATGGGTTCCATCATTCCATGACCAAAAGTACCCGTGGGGAAGCCAACCTCCGCCACTAGCCGCGACGGCGACTCGCCGGCGCACGACGGGGCCGCACGTGGCCGGCACGGCGATGACTTGTCAACGTGTGTCTGGCTCGTTCCGGCCATGTCAGGCTGTCTGGACGTCCAACGTGTCTGTGCCTGGGTCTCCGCGGCTCCTGATGCCATATCATGCGGGCCTGCATGCGGCTGAGTTTTCTTGGAGGCGCCACCGGCATGGGCCGGCAACTGTGGTATCTGGCTTGTGGGTTCTGGTACTCCGTACTCCTCCTTTTGGGCTTCAGGCTCCGGCTTGGTTGGGCTGCCAGGGCCCAGATGTGAGGCCGTGATAGGCTGATAGCATTGCACATTTGGAATTTTTTTTTTATTTTAACACTTTTTTTAAAACTATTTTTAAAACTAACTTTTTTTTAAACTAACACTTTTGAACGCGCCGTCCCGGGTGGCGCGTCCAAATAGTACCGACGCGCCACCTAGGGTGGCGCGGCAGGGGCGCCACGTGGCTCCACGCTGGCAGCTCCAGCCGCGCCACATGCAATGGCGCGGGGGCTGCCGCGCCACCCCGCATGGCGGGCCAGGGGGATAACCCCTGGCCGCGCGGCTCCCTCTCCCTCTCCCTTCTCTGTAATACCCCTGGTGTTACTGTAACTAAAACCTATCATGTCATTATAATTGCATGCAAATCATCTCGCATAAACTCATCATTACTGTGCATCACTAAAATAATTTATATTTCCACTTGTGGTTGTGCATAGGTGATGTAGAGTGTTTTATTATATAAATGTTGGTATTGGTGTATAATTACCTAAATCCAATTAGAAAATAAAAAGAAAAATTATTTATAAACCCTACGTCGGACCCGAAAACCTAATTTAAAAACTAAAAGGAATCTGATGAAAGTGTTTTAATAAAAAATATAGATATTTTAAAATGAGACAACTTTAATTTTTGGAGATTTTGAAGTTTATCAGTGAAAATTTAAATTAAGCCCCAATTAGTGTTTGTTTATTCAAATTTAAAATGCCCTTTCAAAAAACTATCAAGACTCCTTTAATAAAAGTTGTAAGGCTTTTCAAGTTGAACAACTTCTATATTTGGGGATTTTGAACTGATGCATTGAGATTTCAAATTAAACCTTAATAAGTGTTTTGGAATTTAAATTTGAAATGTGTTATTTCAAAAACTATCAAGAATCTGCCCTAAACCCCATTAATGAGAGTTATAGAGCTCAACAAGTAGCATAACTTTTATTCTTACAGAAATTCAAGTTGTTTAGTAAAATTTTGAGAATTGAATTGGATTGTATTTAAATATCAAAAGTCCTATTTACCCCCTTCTTCATAATTTCAAAAATACTCAGAATTTGAAATTGGTCCAAGAAGAAAAGCTGATCTTCACAGAATTTGGCACATCTTTCATTTTTAGGGATTTTCTGTTTACTACATGGAATAGGGAGTAATTTGCAAATTTAGGTTTTGTCCTTGCTCAGCTACAGTATTTGACAGGGGGGGTCCGGCTCTCGGCCCTGCGCGCGTGCGCGCGTCGGCCGAGACCTGTCGCCGTCGACGTTGTGGTCGTGGGAGGGCCCAGCCGTGCCTAGCGTGCACCATAGTTCTATAAGAACCCCACCGTCGTCGTTTTCATCTTGTTTCTTCTCCACCTTGCCATCGGCTTGTTCTCGGTCGCCGGCGAAATTCACCGTGCCCGGTGCATCTCCATCCTCTCCACCTTCCCAAGCTTTAATTCACTTACTAGAGCATTGATTTAACCATCTAGCGCTACCTATGCTCGTTTGAATCAGTCGCACGGCCGGTTTTCTTCCTCGGCTCCGGCAGTGGGCGCCGCCGTGAGTCTCTGTCGTGGCCGTGCTATACCGATGATCTTCTTTCTTTCTTCTTCAATGTTTCATCCTTCCCTTGAGATCCTGGTGCTCATTGGCATGGCCGTTTCCTGTTTGATGACCAGGACAAGTCGGAACGTAGGTCTCGCCGTCGGTTCACGACCTTCCGTCCACTGTCGTAGCAGACAGCTCCCTCTGCTCCACATCTAACCCAACTGTGGGTTCGTTCAAGCCATGGTAAGCGTTCTAGATGTCTTGGAAGCCTACCTTTGCCAGATATAGGGCCCTAGCGTCGGAGAGCCGCCGTGCCGACGTGCTCGGTTTCACATGGCCGCCATGGCTGCCGTTGTTTGTGCTGCGGTGCCTCTGGTACTGAGTTTTGGGACTAGATCGTTTCACTCGAGGATGGGGAGGCTTGGGGGTATGCTCATCCGGGCTGGAGTGCTTGTCGCCAGCACGCTGCCGCGGCCGGGGCTAGCGCGCGCGGTGCCGTCGAGAGAGATAGGAGGGAGAGGAGGAACTGGGAGGGAGAAGGAGGGAGCCGGCCGCGCTCAGGCCGACTTGGGCCAGCCCAGTAGCGCGGGAAGGGTGTCTGAGAGAGTGAGGGCGAGGCGGGCTGAGCGGTGGGCGGTGATGGGCCGGCTTGCTGCGGTGGCCCGAGTCAACGAAATGTGTTTCTTCATTTTCTTAGCAAAAGCATAGTGGTGCAATTTGATATTTTTGTATGAAAATAAATATTGCTCCTAAAATTTTAAAAATATTTGTGGAGTTCCTCTGTATAATACTTAATACCAGAAAAATAAGTAATATGGGGTTTGCACACTTTATGTATGTAATAAAAATATCCCTTTTAATTAATAAATGAAGTTTCTAGGGTTTTTGTAGGTTACAATATTGGTCCAAAAATTATGGAAATTGTTTTGTGTTACAAGCTACCCTCACAAAAATTTTGAGGTCCATTTGATGATATTTAGTTACACCCTTAGTTATATGCTTTAATTAATGGTTAATAATTATCAAAATGGTTAGCAAAAGTAGTGAAATAATCTTGGGGTGGAATTTGGGTTGAGTAAATATTATGGAACACTTCGACCACTGTTGATCCATAGCAACTTAGTTACTTGGGTGGTGTGCTCATGTTCCACTTATTATAAAAAAACTCAAAATGCTTTTAGTCAAATAAGTCTCTCATGAGAATATGCATATATGCAGGTATGGTGTACGAATGTGATATTGATAGCTTCTTGAATGCAACTTCATGGGTAAAAAGGGATATTTAAGTATGTTTCTTATATTAGTCCTGTTATATGTAAACGTAGGATGACTTGTCTGATAAAACAATTAAATGTTAAAGTGAAATCCTAATTGTAAAGCAACAAGTTGTTTTTGTTGGCTTGCAACTCTAACGTGAAGGAAAGTTGTACTCGACTTTCTAAATAAAGTTTATTTTCTAAATAATTCACAATTTAGTGCATCCAATGCATCATGGCATACATATCATCATGTTAAGTGTTACATTATTATTTCATGTAGTGAACGCGCGTTGATTATTATCTGGAGCGTGTCCCGAATAAGGTCTTCACTCGGTGGACGTGGATCTTCTCGGCGTTTGACTTCAGAGTTTTAGTCTACTCCAAGCAACAGGCAAGCCCCGGTGCATTCAGCCCCTTCCTTGTGATTTACAAAATGTTTATAACTTGAGTTAATCTTCTGCATTAGGTTTATATGAGTTGATTGATAACCCAATTGATGCATTACCAACCTTGACCACCGAAATATCCGGAAGCCATTTTAAAATAAAATGTTTGGAAAATGCTTAGCTCTGCTTGAACAATTTAGATTTGCACAAATGCTATTTTTGAGCTATTGTGATATACATTATTGATTAATTCATGAAAAAGGGAATTGGTAATGTTCTCGTTCGGTGGCCGTGCACCTGATCTGTACATCGACACCGACGGGAAGGGATTTTCCGTTCGGTGGGCCATATGATTGGGTTAGAGTCCTAACTTATCGTCACCGACGTAAAAGGGATGTGAAAACCGGGTGGTCACCAGTGTATTTGGGTTAGAGTCCCAATGCATGGTTTCCAACAGAAAAGAATTAGGGGCCGTTCGTTGTCGGCCTGCTGTGATCGAGACTTTTTGCAACTAGCCACATATTCCGGGAAGCCCTATCTCTGGTGGCTCTATTGCTTGAACCGACAACCATGCACTGGGAGTGAAGAGATGGCGAGAGTAGCGTGTACCCTCGTGACAATCGTGCCTGGAGATGAGAGGGGTACTGTGCTCCCGGGTGGCGCTGGACCGGTTCAGGAATAGAAAAGCCGTGGTAGACGGGGTTGGCATATGCAAGATTAGGTGCTACATATGCAGTGTGGATAGGGATTCCTAACTGGGTATTAATCGAATTCGGATCGTCGTTGCTCCTCGGTTATAGAGACTTGATCCTCACACCTACATTGAAAAGTGGTTCAGAACTAGAATGTTTTTGAGAATGAATGAGTAATTGAAAATAAAGGATATATGTGAAAGAATTGAGAACTATTGATATTGATTATAATAAAGTTGACTAAAATACTGAAAATAGGATTAGTATTATTTTTTCGCAAAATACTTCGATTCTTGCTAAAGCCTTACCTTGACTCCCCTCACCCTGCATTCCTGAGTCTCATTCCTTTTTCTTAGTCGGGTAAGTCTTGCGGAGTACCGCAGTACTCAGGGTTTGTTAACCCCTGTTGCAGGTGAGCTGAGAGTACAATTCTACTTGAGACCGTGCTGGTTGGTGGATCGGGACATGGATGATGATGTGTAGGATATAACCCCTGGGCAGGGTGTCTAGTTGTATGGTGCTAATCCACTACGAAACTCTGGTTTGGGATAATGTCATTTATATTTGTAAACCTATGTTTGTGTAATATTTACACACTCTTCACTCTAATTTATATTATTTGTGTAAACTGTTGTAATACTTGCAAAGTATTTACAATGAGATCCTCGGGAGAATTAGGGTTTTCGAGGAAGCCCGGCAGGACACCTAGGTCAAGGGGAAAACTCGTGTAGACTGATCGTGGGTCCTTAGTGACGATGACGGTGCACGTGGGCCCTATGATTAAGGTGGTTCTCTCACATCCTCACTTCCTTTGCTGTCTGTTCGAGCCAGGCACCGCCGCCGCGAGCTCAAGGGCGATTTTGCCGCCCCCTGGTCCTCTCCGCTGCGTTGTAAGTGCATCCAATCGTCGATCCCTTCTTCCTCTCTTGTTTCGAAATTTCTGGAATCCACTAGTTTTTAGTCCCTCTGTCTTGAGCTCCTTTAGTTTTTTCTAGGGTTAGGGGTAGGGTTCATAGTTTGTAGTTTGGGTTTGATTTTGCAATAATTACTAATATCATCTTCATGGCACAGTAGGATGCCTAAGCGTGGTAGGCCTCGTAAATCAAAGCCCGTTTGCAAGGACCCATTGTGGCCCGCAAATGCGTTTGATGTCTTACCATTGCCTAGTGGTGTTCCTGTGCCTATGTGCTTTTGTGGCGATCCATGTAAGGTGGCTAGGTCGGACGAGGAGGACACGTATAGGCAACAGTTACTGGATGTGCGCCAACTATGTGTACGAGTCTACCATACAACAGCGGCGCATTAATATGCTGGTGAGAATGTGGTATTGTATTCTGCTGAAATTAATTCTATTGCCATAAAATAATGTGTTTTTTTGTAGACTCCGCCGCCGCTCTGTGATTTTGAGCAGTGGATCAACACCGAGATCTCCGAGGAGGACAAGGAGCGGATGCAGCGTCTTTTGAGGTTGGACGCAGAGCGGGAGGAGAGGATGGAGAGGATACGCAAAGATTTGGCAGCGAAGAGGAGCGGGAAGAAGAGTTTTGTCTGCGCAAAGGACCAAAACACATGCCTCAGTATGTGTTTTCAGCTGACCTTCGACAATGAAGTACATCCCGCTAGTGTCTACGAACCATTTCATCCCAGGGTTATAGGAAGCTCATTGCACACAGAATTCTGGAAACTCTATTGTAGGCTTCCTTCCAGCTACCCCACCGTATCTCCAGGGCAATCTGCTTAGCACGCCACACCTTTCCGTACTTTGGCACGTACTTAGTGAAACCCACTATGCTCTGGATCAATGAAGAAACAGATATGTCATTGTTGTCATCAACGAGGCCCAATATGCGACGGGCAAGATAACGTGCCGTGAGCTGAGGATGGTTTTCTTCCTTCTCATTCGACGCGGATGTGTGAGGTTGCACCACTTTAGTTATCTTCCACTTCCCGTCGTTCCTTTTCTTACGAGCATTTAGCCTCCACAAGCAACCTTTTTTTGCAGATGACATGAAACAACATATCCTTGTTGGAATGAGTCACGTTGTATGGCCTATGGTGGTAAACAGCATGATTCTCAAGGAACAATTTCAGCTCAGCCAGCGTGTTGAATAACATCCCTTTAGTAAGGATTTCATTCTCATGGTTGTAAGACGACTCCCTGCACATTTGGAGGCATGTGTCACATACTGCCATATCTGTCATGCTGACATCCCTATAGTTGGGTACTCCACTGAATTGGATGTTTTCAGCCCTCAATCACATCAACTCTGTAGCCGTGTACGGAGGTGGTGGAACGTACGCCTCGGCTTCGCTCAAACGAGCCCACGAATCATGAGTCACGACATCATCATCCTCAGCTCTAGCCAATCTTCCATGCACCGGCAACGCATGTAGTTCTTGCAAACTAACTAGCGTTAGCATAGGACGAACGGGGTTGCCATACTGCTCAGTGCCTCCTTGCTTCTCCTCTGAATCCGATGAATCACTGTCTACCAAATCACCAATCCTTTCCTCCTCCAGCTCCTCCTCCTCCTCTCGTTCAAATTCATTCACATCGAAGTCATTGCTTATGTGCCCCGGTGACCTCCTCATCGGCTCATCCACTGCCATATCATCGTGATCCTGTGTCAGCACACCATCCCTGTCTATAACACTCACTGCTTCTACTGCATCAGCCTGAAAACCGACTTGGTCATCTTTCAATCCGTCATCGTAGGGCTCATCATCGGGCTCATCAGCCACCTTGTAGGCATTCTCCACCACAACCTCAGGAACCGGAAAATTCGAAGCCTGAAGTGCTCGATTGTAGCGGCTCCAATCCGAGGGGCCAAGCAAGGGCATTATCACATAGCGTGGCCTATTCTTCCCGACATCGAACCTCACTTCAATGTGAAGTTACCTACAAACTTCGACCTCAACCGCACCAAAAGGTCCATGAACGAAGACAGGTTCGTCAAACATTTCCAAATCTTCTTCCATGTCCTCAAACATACAATCTTCTCTACTAATACTTCCCCCGGAAAAAAACACTGGACAAAACAATCCATCCTGATTCCACTCCTGCCAATCATCGCACCAAAGTTAAACTCTAATATTGCAACCATCTCCGTTCACCATTCAAAACCCACTAAATCTAAGTATACTAACTAATTAACTAACTAAACCCTAACTAGTTCATAAATCAAAACCTAACTAGTTAGGTCATACAAACTACATCTATTGCTAAACTAACTAAATCCCTAAACCTAACTAAACCCTAACCAGTGAACTAACTAAACCCTAACTAGTTAACTAACCAAAACCCTAACACACTGCATGTCACTAGAACCGACCAATTTATACGAGCACAAGTACAACGATCGCATTTTTAATAGCAATCAAGTCGCACTTGAGCCAATATAAACCCGGTAGTCTGGAAATCTCGAAGGATTTCAAACATTTTCATACCGCAAGGATCATTCATTCAGCAACAACCGATCACATGATACATAAGTTCGCAACTGAATTTAAACATCAGAGTACAATATAGTCTTTTACACAAATACAGTAGTAGCAGAAGTCAACATGGTTTTACACCACAGAGTTCAAATACGAGTACCAACACATGACCACGTCACAAGCATTCTTACAATGACTAAGGATGGATAATGACCCTGCCCTCAGGTCTAGTCTTCTTCGCCCGCAGGGGTGAAGCAGTTCTTGCAATACGCATAGTGGACTACACCATCTGCAACAATGGGAATAAAACCCTGAGTACTCGATTGTACTCAGCTAGACTTACCCGACAGGGAGTAAATAAAAAGACTCTCAAGGATATGCAGGCTTATTCGGTGGAGCTCAGAGGATAGCAACATTTTGCATAAAAAGCATTACTACAGTAGTTCCTCAACTTATACATTTAAATGTGATTCAGCTTCGATTTCAGTTGAGCTATTTAAACTAAGATTTGCCACTATACTAAGCAATCACTGAATATTATAGCAATCAATAAAACCATATGATTTTCTATATCCACAGATATCAACCTTCATCTCACCATAATCATTATGTTCAAGTTATTAGCCTCTACCTCACCAGAAGATCAATTCAGTTTCTCACTAACCAGGAGAGATTGCGATTCGAATCGATTGTACCAGCTGGCAAATATGCCAATCACAAACGCTGTCAGCCGAGCCACTGGCTTCTTGGGTCACCGTTAAATCTTTCTGAGACGTAATATGTATCGCGGGTTTGGGGGGGCCCATATTCTCAGAGACGAACCCACTTCCAGGAAGCCTCAGGTCCTTGACCTGCCCTTGGTAAGATGGTGCCTCTGCACATACTTCCTACCTTTCAGAATATGTCTATCTTATCAGCCCCAATTCCCGGCTCAGAAAGAAATACTCGGCTTCGCGGTTAGAACTGACTTATCGGACCAGCTATGTGACGACGTCCTTCAATCTCAACTGATGTCTGGTGGCCTCAGTCCTAGTCGGCCGCAAGCAGCACCGAAGACGGCATGACCTCAACCATATCATGCGGCTCCCCGCTACCTAGCCTTGATTCTCTCATTAGACACTGTGGCATGGTGGCACATATAGTCCATCATGTGGAATCCATCCCCAACATCATCATTAGTAACCACCTATGCTCGCGAAGGACAGGAAATCCCTCGACTTCTACCGGTCTAAGCATTGCTAAGCATAAGATCGAACCCATCCCTTGTCTAGTAATAACTTCAGGATCAAGTATAAGTGGACAAGGTATAAATGCAGCAACGGTACAACTCCTATACTTAAGTGCACAATCATACGATTTAATAAAGATCAGTGTATTTATAAAAAGAATAGGTGGAGGCTTAGGGATGCTCCGGGGCTTGCCTTTCACGAAATTAGATGGCTGGTGGTCGGAACACTCAGGAAGTTCAGCCTCCTCCTCCTGGACCTTCGGGAACCTCTGACACCTCAATCTCCGGCGGAACTCCTTCCTCCGGTGGATCGAACTGCAACAGCGTCACTCCTCCCGGCGATCCTATATGCATGATATGCATATATGAGAACTGAGAATGCACATGTAATGCAAGGTAGAGATGCACAACTTAAACCATGAGATGCAATCAGTTTAACAATCCACACTCATTTACTTGAGTACGTGCATATTTCTTCTCTAGACAACCAACTCATACTCACCCTTCTTAAGCAAGGCATAGAACAATTTCTCGTCTTTCGTAAGAAATCTACAACCTGCACTAACCATTAAACTTACATCAACTCAACTAGCTATTAATCATTTTGAGCTAACAAGCATGAGCAACACATAAACAAGAATAGCACCCTTGCTTGCCCTAAGCTCAAGTTAGGATCAGATTCATAGTGTTCAACATAGTGGCAATGCTGGACCACCACAAACTGCATGAAAACACATTTTAACGAACTAATACTTGCTTAAAAGCAATTAAACAAACCCTAGCTTATAACTGGACCTACTGTTTACTGTGCCCAGAAAAATTTAAGAAGATAAGGCATTTCCAGATTAGCCTACTGCTAAAATTTCAAGTCATTTGGTCAAGTATAACAGTCTACACAAAAATAACAAACAACCAGCCTTTTAACCAATGGAAAATACTTAACACAGTGAAAAGTATCAAATAATAGATTTCCTATTTTTCTTAGCTTCTTCACAGCATAACATGGTTTAGGAAAAATATTCAAGACCATATCCTTAACACATTAAGCATGGTGATTTTTGCAAGATTAAAGCATAAAAGGCACATTGTACATGACATCATATAAATAATAGTACAACACCAACAAGCATATTTTTCTCAGATTCTAATTCCCTAAACAAGATTAATGCGAAGTGGAATCACATTTTTAGCACATTCCTATAATTAATTATGCATTTATCAAGTTTGCAAGCAATTAACAAATTAAATATAACTGCACAGAAAAGTTATCGAAAAAGCACATGTTATATTTTTCATACATATAGCACAGAAATACAAACCCAACAAAATTGGTTTCACCTCATTTGGACACTCCTAGCTCCAAATATGAATTTTGGAAGATTTTACACATTTTCTAAAAATCAATTTCATTAATCCTTTAAAATAAACTCGGTTCAAAATGCTACAAACACCCGGCTCAGAGCACCCGAGGTGCCCCAGAGCGACTGACCGGTGGGCTCCTCGGTCAAACAGGGTCCCACACGTCAGAGAGAGAGAGACAGAGTCGCCGGCACTGACCGGCGAGAGCTCGCCGACGGCGAGGTCTCCGGCGGCACCGAGACGACCTACCGACTCGTGGCAACGAGGCGAACTCGATGCACCCACTTCCGACACCTAACCGTCACTGGAGCACGCTTAACGGCGACCATGGCGGACGGCGTCGGTCCGGCGAGCATGCGCCAGCCGATTCCGGCCTTCACCGACGAAACCAACCCACATTCCACACTCCCTAGACCCTAAGGGAGCTCCGTGCTCGATGAATCGAACAGCGGTGCACGACAGCTTGCTCTAACCGCGCGCATGGCGACGCGGTGGCGGGCGGAACTCCGGCGAGCTCGGGTTCTGGCAAAACTACGGCGAGATCAACCCAACCAGCGACTTAGGCTAGATCTATGACTCACGAGGATGCCACGACGAGCAAGAACTAGAAGGAACGGCTACGGCATTACTCTCGTCGCGGCAAACCAAGAGCTCGGTGGCGCTTCGACGAGTTCACGGCGGCGGAGAGGTCAAAAATGCTATACCTTAGCTCGGCTGAGGCTAGCAACGGGTCGAGGAGATAGAGTGGAGCAAGCCGAATCTTGTGCGGAGATGGAGTGGTCGAAAACGGCGTGGTGGCGGCGGATTTCACCTGAGGCGACGGCGCGGCGGCCATGGCGTCAGGCGGAGAAGAAAAGGGGAGAGCAGAGAGCGATGAGCGAGGGAGAGAGCGAGCGAATGAGCCAGGGGACAGAGTGGAGTGCCACTTTTGCCTTTGCAAGGCGACGGCAGGCGGGCGTGGCCCGACGCCGGCGTACGGTCGCCACTTGGCGCCGTTTGCCTGCGGCCGCGCCAGCTGCTCGACTGAATGCCGATTTGAATCGGCTTGATTCAGTCCCAGAGAACAGACTAAACTGGACTTTTGATCCAGCCATATCTCGTGATCCAGTGAGTGTTAGCCAAAACTTCACTAATACTGATTGAAGTGCTACATGAGTACTCCATTCCGTATTAGAACACTTTACTCTAGATCGGCCTGGATTGAGAGATATGGATCGAAGAACACAGCTACTTCGAAACTGAAAAACCACTTTTAGACTTAGGAAAATTTTTGAACTTTAAAACAGCCCAAACTTGCACTAATTCAACTTTTTGACCACCTTCCACCCATTTTCATGACTTGACCCTTAAATAAAGTTTGTTACTTATAAAATTCTACACAACTTTGATTAGGGTGCACTGACATGCAAAGTCTCTAAATTACCCTTCTTGTTTGGTCAAACAAAATAGCTTTAAAAGGGTTTTCTAGTCAACTATGAGCTAAAGGGGTATTTTGGGGATTTCATCCAACACGAACATTGTTCCAAATGTTATCCCAAACATGTCTAAAGCATCTAGAGCAGTAAACAATCATCACATTTGCATGCTACCCTATCAAGCACACTCTAGGCATATAAGCACACATATAACATATATTTGAATTTAACTCCAATCAAATGATGATGATATATGATATGACATGATAAATGCTTGATGGCATGCAAATGCAAGTGTGAAAATAGTAACTAACACTAGGGTGTTACACTGCAATCCTACCCAAACCCTAACCAAACACGAAATGCAATCATAAGATCGAAAATGTATCTTCACAGCACTAGAAGAATGATGCAAGACCTCCTCCAAAACGCCGCCGGCCGGCGAGCCGTGGCTATGGCACCCGCAGCGGCCTCCCCGGCCAAGGGCAGCCGGCCATGTCTCTGCGGGCCAACTAGAGCTGAGGGGGGGGGGAGGGGGAGGAGGGGCCGGATCTAGGCCCGGGGGAGGCTGCCCGGCGGGGAGGAGGGCCAAGGCACGGCGGCGGCGGCGGCGTCCGCGGTTCAAACAGGCAACGAGAGGGAGAAGGGCCGCGTCGGGGTGGCGGCGTGGCGCGGCAGTCCCTGCCAGCACGAGCCACGTGGTGCCCCTGCCGCGCTAGGGTGGCGCGTCTAAACGTGCTAGTTATTTTTAAAAAAGTGTCCACGTGTTATTTTTAAAAATAGTTTTTAAGAAGTGTTAAAAATAAAAAAATTCCACATTTGCAGGCTTGAACCTCCTTTTTTTTAGACGAACTACAGGAAGTTGCATGGTTTGGTTTGTGACGTGAGCTGGTATTCCAGCGTTTTTCGATTTTTTTTCGTTAGCTTCTGTTTTGTTTTTTTTGTTCTGTGCTATTTGAACAGCGTTGCCTTTTGGAAAATTCTAAAAAGGTGGGTATTACCTCTTCTGTAAATAAAATAAAATAAAATAAAAAAGAGTTCCACGGTTATCTCATCGACACGGCCACGAACCCATGGCGCACTAGGCATTACTGCCGTTTCCCAAAGTCACGACGCTACTCACATACAGCCTGTTTTTTTTCTGAAAAATAAGCGCTGATTTCAGCTCTTGCTGATTTGTTGTGAGAGAAAAATACTATTTCGTGACTGAAAATAAACGCTAATTAGTCAAAATAACAAACTAATACTCCGTGGCACCAGGCGCGTGGTGCAGGCGATCTGTGGGCGTAGGGTCAGTATCGTGTTCGGTCTTAAAATAAGATAAATAAAAGGATATGAAATCCCTGTATATTCACATGATACAGACTTTAATGAAGAGAAAAAGAATTAAGTCTCTCACATCAGAGAATTATTTCCTACTTCCTCCGTCCCAAAATAAGTGCCGTTTTTAACTTTTTAAAATCAACGTTTGACCATTCATCTTATTCAAAAAATTTATGAAAATATAAAAATGGAAAAATCAAGATTAAAGTAGTTCTAATAATAAATCATTTGATAATAAAATAATTAATTTTTTTATAAAATTTTTAATAAGACAAATAATTAAAGAGAGATGGTCAAAATTCTGTACTGTCTTAAGAGGACACACACAAAAATATTGGTTTTTGAACTACTCCTCTGTAACATTGTCTCTGTGTTATAACGTGTGGATGGGTTCATCACAGATTCTCTAAACGTAGTCAGAAAGGACGTTCAAGTACATGACAAACACCCTAAATACAGACATTTAAATCCTTCTCCCAGCGACAGTCACCGCTGGACAGAGGGAGTTGCTCCTACCTCGGTTGGCAGCACTGGCAGTGACTAGGTTGTCGCACCTGGGGTTCTCGAGAGGGGACTGTAGGCGTGGATGTGTATAGGAGCGTGCGTGGTGTGTGCGCTTCAGTAGACGTGTCATGAGATTTTTTCAAATAGTCGAGATTTTTCGGACAGTCTTAACTACGGCTCCGTTCAGTTTAAAAATTTTCCCTCTCTCTCCCCATCCCATCGATTGTACTTTCCGTCTGCATGGAACACTAAATGAAGTAGCACCTGTTGCATATTTGTACTTTTTGCCTGTCTATTTCGAGATGAATTTTTTGAGTCTACTTAGGTCATGATTAGATAAAAGTTGTCAAATACAAACGAAAGTGCTACAGTGCACTTTTTCCCCACTTTTTCTCAACTAAAGACAGCCTACGTTTGAGCACACGCTTAAGAGCGTAGTTGCCCAATTACGAGTCTTACATTTTTTTTAAAAAAAATCTTGGTTTATGTTTATCTGTCTTTGATCAATACTTTCTGATTGTACTTATCACTGAGGTACAAAGTGAAGTTAAAGTAGCACGACAAAATGTGATTTGTCTCTTGATACATTCCGGTATCCCACGATGACCACTTGCCCAATGGCACGACAAAATCGTGCCAGTTTTTCTAGTAGAAATATGAAAAGGTCTAAAAAAAACATAGATATATATCTCTAATTTCGATTGTAAATGGGAAAAAGCATTGCAAACTAATAAGCTACTTCATCCGTTCTAAATTATATAATTAAGCTAATCTAATTAGAAAGTCAATATGAGTTTGACCAAAGTTATTTGACATCACATGGATATAATATAAAAATATAATTAATGAATAATTTAACGATATTTATTTGATATCATTAATGTTATTAATTTGTTGTATAAATTTGGTCGATGTTTTGAATCTTAAAAATTTAAGTGACTTATAATCTATAAGATGAATGGAATTGTAAGTACTGGTACAAACCAAACAATCTCGATCTCTAACATAACATCCTGAGCCGCGTTTCAGCACATTCCAACCGAAAGCATATATGCTTCCCTTCATCATATCTCTTCTCTTGACTTATTGACTCTGCCGCTTTCTCTGATTCTCTCCGTCACACTAACCTCCGTCTCCGTCGAAAGGCGCATTCTCGGGATCCTCGATTTCGCAGGCCTAAACAAAGGTATCCAATCCATAACATCGCCCAAATGGTCAATTAGCCTCGTGAAGCATTTTTTCCCCAACTTGGACTGCAAAAGTCTGAAGCTAGCGCAAAGATCCAAAAGAAGGATCTGGATTCGCAAGCGCGAAGGCTGAGGCTGCCTCGCCGTCGCCGGCGAGGGAGGGGATAGTCAGGACTCAGGAGAGTGGATTGCCTTTGTTTCGCTTTCGCGCGTTTCGTCGCCCGGCCTGGCCAATCATGCCCGGCTTTCCGCGATTCGTCGGCGTGGTGTGCTTTGGGGAAAGAAGTGGCCGCGTTTCCAGCGTTCTTGTGGCCCACCCGACCGAGTGTCAAAATCACGGATTCTAGCTGATGCGCACGGTCGGAAATTAGAGACCCTGTGATTTGAGCTCAGATTTCATCGGAGTCACAAAAAAAAAAAAAGAGAGGATGGCGCAAAGTGTGGTTAGCTTTGTTTGGTTCATGGCTTTTGCATGCATGCATCTCGATCTCTGGCTGCAAAGTACGTGTCAGGGGAGGAAAAAATGCGGTGCTTTCGCTGGTGTTTTCTATGATAACTAATGTCTCCCTCTATTGTTTGTTCCTTTGAATGTCTCTCTGTTGTTTCTACTACTACCTTTGGTATCTTGATCTGGCTCACCCTTTTTATAAAGTTTTTTTCTTCGTTCGAAAGGAGATTCTTATATCTTTAAAAAAGTTTGGCCAACCTTTTCTTTGGTCCTATAAAATACTTTCCAGGAAACAAAATGTATAAGAATATGGGAATTTGATATACGTAATACATTCTTGGTAGAGTTCGCTGTGTTTTTGTTGGTAGTAGTAGTAGACTTACAGTTGGGTTTGTTCTACATGAAAAACGCGTGATGGTCCGACTTTTTCAAGTATGTAGTTTTATGGCTATAGTTGTCCACACATCCAAATTTCATGATATTCTCCTCCAACTAAAACATCGAATTATGCATGTCGACTTTCGAGCTGCTCTCACAAGCAATTTTCATGTTCGTTCCAGTATTCCACCCGAAAATTGCAATACTAGGGCCCCTTTAGATCTTAATTACAGTTGCAATTCTGTACTGTAGCACGTTCGTTTGTATTTGATAACTTTTATCTAATTATGGTCCAAGTAAGATTAAAAAATTTGTCTCGTGATATACATGCAAAAAGTACAAATATATAAACATTTCATCTACATTTAATGCTCCATGCATGTACCGCAACATTGATGTAACCAGTTAGAATTGTAATTTGGGATGCATCTAAAAAGGGCCTAGTTCTAGCAAAACTCGATACCGAAGGAAGCGCTGAAGTTGGGCCCACACGGAGAAAAAAAATATCTGCGCGCCCATAGGAGTATACTGGCATCTGCATCCCCACCCACCTTCCATCCTCCCGGCGCTTGTCCTTGATGGCCATCTCCTTCCAAAAGAAAACGTCAACACCACCCCCACCCACGCCACTTGACTTTGACTGTTGACTCGCCGACGTCACTTCCACCATTCTTAAGGCCCGCCACGCACTCTCTCTACTCCCTCGTCTCTCTCAGCAGCAGCAGCAGCAGCAGCACTCATCATTACCTTGCTTGCTTAGCCATGGACGCGGCGGCCATCGCCGGGCAGCAGGCGAGGCGCCGGATCCGGCCGCCGGAACCGCTCGTGATGGCCGCGACGCCGCCGACGCCCGCGGCGTTCCGGTGCCCGATCTCGTTGGAGGTGATGCGGTCGCCAGTGAGCCTCCCCACCGGCGCCACGTACGACCGCGCGTCCATACAGCGCTGGCTGGACTCCGGCCACCGCACCTGCCCCGCCACGCGGCTGCCGCTGGCGTCCACCGACCTGGTCCCCAACCTGCTGCTGCGCCGCCTCATCCACCTGCACGCCGCCACGCTGCCGCCGTCCCCGTCGCCCGAGGAGGTACTGTCTCAGCTCGCCGCCGCGGACGGGGAGCCCGCGGCCGCGGAGAAGGCCGTGCGCTCGCTGGCGGCCAAGATCGCGCCGGAGAAAGGGAAGCGGGCCTCCGTCGCGTCCGCGGTGTCCGCCGACCTCGACTCCGCGGTGCCGGCGCTCCTCTCCTTCGCCAAGGGCGGGTCGGGCGCCGACGCGCGCGTGGACGCGGTGAGGGTCCTGGCCACCGTGGCCTCGGAGCTGGTCTCTTACCTCACGGCGGGGGATGATGATGGCGGCACCGGCACCGGCACGGAGGAGAAGCTGCGCGTGCGCGACAGGGTCAGTATGGCGGTGGAGGCCCTGGCCGCCGTCGTGTCCGCGGAAGGGATCGCGGAGGAGGCCAGGGAGGCCCTCGTCCTCGCTCTCGTCGCCGAGGATCTGGGCCGCGTCGTGAGGACGCTGCTCGGCGCGGGCGCGAACGGCGCCGCGGTCCTCGAGGCGATCCTGACGTCGCCCGTGGCGGACGCGGACGCCAAGACCGCCATCGCCGACAGGCCGGAGCTGTTCCCGGACCTTGTGCGGATCCTCAGGGACGCCGCGTCGCCGGCAGCGATCCGGTGCATGGCCGCCGCGGTGCAGGTCCGCGGCCGCCCCGCGCGCGCGTCGATGGTGCGGGCCGGGGCCATCCCGGCGCTGGCGTTGGCCGTGGCAGCCGCGCCCACGGCCGCCGCGGAGTCCGCGCTGCGGCTGCTGGCGGAGGCGGCGCGCTGCGGCGACGGCAAGGCGGCCATCGCAGCCGACGCCGCCGAGGTGGCGGCGGCCGTGATGGGGCGGATGATCCGGGTGGGGCCGGCGGGGCGGGAGGCCGCCGTGGTGGCGCTGTGGCTGTCCTGCTGCGCCGGCGGCGGGGACCGGAGGATGCGCGAGGCCGTGGCCTCCGCGCCGGAGGCGGTGGGGAAGCTGCTGGTGGTGATGCAGGGGGACTGCGCCCCGACCACCTCGCGGATGGCCGGCGAGCTGCTGCGAGCGGTGCGGATGGAGCAGGAGAAGAAGGGCATGGCCGCCGCCTACGACAGCCGCACCATCCATGTCATGCCGTACTGATTCATGGATCCGGGAGGAAGAAAGGCGTCGCCCTCTCTGCACCCAGCTCGCAGCCGTAATAGAATCTGTTGTTAGCGGGTAACGTAGGGGATCGGAGTGGAGCGAATCACTGCTTGCAAATCAATTCACGCTGCTTGCATCGGGGAAATGAGGAAAATCGTTGTAGAAGCTCGAATAAGGAGGAGAATTTCGTCGCCGTTGGCAGACGTGCACAATTCTGGCACGGCTCTGGCTTGCTGTTGGAGACGAAGGCACAAAGTCAAAGTGGAAACAGAATGACAGTAGTAGTAGTATTTGCACATGCGATTCTAATAAAATCTGCTACTACCATTTGTTCCCTGAATTGGCAAATTGTGGTGCTGATCGGAAGACGAGTGATTAGATGCTTCTCTGGAGCATGTTTATTATCCAAAATCCAATCCACACACACGCACGCGCGGCCGTCAATCGCCTGTCGATGTCATCTCGCCTCAACGGTGTGAGACGGTCTAAATCAAAGCAAATCTATCGCAAGGCGCACGCGTAGACCGAGTCTTTTGTGAATAGGGAGTGTACCAGGAGACTCATCCGGCATCAGGTCTCGTTGCAACTTGCAAGTTTTTGGGATGGTGGTTCGCTTGCCTGTCATTTGTAGGCCCCGTTTAAAAGGCAAAAAAAAAATTAGAATTTGGTAAGAAAATCTTTTGCAATAAGTGTTCAATCATTGCCTAAGTATGCTTAAAAGATTCGTCTCATGATTTACATGCAAACTGTGTAAACATGTAAAAAATTTTATCTATATTTAATGTTCCATACATATGTCACAACATTCGATATCATGAGGATCTTGAAGTGATACTAAACAGGGCCGTAATCACATTAGGCATCGCGTGTCTACAAGATCTAAAACTGGAGATGTTCATTCGTCGGAGAGTTCCTTATTTGTATCTGTGACAGTGGAGCGTGCGTCACGGGATGGGAGGCGACAGCTGAGCCACAAGCATCAGTGATTAGTGGAAACACCAGCTTGTGCTAAGGCCAATGAAACATTTCACCTCTCGATTTCCAAAACATGAAACTTCACATAAAACGAGAGATTTTTCATATGGCATAGTTTCATTGCACAGTTTCATAAGTTAATTTTACCTTTTCTGAGTCCCACCGGTGTCTCTTTTTTTTTCTCTACATATAACAATTCCAACCCCATGAAACTAAGGAAAGCTCTTAGTAGGAGTTTCATGCGGTCTACAATATTCTGAAAACAACGCTGATAAGTTTCATCCTCATGAAACTTTTTTCTTTTCTCTCTTCCTCGATACGTACAAAAGCTGATGTGACATGTTATTTAATGTACATGAAATTCTTATGAAACATGCATTGAGACTGCCTAAGATCTTTCCGGCTTGACGCCTAGGGTGTTGGGGATAGGGGCCGGTAGCTTTGGGTCTTGACGACCGTGGAGACGGTTGGGCCAAATCGGGGCGGAAGAGCGCGACCATTCGCTGGGAGCAAAAGAAGGCGCCGATCGCGGACTCTAGATTTCATCGGAGCTCAGGCGAACACTAACGCCACCACGGCCGGGTAGTGGGTGGTGCCGCGGCGGCAACCACTCTAGCCAGCACCAACGTCTAGCTAATGAGCTGTGCTTCTTACCTGGGCTGAGCCGAGGCCCACCCGAGTGACATAGTGAAGTACTCTCTCCATCCTAAAATAGATGTCGTTATGGGAAGCGTGCTGGTCAATTTTTCTCAATTTTGACCGAGTTTCTAAAAAATACGTGCAATATTTATATCTCCAAATAAATATATTATGAAAGTATATTTAAAGATCTATCTAATGATATTAATTATATATTATAAATATTAATATCTTTTATATATATTTGGTCAAACACAAAAAGTTTTTGACTTCTCGGGAAGTGAGGATGACATCTATTTTGGGACGGTGGGACGGAGGGAGTAGGTGAGACTAGCGGCTGCATCAACTGACAATACGGGTACATCTGGATCGATGGAAGTTGAAAACACTGTAGCAGTGGAGAATCTTTTGTAATAAGTGTCCAATCATTGTCTAAATAGGCATAAAAGATTCGTCTCGTGATGTACATACAAACTATGCAAACATGTAGAAATTTTATCTATATTTAATACTCTATGCATGTACCGTAAAATTGATGTGACCCGCTAGAATTGAAAGTTGGAAAGATTTAGACAGGGCCTGCATACAACCTGCATATGGAGCTTGTAGTAGCTGCAACAAGAATGGCACTATACACTGTTTGCTTCGTCTAAAAATCGTTTATTTTTCAGTTCTAGAACAATATTTTTCTCTCATAAAAAATCAGCAACAGTCGAAATCAGCTCAGCTTATCAGCTGCAGCGAAGAGCTATAGCCTGGGTACAGAGCTCGACAGAATTGACAGACGAATAAGTGTGGGTGACAGCCGTTCAGCGTGGGCTACAACAGCAAATCCTCAAGCGTACAATAGGAACGTGAGGCTGTTTGTTAATGTCGGCGTGTGATCATGAAGCAACGCCATCACCACGTGGGCGGCAGTGGTGTAACCAGGAATTATGCATATGGTCAAATAATTCCATAATACGAGAATCGAGTGTATCTTATTTGTTTAGATTTTGTTTTGGAGTAAGTTCTTATTTTTCTAGATTTAGTATAGTATTTTGTAGATTTTACCATGCTCGCTCTTCTTCACGAGACGATCCTGTCTATATACTCTAGAGTTTAGAGTTTAATCATGCACGCTACTGTTAAACATGCTCGCAATTCTTTGCAATTTAACCAAGCTCGTTCAGCTTAGTATTTCAAAAGTGCTCACAGTGAAGTAGACGTGTGTTTGTTTATAGGAACGGATATACTCCTTCCATCCATAAATATTTGTCGTTTGCGCTTCCTAAGAAACAACTTCAATTAAATATATATTAAAAAATATTAATACTTATAGTAATAATTAGTATTATTAGAAAGATCTTTAGATCTAGCTTTTTTAATAAATTTATTATGAGATATAAATATAGCACATATTTACTATAAATCGAGTTTAATTTATGACACGCACACAAACAGTAACAAATAAAAAGGAACGGAGGGGTACGTGCATATATGCGAGCATCTACATCTGTATATACTGCAATTTACAATAAAAGGAGATGGACACTCAATTTTTATTGCTAGTTAAATACATATTCAATAGAATATTGTCAGTGCTAGTTTTAGCGGGGCTAACACCGGCTAGTAAATATGTGTTTTGCGGTTGAGGCTACGGATGGTGTGCAAGGGGGAACACAGGGATTATACTGGTTCAGGCCAAGCAAGCCCTACGTCCAATGGAGAGGAGAGTCGTGTTGTCTTGCACCGGGGTGCTTGTAGTAGGGGGTTACAAGTTAGGTGAGAGAGAGAAGTGCTCTCAGGTCTCTTATGAGTGTCTAAGTGTTTACAAGTCGTTTGCTGCGGGTGTATATGTGTGGGTAAGAACTTAGAACTTCTCCCTCGTCCTAAAGCTGGCCTCTGCTCTCCCTTTTATAGTCGCAAGGGAGAGGCAAGGGCAGCTACGTATTTTACAGTGAAGAGTTGCTGTTCCCCATTTGACTATGGTCAGCTACTGCCTTTTCTCCGCGTCTCCGGGGTATGGCCGTCATGGTTTGCACGATCTTGGTGAGTTCCAAGACGGGAACAGTCGTTGGATTACGTCATGTAGTCAGCTATGGTCTTTTCTTCGCGTCTCCAGGATATGGCCGTCGTGGTTCGCACGATCTTGGTGAGTTACAAGGCGGGAACAGTCGTCGGATTACGGCGTGTCGTAGGGTCACACCTATCGGCTATCCTTCCGTACGTTGTGACAAGAGGGTGAGTCACCTCAGGGCGTTGTCTCCCGAGGCTCGGGACTCCTGAAGGCGTGATGGGATGGAGCGGGGGATATCTCCCCTGGTCATATTTCTGGCCTTTGAACAGCACTTCCCGAGGGTTAGGCGGGCCCGGATAGAAGGCGTGCTCGTCCTTTCGAGTGGGCAGTGCAGTAGGCGCCTTTCCCGTTCTTGCGTAGCCCGTCGTCAGGCGCTTGGACTGTCGCAGTCGGAGTTGATAGATCCCGACGGAAAACGGGGCGGCGCACTGTAGACCATACCATGGAGAGGACAGCCGTAGCTGACCTATCAAGTCCTCTGCCAGGGAAATCCTGATAGATGGTATAGCCATCAGGGGCGTGCGAGGCACAGTTGCGTCCAGAATCTCGCCTGACGGGATGGTGCCTGTAAAGTGGTCAGGGAGGTCTCTTGTGGTCCAAGATTGCTCTGCTGACATCACCGGTGCCTTGGATGCCTTTGTGAGATTGCGCTCGAGGGGGATGGGGAAGCTCGGGCGAATCGGAGGTTGGGGCACCAAGGGTGCCGCTCTCCCGAGCTCTTCCGGGGAGGCTCGGGCGAATCGGAGATTTGGGCGCCGAGGGTGCCGCTCTCCCGAGCCCTCCCGGGGAGGCTCGGGCGAATCGGAGATTTGAGCGCCGAGGGTGCCGCTCTCCCGAGCTCCCGTGGGGAGGCTCGGGCGAATCGGAGAATTGGCGCTGAGGGTGCCGCTGTAACAACCCTAAAAATCCACACAACCTAAAAATCCCAACCAATTAAAAATTTTCATTTATTTATTATGAAAACCCATTTTTCTTGTGCAAGCATATAGGTTTCATTATAAATTTGGTAAATAAAGGAGTATAGCTTGCATTTTAATTTCATTCACATAGAATAATAGCTTATACATCACATTTGGGATTTATTGCAATTTATGTTTGTAGTTACTCAATATTTAAAATGGGTAATATATGTATTTATACACTTAAGTGAAAATAGAAAAAGAAAAAGAAGAAGAGAGAAAAAGGAAGAGCAGAAATCGGCCCAACACCGCGCGCACGCGCGATGCCGACCGCACGCGCGCGCGACCGTTTCATCCGCGCCACTCCCCCGCAGCCGCTGACCGCCCGGCCCCGCCTGTCAGCCACTCTCGCCCCCACTGTTCTTCTTCTCACCTCGCGAAAGACGGTGGCCGACAGAGTCATGCAAATGGCGTGACCGACAGCGCCACGCATGGCAGAGGTCCTGACCCCGCTGTCCCTCGCCTGTCCCCTGCCTTGCTCGTCAAGAAGCCCGCGCGCACCACCGGAACCCTAGCTCGCGCAAGCCACAGCCCTCCGATCAGCCCGAGCAGATCAGAGCCGCCCGCCATAGGTAGCCACCCGAGCTCCGCTATAAATTGGAGCACCTCACGGCGCCCTAGCCTCGTTCCACTCGCCGCCGCCACTGGTGGCACCAACCACACCACAACACCACACCGTGTGAGAGAGGGAGAAGGAAGAAGGGCGGAGCAGAGAGAGGGGAGCACCGCCGAAGCGCCGCCGCCGCGGAGCACGCCGGAGCCGGACACGGAGGAGAAGCCCGAGCTGCGGACGAGGAGCGGCACGGCACTGCGATCGCTCTGCACGGCTTTGACTCGCCACTGCACCACCATCCTAGCTTCACCGACACCACGGTGAGCCACCGCACGCCATGTCCGAACCTCGCCCTGCTTTTGCCATGGCGTTCCGCCCACGGGACGCGCAGGCACGAGCCTTTACCGGCTCAGGAAGATCACCTGCACCATGCACTCATGCGACCGGCCGAAACCCCCAGACTACGAGCTTGCTAGACCAAGAACGCAGCACGATGCGTTCTCGGCGGAGCGCGCTCACCACCGACGCGTTCCGACGCCGAATCACCCGTTCCGTGCAATCCGACTAGCACCCGTATAGGTTAGAGCGTCGTGGAGCACCGCCACGACCCCTTGAGCTAGCTACGCGGATCTAAGCGCTAGAGGAAGCCTCGTTCGCCCAGCTCGAGTGCGCCGCGACCTCGCCGGAGCTCCGCCGCGTGCTGAAGCCAGGAGGAGACCCTGCTGTGACACCAAGTTGCCACCAACGACCCGAGGGCCTTACTGACTATGTCAATAGAAGGGAACCACACCCGTTCGTGCCAAAACCGAACCCCGGCCACCACACCGCCGCCCGCCTCGCCGGAGAAGCGCCTGTGCCGTGGCCGAGCACCAAAAGGGACCCTGTTAGCCAAATTGGATCCCTTAGAAACGAATATTGTGACCCGGAGGGGAGAAATTGCCTCGCTGTGGGCTGCAACGTAGCCTACCGGAGCTTTAGCCCTGCGGCAGCTCACCGCCGGCCGCCATGGCACGCCGAATGGTCGGCCAAGGTCACAAACCACCCCCGACCACCGCCGAGCTACGCCGAGCTACGCCGACACCCCCGACCAACGTCGAGCTCGCCCGACCACCGCTGAGCTACGCCGACGCCCCCCGACCAACGTCGAACTCGCCCGACCAACCGCCGAGCTACGCCGACGCCGGCGACTCTCTGGGAACCAGCATCGAACACCTGGTGGGCGACCATCGGGTCTGTTTTCTATTGAGGCGCCACATGCCGCACTACTGGACCCGCGCGCCACGTGGACCAATCCCGAGCTGCCATCCCCTGATTAATCGGCTATTTTCCATTTTCAGAAAATAGGATAATCTTCGGAAATTCATAACTTATTCATAGGATGTCCAAAAATTGCGCACCATATATCAAAATTCTCAGAAAAATGAGATCTACAATCTAAGACTATGTTTGTGTGCATTTGGCTCTTTATTTTATTGGATTTTTCTGATATACTCTATAGGAGTCGCTGACGCGACTATTTCGTGTTCAATTTCAGAGCCGGAGGAGGATCTGACTAAGGAAGACGACCACGAGTACTTTCAGGAGCTAGGAGACGACTACGAAGGTGCCACGTCCCACCAAACCCTTAGATCCTAATTACGCATTGTAAATGACATTGTTGCTATTGCTTTATGATTATGTATGGATTGGTTGCATGATAGTGTATTTGAATTCCCTGCCTTGATAAGACTTTACCCTGCTGTCCGCTGCTAGGATAGCTGTTGCTTAAATTACTGTTACTCTTCCACTACTTACTACTTGCTATATGCTGTGTGGTGGAATTGGGACGGTGTATAACTGATTATAACCACTGGGAGAGAGTGCTGCACGCGTCTTGGGTGCATGGTAAGGGTTGATGTCGACCAAGTGGGATGTGAGACAAGCCCGTGGGGCAAGTCGTGCCGGGGGTGCAACCTGGGCATCCCCAAGCGAGATACCTGTGGCGGGTAAAGTTGTTGAGGAGGTTCCGGATGGGATAGCCTTGGTGGTTTGAAGCCCGTGGACGGAGGTGCTGTGATGGCACGGGGAGAGTATCCCCTAAGTGAAGATGCCTGCTTGGTCAAACCTAGGACGGACTAGTTTCAGGTTCATGGGAATCCTTTTCTACTCACTCGCTTCTGATGGGCGGGAGACGGCTGGACTACTTGGTAGGACGGTGCCACTACTGCTAGGTTGAGAGGTGATAAGGGTGGGCGGAGACGGTCGATGGGTTCCCGTTCCGTTCTAGATGCGCAGTACCACTGGATGGGCCCGGTACTGTGTCTCCCAGTCTCAGCATAACGGTGTAGGATCCGGAATATCCCAGGGCTGAGTGGTAGGGTGGCATCGACCTAGGCAAGCAAGCACCTGGAATTCCGCCTAGGTGTTTGCGCAACACCTAAGATGGCTAATCTTGTGGGTAGTGAAACCTCTGCAGAGTGTACGGTTGATCGATCGATACATATGCCAACTTGTTGGCTATGGACCTTTCCTGTGAAGCTTCTACTAGTGTAGTGAGTGTTCTCTTCTCCCCCTGGATGACATTTTCCGGCAGTGTACCCGCTGTGGTAGTGTGCCGCTGAGATAGGCCAGAGAGGGAGTTGGGCCTGTCGAATGAGAGTGAGGTGTGGGTATGTGAGATGTGGTTATGAGAAAAGGGATGATGGTGTAATTGGAGATAAAACTTGACTACTTAAGCATTGATTACAGCTGCATAGGAAACCTCAGCCTATAGGTCTGCTTGTATAGTCTTGCATCCACTTTCCACAAAGCAAATGCTGCATAGGTGGGCTCCGTGGCCAGTACATATCATACTGATAAATTTGCTGTCAGGTGACGAGAATGAGTACGACTTCGAGGAAGATGATGGCGAGGAATAGGGTCACGTGCTATACTCAAGTTGGCCGTGAAGGATGAATCGTTTCCGCATCTTCTAAAGCTTCTCTGAATGTTGATTCCGCCAATGTGGCGATGTAATAAATGTTTATGTAAGACTTAATTACCGTTGTATGGATCCTGGTGTCAACTGAGATATGGGTAATTTCATGGATTGTCCCAAGCAATCTGTTGAATTACAATTCGAGCCTGTGGATTTCCCTTCGCGGAAATCGAGGTCGTTTCAGCCGCTCTCCCGAGGGTTGGCTGTCATTAGTGCAATGACGACGTGGGCCTCTGTAGACGCGGCCTTCGTGGGCTTCCACTGGCCTTACTTGGGCCAGGCCATGTTGGGAATGAGCGTTTTTGCATCGAAGTTGGGTACCCCTAACTTTGGTACCTGACAGTAGCCCCCGAGCCTGTGGCGGAGTGAAGGCACTCCTCCATAGGTTCACGCTGGTTCTTCCTGTCAAAAAAGATAAAGTGTGGGTTGTTTTTTCGGTGCGTGCGCGCGAGCGCACCCGCCGGGTGTAGCCCCCGAGGCTTTGGAGGGATGATATATCCCTTCAAATGCTTAGAATCGTGTTCGTTAGTCCTCAGATGTTTTTCGATTTATTTAGGTGGGTTGTTTCCTTGGAAGCGGAGCCCCCGAGCCTCCCACCGTGTTGGGAGATCGTTCGGTGGTCTTTCTAAGGTGCAGGGCAAGTTCCCGAGCCTCCGTTTTCGTATCGAAGATCGGTCGGGTTCTTCCCTGTCTTTTTTAATTCGACCTTCACGCTCTTTTTTTGGGAAGAGGAAGGTTTGGTCCTGCTCGACTTCCCCGCTGGGGCACGAGTCGGCATTTCCGGTGAGCTACAAACGGGTTGGTCCAAGTGGAGGTCCGTGCCCCATTCGTTAAGGGTCGGCTAGTGGCCTGAGCACACTCCAATTATTTCTCGAGGGTCAGTTAGTGGATGTCGGGTCCCTTCGATGGGTCCCGAGGGCATGATGCCTCCCACGGAGGGATTCCACGTAACCGACTCGCTACTGGGACTTGGACACAGCATGGGATGTCCCTTGTGACGTTCCAGGCGTCGGGATACTGGCCGTTTTCGTGACCCATCCACTAGCTGTCCCTAACTCGGTTTCCCTGGGGCGACTGTTTGAGCCACGGAGGGCCAGTCTTCGATCCCCTGGGAACGTAACGGGCGCCCGAGCCCGGGGTTCCTTTGTTGGGAAGGAGAAAATGTAGGTGGAATCGAGGCGCGCGGTTGTAATGATTCGGCTCACCTTTTGAGGCGCGAAGCCTGACGGACGCGACGGTTCGGCTCAGTCGAGGCGGTTTGCATGCGCGGTGATGGCGGCGGCGTGGGGATCGTGGCGGGCCCCGCGCAGTTAATGCGGCGGATCCTCCGCATCTAACCACTATCCGCCGGCGGAGTTTATAAGAAAAACTTACGGTTTTTTCTTTCTACCCTAGCCATTCGCTCGCTCGACCGTTTGCTTTCTTACCTTCGTCGCCTGTTTCGAGAGAGATCGTTGCCACGGCCGTCGTTCTTCCCGCAACCCTTTCCCCCTTCTCTTGCCATGGATTCCTCCTCCGCTGCTGTCGATGCCGCCGCCGATGTCGCTGCCACCGAAGCCGCCGCGACCGACGCTGTTGCCACCGATGCTGCCTCGGCCGCCACCGGCGTCCTCAGGCTGGAGCCGTGGCCGAGTAGCACTGTGACGGAGGCGCAGCTGGAGCGCCTCATCCACCTGGGGCTGCTGCGTCCTCGTACCGACGCGCAGCACCCGGAGTGGGTCGTGCCACCGCGCGACCATGAGGAGCCGAACCCCGGCGAAGGGTACGTGGTGAGCTTCGTTGCTTACCACGAGCGCGGGCTCGGCTCGCCGCCGAGCCGCTTCTGCCGGGCCATCCTCTTCGAGAACGGGCTGGAGCTCCACAACCTCACCCCGAATTCCATCACGCAGGCGTCGATTGTCGCCGCCCTGTGTGAAGGATACCTCGGGGTGCCCCCGCACTGGAACCTGTGGCGCCGCATTTCCCGCGTCGACTGGTACACCAAGTGGGTCGGCGCAAGGAAGCCGCGGGACATCCAGCGCGTGGGGGGATGCGGCCTCGTGATCTGCTCTTCGTTGTACATCCCCTGTAAGTTCCCTTCCTCCAACAAGGGGTGGCACAACGGCTAGTTCTACCTCCGCAACGACGGGGGTCTCTTCCCCAAGTTCACGGGAAGGGCACTCATAGCACCTCTTCCCCAATGGGAGTGGGGGTGCCCGGCGAAGGAGTCAAAGCACCTGGACGCGTACTTCGGCGCGCTCAAAGAGTTGAACAGGAGGGGCCTTACCGGGGCCGGCGTGGCGGGGAACTTCCACATGCGAACGGTGTTACCTCTGATGGAGCGCCGCCTGACGCTTCATCAGATGGTGACCGGGTCGCGGCGGGAAGGTACCGCGATGCTTCCCCGTGACCTTGGCGAAGCGGAGGTCATGCGCCGGGTCGGCTATATGGTGGGGGGGTTATCCCACCAGGGAGAAGGTGAACCGGGTGCCAATGCGTCCCTGCGCGGGCTTCCCGGCGTTGGTAAGTGTTATTCATTCGATCGGGCCGCTGGCTTCCTCGTCTTTCTTCTGACCTTTCTTTGTTCTTCGTAGGGCCTCTCGAGGACCGGGAAGGCTTCCCTTCCCCCCGTCCCGGAGGATAAAGAGCGGCGAACCCAGAACCGCCTCCGGGCCACGGAGGAGAAGGCGAGGAAGGACAAGGTGACCGCCCGGAAGCAGAAGAGGGCGCGTAAGGTGGAAGAGTCCTCCCAACGCCGTCGTCGCCTGAGGGAGGCCGGGGAACCTGAGGTGGATACCCCGACCGACGATGACGCCGACGACGATGAAGAAGAAGAAGATGATTTTTCTGTTTTTGATCTAATGGGGTCTTACTGGCCGCTTGCGGCCACACAGCCCGCGGTGGGCGCTGACGAGCCTGGAAAGGCTCCGCTGTCAGCGTCCGCCGGTGAAAGTGCCGGGGTTCGTGATCCGAACCCTCGGGCAAACCTGCCGGAGACCGCGTCCCAGGACGCGGCTCCCGGCAGGGCGACATCAGGAGGCGGGGCTCCGCCCACCGTCAGCAGCGTGGTTCGGCCGGAGGGGCCGGGGACGGGCTCAGGCCCGGCGCCCGAGATGCCCCGAGCAGTTCCACGTCCCGAGCTTCGTCGGCTTGGTCCAGCGCGTCTTCCCGAGATGTTTGATTGCCTTGTTCATCGTAGGCTCGGACCCTTGGGGCGCCGTACTCCAGGTCCGTAGGGAGGACGGCCTCTACACCGTACACCATGAAGAAGGGCGTGAAGCCCGTGGCTCGACTTGGCGTAGTCCTTAGGATCCATTTCACTGCCGGGAGCTCCGTCAGCCACCTCTTGCCGAATTTATTCAATGGGTTGAATATCCTTGGCTTAAGGCCTTGGAGAACCATGCCGTTGGTGCGTTCTACCTGGCCATTCATTCTCGGGTGGGCGACGGCTGCCCAGTCCACTCGTATGTGGTACTCGTCGCAGAAAGCCAGAAATTTCTTTCCGGTGAACTACGTGCCAGAAAGCCAGAAATTTATTTCCAGTGAACTGCGTGCCGTTGTCCGTGATAATGGAGTTCGGGATGCCAAACCGGTGGACGATGTCGGTGAAGAACAACACTGCTTGAGCCGAGCTGATTTGGGCGATCGGCCGAGTCTCGATCCACTTGGAGAACTTGTCGATGGCGACAAGCATGTGGATGAAGCCCCCGGGCGCCTTCTGGAGGGGCCCGACAAGGTCTAGACCCCAAACAGCGAACGGCCAAGTGAGCGGGATCGTCTGGAGGGCTTGAGCCGGCAAGTGAGTCTGCCGAGCATAGTACTAGCACCCTTCGCAGGAGCGTACCACCTCAGTAGCATCGGCCACGGCGGTTGGCCAGTAGAAGCCTTGTCGAAAGGCGTTACCGACCAAGGTTCTCGGCGTTGCGTGGTGACCGCGGGCTCCGGCGTGTATCTCTTCGATCAAGCGTTTGCCCTGACTGAAAGGAATACAGCGCTGAAGTACGCCAGAGGGACTCCGCCGGTAGATCATGGCACAGGATACAAAGGAGACTCGAAACAAAACCATTCCGATGTGCAAGGTACAATGGAGCAATCACACTGAAAGGGAAGCTACGTGGGAGAAATAATCGGACTTGCGGATTATGTTTCCTTACCTCTTCGATGGGTACGTTATCCCTGAATCTCGAGGTCGAGATCCTAATGAGGGGGGAGGACTGTAACAACCCTAAAAATCCACACAATCTAAAAATTCCAACCAATTAAAAATTTTCATTTATTTATTGTGAAAACCCATTTTTCTTGTGCAAGCATATAGGTTTCATTATGAATTTGGTAAATAAAGGAGTGTAGTTTGCATTTTAATTCCATTCACATAGAATAATAACTTATGCATCACATTTGGGATTTATTGCAATTTATGTTTGTATTTACTCAATATTTAAAATGGGCAATATATGTATATATACACTAAATTGAAAATAGAAAAGGAGAAAGAGAGTTAGGCCAGCCATTCGGCCAGCCGGGTCACCAAGCCAGCCCAAGCCAGCCCGACCTTCCTCTCCTCACCTCACCCGCGCGTGGCCCACGTTGCGGCTCGGCAGCGCGCGCGCGACCGGCACACACACGCTCGCGCTCGCTGCCAACCCGGCCCCGCCTGTCAGCCGCTCTCGCCCCCCACTGTTCTTCTTCCTCACGAAGGCGACGCGCCTGCTGGGGGTGTCGCGCGAATGGCGTGACCCCGGTCCCACAGCCGACAGCATGGCAGAGCCCTGACCCCGCTGTCCCCCCTCTTGTCCCCTCCTTTCTTGGCCGCCAAGCGAACCCGCTCCCATCCGGAGCCCTAGATCCACTCGAGCCACGGCCCTTCGATCGGTCGAGCGCGATCAAGACCGTTCATCATTGGAGCTGGCCAAGCTCGCCTATAAAAAGGAGCACACCCCGAAGCCCTACCCTCATTTCCCTCGCCGCCACCGCAGCACAGACCGGCACACTGCACCAGACCGAGAGAGAGAGAGAGCGTAGGAGAAGGGCGGAGCAGAGGAGGAGAAGCTGCCGGAGCGCCGCCGCCGCGGAGCACGCCGGAGCCGGACACGGAGGAGAAGCCCGAGCTGCGGACGAGGAGCGGCATGGCACTGCGATCGCTCTGCACGGCTCCGACTTGCCACTGCACCGCCATCCTAGCTTCACCGACACCACGGTGAGCCATCGCACGCCATGTCCGAACCTTGCCCTGTTTTTGCCATGGCGTTCCACCCTCGGGACGCGCAGGCACGAGCCTTTACCGGCTCGGGAAGATCACCTGCACCATGCACTCATTCGACCGGCCGAAACCCCCGGACTACAAGCTTGCCAGACCGAGAACGCAGCACGACGCGTTCTCGGCGGAGCGCGCTCACCACCGACGCGTTCCGACGCCGAATCACCCGTTCCGAGCAATCCGACTAGCACCCGTATAGGTTAGAGCGTCGTGGAGCACCGCCACGACCCCCTCGAGCTAGCTACGCGGATCTAAGCGCTAGAGGAAGCCTGAATCGCCTTGGCCGCGTGCGCCGCGACCTTACCGGAGCGCCACCGCGAGCCTCGCCAAAAGAAGGTCATGCCATGGCTAAAGTTCGCCACTAGAGTGTTGTATGCTTCTCTGGCCTCACCAATTTGACAAGACCGCATTCGATTGAACCAATACTTGGTCGTAGCCGCGTTGCCGCCTTCCGCCATCGCCGGCGACACGCCGCCGCCACAACCGAGCACCTTGGGAGTCTCGGTAGCCAAAATTGGTAGTTGGTATACCATCGCCATAGACCCTGGACGCGTATACATCTCCTGGAAGACCTCCTTAGCCCCGCCAGAACCTCACAGTCGCGACGACATCACCGCCGACACGTTCCGCCTCGCCTAAATCCGTTCCGAGTACCCCCGGTCGCCTCGCGCTGCGGAGAAATGCCGCCGAGGTTCGCCAAGTCTGCCTCGGCACCGCCGCTAGATAGCCGAGCCCTGTCTTGCCGAAATATGGTCATCGCCGCCCTGTCATCGTCCGCCGCACCGGAGAGACACCGCCGCCTTGAACAGACGCCCTGGAACCCTGCTAGCACCAAATCTCCGATTCGCTCGAGCCTCCCCAGGAGAGCTCGGGAGAGCAGCACCCTCGGCACACCAAATATCCGATTCGCCCGAGCCTCCCCAGGAGAGCTCGGGAGAACGGCACCCTTGGCGCACCAAATTTCCGATTCGCCCGAGCCTCACCGGGAGAGCTCGGGAGAGCAGCCCCCTCGGCGCCCAAATGTCCGATTCGCCCGAGCCTCCGCGGAGACCTCGGGAGAACGGCACCCTCGGGCGCCCAAATTTTCGATTCGCCCGAGCCTCACCGGGAGAGCAGCCCCTTCGGCGCCCAAATTTCCGATTCGCCCGAGCCTCCGCGGGAGACCTCAGGAGAGCGGCACCCTCGGGCGCCCAAATGTCCGATTCGCCCGAACCTCCGCGGGAGACCTCGGGAGAACGGCACCCTCGGCGCCCCGAATCTCCGATTCGCCCGAGCCCCGCCGAGCTAAGCCAAGCCCCGCCGAACTATGCCGAGCTCCGCCGAGCTACCCCCGACCACCGCCGAGCTCCGCCGAGCTACCCCCAACCACAGCCGAGCTACCCCCGACCACCGCCGAGCCGCGCCGAGCTACGCCAACGCCGGCAACTCTCTGGGAACCAGCATCGAACACCTGGTGGGCGACCATCGGGTTTGTGTTCTGATGAGGCGCCACTTGCCGCACTACTAGACCCGCGCGCCACGTGGATCAATCCCGAGCTGCCCCTGATTAATCGACCATTTTCCATTTTCAGAAAATAGGATAATCTTCGGAAATTCATAACTTATTCATACGATATCGAACAATTGCGCACCATATATCAAAATTCTCAGAATAATGAGATCTACAATCTAAGGCTATGTTTGTGTGCATTTGGCTCTTTATTTTATTGGATTTTTCTGAAATACTCTATAGGAGTCGCTGACGTGACTATTTCGTGTTTGATTTCAGAGCCGGAGGAGGATCTGACTAAGGAAGACGACCACGAGTACTTTCAGGAGCTAGGAGACGACTACGAAGGTGCCACGTCCCACCAAATCCTTAGATCCTATTACGCATTGCAAATGACATTGTTGCTATTGCTTTATGATTATGTATGGATTGGTTGCATGGTAGTATATTTGAATTCCCTGCCTTGATAAGACTTTACCCTGCTGTCCGCTGCTAGGTTAGCTGCTGCTTATTTTACTGTTACTCTTCCACTACTTACTACTTGCTATATGCTATGTGGTGGAATTGGGACGGTGTATAACTGATTATAACTACTGGGAGAGAGTGCTGCGTGCGTCTTGGGTGCGTGGTAAGGGTTGATGTCGACCAAGTGGGATGTGAGACAAGCCCATGGGGCAAGTCGTGCCGGGGGTGCAACCTGGGCATCCCCAAGCGAGATACCTGTGGCGGGTAAAGTTGTTGAGGAGGTTCCGGGTGGGATAGCCTTGGTGGTTTGAAGCCCGTGGACGGAGGTGCTGTGATAGCACGGGGAGAGTATCCCCTAAGTGGAGATGCCTGCTTGGTCAAACCTAGGATGGACTAGTTTCAGGTTCATGGGAATCCTTTTCTACTCACTCGCTTCTGATGGGCGGGAGACGGCTGGACTACTTGGTAGGACGGTGCCACTACTGCTAGGTTGAAAGGTGATAAGGGTGGGCGGAGACGGTCGATGGGTTCCCGTTCCGTTCTAGATGCACAGTACCACTGGAAGGGCCCGGTACTGTGTCTCCCAGTCTCAGCATAACGGTGTAGGATCCGGAATATCCCAGGGCTGAGTGGTAGGGTGGCATCGACCTAGGCAAGCAAGCACCCGAAATTCTGCCTAGGTGTTTGCGCAACACCTATGATGGCTAATCTTGTGAGTAGTGAAACCTCTGCAGAGTGTACGGTTGATCGATCGATACATATGCCAACCTGTTGGCTATGGACCTTTCCTGTGAAGCTTCTACTAGTGTAGTGAGTGTTCTCTTCTCCCCCTGGATAACATTTTTCTGGCAGTGTACCCGTTGTGGTAGTGTGCCGCTGAGATAGGCCCGAGAGGGAGTTGGGCCTGTCGAATGAGAGCGAGGTGTGGGTAAGTGAGATGTGGTGATGGGAAAAGGGATAATGGTGTTAACTGGTGATAAAACTTGACTAATTACACATTGATTACAGCTGCATAGGAAAACCTCAGCCTATAGGTCTGCTTGTATAGCCTTGCATCCACTTTCCACAAAGCAAATGCTGCATAGGTGGGCTCCGTGGCCAGTACAAATCGTACTGATAAATTTGCTGTCAGGTGACGAGAATGAGTACGACTTCGAGGAAGACGATGGCGAGGAATAGGGTCACGTGCTACACTCAAGTTGGCCGTGAAGGATGAATCGTTTCCGCATCTTCTAAAGCTTCTCTGATTGTTGATTCCGCCAGTGTGGCGATGTAATAAATATTTATGTAAGACTTAATTACCGTTGTATGGATCCTGGTGTCAACTGAGATATGGGTAATTTCATGGATTGTCCCAAGCAATCTGTTGAATTACAATTCGAGCCTGTGGATTTCCCTTCGCGGAAATCGAGGTCGTTTCAGTTGGTATCAGAGCTATACTTGACTGTAGGACGAGACCCATAGAAAATGGACGCTAGAATAGGAAGCCAGACTCTCTTTCGGTTATATTACCGACCTTGCATTCACTTTTTATGCAATGGCTTATCTAATACAAGGACTTGCTAACCCGTTTCTTGAAAAATTCGCAGATGACCAGCCTTGAACCACCACTTCGTCCACTGCACGATGGCACTATTGAGATCCCGATCAAATGGCCATTGACCTTATGCACCAGTAGCTTATGGGACCCTGCGTAGCCCTTAGACTAGAGATACCATGAGTTGTCCTGCCATTGGCTATCTGCGCATAGCACGATCTTCTTAGCAGCTAGGAACATCCTTTATATAATAATAACCATGTGATGAGTGACATTTGGATCTTATGCTTCTTATGGATCTCTATGCTTCTTTGGTTGAGTGTAGGATAGCGTGAAAAATGTTTTAATTCATTTAAATCGTTGAAAACATCTAACTCCTACTTAAACCACTACAAGATTATTACTGCACTGAGCACGTACCTAATAACTTCAGATGTCAATGAGACGTTCCGCGCGCCTGGAGAACCGCCAGCCCTCCCCCGCACCTGCGCCAGGACGCGGGCGTGGTCGCAACCGTGGACGCCCAGCTGGCAGACGTGCTGGAGTTAACCTGGAAGAAGAGCTGCGCCGGGCAGAGGATGCACCGCCGGTGATCAATCCGCCACCACAAGGCGAGAACGTGCCTCCGCCACCGCCACCGCCGCCGCCACCGACGTTGGCGGAAGTGATGGCTCAGCAGACCCAGCTGCTGAATGCCATAGCTACTGGGATGAACAGGCACCACGGGCCACCCCAGAAATGACTTCCAAAGGAAACTGGAGGGTTTCCTGAAGCTGAGGCCACCTACCTTTGACGGGACCGACAGCGATCCCCTCACTGCCGATGATTGGCTTAAGGAGATGGAAAAGAAGCTGGACCTGACCACTTGCTCCGACGAGGAGTGTGTTGGGATTGCTAGCCACCAGCTGACCGGTGCTGCACGAGCATGGTGGGACAACTACACCAGCGCTCACGAGAACCCAGCCCGCATTGACTGGGATGAGTTCACCGAGGCTTTCCGTGACCACCACATTCCTGAGGGAGTCATGGAGGCCAAGGAGAATGAGTTTCGTAACATCTCCCAGGGAGCTGATCGGATCCACGAGTACACCACCCGCTTCAACTGCTTGCTCCGCTACGCACCTGCGTCTTGCGTGAGTTCCGAGAAGGAAAAGATGTACTACTACAGGAAGGGACTTCAGACCAAGATCAGGTTGGCTCTGTCAGGGAACAAGAGCTACACTCTGCGAGAGCTGATTGACCGCTGTATTGAGATCGAGAAGGATCGCATGGAAGCACGTCTGGAGTTCGAGGCCCAGAACAAGGGAAATAAGCGCCACTCTGAGGGACCCGCTCGCACTGCTCCACCCCAGAGACAGCGAACGGGTGCACCTCCGCCTTTCTGAACCCGCCAGGGACCTTCTTCGGGAATGAGCCGTGGTGGTACCAACAGCAGCAACTATCACCGCCCCGCTCAGACCTACCCCGCGCTGACTCGAGCTGTGCAGAACACACCCGCCCCCGCTACCAACACGCCAAGGACAAGCAATTGGAAGGCTCCTGCGACAGCTACAGCAGGCAATGCGCCCTTCACTTGCTTCGGATGCGGAAAGCCTGGACACCGTGTGGCTGTGTGCCCCGACCTCAACCGCGCACCAGCAGCTGCACAGGGTACACCGAACCGGGGATCTGCTACCCGAGGAAGACTGAACCACATGACCGCTGAGGAAGCTGAAGCTGCACCTGATGCTGTGTACGGTACGTTCCTAGTTCAGGGTAACATGGCTACACTTCTGTTCGATTCGGGAGCTACATGTTCATACATTTCATCTGCGTATGCACGAAAGCATAACATACCTGTAACCCCGAGAGCAAACCCCATCCTAACTAGCTCGCCCTTAGGAACCTTCAGAAGCGTTCACATATGTAGAGGAGTGATAATCACCATCGAGGGACTTGACTTTCGAGCTGACCTAACCCTACTACCCTCCAATAGCTTAGATGTCATCTTAGGCATGGACTGGCTAACCAAACACCGGGGAGTGATATCTTGTTCACCTAGATATGTTCAGGTAACCCACCCTTGGGGAACAGCTGTCCGATGTGTACCCCAAACCGAGAGAGTCCAAGCCCTCCTATGTGCCCTGGAGACTAAAGCAGATAAGACAGAGCTGACATTCAGAGATGTGCCAGTAGTCTGTGAGTTCAATGACGTATTTCCAGAGGAGTTGCCAGGAATGCCACCAGATAGAGATGTGGAGTTTGTTATAGAGCTGATGCCAGGGACTGCACCGATTGCCAAAAGACCCTACAGAATGTCGGCTGATGAGTTGAAGGAACTCAAGAAGCAGCTGGGAGAATTACTGGAGAAGGGCTTCATTAGGCCTAGTGCTTCGCCCTGGGGATCTCCCGTTTTGTTTGTCAAGAAGAAGGATGGCACGATGAGGATGTGCATTGACTACCGGAACCTGAATGCGGTCACAGTCAAGAATAAGTACCCACTGCCCCGCATCGATGATCTGTTAGATCAATTGAGTAAGGCCAAGTACTTCTCAAAGATTGATCTTCGATCAGGGTATCATCAGATGAAGATCAGGGAAGAGGATATCCCGAAGACTACATTTGTCACTAGATATGGACAGTATGAGTGCACAGTAGTCTCATTTGGACTCACTAATGCTCCAGCATACTTCATGAACATGATGAACAAGATCTTCATGAATGAGCTAGACAAGTTTGTAGTGGTATTCATTGATGATATATTGGTTTATTCAGCCACAAAAAAGGAACATGAACATCATCTGAGGACCGTATTGGAGAGGTTGTCTCGCAACCAGCTACACGCCAAATTCTCCAAGTGCGAATTCTGGCTTGAGGAAGTTGCTTTCCTTGGACACGTACTGTCAGGAGAAGGAGTCGCAGTAGACCCAGCCAAGATTGAAGCTGTGAAAGAGTGGGAACAACCCTGTAATGTGTCAGAAATCAGAAGCTTTTTGGGACTTGCAGGATACTATCGCAGATTTATTGAGAACTTGTCCAAGATTGCAAGACCCATGACCAACTTGCTGAAGAAAGAGAACAAGTTTATATGGACCCCTGAATGTGAGAAGAGTTTCCAGACCTTGAAGGAGAAGCTCACTACTACACCTGTACTAGCCCTGCCCGATATTCACAAAGATTTTGTTGTATATTGTGACACCTCTCGGCAAGGTTTGGGCTGTGTACTAATGCAAGAAGGAAGGGTGATAGCTTATGCCTCAAGACAGTTGAAGGAACATGAGCAGCGATACCCGACTCATGACCTAGAACTTGCAGCCGTGGTACATGCACTCAAGATTTGGAGACACTATCTGATGAGCAACAAATGTGACATCTACACTGACCACAAGAGCCTGAAGTACTTCTTCACACAAGAAGATCTGAATATGAGGCAGCGCAGATGGCTAGAACTCATCAAGGACTATGATCTTGAGATCCATTACCACCCAGGAAAGGCTAATGTTGTCGCTGATGCACTTAGCCGCAAAAGCTACTGCCATACCCTCATCACCAACTCTATGCCGCCTGAGCTCAGGAGAGAGTTCGACGCATTTCAGCTCGAGGCAGTCTCCTATGGCATGCTAAACGAGCTTCGCGTCGAGTACAATCTCACCTCACGGATCCGTGAAGCGCAAAAGAACTGTCCTGAGATAGACTATATCCGTGGTTTGATGAAGCTGGGAAGAGGCCCCGAATACCGAGAAGATGAGCAGGGAACTGTATGGTACAAAGATAGAATCTGTGTACCGATGGATTCAGCGATACGAGAAGAGATTCTGTCAGAAGGGCATGACTCCAAATATTGCATTCACCCAGGGTCAGCCAAGATGTACCATGATCTAAGGAAGCACTTCTGGTGGGAGAATATGAAGACAGACATTGCAGGGCATGTAGCCCGATGTGATACATGCAATAGAATCAAGGCCGAACATCAGAGACCAGCAGGGTTGCTACAACCAGTTGAGATACCAGAATGGAAGTTGGAGTGCATATCCATGGACTTCATAATAGGACTGCCCCGATCCGAGCATGGATATGATTCTATATGGGTAATAGTGGACCGTCTAACCAAAGTTGCACATTTTATACCGGTCAAAAGGAAATATAGAGTCGAAAAGCTAGCAGATCTGTACGTATCAAATATTTTGAAGTTACATGGGGCGCCTCTGAGTATTATATCTGACCGAGGCTCACAGTTCGTATCACAGTTCTGGAAATCCTTGCACAAGTCCATCGGAACCAAGCTCGACTATAGCACCGCATACCACCCGCAAACGGATGGGCAAACAGAAAGAGTGAACCAGATTCTCGAGGACATGTTACGTGCTTGCGTATTGAGGTACAAGGAAGGATGGGAGAGCTGTCTACCCCACGCCGAGTTCTCATACAACAACAGTTATCAGACAAGCATTAAGATGTCTCCATTTGAAGCGTTGTATGGAAGACCGTGCAGAACCCCGTTAATGTGGTCAGAACCGGGTGAAAGGACATTCTTCGGTCCTGCTAAGATTGTGGAAGCAGAAGAAGGTGTTGCCCAAGTAAGAGAGAATTTGAGGATTGCACAAAGTAGGCAAAAGAGCTATGCAGATAGAAGACGTAGAGAGCTTGAGTTTAAGGTTGGGGATTATGTCTACCTCAAAGTATCTCCACTTCGTGGCACTGTCAGATTCCACGTGAAAGGGAAATTGGCACCAAGATATGTTGGGCCATACAAGATCTGTAAAAGGGTTGGAAAGCTTGCTTACAAGCTAGAACTACCGGAGGAATTATCGGGAGTACACCCCGTGTTCCATGTCTCACAATTAAGGAAGTGTTTAAAGCTTCCCGAGGAGCAAGTTCCTACGGATGCATTAGACCTGCAAGACACACTTGAATACAAGGAACATCCGATCAAGATCTTGGCACAGGATACAAAGGAGACTCGAAACAAAACCATTCCGATGTGCAAGGTACAATGGAGCAATCACACTGAAAGGGAAGCTACGTGGGAGAAAGAATCGGACTTGCGGATTATGTTTCCTTACCTCTTCGATGGGTACGTTATCCCTGAATCTCGAGGTCGAGATCCTAATGAGGGGGGAGGACTGTAACAACCCTAAAAATCCACACAATCTAAAAATCCCAACCAATTAAAATTTTTCATTTATTTATTATGAAAACCCATTTTTCTTGTGCAAGCATATATGTTTCATTATGAAATTGGTAAATAAAGGAGTGTAGTTTGCATTTTAATTCCATTCACATAGAATAATAACTTATGCATCACATTTGGGATTTATTGCAATTTATGTTTGTATTTACTCAATATTTAAAATGGGCAATATATGTATATATACACTAAATTGAAAATAGAAAAGGAGAAAGAGAGTTAGGCCAGCCATTCGGCCAGCCGGGTCGCCAAGCCAGCCCAAGCCAGCCCGACCTTCCTCTCCTCACCTCACCCGCGCGCGGCCCACGTTGCGGCTCGGCAGCGCGCGCGCGCGACCGGCACACAAACGCTCGCGCTCGCTGCCAACCCGGCCCCGCCTGTCAGCCGCTCTCGCCCCCCACTGTTCTTCTTCCTCATGAAGGCGACGCGCCTGCCGGGGGTGTCGCGCGAATGGCGTGACCCCGGTCCCACAGCCGACAGCATGGCAGAGCGCTGACCCCGCTGTCCCCCTCCTGTCCCCTCCTTTCTTGGCCGCCAAGCGAACCCGCGCCCATCCGGAGCCCTAGATCCACTCGAGCCACGGCCCTTCGATCGGTCGAGCGCGATCAGGACCGTTCGCCATTGGAGCTGGCCAAGCTCGCCTATAAAAAGGAGCTCACCCCGAAGCCCTACACTCATTTCCCCTCGCCGCCACCGCAGCACAGACCGGCACACTGCACCAAACCGAGAGAGAGAGCGTAAGAGAAGGGCGGAGCAGAGGAGGAGAAGCTGCCGGAGCGCCGCCGCCGCGGAGCACGCCGGAGCCGGACACGGAGGAGAAGCCCGAGCTGAGGACGAGGAGCGGCACGGCACTGCGATCGCTCTGCACGGCTCCGACTCGCCACTGCACCGCCATCCTAGCTTCACCGACACCACGGTGAGCCATCGCACGCCATGTCCGAACCTTGCCCTGCTTTTGCCATGGCGTTCCACCCTCGGGACGCGCAGGCACGAGCCTTTACCGGCTCGGGAAGATCACCTGCACCATGCACTCATTCGACCGGCCGAAACCCCCGGACTACAACCTTGCCAGACCGAGAACGCCGCACGACGCGTTCTCGGCGGAGCGCGCTCACCACCGACGCGTTCCGACGCCGAATCACCCGTTCCGAGCAATCCGACTAGCACCCGTATAGGTTAGAGCGTCGTGGAGCACCGCCACGACCCCCTCGAGCTAGCTACGCGGATCTAAGCGCTAGAGGAAGCCTGAATCGCCTTGGCCGCGTGCGCCGCGACCTTACCGGAGCGCCGCCGCGAGCCGTCGCCAAAAGAAGGTCATGCCATGGCTAAAGTTCGCCACTAGAGTGTTGTATGCTTCTCTGGCCTCACCAATTTGACAAGACCGCATTCGATTAAACCAATACTTGGTCGTAGCCGCGTTGCCGCCTTCCGCCATCGCCGGTGACACGCCGCCGCCACAACCGAGCACCTTGGGAGTCTCGGTAGCCAAAATTGGTAGTTGGTATACCATCGCCATAGACCCTGGACGCGTATACATCTCCTGGAAGACCTCCTTAGCCCCGCCAGAACCTCACAGTCGCGACGACATCGCCGCCGACACGTTCCGCCTCGCCTAAATCCGTTCCGAGTACCCCCGGTCGCCTCGCGCTGCGGAGAAATGCCGCCGAGGTTCGCCAAGTCTGCCTCGGCACCGCCGCTAGATAGCCGAGCCCTGTCTTGCCGAAATATGGTCATCGCCGCCCTGTCATCATCCGCCGCACCAGAGAGACACCGCCGCCTTGAACAGACGCCCTGGAACCCTGCTAGCACCAAATCTCCGATTCGCCCGAGCCTCCCCTGGAGAGCTCGGGAGAGCAGCACCCTCGGGACACCAAATATCCGATTCGCCCGAGCCTCCCCAGGAGAGCTCAGGAGAACGGCACCCTCGGCGCACCAAATTTCCGATTCGCCCGAGCCTCACCGGGAGAGCTCGGGAGAGCAGCCCCCTCGGCGCCCAAATGTCCGATTCGCCCGAGCCTCCGCGGAGACCTTGGGAGAACGGCACCCTCGGGCGCCCAAATTTCCGATTCGCCCGAGCCTCACCGGGAGAGCTCGGGAGAGCAGCCCCTTCGGCGCCCAAATTTCCGATTCGCCCGAGCCTCCGCGGGAGACCTCAGGAGAGCGGCACCCTCGGGCGCCCAAATGTCCGATTCGCCCGAACCTCCGCGGGAGACCTCGGGAGAACGGCACCCTCGGCGCCCCGAATCTCCGATTCGCCCGAGCCCCGCCGAGCTAAGCCAAGCCCCGCCGAACTATGCCGAGCTCCGCCGAGCTACCCCCGACCACCGCCGAGCTCCGCCGAGCTACCCCCAACCACAGCCGAGCTACCCCCGACCACCGCCGAGCCGCGCCGAGCTACGCCAACGCCGGCAACTCTCTGGGAACCAGCATCGAACACCTGGTGGGCGACCATCGGGTTTGTGTTCTGATGAGGCGCCACTTGCCGCACTACTAGACCCGCGCGCCACGTGGATCAATCCCGAGCTGCCCCTGATTAATCGACCATTTTCCATTTTCAGAAAATAGGATAATCTTCGGAAATTCATAACTTATTCATACGATATCGAACAATTGCGCACCATATATCAAAATTCTCAGAATAATGAGATCTACAATCTAAGGCTATGTTTGTGTGCATTTGGCTCTTTATTTTATTGGATTTTTCTGAAATACTCTATAGGAGTCGCTGACGTGACTATTTCGTGTTTGATTTCAGAGCCGGAGGAGGATCTGACTAAGGAAGACGACCACGAGTACTTTCAGGAGCTAGGAGACGACTACGAAGGTGCCACGTCCCACCAAATCCTTAGATCCTATTACGCATTGCAAATGACATTGTTGCTATTGCTTTATGATTATGTATGGATTGGTTGCATGGTAGTATATTTGAATTCCCTGCCTTGATAAGACTTTACCCTGCTGTCCGCTGCTAGGTTAGCTGCTGCTTATTTTACTGTTACTCTTCCACTACTTACTACTTGCTATATGCTATGTGGTGGAATTGGGACGGTGTATAACTGATTATAACTACTGGGAGAGAGTGCTGCGTGCGTCTTGGGTGCGTGGTAAGGGTTGATGTCGACCAAGTGGGATGTGAGACAAGCCCATGGGGCAAGTCGTGCCGGGGGTGCAACCTGGGCATCCCCAAGCGAGATACCTGTGGCGGGTAAAGTTGTTGAGGAGGTTCCGGGTGGGATAGCCTTGGTGGTTTGAAGCCCGTGGACGGAGGTGCTGTGATAGCACGGGGAGAGTATCCCCTAAGTGGAGATGCCTGCTTGGTCAAACCTAGGATGGACTAGTTTCAGGTTCATGGGAATCCTTTTCTACTCACTCGCTTCTGATGGGCGGGAGACGGCTGGACTACTTGGTAGGACGGTGCCACTACTGCTAGGTTGAAAGGTGATAAGGGTGGGCGGAGACGGTCGATGGGTTCCCGTTCCGTTCTAGATGCACAGTACCACTGGAAGGGCCCGGTACTGTGTCTCCCAGTCTCAGCATAACGGTGTAGGATCCGGAATATCCCAGGGCTGAGTGGTAGGGTGGCATCGACCTAGGCAAGCAAGCACCCGAAATTCTGCCTAGGTGTTTGCGCAACACCTATGATGGCTAATCTTGTGAGTAGTGAAACCTCTGCAGAGTGTACGGTTGATCGATCGATACATATGCCAACCTGTTGGCTATGGACCTTTCCTGTGAAGCTTCTACTAGTGTAGTGAGTGTTCTCTTCTCCCCCTGGATAACATTTTTCTGGCAGTGTACCCGTTGTGGTAGTGTGCCGCTGAGATAGGCCCGAGAGGGAGTTGGGCCTGTCGAATGAGAGCGAGGTGTGGGTAAGTGAGATGTGGTGATGGGAAAAGGGATAATGGTGTTAACTGGTGATAAAACTTGACTAATTACACATTGATTACAGCTGCATAGGAAAACCTCAGCCTATAGGTCTGCTTGTATAGCCTTGCATCCACTTTCCACAAAGCAAATGCTGCATAGGTGGGCTCCGTGGCCAGTACAAATCGTACTGATAAATTTGCTGTCAGGTGACGAGAATGAGTACGACTTCGAGGAAGACGATGGCGAGGAATAGGGTCACGTGCTACACTCAAGTTGGCCGTGAAGGATGAATCGTTTCCGCATCTTCTAAAGCTTCTCTGATTGTTGATTCCGCCAGTGTGGCGATGTAATAAATATTTATGTAAGACTTAATTACCGTTGTATGGATCCTGGTGTCAACTGAGATATGGGTAATTTCATGGATTGTCCCAAGCAATCTGTTGAATTACAATTCGAGCCTGTGGATTTCCCTTCGCGGAAATCGAGGTCGTTTCAGTTGGTATCAGAGCTATACTTGACTGTAGGACGAGACCCATAGAAAATGGACGCTAGAATAGGAAGCCAGACTCTCTTTCGGTTATATTACCGACCTTGCATTCACTTTTTATGCAATGGCTTATCTAATACAAGGACTTGCTAACCCGTTTCTTGAAAAATTCGCAGATGACCAGCCTTGAACCACCACTTCGTCCACTGCACGATGGCACTATTGAGATCCCGATCAAATGGCCATTGACCTTATGCACCAGTAGCTTATGGGACCCTGCGTAGCCCTTAGACTAGAGATACCATGAGTTGTCCTGCCATTGGCTATCTGCGCATAGCACGATCTTCTTAGCAGCTAGGAACATCCTTTATATAATAATAACCATGTGATGAGTGACATTTGGATCTTATGCTTCTTATGGATCTCTATGCTTCTTTGGTTGAGTGTAGGATAGCGTGAAAAATGTTTTAATTCATTTAAATCGTTGAAAACATCTAACTCCTACTTAAACCACTACAAGATTATTACTGCACTGAGCACGTACCTAATAACTTCAGATGTCAATGAGACGTTCCGCGCGCCTGGAGAACCGCCAGCCCTCCCCCGCACCTGCGCCAGGACGCGGGCGTGGTCGCAACCGTGGACGCCCAGCTGGCAGACGTGCTGGAGTTAACCTGGAAGAAGAGCTGCGCCGGGCAGAGGATGCACCGCCGGTGATCAATCCGCCACCACAAGGCGAGAACGTGCCTCCGCCACCGCCACCGCCGCCGCCACCGACGTTGGCGGAAGTGATGGCTCAGCAGACCCAGCTGCTGAATGCCATAGCTACTGGGATGAACAGGCACCACGGGCCACCCCAGAATGACTTCCAAAGGAAACTGGAGGGTTTCCTGAAGCTGAGGCCACCTACCTTCGACGGGACCGACAGCGATCCCCTCACTGCCGATGATTGGCTTAAGGAGATGGAAAAGAAGCTGGACCTGACCACTTGCTCCGACGAGGAGTGTGTTGGGATTGCTAGCCACCAGCTGACCGGTGCTGCACGAGCATGGTGGGACAACTACACCAGCGCTCACGAGAACCCAGCCCGCATTGACTGGGATGAGTTCACCGAGGCTTTCCGTGACCACCACATTCCTGAGGGAGTCATGGAGGCCAAGGAGAATGAGTTTCGTAACATCTCCCAGGGAGCTGATCGGATCCACGAGTACACCACCCGCTTCAACTGCTTGCTCCGCTACGCACCTGCGTCTTGCGTGAGTTCCGAGAAGGAAAAGATGTACTACTACAGGAAGGGACTTCAGACCAAGATCAGGTTGGCTCTGTCAGGGAACAAGAGCTACACTCTGCGAGAGCTGATTGACCGCTGTATTGAGATCGAGAAGGATCGCATGGAAGCACGTCTGGAGTTCGAGGCCCAGAACAAGGGAAATAAGCGCCACTCTGAGGGACCCGCTCGCACTGCTCCACCCCAGAGACAGCGAACGGGTGCACCTCCGCCTTTCTGAACCCGCCAGGGACCTTCTTCGGGAATGAGCCGTGGTGGTACCAACAGCAGCAACTATCACCGCCCCGCTCAGACCTACCCCGCGCTGACTCGAGCTGTGCAGAACACACCCGCCCCCGCTACCAACACGCCAAGGACAAGCAATTGGAAGGCTCCTGCGACAGCTACAGCAGGCAATGCGCCCTTCACTTGCTTCGGATGCGGAAAGCCTGGACACCGTGTGGCTGTGTGCCCCGACCTCAACCGCGCACCAGCAGCTGCACAGGGTACACCGAACCGGGGATCTGCTACCCGAGGAAGACTGAACCACATGACCGCTGAGGAAGCTGAAGCTGCACCTGATGCTGTGTACGGTACGTTCCTAGTTCAGGGTAACATGGCTACACTTCTGTTCGATTCGGGAGCTACATGTTCATACATTTCATCTGCGTATGCACGAAAGCATAACATACCTGTAACCCCGAGAGCAAACCCCATCCTAACTAGCTCGCCCTTAGGAACCTTCAGAAGCGTTCACATATGTAGAGGAGTGATAATCACCATCGAGGGACTTGACTTTCGAGCTGACCTAACCCTACTACCCTCCAATAGCTTAGATGTCATCTTAGGCATGGACTGGCTAACCAAACACCGGGGAGTGATATCTTGTTCACCTAGATATGTTCAGGTAACCCACCCTTGGGGAACAGCTGTCCGATGTGTACCCCAAACCGAGAGAGTCCAAGCCCTCCTATGTGCCCTGGAGACTAAAGCAGATAAGACAGAGCTGACATTCAGAGATGTGCCAGTAGTCTGTGAGTTCAATGACGTATTTCCAGAGGAGTTGCCAGGAATGCCACCAGATAGAGATGTGGAGTTTGTTATAGAGCTGATGCCAGGGACTGCACCGATTGCCAAAAGACCCTACAGAATGTCGGCTGATGAGTTGAAGGAACTCAAGAAGCAGCTGGGAGAATTACTGGAGAAGGGCTTCATTAGGCCTAGTGCTTCGCCCTGGGGATCTCCCGTTTTGTTTGTCAAGAAGAAGGATGGCACGATGAGGATGTGCATTGACTACCGGAACCTGAATGCGGTCACAGTCAAGAATAAGTACCCACTGCCCCGCATCGATGATCTGTTAGATCAATTGAGTAAGGCCAAGTACTTCTCAAAGATTGATCTTCGATCAGGGTATCATCAGATGAAGATCAGGGAAGAGGATATCCCGAAGACTACATTTGTCACTAGATATGGACAGTATGAGTGCACAGTAGTCTCATTTGGACTCACTAATGCTCCAGCATACTTCATGAACATGATGAACAAGATCTTCATGAATGAGCTAGACAAGTTTGTAGTGGTATTCATTGATGATATATTGGTTTATTCAGCCACAAAAAAGGAACATGAACATCATCTGAGGACCGTATTGGAGAGGTTGTCTCGCAACCAGCTACACGCCAAATTCTCCAAGTGCGAATTCTGGCTTGAGGAAGTTGCTTTCCTTGGACACGTACTGTCAGGAGAAGGAGTCGCAGTAGACCCAGCCAAGATTGAAGCTGTGAAAGAGTGGGAACAACCCTGTAATGTGTCAGAAATCAGAAGCTTTTTGGGACTTGCAGGATACTATCGCAGATTTATTGAGAACTTCTCCAAGATTGCAAGACCCATGACCAACTTGCTGAAGAAAGAGAACAAGTTTATATGGACCCCTGAATGTGAGAAGAGTTTCCAGACCTTGAAGGAGAAGCTCACTACTACACCTGTACTAGCCCTGCCCGATATTCACAAAGATTTTGTTGTATATTGTGACACCTCTCGGCAAGGTTTGGGCTGTGTACTAATGCAAGAAGGAAGGGTGATAGCTTATGCCTCAAGACAGTTGAAGGAACATGAGCAGCGATACCCGACTCATGACCTAGAACTTGCAGCCGTGGTACATGCACTCAAGATTTGGAGACACTATCTGATGAGCAACAAATGTGACATCTACACTGACCACAAGAGCCTGAAGTACTTCTTCACACAAGAAGATCTGAATATGAGGCAGCGCAGATGGCTAGAACTCATCAAGGACTATGATCTTGAGATCCATTACCACCCAGGAAAGGCTAATGTTGTCGCTGATGCACTTAGCCGCAAAAGCTACTGCCATACCCTCATCACCAACTCTATGCCGCCTGAGCTCAGGAGAGAGTTCGACGCATTTCAGCTCGAGGCAGTCTCCTATGGCATGCTAAACGAGCTTCGCGTCGAGTACAATCTCACCTCACGGATCCGTGAAGCGCAAAAGAACTGTCCTGAGATAGACTATATCCGTGGTTTGATGAAGCTGGGAAGAGGCCCCGAATACCGAGAAGATGAGCAGGGAACTGTATGGTACAAAGATAGAATCTGTGTACCGATGGATTCAGCGATACGAGAAGAGATTCTGTCAGAAGGGCATGACTCCAAATATTGCATTCACCCAGGGTCAGCCAAGATGTACCATGATCTAAGGAAGCACTTCTGGTGGGAGAATATGAAGACAGACATTGCAGGGCATGTAGCCCGATGTGATACATGCAATAGAATCAAGGCCGAACATCAGAGACCAGCAGGGTTGCTACAACCAGTTGAGATACCAGAATGGAAGTTGGAGTGCATATCCATGGACTTCATAATAGGACTGCCCCGATCCGAGCATGGATATGATTCTATATGGGTAATAGTGGACCGTCTAACCAAAGTTGCACATTTTATACCGGTCAAAAGGAAATATAGAGTCGAAAAGCTAGCAGATCTGTACGTATCAAATATTTTGAAGTTACATGGGGCGCCTCTGAGTATTATATCTGACCGAGGCTCACAGTTCGTATCACAGTTCTGGAAATCCTTGCACAAGTCCATCGGAACCAAGCTCGACTATAGCACCGCATACCACCCGCAAACGGATGGGCAAACAGAAAGAGTGAACCAGATTCTCGAGGACATGTTACGTGCTTGCGTATTGAGGTACAAGGAAGGATGGGAGAGCTGTCTACCCCACGCCGAGTTCTCATACAACAACAGTTATCAGACAAGCATTAAGATGTCTCCATTTGAAGCGTTGTATGGAAGACCGTGCAGAACCCCGTTAATGTGGTCAGAACCGGGTGAAAGGACATTCTTCGGTCCTGCTAAGATTGTGGAAGCAGAAGAAGGTGTTGCCCAAGTAAGAGAGAATTTGAGGATTGCACAAAGTAGGCAAAAGAGCTATGCAGATAGAAGACGTAGAGAGCTTGAGTTTAAGGTTGGGGATTATGTCTACCTCAAAGTATCTCCACTTCGTGGCACTGTCAGATTCCACGTGAAAGGGAAATTGGCACCAAGATATGTTGGGCCATACAAGATCTGTAAAAGGGTTGGAAAGCTTGCTTACAAGCTAGAACTACCGGAGGAATTATCGGGAGTACACCCCGTGTTCCATGTCTCACAATTAAGGAAGTGTTTAAAGCTTCCCGAGGAGCAAGTTCCTACGGATGCATTAGACCTGCAAGACACACTTGAATACAAGGAACATCCGATCAAGATCTTGGCACAGGATACAAAGGAGACTCGAAACAAAACCATTCCGATGTGCAAGGTACAATGGAGCAATCACACTGAAAGGGAAGCTACGTGGGAGAAAGAATCGGACTTGCGGATTATGTTTCCTTACCTCTTCGATGGGTACGTTATCCCTGAATCTCGAGGTCGAGATCCTAATGAGGGGGGAGGACTGTAACAACCCTAAAAATCCACACAATCTAAAAATCCCAACCAATTAAAATTTTTCATTTATTTATTATGAAAACCCATTTTTCTTGTGCAAGCATATATGTTTCATTATGAAATTGGTAAATAAAGGAGTGTAGTTTGCATTTTAATTCCATTCACATAGAATAATAACTTATGCATCACATTTGGGATTTATTGCAATTTATGTTTGTATTTACTCAATATTTAAAATGGGCAATATATGTATATATACACTAAATTGAAAATAGAAAAGGAGAAAGAGAGTTAGGCCAGCCATTCGGCCAGCCGGGTCGCCAAGCCAGCCCAAGCCAGCCCGACCTTCCTCTCCTCACCTCACCCGCGCGCGGCCCACGTTGCGGCTCGGCAGCGCGCGCGCGACCGGCACACACACGCTCGCGCTCGCTGCCAACCCGGCCCCGCCTGTCAGCCGCTCTCGCCCCCCACTGTTCTTCTTCCTCATGAAGGCGACGCGCCTGCCGGGGGTGTCGCGCGAATGGCGTGACCCCTGTCCCACAGCCGACAGCATGGCAGAGCGCTGACCCCGCTGTCCCCCTCCTGTCCCCTCCTTTCTTGGCCGCCAAGCGAACCCGCGCCCATCCGGAGCCCTAGATCCACTCGAGCCACGGCCCTTCGATCGGTCGAGCGCGATCAGGACCGTTCGCCATTAGAGCTGGCCAAGCTCGCCTATAAAAAGGAGCTCACCCCGAAGCCCTACACTCATTTCCCCTCGCCGCCACCGCAGCACAGACCGGCACACTGCACCAAACCGAGAGAGAGAGCGTAAGAGAAGGGCGGAGCAGAGGAGGAGAAGCTGCCGGAGCGCCGCCGCCGCGGAGCACGCCGGAGCCGGACACGGAGGAGAAGCCCGAGCTGAGGACGAGGAGCGGCACGGCACTGCGATCGCTCTGCACGGCTCCGACTCGCCACTGCACCGCCATCCTAGCTTCACCGACACCACGGTGAGCCATCGCACGCCATGTCCGAACCTTGCCCTGCTTTTGCCATGGCGTTCCACCCTCGGGACGCGCAGGCACGAGCCTTTACCGGCTCGGGAAGATCACCTGCACCATGCACTCATTCGACCGGCCGAAACCCCCGGACTACAACCTTGCCAGACCGAGAACGCCGCACGACGCGTTCTCGGCGGAGCGCGCTCACCACCGACGCGTTCCGACGCCGAATCACCCGTTCCGAGCAATCCGACTAGCACCCGTATAGGTTAGAGCGTCGTGGAGCACCGCCACGACCCCCTCGAGCTAGCTACGCGGATCTAAGCGCTAGAGGAAGCCTGAATCGCCTTGGCCGCGTGCGCCGCGACCTTACCGGAGCGCCGCCGCGAGCCGTCGCCAAAAGAAGGTCATGCCATGGCTAAAGTTCGCCACTAGAGTGTTGTATGCTTCTCTGGCCTCACCAATTTGACAAGACCGCATTCGATTAAACCAATACTTGGTCGTAGCCGCGTTGCCGCCTTCCGCCATCGCCGGTGACACGCCGCCGCCACAACCGAGCACCTTGGGAGTCTCGGTAGCCAAAATTGGTAGTTGGTATACCATCGCCATAGACCCTGGACGCGTATACATCTCCTGGAAGACCTCCTTAGCCCCGCCAGAACCTCACAGTCGCGACGACATCGCCGCCGACACGTTCCGCCTCGCCTAAATCCGTTCCGAGTACCCCCGGTCGCCTCGCGCTGCGGAGAAATGCCGCCGAGGTTCGCCAAGTCTGCCTCGGCACCGCCGCTAGATAGCCGAGCCCTGTCTTGCCGAAATATGGTCATCGCCGCCCTGTCATCAGTCCGCCGCACCAGAGAGACACCGCCGCCTTGAACAGACGCCCTGGAACCCTGCTAGCACCAAATCTCCGATTCGCCCGAGCCTCCCCTGGAGAGCTCGGGAGAGCAGCACCCTCGGGACACCAAATATCCGATTCGCCCGAGCCTCCCCAGGAGAGCTCAGGAGAACGGCACCCTCGGCGCACCAAATTTCCGATTCGCCCGAGCCTCACCGGGAGAGCTCGGGAGAGCAGCCCCCTCGGCGCCCAAATGTCCGATTCGCCCGAGCCTCCGCGGAGACCTTGGGAGAACGGCACCCTCGGGCGCCCAAATTTCCGATTCGCCCGAGCCTCACCGGGAGAGCTCGGGAGAGCAGCCCCTTCGGCGCCCAAATTTCCGATTCGCCCGAGCCTCCGCGGGAGACCTCGGGAGAGCGGCACCCTCGGGCGCCCAAATGTCCGATTCGCCAGAACCTCCGCGGGAGACCTCGGGAGAACGGCACCCTCGGCGCCCCGAATCTCCGATTCGCCCGAGCCCTGCCGAGCTAAGCCAAGCCCCACCGAACTATGCCGAGCTCCGCCGAGCTACCCCCGACCACCGCCGAGCTCCGCCGAGCTACCCCCAACCACAGCCGAGCTACCCCCGACCACCGCCGAGCCACGCCGAGCTACGCCAACGCCGGCAACTCTCTGGGAACCAGCATCGAACACCTGGTGGGCGACCATCGGGTTTGTGTTCTGATGAGGCGCCACTTGCCGCACTACTAGACCCGCGTGCCACGTGGATCAATCCCGAGCTGCCCCTGATTAATCGACCATTTTCTATTTTCAGAAAATAGGATAATCTTCGGAAATTCATAACTTATTCATACGATATCCAAAAATTGTGCACCATATATCAAAATTCTCAGAATAATGAGATCTACAATCTAAGGCTATGTTTGTGTGCATTTGGCTCTTTATTTTATTGGATTTTTCTGAAATACTCTATAGGAGTCGCTGACGCGACTATTTCGTGTTCGATTTCAGAGCCGGAGGAGGATCTGACTAAGGAAGACGACCACGAGTACTTTCAGGAGCTAGGAGACGACTACGAAGGTGCCACGTCCCACCAAATCCTTAGATCCTATTACGTATTGCAAATGACATTGTTGCTATTGCTTTATGATTATGTGTGGATTGGTTGCATGGTAGTATATTTGAATTCCCTGCCTTGATAAGACTTTACCCTGCTGTCCGCTGCTAGGTTAGCTGCTGCTTATTTTACTGTTACTCTTCCACTACTTACTACTTGTTATATGCTATGTGGTGGAATTGGGACGGTGTATAACTGATTATAACTACTGGGAGAGAGTGCTGCGTGCGTCTTGGGTGCGTGGTAAGGTGATAAGGGTGGGCGGAGACGGTCGATGGGTTCCCGTTCCGTTCTAGATGCACAGTACCACTGGAAGGGCCCGGTACTGTGTCTCCCAGTCTCAGCATAACGGTGTAGGATCCGGAATATCCCAGGGCTAAGTGGTAGGGTGGCATCGACCTAGGCAAGCAAGCACCCGAAATTCTGCCTAGGTGTTTGCGCAACACCTATGATGGCTAATCTTGTGAGTAGTGAAACCTCTGCAGAGTGTACGGTTGATCGATCGATACATATGCCAACCTGTTGGCTATGGACCTTTCCTGTGAAGCTTCTACTAGTGTAGTGAGTGTTCTCTTCTCCCCCTGGATAACATTTTTCCGGCAGTGTACCCGTTGTGGTAGTGTGCCGCTGAGATAGGCCCGAGAGGGAGTTGGGCCTGTCGAATGAGAGCGAGGTGTGGGTAAGTGAGATGTGGTGATGGGAAAAGGGATAATGGTGTTAACTGGTGATAAAACTTGACTAATTACACATTGATTACAGCTGCATAGGAAAACCTCAGCCTATAGGTCTGCTTGTATAGCCTTGCATCCACTTTCCACAAAGCAAATGCTGCATAGGTGGGCTCCGTGGCCAGTACAAATCGTACTGATAAATTTGCTGTCAGGTGACGAGAATGAGTACGACTTCGAGGAAGACGATGGCGAGGAATAGGGTCACGTGCTACACTCAAGTTGGCCGTGAAGGATGAATCATTTCCGCATCTTCTAAAGCTTCTCTGATTGTTGATTCCGCCAGTGTGGCGATGTAATAAATATTTATGTAAGACTTAATTACCGTTGTATGGATCCTGGTGTCAACTGAGATATGGGTAATTTCATGGATTGTCCCAAGCAATCTGTTGAATTACAATTCGAGCCTGTGGATTTCTCTTCGCGGAAATCGAGGTCGTTTCAAGGGCTTCCTGGGCCTCGGTGGTCCAGGTAAAGTGCTCGTTTTTCTTAAGCAACCGATACAAGGGAAGGCCCTTTTCGCCGAGCCTGGAGATGAATCGACTCAAGGCCGCGAGACACCCCATGAGCTTCTGAACACCCTTGAGGTTTCGGATCGGACCCATCTGCGTGATGGCCGATATCTTTTCCGGGTTGGCTTCGATGCCACGCTCGGAAACGATGAACCCGAGGAGCATGCCTCGTGGGACCCCGAAAACGCACTTCTCGGGGTTTAGCTTTATGTTTTTCTTTTTAAGGCAGTCGAATGCCTTTTCTAGGTCGGCTACTAAGTCCCTCGCCTTCCCGGATTTTATCACTATATCGTCTACGTAAGCCTCAACGGTTCGCCTGATGAGGTCCCCAAAAACTTTGAGCATGCAACGCTGGTAAGTTGCGCCCGCGTTTTTGAGGCCAAATGGCATGATTATGTAACAATAAGTGCCAAAAGGAGTAATGAAAGAAGTCGCTAATTCGTCAGACTCTTTCATGCGGATCTGATGGTAACTGGAATAAGCATCAAGAAAGCAAAGCCGCTCACAGCCAGCAGTAGAATCTACTATTTGGTCAATGCGAGGTAATGGAAATGGATACTTAGGACAAGCTTTATTTAAACTAGTGTAATCGACACACATTCTCCATTTTCCATTTTTCTTTTTAACCAAAACAGGATTTGCTAACCATTCTAGATGGAAGACCTCCTTGATGAATCCGGCCGCCAAAAGCTTCTGCACCTCCTCCTCGATGGCCCGGCGCTTCTCCTCGTCGAATCGGCGCAGTCATTGCTTCACCGGCTTGGATCCGGCCCGAATGTCTAAGGAGTGCTCGGCGACCTCCCTCGGGATGCCTGGCATATCCGAGGGACTCCACACAAACATGTCGGTGTGTTTGCGGAGGAAATCGACGAGCACTGCCTCCTATTTTGGGTCGAGGGTGGCGCTGATCTTCAGCGCCCTGCCGTTGGGGGAGCTCGGGTCGAGGAGGACCTCCTTCACCCCCTCAGCAGACTTAAAGGTGCCCGTGGCCTTCTTGGGGTCGGGGACCTCTTTTTCCAACCTGTCAAGGTCGGTCATGAGGGCCTCTGACTCAACCAACGCGCCGGCATACTCGCAGCACTCGACGTCACACTGGTACGCGTGCTGGTAGGAGGCGCTAATGGTAATCACCCCTTTTGGCCCTGGCATCTTGAGCTTGAGATAGGCGTAGTTCGGAACTGCCATGAACTTGGCGTAACATGGCCTCCCGAGGATGGCGTGGTAGGTGCCGTGGAAGCCTACCACTTCAAATGTCAGGGGCTCCTTCCTGAAGTTGTCAGGAGTCCCGAAATAGACGGGCAGATCGATCTGCCCGAGGGGTTGCACGCTCTTTCCGGGCACTATCCCGTGGAATGGGGATGTCGTGGCCCGGAGGAGCGAGCGACTGATCCCCATAAAGTCGAGGGTCTCAGCGTAGAGAATGTTGAGGCCGCTGCCTCCGTCCATGAGGACTTTGGAGAGCCTCATGTTGCCGACGACGGGGTCGACAACAAGTGGGTAGCGTCCCGGTGATGGGACGTAGTCTGGGTGGTCGTACCGGCTGAAGGTGATAGCGTCGTGGGACCAGTCAAGGAAGCATGGTGTCGCTGGTCCGACGGAGTAGACCTCCCTGCTCTCGCGCTTTCGCTGCCGCGGCGTAGGGGCGGTCCTGGGCCCGCCGAAGATCATGAGGCATTTGTCGATGGGCGGGAACTCATCGTCCTTCCCGCCCTTGTCCTCCTGATCCCTGGCGGGCTTCTTGCCGGCGTCGTCCTTGAACGGCTGCCGGCTGTAGTGCTTCTTGAGCATCACACACTGTGCGAGTGTGTGATGTACTGGACCCTGGTGATAAGGGCACGGCTTGCTGAGCATGTCGTCGAAGCGGCCTCGAGGGGGTCGTTCCCTCTTGGGTTCAGTGGCCGCCTCGAGGGAGTCGTCGCGGAGTGGGGCCTCTCCCTTCCCCTTCTTCTTCTTGTTGTTCGGTCCTCGGGAAGAGGTGCCCTCGGGGGCCTCCTCCTTCCGTTTGCCCTTGGGGTCGGAGAAGAGGGCTGCTATTGCCTCATCCCCCGAGGCGAAGCTGGTAGCGATCTTCATGAGCTCGGAGACACTGGTGGGTGCCCGGCGTCCGAGCTCATGAACAAGCTCTTTGCAGGAGGTTCCCGCGGCAAACGCTCCGACGATGTCGGAGTCGGCGACCTGGGGCAGCTCGTTGTACTGCTTGGAGAAGCGCCGGATGTAGTCCCTGAGGGACTCGCCCGTTTCTGCTTGCAGCTGCGGAGGTCCCAGGAGTTACCAAGGCGTACGTACGTGCCCTGGAAGTTTCCTACGAAGATCTTGACCAGATCGCTCCAGTCGATGATCTTCCGTGGGGGAAGGTGTTCTAGCCAAGCTCTTGTAGAGTCGGCGAGGAACAAGGGGAGGTTGCGGATGATGATGAGGTCATCCTGTGCGCCGCCAAGCTAGCACGCAAGACGGTAGTCCGCTAACCAGAGTTCGGGGTTAGTTTCCCCTGAGTACTTGGCTATGTTGGCCGGTTGTCGGAATCGGGACGGGAACTTGGCCCTTTGGATGGCCTCGCTGAAGACGCGTGGTCCTGAGGGCTCGGGTGAGGGTTCACGATCCTCATCCGAGTCGTAGCGCCTGCCTCGATGGACGCTGTAGCCGCGCGCGGCTCCGTCAGTCTTTCGCCGACCACGGGCTTGTAGAATGGCTCGGATGTCGACGTCCTTGCCAAGCCGTTGGTGGACTGGTGGAGCCCTTGGAGCCTCGGGTCGAACCGAGGCTTCGCGCTCGTGACGTGCTATGCCACCACGCTGGTGACTTTCGGCGCCACGGTATCGCGATGCTAAACTTTCCGCCTGGAGGACGGCTGCATCCTCTAGGAGGTCTTTGAGCTGATTCCTGAGCTGTCGTGCCTCCTCGGTGGAGGGCTCAGGTATGCTCCGGAGTAGCATGGCATGCTTCCGCGAGCTTTCGGCTTGCCCCGGGGGCGGCCCCCGGTGTCTCGGCCTCGTCGTCAGCAACGATTCGGGCCTGGACATCTCGGGCTCGACGCCGAGCTGCTCCTCCATCGGTTTGCCGCTCGCCAAGCTCCAGCATAGCTCGCAGCTGGGTGAGGCGCAAGCGGTCCTCGTCCATCCGTGCCTCAAGCTCCCGGAGCTGCTCTAGCTCCGGGGTTTGAGGTACGGGGCGATGAAAAGTCCTTGTTTGGTTTTGGTAATTGAGTGACAACTTAGGTGGACTAATATGTGCTTAAGTGTTGATTACACAGGTGATTAGTCCACAGGTACATGTGTGTGAGCATTTATGCCATGGAGGTGAAAATGGCTTGGAGATGATGCTTAGCTCAGCACATATGGTATGAAGGAGCTAAACGCATGAGACATGACATGGAGTCATGTGGCTAGGTGGAGAAGATCAAGACAAGACTTCGTGCCGATGGACCGGTTGCAAGTGTGAAGGGCAAGTCGGGTGATGGCTTGGCGCCGATGGACCAACGCAATGGTGAAGAGCAAGCAAGTCAAGGATCGATGAACCAAAAGCCACGTGATGATATGAAGTGGATCATATCATTCATGAGGTGTTGGTGCATGTGTTGCATTGGCATCGATGGTGTCGGAGACGGTGATGAAGACGATGATCGAAATGGAAAGTGCAAGGCAAAGGTATAACGTAGGGCATTTTCATTTCACCGGTCTAAGGTTGAGTAGAGAAGTGCTTGACCGGATTTAGGATAGATGGCCGTACTATCAAGAGGGGCAAACTTGTTTGCATATCGGTCATCTAGTGCCACTTGAGTGATCTAACTTGCATACGTTGTTAGGATCGAGTGGCGCGGTGAAAAGAGAGAAAAATCCTTTGGAAAATGTTTGTGAAAAGCTAACACACATGCACATGAGGTGTACTCTTGGTGGTGTTAGCACACTTGCAAAGGTGGTGAAGTTTGGAGTTGAGAGGAGCTCAAAAAGAGCGTCGGAGGCTGGCCTGGGTGAGCGTCGGACTATTGCGTTCAGTCAGATGGTAAACCCTAGCCTCTGTGCAGTTGAGTGCGAGCGTCGGACGCTATCTGCAGTGACAGCATCAGACCATCCTCGTGCGTCCGACGGTGTTTGGCCTGTGAGCGTCGGACGCTGAAGTCTATGGGCGTCGGACTTTTGTCCGAGCGTCCGACGGTGCAGATCGTGCGAGAGCTGACACGTGGCGAGCTCTGAGAGCGTCGGACTCTTGGGTTTAGTCCGACGGCGAGCGTCGGACGACCGTCCGACGGTTTTCAGCGCTCGGGGAGCTCTCTGGAAGCGTCGGACCGTGGAGTTTGTTGGTCAGACGGTGTTCCGTCCGACGGTGAGCTGAAGCGCGGGAAGTTAGCCGTTGTGATCCAACGTTCGACTTCAAACGGCTAGTGACACGTGGCGGCCATCGGGAGCGTCGGACCGTGGACATTGGTCCGACGGTGGCGCGGCTGAGCGTCCGACGCTCAATCCGACGGCCGGTTTGAGAGGGCAACGGCTCTATTCGCTTGAGGGCTATAAATCCAAGCACTTGGCGGCCTTGGCCGACCAGCTGAGCACCCTTGGGCCTGTGTGGCTTGTGTAGGTGTGCTTGGAAGCCCTCCCACTCACTCACTTGCTTAGTGCACATCCGATTGATTGATAGTGAGTGATTCTAGTGCGTTACATTGTGAGATTGCATCAAGTGGCACTAGGTGATCGTGTTGCAAGCCGGTGGTGCTTGTTACTCTTGGAGGTTGCCACCTCCTAGACGGCTTGGTGGCTTGTGGCTCCGTGAAGCAAGCAAGAAGATTGTGCTTAGCTCCGGAGAAGCTTTGTGAGGGGTTGGAGCTCACCCCGCGGGAGATCGCAAAGAGCATCGCTAGTAGAGCGAGACGTGAAGAGCGACAAGTGGTCCGGCCGAGTCAAGTGCTAGAGCTTGTGGTAAGCACTCCACGTGGGAGAGTGTGACTTGTGGGTCACCACTAGCAAGAGGACCGGCGGCAACCTTGGAGCTTGTCTCAACGGAGGACGTAGCTTGTGGCGACAAGTGAACCTCCGGGAAATAAATCACCGTGTCAACATCTTCCCATCCTTCGCGGCGGTTTGCTCCCTTCTACACAAGTTATTTATTTTGTGCATTACTTTACTTGTGTAGTTGTAGTTGCTCTTGTGAGACCAGTTAGCTTGTGTAGCTTGCCACTCACCTTCTTAGCTTGTGTAGCTTAGAAGTAGTTTCTTGTTTAGTTTGTATAACTAAACAAGTTGTGCTCCTTGATTAGGATTGTGTATCCTTGTCATTGAGCACGTAGTGAGCTTAGGTGCTTAGTGCATTTTTGCTTGCTAGTTGGTAGGAGCTCCCCGGTGCTTAAAGTACTAGTGTTTAGGTTTGTGTGACCTTACGCTAGAACGGTTTAGGGAAGCTCAAGTTAGCCTTGCACCTTTACTTCTTGGTAGGATCTTTTGTAAGGTGCTTAGAGTCTTAGTTAGAGGGGTGAATTATTGCTAGAACCGAATAGGTTTTATTCCGCTGCGATTAGTTGTTAAAAAGGACTATTCACCCCCCTCTAGTCCGCCATCTCGACCCTATAAGTGGTATCGGAGCTTGGTATCTCTTTTGTGGTCTTAACCGACCCGAGAGGATGGCGGCTTATGGGCTAGATGTTGATTGTCCATACACATTTGACGGCGTACACTTTGCACGTTGGAGAAATTGGATGGAATGTAATATTAAATTTATTTCTCCTCAAATGTGGTGGATCGTAGATGTAGGCTTTTCCCATGTGATTGATGAGGACAATCCTACCGAAGCACAAGGGAAATGCTTACAACTTGGTTACCAAGCTATTAACATGTTTTATAGAGCTTTGAATGATAGCATCTTCGGAAGGATCATGCATTTTGAGACTCCTCATGAAATTTGGGTGTATCTCAATGAAAACTATGGCAAGCTCCCCGAAGATGAAGATGATGCCAAAGACATGAAGTTTAGTGATCAAGAGCACATCCATAATTCCGTGATTGAGAGTTGCTCCTCTGCTTCGTCAAATGATGATGATGATGATGCTACCACAAGATCACTTGACAAGGGAGTTGATGAAGCCACAAGTGAGGCACATGATGATTCTACCTCAAGCTCACTTAATGATGGCTACGAGAGTGATGCATCAACAAGCTCTTAACCTCATCACATAGCTACAAGTCACTCGGTGGTGACAAGGTATCACTTGGTAATGTGATAGTCGATTGTGATGATCCAAATTTTGAGCTTGTATGCAAACTCGTAAATGCCTTAAGAAAAGAGATGAACAAAATAAAGAATTTGACTAATGAAAACTCTTTTCTAAAGGACACATGTGAACAACAAAAGCATCTACTTTATGTCATGAGTTGTTCACATGAGGAGCTAAAATTGACTCATGAGGAGCTTAGTGTTGCTCATGAGAATTTGCTAAAAGACCATAATATTCTCACTAATGACCTTTCTAATGAAAAATCTAAAACTAGTGAGAGCTCATCACTTGGGTCAAATGATCAATCACATATTGCTACTAACCCTTGTGATGTAGGCAAGAAGAGTGTATCCACCTCATGTGTTGATTTACTTTCTATGCCTTGTTCTTTACTTTTACATACTTGTTCTACTTCTATGTCTTGTAAGACTAAACTTTTGAAGGAGAACAATGAGCTCAAAAGTCAAGTGAAGAACATGAGTGACGAAATAGAAAGGTGGAACAACTCAAGTGTCACCCTCAATAACATGTTGAAGAATACAAAAATTGTCGGTGACAAGAGTGGCCTTGGGTACATCAAAAAGAAATGGGACATGACCAAAGGTGAAAGAAAGAGAGCTAGAAAAGAGAAGAAGCAAGAGCGAGAAAGACTTGCTCATTTCATGTGCTTTATATGCCATGAAATGGGTCATCTAGCTTTGTCATGCCCTATCAAAGAGAAGCCCAAGAAGAAAAAAGAGGAGAGGCTCACAAATACACAATGTCCCAAGTGTAGCACTAGAAGTAATATCCCTTCTACGTGCCTATACAAGAGATTTGTGAGGCCTCAACAAAAGCCACAAGACAAGACACCCCAAGATCAAGTCAAGACCAACCATGAAGCATGCTATGGTGACTTGAAGAAGAAGAAGAAGAAGACAAGAAGGGGTAATGGAAGAGGAAGGCATCAAACTCATATTTATGATGCCAAGTTGATGATGAGCAAGATTCAAGAGAAGAACAAGATGGCTCACATCAAGTGCTTCAAATGTGAAGATATGGGTCACTTTGCCTCAAAGTGTCTCAATAAGTTTGAGAAGAAGGCACAACCAACCCAAGAGAGGCGAGGCAATGAGAAGCACAACATGAGCAAGAAAGAGAAGGCTCAAGCAAAGCAAAAGTGCTACCCATGCCGGGAAAGGGGACACATGGCTAATTCATGTCCTCTAAGTAACACTCCTAAGCCTATTTCAATTCATGCAAATAATTTGCTTAGGAAGGATGACAATGGTACGTCATCGGTTGCTATTGCAAAACATCCCGCCATCCATACTAAGGCAATGTCTAAGTATGTTGCTCCTAACTTGAGAGGACCCAAACTAGTTTGGGTACCATCAAAAAGTGGATGATTGTGTGTAGGTACCATGGCATTGGAGGCTTGATTTAATTGGCATGTGTCACACCCAATTTTAAGGATAAAATTGAATGAACCAACTTATGTGCGCCCAGAGATCAATCACACACATAAACGACAAATTACATAGTACCATCACAAGGTTTAATATATAATGAATAATATCACAGAGTCTTTACAGAAACAGCAATGGACTAATAATTATAATCTCTCGCGGAAGCTCCAATTCACAGGGAAATAGTTGACTGGTGAACCACAATCCTAGTAATCTTCAGAAGAATCATCATAGACATCTGTTACCCATCTGGGATTTTTATCCAAATATGAAAAATAAAGCAAGCGTAAGTACATGTCGTACTCAACAAGAATAACATGGGTTTATGAGGCTCAATTAAGGCATGACACTGGTTGACAGCGGTTGCTTTTAGTTGATCATGTTTTAGCAATTTGAGTAGCAGCAATAGAATATACCAAGGAAATAAGATTCGCATGATCATATAAACATGATAATTAATATGGAATAAACATCAATAAAAACTCCAAATAAATCAATATTAAATTAGTTAAGTTCCTGTAAGACGTCCAAGACCTCTCGTGACCGCGAGCGCGGCTGATATATCAGTTTTACACTCTACAGAGGTTGCACACTTTCACCATAAGTCGTGATTCCCATATGCCAAGGGTCATGATTCCCATGCCACCTCACCAAGGAAGTGTGGCAGGGTACACTATGAAGTCTTTCAAAAGCCTTCCTAACATACCACTAATCAATCCGGGCGCAATGGCAAGGGGTGGTAGAGCCCTCCTTCTAGTGGCACACACACGTAGCAGTACACACAAAGACAGGAGCCGCAAAACAATCAGCTCGGCAAGGAACCTTTCAAAATTAACAACATGATAGAAAGCAACTTCATACTTAACTAAGGTCAGAGCCATATGACCCTCATGGTTGCGCTGTAAGTCCCGGTGTCATACTTACAGTTAAGTCCTTAGTCCATGTTGCTAAAAAGCATCTTTTAATCTTTATCTCACAATTAATTATTCAAGTTCATAAGATCATGGCATCATCAAGCACTAGCATCACTACTCAAATGCAATCTCATGGGTAACAAGGATCAAGTCATCAAAATTAGGAATAAACACTATGGTTGCCTAAGGTAGACACATGCATCATGAATTTAGTGATTAAGGTGAATAGGCAACAAGGATGGTCCATGCTATACTTGCCTTGTTCAAAGTGCTCTGGAGAACTTGGATCCTCAGTGTACTCTTGATCACCAACGTATTGCTCACCATCTGAACTCGATCATTAAATCACCACACAATCATCGAGGCAATCATACACGAAGCAAACAAGATCTATATTAGAAATAGTACACCAACAGTGGAAAAAAACAGATTGAAAAGTGTATAAAAATAATCTACGCGTCACTACGACTCCAACGATATAAAGTTCACGAAAATCGGAGTTCAAACGGAGAAGTTATGAAATAAACAAGTTTTACTTTAATAAAATAATAGATTAAATCTAATCTTGAATTTTAAAAGTTGAAAACATGACTAACAGTAGCATCATTATATAGATTACAAAATTACGAAAGATGGCCGGAGTCGGGCGGCGCCCGGCCGATTCCTCGCCGGAAGATGGCCGGAGACGGCGTTTTCGGGGCTAGGAAGCTCGGCACACCTCGGGATCTGGTCGGGGAGCAAGAGGAGCTCAAGCTAAACCTATCTATGGTTTCGGTTGCCACAGAGGTAGCTCGGAAAGGATGTGGCGAGCTAGGTGGCAGGAACTATGGCGGCGGCGAAGCTCGGCATCATGGCTATAGTGCACAAAACTGAGGGAGAAGGGGTCGGGAAGGTCCCTGACCTTGCTGCGAAGCTTGGAGAACAACCAATTTCGACGGAGAAGTCCTCCCGAGGAGAAATCGACGGCGGCGGCGGAGCTCGGGGCGGCGGCGGCTCTGTGGCTGCGGCTAGGGCAAGATTGGAGGGCGTGGCTTGCTCGGGAACTTGTGGGGAGGGACGGCAGGGCTCGGCCGACTTATAAAGGGGCGCGAGGGAGGCATAGGAGATCCGGACCCGTCCGAGGATCCCGGCGGCGGACGGTTGGACACCGAGTCCGGTTCGGACTCCAGCGCGAGGAGGGAGGAGGGTCTGACGCGCGGGCCCCGCATGTCTGTCTAAGGCTGGCTGAAGGAGAGGGAGCGGCTCCAGCAAGGAAATGGGCCGGCCCACGCGGAGAGGAGTAGAGGTGGCCTCGGGCTCAACCTGGCCAGTGGGCCGCGCGAGAAGGAGCAGGCCTTCGGGCCTAGCAGAGAGGGGAGATGGTGGGAGAGTGAGGGGCTGGGCCTCGAGCTAGAAGATGGCGCCTAGGTCTGCAGAGAGGAGGGGTGAGGTTTCCTTTTTATTTTCTAAATCATTTTTCAAATGAGTTTTCCATATATGTTTGAATATTTTCAAATCTCAATAAAGTGCAAATCAAACAAAATATCTTTGAGCAGCATGGATGCAACAAATCATGTTTCTAATTCCTATGATTTATTTTAATTGCTAAAAATTATTATTTGCCACGTTAATATGCCAAACAATTGCATAAATAAATCAATTCATCCCTAATTTAATAAAAGCAAACTTTAGGGTGTTACAGCATTCATATCGATCATCATATAATGAGTCAAGTCATGACACCTAGTGCAAATCCAAACCAATGCCAAGTCAAATAAAGTGAAGTCCAAGTGCTATAACATACGAGTGCAAAAGTTCAAGTTGTGGGTGATCTTTTGGTTAATTATTTGATGACTTGAAAAGAATCAAGTTGAAGCTTGAAAATAGATGATCATGAATTTTCAAGGTATATCTTTTGTTGAGCAATTACATTTGGATGCATATGAGTTGATTGAATTGGATAAATATGCATATGTTGCTTGCAATGAGAAGTTTGAATGGAAAAAATTGCTTAGTGATCAAATTTGAGTAGATTTAGTTGGATATAATCATAATATGACATTTAGTAAGTGGATTGAATAGATTTATGTCTTGTGAAAGTATTCAAGTAAGTTTAGTTCAAGTTTGGTTCAATTTGATGAAGATTAGCTCAATTGATCAAAATCTGTCCAAAATTGTGAAACTGAGCTAGCTGAGAACAAAGCCATGTTTGAGTAATCAAAACTATTTGTATTGGCTTGAAAATTGATATACATGCTCTCGACTTATGGTACAAGTTTCTGTGAATATCTCATAAGAATTGGATAAGGATTACTTTGGTTTTGGAGTAGTTCTTGTCAACAATAGTGCAGCAGTTTTTCAGCATGTAGCAGTGTAGAGAAAAATAATGGTTGGCAGTCCATACTTGGTCAAATAAAGCTCAAATTTTTATGGCTTCTAGTAGACTCAAAGAAGGTCATCTCCACAAAATTTCATGGCAATTGGACATGTACATTGGGAGATATAGCATACTCATTAAAAGGTACAGAATCTGTCCACAAGAGAGAATTATTGGAAATATTTGGTATCTCTTGCATTGAAGGGCTCTCAAGTTGGAATTATGATTATAAGTGGTTGAGAGTCTCACTTTTTTGGTTTTGGATCATGAAGTTTGGTACTCAAGTGAAGGTCAAGACCAAGCAAAGAGAAGATGAAGCTTAAAGTCCAAGTGACGATTAGAGAATAATTGGATAGAAAGAAAAGGGCTTAAAGAAGTAGAAAGAAAAGGACTTAAAAAAGGAATTCAAGTTGATTATCATGTTAAGTCCTTAGATCAATCAAGGAAAGGCAATTCAAGTGAGTATTGAAGATGTTTCTTTGGAGAGATGTCACTTCTCCCGATTGTCGGGGCGTGCCGCCTTATGTAGGTAAACCAAGTGGGTGATGCTTGGATGGCTAATATGGAAGTGGTGATCCGGAGAATCATTGAATATGCTTAGTTGAAGCAAATCAAATGGGTTGATCTAGAGAGCAAGCAACAACCAAATAAGAAGAATTCATATATATATATATATATATATATACATGTGGTATTCATGCTTATTCAAGTGGTATTTCCTCATGCAAGCTTGATCAAGAAAAGATGCAAGTTAACCACAACATTGAAGCTAGCACTTGATCATATGGGTGAAAAATAGAATTCATGATGATAATTGGTCTTCACCAAGCTCTTCAAATGGACTTCACTATTGCTATTTTGGAGATTGATTGAAAATGACTATCCTCTACTACGAGATAGCAAAGGTATCATTGTATGGCATATGCATTCATTTGTGCTAAGGACTTGATTAGAGCATGTAGTCATACATAGATGAGCATTCATGAAAAATCAAGTGATTTCAAGTTCATATGATGCCACTATTGCTTCTATGTTCTGATTGATCTAGTGGCTAAATATGACTTGTTCATGAGCATGTGAACCTAGTGTTCGATCTAGTTAAATGAGCAAAAAGAGTCTAATTTAACATAGGTAAGATAACCCCTAGTGGCGTGAAGAAGCTTGTCTTTGGTTCAAACCGAGTTAGATTACTTGTGCAAGTTTGCTAGTTTGAACTAATCAAGAAAGAAGCTCATGGAAATAATCTAAGTTCAAGAAGCACAAGACAACAATAAAAATGGATATCAAGTTATTCTTTCTAATTGGTATCTAGGCTCACCAAATCACTAGTAGCATGCACATGGTTATTCTCTAAGTGGTATCACTACTCTTCAAGTGGTATTACTATACATGGTATATGTCTACAAGTGGTTCAATTTCAAGTGATACTATGATCATCATGACGGCATCCATGCAAGTTGTATAAGTCCAACTCCATTGGTACTCACAAGTGGTGACTAGATCAAGTATTCAAGTGGTATCCAACAATATGTGCAAGTGATCCTCAACCTTAAGTGATCATCAAGATAATGACTTCCAACAAGATGTCCATCAAATGTGCAAGAATCTATCCTCAACATCCCTACCACACACCTTTGTCACAATAGAGCATTGATTTTTATGGAAATTGATGACAAAGGGGGAGAGATTTGGACAAAGATATGAAATTGTGTGATAAGCAAGAGATATTGGATTACATAATTGTAACACCCGAAAAATTGCATTCTTTTAAATAGTAGAAATTTATGTAATTGTGCAATTAATTGATCATTCCAATATAGGGAAATAATAATTTTTCTCAAATATAAAATCAAACCTAGGTCATACACATGTATAATGCATTCATGCTGGAGCATTTCTTCTTTGTACTAGTTGTAGGTTATTTGAATTTCTCAAATATTTCAAAACCCAAATTGAAAGTCCTTTTGGAAAATGGAAAAAGGAATTAGAACAGAGCCCTTCCCCTCTCCTTTCTGGCCCGAGCAGCAGCTTGGCCTGTTTTCCACTCCCTGGCCCAGCAGACCCAGGTCGGATGGCCCGAGGATAGCTCGGCCGACCTGCTCCCTTCCTTTCTCCTTACCCCATCTGACTGACGAGTGGGACCCACGGGTCAGCCTTTCCTTCTCCACCTCCCTCGCCGCGCGAACAGAGACGCCGCTGCCGTGTTCATCCGCCGCGGCCGAGCACGCGCGCGCGAAGCGTCCCTCTGCCGTGACTGCCAGCCCAACCCCAGCGCTCGGTGCTACCGACCTGTGGGACCCCCTGGACAGCCCCTCCCCTGGTTCCCTCTGCTGCTCGCCGAGAGTCCGACGCGGGCAAGAAAGAAACGGCCGAAGCCGAGTTCGTCGCCGCGCCGAGAGTCCATAGCAGAGAAGAAATGGCTGAAGCCGATTTCTCCGCTCGCCGAGTTTGTTTCAATCTCCGAGATTGTCGTCACACCTCGGGAGTATTTAAGCAGCGCCACACCCCCCCATAGCCGTCACCTAACCCTAGCCGCCTCTTCTCGCCGCCATTGCCGAGCTCCCGCGAGAACCGAGCAGCCGCCGCCGCGAGCAATTAGCTCGATTCGCCACCAATTTTCTCCCGGTAAGCCTTTGAGGAGCTTCGCTGTGATCTTGTGAAGTTCCCGAGCACTTTCCCCCTTCGATTTGTGCACTGACACGCCTCCGCCGCCGTTGCAGAGATCCACCGTCCGTCGGGTCACGCCGCGAGCTATCTCCGAGTCGATTTCCGACCTTCTCATCACCTTAGGTGAGCTTGCGATGCTCTTCCCGATCTATGGGTACCCTTCCCGACCTATTTCATGCACCGAAGGCCGAGTTCTCCTTCTCCGGCGGCCCTCCGGCCATGGCGCCGCCGTCGGCCTCTGTTTTCCGGCCGAGAGCACCGCCACTCCTCTCTGTTAATCTCATCCGCTGATTTTGAATCGGACGGCCGAAGAGCAGCCCATACCGAGTCGGCCGGCGTTGTTGCGAATAACCCCCTGCAGTTTTTAATGCTTAGCCCGCAGCCCTTAGCGTATTCAGTAGAAGGCGTATTTATTTTCGGTATATATGAAAATGTGTTTTCAGATTTGAACCCAAAATTGTTTCATTTATATTTTCCACGTTTTAATTCCGATTTGAACGATTCAAATTGCGTTAGATTTGTAATCTGATGATCTATCAGTTAGTACCACTGTTTCATATGTTAATAACCTTTAGAATTCAAGATTATATTTAATCTATTAGTATTCTATTATAAATCTTGTAAAATTCACATCTTCCTCGTTTTAAATCCGATTTGCGCAAACTTTATATCGATGTGATCGTAGCAATGCGTAGATTTGTTTTATAACCTTTTTAATTTATTTTCTCTCTGTTGGTGTACTATTCTAATTAAAACTCTTGTTTGTATGCATGATTGCCCCTGTATGCGTGTGTGTTGTTATGATGGATCGGGTATAGACGGTGAGCCTTACGTGGGTGATCAAGATCAGTACTGCGACAACCCGGATCACCAGGAGTTTGCTGATCAAGGCAAGTATTAGCATGGATCATCCTTTTTGTCCTATTCACCAAATAAATAATTGCATTTGCATGTGTCTTCCTTGTTAACCATAGTTATTTCCTAGTTTTGTTATCCTGTTCCTTGCAACCTATGGGTTTATGCATGTGGTAAATGATGCTAGTGCGTTATTGATATCATGATCATGTAAACTGATTAATTGAATATGCAATAAGGAATTAAAAGATGCCTTTTTAGCAACATGGAACTAGGGGATTGGGGCATAGTTTTGTGATGCACCATATCCTTCCCCCTTGGTAATGATCTGTCAGCAAAAGCTGGGACTTACAGTGCAACTATGAGGGCTATATGGCTCTGGTTTTAGCTCAGTATGAGGACCTTTTCTAGCTTGTTAGAGGTTACCGAAAGGCGCAAGAGGGGCTTAGACGACTCGGGTATAGTGCGGCCTCTGTCCATATGTGTATAACCTGCGTGACCTTGTGCCATATGGAAGGGCGGCTCTACATCTGCATGCCGAGGAAACCTCGCGGCCCTAACATGTTAGACGAACCTTTGAAAGGCTTCATAGTGAAACCCTGCTCTCTCACCTTGGTAGTGTTATGGGAGTAATTAACCCGAGCAAATGGGAATCACGGCTCATAGTGAAAGTGCACAACCTCTGCAGAGTGTAAAACTGGTATACTAGCCGCGCTCACGGTCACGAGTGGCCCGGAAAACTCACGGAGTAGTTATCTTTCAGGGTGATGTTTACTTGTTGCTAATCTATTTATTGCTACTCATTAATTGTGTTTACTGTGATCATGAGAATGGGCATATTAACTTATTGCTATCCAACTGCATAAAAGATGATTAATTAAAAGCAACCTGCTGTTAAACCGTGTCAATCCTTTTGAGCCTCATGAACCCATGCTAGTCTTGTTGAGTACGACATGTACTTACGCTTGTTTATTTTTCATTATTTGGTTAAAAATCCCGGATGGGTAACAGATGGTGATAGTGATAAGGACTACCCAGAGGATTACTAGACTTGTGCTTCACCAGTCGACAGTCCCTGTGCTATGGAGCTACCGCGAGAGTTATCTTTATTTTCCGCTGTGTAATGACTTTGATATTATTCGCTATGTATTAAACATTAGTTATGATACAATTTATGCAATTTGTTGGCTTATGTGTGTGACTGATCTCTGGGCGCAGATAAGATTATGCATCCCATTTTATCCTTAAAATTGGGTGTGACAATAATCAAGGGGGAGAGAAAATCAAAATGGATGGAAGAACGCAATGAACCATCATGACGGCCGATGATGGGAGAGCAATAGGCCAACAAGAAGATTGATCCACAAGATTGACGATTATAAGAGGATCAAAATTCTTGGACAAGAGAAGCACACAAGTAGGGGGAGCAAGCTCATGGACATGGTTGATTGCATTTGAAATGTGCATATTCATATGCTTGCTTGCATTTGCATTTAGTTTCCTACACGTGGTATCTTACTTGTGTGGTGTATGCTAGTATAGGTTTGATTGATAATTTGATAACTAGCTTGCATATGTTGTTAGCTAGACTTGTGTTTTTCAAGTATTTACTAGAACCTTGCCCTTAATGTTGATCTCACGGGGTATCTAGTATTTTTGCTTATCTAGCTAATCATGATGCTAAGGGTGGACTTAATGTTGCAACTTCAATTGGCTTCAAGCAATTGGCATCGAGCAATTGGTATCACGCTACAAAGGTTTATTTTATGCACCTTAGCATCACTTAGTAGTGTTGGCACTCCCACAAATTCCATATTTATGCATGTGTGAAAATTTAAAACCAAACCATTTGAGCACACATGTAGGAGGAGTTAACACTACCAAGTTGGGTTTTATGGAGCTTATCCAAGTCCAAAGTTTTGAGCTTAAAGATGGATAAGTAACATAAAATCCAACCCAAGTTAGTAATTTACACTTGTATGAAGAGCTAACTAGGTTAATGCGCTTAATTTCCATATCTTTGAAGAGTTGTCATCAATTACCAAAAAGGGAGAGATTGAAAGGTCCTTGTTTGGTTTTGGTAATTGAGTGACAACTTAGGTGGACTAATATGTGCTTAAGTGTTGATTACACAGGTGATTAGTCCATAGGTACATGTGTGTGAGCATCTATGCCATGGAGGTGAAAATGGCTTGGAGATGATGCTTAGCTCACACATATGGTATGAAGGAGCTAAACGCATGAGACATGACATGGAGTCATGTGGCTAGGTGGAGAAGATCAAGACAAGGCTTCGCGTCGATGGACCGGTTGCAAGTGTGAAGGGCAAGTCGGGTGATGGCTTGGCGCCGATGGACCAACGCAACGGTGAAGAGCAAGCAAGTCAAGGATCGATGAACCAAAAGCCACGTGATGATATGAAGTGGATCATATCATTCATGAGGTGTTGGTGCATGTGTTGCATTGGCATCGATGGTGTCGGAGACGGTGATGAAGACGGTGATCGAAATGGAAAGCGCAAGGCAAAGGTATAACCTAGGGCATTTCCATTTCACCGGTCTAAGGTTGAGTAGAGAAGTGCTTGACCAGATTTAGGATAGATGGCCGTACTATCAAGAGGGGCAAACGTGTTTGCATATCAGTCATCTAGTGCCACTTGAGTGATCTAACTTGCATACGTTGTTAGGATCAAGTGGCGCGGTGAAAAGAGAGAAAAATCCTTTGGAAAATGTTTGTGAAAAGCTAACGCACATGCACATGAGGTGTACTCTTGGTGGTGTTAGCACACTTGCAAAGGTGGTGAAGTTTGGAGTTGAGAGGAGCTCAAAAAGAGCGTCGGCGCTGGCTTGGGTGAGCGTCGGACTATTGCGTTCAGTCCGACGGTAAACCCTAGCCTCTGTGCAGTTGAGTGCGAGCGTCGGACGCTGTCTGCAGTGACAGCATCGGACCATCCTCGTGCATCCGACGGTGTTTGGCCTGTGAGCGTCGGACGCATGAAGTCTGTGGGCGTCGGACTTTTGTCCGAGCGTCCGACGGTGCAGATCGTGCGAGAGCTGACACGTGGCGAGCTCTGAGAGCAGTCGGACTCTTGGGTTTAGTCCGACGGCGAGCGTCGGACGACCGTCCGACGGTTTTCAGCGCTCGGGGAGCTCTCTAGAAGCGTCGGACCGTGGAGTTCGTTGGTCCGACGGTGTTCCGTCCGATGGTGAGCTGAAGCGCGGGAAGTTAGCCGTTGTGATCCAACGTTCGACTTCAAACGGCTAGTGACACGTGGCGGCCATCGGGAGCATCGGACCGTGGACATTGGTCCGACGGTGGCGCGGCTGAGCGTCCGACGCTCAGTCCGACGGCCGGTTTGAGAGGGCAATAGCTCTATTCGCTTGAGGGCTATAAATCCAAGCACTTGGCGGCCTTGGCCGACCAGCTGAGCAGCCTTGGGCCTGTGTGGCTTGTGTAGGTGTGCCTTGGAAGCCCTCCCACTCACTCACTTGCTTAGTGCACATCCGATTGATTGATAGTGAGTGATTCTAGTGCGTTGCATTGTGAGATTGCATCAAGTGGCACTAGGTGATCGTGTTGCAAGCCGGTGGTGCTTGTTACTCTTGGAGGTTGCCACCTCCTAGATGGCTTGGTGGCTTGTGGCTCCATGAAGCAAGCAAGAAGATTGTGCTTAGCTCCGGAGAAGCTTTGTAAGGGGTTGGAGCTCACCCCGCGGGAGATCGCAAAGAGCATCGCTAGTAGAGCGAGACGTGAAGAGCGACAAGTGGTCCGGCCGAGTCAAGTGCTAGAGCTTGTGGTAAGCACTCCACGTGGGAGAGTGTGACTTGTGGGTCACCACTAGCAAGAGGACCGGTGGCAACCTTGGAGCTTGTCTCAACGGAGGACGTAGCTTGTGGCGACAAGTGAACCTCCGGGAAATAAATCACCGTGTCAACATCTTCCCATCCTTCGCGGCGGTTTGCTCCCTTCTACACAAGTTATTTATTTTGTGCATTACTTTACTTGTGTAGTTGTAGTTGCTCTTGTGAGACCAGTTAGCTTGTGTAGCTTGCCACTCACCTTCTTAGCTTGTGTAGCTTAGAAGTAGTTTCTTGTTTAGTTTGTATAACTAAACAAGTTGCGCTCCTTGATTAGGATTGTGTATCCTTGTCATTGAGCACGTAGTGAGCTTAGGTGCTTAGTGCATTTTTGCTTGCTAGTTGGTAGGAGCTCCCCGGTGCTTAAAGTACTAGTGCTTAGGTTTGTGTGACCTTGCGCTAGAACGGTTTAGGGAAGCTCAAGTTAGCCTTGCACCTTTACTTCTTGGTAGGATCTTTTGTAAGGTGCTTAGAGTCTTAGTTAGAGGGGTGAATTGTTGCTAGAACCGAATAGGTTTTATTCCGCTGCGATTAGTTGTTAAAAAGGACTATTCACCCCCCTCTAGTCTGCCATCTCGACCCTACAGGCGAGAGGTTCCTGCCCCCTGATCCAGCGGCGGGGCTGACCGTGCGGACTTCGGGGCCGCTGGAGGGGGCGTGACTTGTTCGTGCTGGGGGAGCGACGGAGGGGGTATGTCGTCGTCGCCCCCCGAGTGGACATCCTCCACCCGCCCCTCATCAGGGTGCATCAAGTTGTAGCACTCCCGAGAGGGGTCGATGTAGGACTGGTCTGAGCTGGAGATGACGCTCGGTGCGTTCTCCCCCCGAGTCGTCGGTGTTGGCGGCGTAGTCCACATTTGCCCAGAATTCGTCATCATCGTCGCTGTAGCTGCGACGAGACGAGTTCTGGTCATAACGATTCCCCCACTCCGAGTGTTGTCGAGGGGTGAGGTTGACGGTGGTGTCTGTTTCCCCACCGCCATGTGTCCTGGCACTTTCCCCAGGGGATGGCGGTGAGGATGCCACGTGGTCTCCCACGAGGCCGTCCTGGCGCTCGAGGCGCTGGACCGGAGTGTCCAACAGTTCGTGCAATAATGCATGAACTGCACGAACAGTGGGCGTCCATGGCGGTCTGGAGCCCAAAGAGGGATGACGGCGCCGTTCCCCTCCGCCGGTGAGGTCGGAGAGAAAAATCGGCTGGCGTCGCGTTTCCGCCCTCGCCCGTCCTTCGGGCGGTAAGCGGATGCGTGACCGCTGGTGCCAGAGATTCCGGGACTGTGGCCGGCGCAGTATTGGCTACCCCCGTTTGGGGTGCCTGGTGAGCCGCATCTCCCGCGACGGGAGGCTGGTTGGCGCCACTGCGCCTCCTCCTCCTGATCCGCCGAGAGCGGCGTGCAACGTTTCCCCCGTCCTTCGAGGCGGGTGGAAGCGTTGCGGGGGTCCTTTCTCCGGCCGCTTGGGGGGCCGGAGTCAGGACGACAACGACGTGGGGCCCGATCGGGCACAGGTTCATCTCGAGCCCTTGGCCAGTGGCCACGAACTCGAGAGTCCCGAACCGGAGTACCGCGCCAGCGGGAAGCGTGGTGGAGCTGGCTGCCATCCGAAACCTACGTTAACGCGCAAAAGGCCCCTACCTGGCGCGCCAACTGTCGGTGCTAGTTTTAGCGGGGCTAACACCGGCTAGTAAATATGTGTTTTGCGGTTGAGGCTACGGATGGTGTGCAAGGGGGAACACAGGGATTATACTGGTTCAGGCCAAGTAAGCCCTACGTCCAGTGGAGAGGAGAGTCGTGTTGCCTTGCACCGGGGTCCTTGTAGTAGGGGTTTACAAGCTAGGCGAGAGAGGGAAGTGCTCACAGGTCTCTTGTGAGTGTCTAAGTGTTTACAAGTCATTTGCTGCAGGTGTATATGTGTGGGTAAGAACTTAGAACTTCTCCTTCGTCCTAAAGCTGGCCTCTGCTCTCCCTTTTATAGTCGCAAGGGAGAGGCAAGGGCAGCTACGTATTTTATAGTGAGGAGTTGCTGTTCCCCGTTTGACTATGGTCAGCTACTGCCTTTTCTCCGCGTCTCCGGGGTATGGCCGTCGTGGTTCGCACGATCTTGGTGAGTTCCAAGACGGGAACAGTCGTTGGATTACGTCATGTCGTCAACTATGGTCTTTTCTTCGCGTCTCCAGGATATGGCCGTCGTGGTTCGCACGATCTTGGTGAGTTCCAAGGCGAGAACAGTCGTCGGATTACGGCGTGTCGTAGGGTCACACCTATCGGCTATCCTTCCGTACGATGTGACAAGAGGGTGAGTCACCTCAGGGCGTTGTCTCCCGAGGCTCGGGACTCCTGAAGGCGTGATGGGATGGAGCGGGGGATATCTCCCCTGGTCATATTTCCGGCCTTTGAACAGCACTTCCCGAGGGTTAGGCGGGCCCGGATGGAAGACGTGCTCAGTCCTTTCTAGTGGACAGTGCAGTAGGCGCCTTTTCCGTTCTTGCGTAGCCCGTCGTCAGGCGCTTGGACTGTCGCAGTCGGAGTTGATAGATCCCGGCGGAAAACGGGGCGGCGCACCGTAGACCATACTATGGAGAGGACGGCCGTAGCTGACCTATCAAGTCCTCTGTCAGGGAAATCCTGACAGATGGTATGGCCATCAGGGGCGTGCGAGGCATAGTTGCGTCGAGAATCTCGCCTGACGGGATGGTGCCTGTAAAGTGGTCAGGGAGGTCTCTTGTGGTCCAAGATTGCTCTGCTGACATCACTGGTGCCTTGGATGCCTTTGTGAGATTGCGCTCGAGGGGGATGGGGAAGCTCGGGCGAATCGGAGGTTGGGGTGCCGAGGGTGCTGCTCTCCCGAGCTCTCCTGGGGAGGCTCGGGCGAATCGGAGATTTGGGCGCCGAGGGTGCCGCTTTCCCGAGCTCTCCCGGGGAGGCTCGGGCGAATTGAAGATTTGGGCGCCGAGGGTGCCGCTCTCCCGAGCTCTCCCGAGGAGGCTCGGGCGAATCGGAGATTTGGACGCCGAGGGTGCCGCTCTCCCGAGCTCCCGTGGGGAGGCTCGGGCGAATCGGAGAATTGGCGCTGAGGGTGCCGCTCTCCCGAGGGTTGGCTGTCATTAGTGCAATGACGTCGTTGGACTCTGTAGACGCGGCCTTCGTGGGCTTCAGGCACGGCCTTCGTGGGCTTCCACTGGCCTTACTTGGGCCTGGCCATATTGGGAATGAGCGTTTTTCATCGAAGTTGGGTACCCCTAACTTTAGTACCCGACAAATATGAAGTATAATAAAAATAAATATTTTAGTAAAACAAAAAATCAATAGATATGTTCAAATATGATAGACAAACAATTTAGATAAAACAAAATATTTATCCTAATTATATTCTTTGTAATTTTGTTATCTAAAAGATATCAGTAAACATATTTTATATAAAATTTAGTTAACTAATTTTAGTTACGGTGCATCAAACAGGCAGGGGTGGATCTAGCACCGGGGCGGGGTGGGTTCGAGCCCTCGCTACCACTGCTCGGACCATGGAGCCCGTCTTACAAATTTGCACCGATTAAGCTTGAAAGGAGGGACTAAAAGTAAAAGAAAATTAAATAAACCCCTCCAAATTTATTTCTTAGATCCGTCAATGCAAACGGGCCCTATAAAGCTTGTTTTGTTTTCTAAAACAGAAGACCACCTAAAAAATTGGTGTGATGCAATAGCTATTCTAAACATGACATTTTGTGTTTTTTTTAAATGTCAGGTCGATCGTCTTCAATTCGGCAAAATAGGTAGTGCAAACCACATCCTCCTATGAAAATCGTGTAAGCCACAGTAAAAAAGTCGTCTAAATTTACCAAAACATTTACACATGTACATGATACAATGATATACAACCTTAGTAAAATATCTTGTCTAAACTCGACTTTATTTGTGAGACATAAAAATAGTAAATTTCTAGAAATTTGTTATTTTTATATCTCACTAGGCTAGAAATTTGTTATTTTTATATCTCACAAACGAAGTTGAGTTTGGACAAGATATTTTACAACGTTGTATATCATCATATCATCTACATGTGTGATTTTTTAGTGAATTTAGACGATTTTTTCGCCGTGGTTTACATGAGTTTTCACGAAAAACGTGGTTTACACCACATATTTTCCCCTTCAAGTCGGATAATCCTTTTTTCTTTCGCGCATGCATATTGTTGGTGCTTCTCTTCGAGGTTCTTTTCGTGCCAAGCTCCTTTCCATCTTTTCGAGGTTGTTTGGATGCCAGCTACGTGCAGCCACTGCTAGCTATGACGGCGCGGCTCCAAAAATACCTGCCCCAACTGTGGCGAAGTTTTGTGAAGAGAAAACATGTCGCTGCCGCAGCTTTGCCTTTAACCTAACTCCGAATTTTCTTTGCATGGCGTGCTGGGCGTGACATTTTCTGGCGCGGAACCAAACACTCCCTCAGTCTAAACTATCAAGCTCATTCTCCCTCTTATACAGTTATTAGGACCGGACCGAACATTAAACCAGTGAGGCTATCGGTTCACTGGTTACTGGTCCAACAGTTAAGAACTGGTTGAACCACCGGTTCAATTATTTTGGACTAGACAAATTGAACCGCTCACAATTAGTTTGAACCGGTGCAATATAATCATATATATAACATATAACCCTATAATTATTATGGAAAATGATAATTAGCAACTGGTGATATGTCTTAATTTAACAAGTTGCATAATTTTTGGTATTATAGAGTTATTTTATATGTTAAGTTGAAAATGTGCATGAAGAGATATTATACGAAGCACCTACAAAATAGGTGCAAAAGTTAATTCGAATAGTAATTTAAATTTTTATTGTTACAAAATAATCTCAAGTGCTAAATAGTTTATACTATTGAGAAAAGTTTGAGATAAAAAAGATATATTATTTACCTAATTTAGACCAAGTTATAAATTTTAAAATTTTAAAATACAGTATTGTCTACAGCGGCTCGTAATCTTTCTTTACCGTGCTTTTTCTGTCCTTTACGGCTCCGTATCCATATATTTCGTGCATGGTTACTTTTAGTATATATGTTGATATGATTGAGTTCGTTGCAGGCATGACTATTGTCTACATGCTAGTTTTATTCCTCTTTTTCGTGCTTTTTTTTATTTTTTTTATTTTTTGTTTTATAAGATTTAAATATTCTTTTCGTTTTTATATTTCTATCTTTATTTATTTATTTATTTTTATTTTTGACATTGTTGGCAAATTGTACAAAATAACTTATATACATAAGTTGGATTTAATAACTTTAATACATAAGTTGTGTTTCATAACTTTTATGCTTTTTCAATTTTGGTACAAATTATAAGTCTAATTTGTTTATTTTGTGTTTAATAATTTTTGTGTTCCCAACTTTTAACATATGCTATAAGTTAATTCATCCCTCTATGTTTAATAACTTTTATATATAAGTTGTGTTTCGTAACTTTTATGTTCCAAGTTATATACTGTAAGTTATGTGTTATGAGTTATATGGTATAAGTTAGTATATATAAATTATTATTAAAATAAAATTCTTCGAAATATATGTAAGTGGGGTCTAGTTTTGTTCGTCTTGACACTACAATATATTAGCGCAGACAAAATTAAAAATAGATACATCCTTCAAGCGTTATAGCATTTTAAAGTTTATGGTTTAGTTTTTCACCTGAGATGAGTGTACGCATGCATGCATGGTTAGCAGCTACCGCGTCCGCGTGCACCCGCGTGAAAAAGGGAGAAAGAGACAGGATCAATTCCTTTCTAAAATAGAATATAGGGAGGTTGTCAGAGCGTTCGTCCGATTTGAATCCGGTGGTTGTTCCGAAATAGTGGGAGTGCAAGCAAGCAACTTACAATTTTGGGGAAAAAAAAATCAACCTAGTACATGGCAGATGGCAGTATGGCCCACGTGAAAAGCTTCACCAGCACCAGCTATGGGGCCCAGTAGCAGGTGCACAGGCGGGAGCACGCACAGAGCACCACCCATAGAAGTCAGACCGAGATGGTTTACTAGGAACCGGATGGTTCACCGGTTTTACAAAAAAACTGACAGGGTCATCCGGTTTTTATGGGTTCAATTGCATAGCTCATCTTTAAAGCAAACCGAAGTGCTGTAGTATCTGGTTCGGTATTTACCGGTCAGACCGCCGGTCCAGTCTGGTCCTAATAATAACTATGCTCTTGGGCTGCGTTATGCTGGCTCTGGCTGTGGGTTCTCCTCCCTTCACGTGTGCCATGCGCGAGCGCCTTTTGCATCTCTCAATCCAGCAGTGTGTGTGGGTCTAACCATGGTAGGCTTTCATATGGGCCATGTTCTGCGGCCTAGTCCAGTATACTACAAGAGCAAAGAAAGGAACATGGGGGGGTTTCGATTTCTCTCATTGCTCCCCATATTACCAACTCTCATACAACCTGTGATGCTGCCGTGACGAGATTGTTTAATGGCAGCAGTACGCAGTGGCAAGCTCGGAAGCTCCGCCAATCTTTCTGTCCGACCAGGACGGATAGAAGCAGCCTTCCGGCCACCTAAACTGGAGTTACAGTATTTTTTAAAAGTTATAAAACTACATGATTTTAGGAGGAAAAAAATAGGATATTGTTGGAGATCTCCCATGGAAGCAAGTCGTGCGCCAGTTTCAGGTGGTTGGGATGGCTTCCAGTGATGCCTGGTGTGGTGGAGTGCATGCTGGGGTAGTGCCCCGGTTTTCAGCTTGTATAATCACTGCTTTATTATACACAGGAGCTCGCCGGCGGCAGTGAAGTTGCCGTCTCTCGATCCGGCGATCTCCACGAAGCTTCCGCCCTGTCGTCTCCAAGGAAGTACTTCGTCCGTTCGTCGCCATTGGCCGCAGATCCTTGCGGGCATCTAGTATTCTAGTCCATGCATGGCACCTTGTGAGAGGGGCAGGCTATCGCAGGTAGTGCTAGAGCGGATTGGGATTCACTGCAGCGCGTATGTAGACCACATCCATTACATACTTATTCTTAATGTGCGACGCGTGGACACGGACCAAATCAGACGCTCGCGAAAGCATCGGGGCGCCGCCGTCTTCAGTACGTACCACGTCCGGCTTGGCTTCCTCGTCTTGGCTTCACCAGCAGTTCAGCATGTCGGCTCGCTTGATGAGCGCCTTCGGACGCAAGGAACCGGCCTCTGGCTTCCGACGCAAGCACCACTGCATACACACCTCAGACATGGGGATTAGATCGTGTCTTGCTGGCCGATCGCCGGTAGGTGCTCATCATCCACCTCCGCTGCATCGCCGAGGCCTCGCCGGGCACCAGAAGCTCCGTCACGTCCGTCGTGCCGCTCCTGGTCACCAGCCTGCGTCCACGCGTCGCACATCGCTGTCTTCCCGACGCCGACGCGCCGAAGAATCTTAGGTCGAGGGCTCCCAATCTATCAGCCCGTTCGCTTCTTCAATCAGCCGCTTATTTCCATCCACTGAACAGTATTTTTCTCTCACAATAAATCAGCACAAATCACAGTCAGCGCTTATTTTCAGCGCTACCGAACAAGCTTATGTCAGGAGGTTGAATAAAGGTAAAACATAATTCAGATTTAGTTATGTATAAAAAAACACCCTTTTCATCCATTCATGGGGGACTGCCATAGTCTCAATCCACTGCTGAAAATTCTAGGGTTTTTAACAATATTTATAATAGGTATTTAGTCCTATGTCAATCTTTTGCTAATTGGAAACCATACTGTGCAGAGATAATGAGAATTTCAAACTTGTTGTCCACACCTGGAAGCTAGAGTTAGGCGAAATAAAAGGTTGCCATCAGTTGCAACTTCAAATCACAAGGATCCATTGCCCCGGGTGCCTAATTTCTATGAAAACGGTTTTACTCGGTCGAATGGAATGCATACTAAGATAACTGTACTGGCTATTGCCATTTCATGTCATTCTTTTACCAAGGCCCTGTTTAGGTACACTGCAACTTGCAATTGCAACTAGTCAAATCAACGTTGCCGTATATGCATGGAACATTAAATGTAGATGAAATGTTTGCATGTTTACACAGTTTGCATATACATTACGAGACGAATCTTTTAAGCCTACTTAGGCCATGATTGGACACTTAGTGGAAAAGATTCTCCGCTGCTACAGTGTCAAACTTGCAAATTGCAACTACATCTAAACAGGGCCTTGATGTCACTAAACTGTATGTTATTAAATTCATTATTCTTTGACTCTTTCTCTTTGACACAGGGACTTCAACCTGCTGCTTTCGAGCAGTCTTCAACCATATCTCATCCTTTGATCAAAGAAGAGTATGCTAATGGCACAATGCCAGACTTTCAAGTTTATGGGAATTCTTCTACAATGGCAGCTCCTTATATCAAGGAGGATATACAAGTGTCTTACTTGGAGTTAATGAAGCTGCTACAATGCATTCAGCTGCTAGGAAATTACATTTTAGTGGAGTGTGAAATCATGAAAATAAGTTACACGTGTGTTGCTTTGTAATAAATTATGGAATGTTAGTGCTGAATTGTTTCCTGTAATGCTACAGCTTAGAACCCTTTTTTATCAGTAATACCAATCTTGTACATATTTCACAAATCAATATCACATTTCAGACTTCATAATCCAGGCTTCAAATCCATTCAAAATGGCATATGTTTAACTCAAAAAAAAACATGGGATATGTATTTCACATTCAGAAGAATTGCACTGCACATCAATCATGTCAGACCATTTAAAGATAGGTCATTTGACAAAACTGATCCTATCAGTGCAAATCTATCTTTATTCTGCGCCATATTCACATATATCTCTTTTTGATAAAATTTTGAAACAAAATTTTAGAAATAATTCAGGCAATCTCATTGTAGCTCCACGTGTAGTTGAGATTATGAAATTATCTTCACCGTCTTAACTGATGACAAAGAACCCTGTCGGTGTTAGGATTAGCGGGTGCTAACACCGACGAGTAAACTTGTGATTTGCGGTTGAGGCCACGGGTGGTGTGCAAGGGGGAACACAGGGATTATACTGGTTCGGGCTAGGAATGGCCTACGTCCAGTGCGGGTCGAGTCGTGTTGCCTTGCACCGGGGTGCTTGTAGTAGGGGTTACAAGCCTAAGCGAGAGAGGGAGAGGACTTCCCAAGTCTCTTGTGAATACGTGTATGTGTGTGCTCTTATGGTAGTAGGGTGTTGTGGCGCCGCGAGGTCTGCCTGTGATCGACCTCTGCCTTCCCTTTTATAGTTACAAGGGAGAGGCTAAAGATACATTTGTTTCGCTGTGGTTACAGTACTTGGCATGGTGGAGACCGTGGTGACCGGTGCCTGTCGCCAGCCACGACCTTGTCTTGGCACCTCGAAGGTATGGCCTCGGTCATTCGGTTGATCTTCCACTGTTCGATTGGTGAGTTCCAAGGTGTCGCACAGTGCGGGGCATGGTTTGCTGCATGGCGCTACGTCATGACGTCGCATCTTGTAAGTGCATCTAGCCCTTTAGTGGATTTTGGTGAATTGAATGACAAGGAAATTAAAGGTCTAACAAGTTTGTTAAGTGTATCAAAGGTTTAACAAGAAGGCAAACGTGGTGGTATTCCACAAAGTGTTCAAAAGAAGGCCAATATTGTGTATTGTTGTGTTGGAAGATCATTGATATAATCTAGTTCAAGTGAAAGGCAACAATGCAAATGGAGTTGATGAGATGACTTATATGGTGGGATATCATAGCATTATGAGAAAGCAAGCATATTTGGCAAATAGCAAAAGAGGCATGAGTTGATAGTCTTGAATTGGTCTCAATCATGACTTGCTTTTCATGAAACAAGAAGAGTTGATAATGGATTAGTTGTGATCAAGGTAGAAGTATAAAGATAGATATTGAAGTGAGTGTTTGGAGTGTCAAGGCAAAATGAAGAGGATATAAGGAATCGTGAATTGGCTTGACTATATTGATGTTAATTTATATGTCACTCTATGTGAAGCTTGATTGATCTCAACATTCATATCTAGAAGATATTCAAGTAAGGATCATAATATTGAAGAAATTGTTTTCAATGGATGCTTAATATGATGTGACTTGAGTATGGCTTGATAAGGTGAAGATAGCAAGGAAAGGGCTTCGAGGGACTAAGCGGAGGTGAAGGGTAAGCAATGGCTTGGACTGAGGTAACATGGCTAAAGTGAAGAAGAGAGTACTTGCATTTAGTCGAGGAACTAATCAAGCCGCGAGGAATTCATATTGTGTTGAGGATCAAATCATTAGTGGAAGTGACTTGAAGCCATGAATTGAACTCACATGTGTTGAAATGGTTCAAGTCACATGCTCAAGGTATGTTTGATCGAAGATATGAGACAATGATGATTGCAACCTCTCATGAAGTGATATTGAGAAGAAATGGCATATGAAGACATTGAAGAATCAAGTGGTTAAATTGGTTTTATTTTCTTGTTCTTGAGTATAGGTATGCCGTACTATTAAGGGGGATGCAATACGAATCATAGACAAGTCTCAAGTGCTCAAACTAACCGAACCCCGAGTGCTAACATGAGAGAAACACTTAAAACTGCACCTGCACTTGTTGATCTTGGACTTATTCTCTGATGGGTTGGATAGCCCTCGAAACAAGCTTTCCGGAATGTCCAAGATCACTGAAAACGGAGTTCGGAGTAAAAAGTTATAGCGTTTTTCGTAAGGTTGTCCGTGCTGTTTCTGGGAGCTGCGGCAGTGCTGCTCTGGAGGGCAGCAGTGCCGCACCCCGGCAGTGCCGGGCTTTAGAGCGGCAGTGCCGGGCTCCTACAGACCATAACGGCTAGTTTTTGAACTCTAACGGCTAGTTTTTGTGTGGGGGTTATATATACCCATCCCACGCCTCCTGGGCGTGCTACTGATGCTCTGAACATTCCAAACCCTTCCCAAGCCTTGTGTGAGCTCTCTCTAACTTCTCTCTTTGTGAGAGTGAGTGATTAGCAAGTGATTAACAAGTGATTAAGAGTTAGAGAGCAGATTAGAGCATTCCCAACCTTGAGCACTTGTCGGGCTTAGTCAATCTTCGTTGCGCATTTGTTACTCTTGGAGGTGAAGCCTCCTAGACGGCTAGGCATCGCCCGGCAAGCTCCCGTGCTTTGTGGTGAGCTGCGGGACAGTTTGTAAATGTCCAAAATCAGTTAGTGAAATCACCCCTCATCTCAAGAGTTCACTCTCTTGATTTGAGAACAAGGAGAAAGGCAAGCCTTGGTGGCGAGCCCAAACCTTAGTGGCATATCTCAACAACGTGGACATAGGCAAGCCTTGGTGGCGAGTTGAACCACGGGATAAATCGCTTGTCCTCTCTCTTTGTGTTCTTGTTATTGCTTTGTATTACTTGTCTTTGTGGTGACTCTAGGGATTGGACTCGTTCTACTCGTGTGCAAACTTCCGCAACCATCTAATTGGTGGAATAGGCTCCTGCACACCTTTACAACATCTCTACAAAGTTTGGTGTGCAGTCTCAGGTGTTGGCCAGGGCAGCACTGCCGCTCTGGGGAGCAGCAGTGCCGGGCGAGCAGCAGTGCCGCGCCCAGGAGCAGCAGTGCCGGGTTATGTTCTAATGTTTGTTTGAGCTGAAATTTTACAGGCCTATTCACCCCCCTCTAGGCCCCTCTTGGTGACATCAGGTCCTTACAAGTGGTATCGGAGCCTGGTCTCTCAACTATGGGCTTAACCGCCTTGAGAGAAGATGTCGACACGTGAGGAGCTATCTCTAGAACTTCTACTTTCCGATGGTTCTAATTATGCATCTTAGTGCACTGCTGTGCTCACTGTTTTTAGGGCCATGGGTCCTCTAATCGAGCGGATTAGTAGATGTGATTATTTCACCTCCTAGTGATGATTTGGACCATCTATCTAGAGAGGAAGTGAAATACTTACATCTCAATGCTCAAGTTACTAATGTCTTATTTAGTGCTTTGAGTGAAGATGTTTTAGATTCCGTCGTATTTGAAGATGGTGAGCCACTTGATGATGCTCATATCATTTGGACCACGCTCAAAGAAAGATATGGCAAGTCCAAATGTGATGAGAAGTTGATCTCATTGGAGGAACCACTTGAGGAGTGCTCTACTTCATCGACAAATCATGAACCTCAAGTGATTCTCTCAAATAGCACAAGTGATCAGGCCACAACCGCTTCCTCACCAACGCATGACCGAATGGAAAGTGATCAAAGGGTTGGTGAGAACAATGATTTTACATGTGATGCTTCTAATTCTACTAGTTCTTGTGCAACTAACATTTTGAAGGAAGAAGCTCATGGTCGGTGGAGGCCAAATGATGAGTCCATCTCACTGAGATGCTCAACTCTCTATGCCACTTCTCATGTGGGCCTCATGGCAAAGAAAGAGAAGATTGTGGCAAGTGAGAGTGAGAGCTCAAGTGAGAGTTCAAGTGAAAGTGAAAGTGAGAGTGATGCTGAAATTGATGATGAGATCAATCAACATCTTGCTCGGCTAAACAAGAAAGACAAGTTGATGGTGATTAAGCTCATAGAGAAAATTGATGAGCAAGAAGAATCACTCTACAAGTAAGAAGAGCTTCTCATTGAAAAGATTAAATGCTTGGAGAAGTTGACCAAAAGGCATGAAAAGCTTAAGTGCTCTCATGCTAGCTTGGTCCAAAGGTATGAAAACTTGTCAATTGAGCAAACTAATGCTATTAACTCTCTATCTTGTGTTGCTCAATTAGAAAATGAGAATAATATGCTTAAGAACAAGTTGGAAATGCTCACTAGTAAGAATGAGATGTTGCAAAAAGGTCATGATGAGCTTTCATGTTCTCATGAGAAACTTATGGATTCTCATATCATGCTAGAAACTGCTCATGAGGTTGTGGTAACGATGATAAAATCATTCCAACCTCTCACACACAAGTGCACATGTACACAAGTTCAAAATATTTCATTATGTGCTAACAATTGTTGCTCTCAAGCAAGCCAACCTTCCGTTGAGCATGTACTTGTAGAAAATTGTGATGACTCCATTGCAAAAGAAAATGAACAGCTCAAGGAAGAAGTTGTAAGGTTGAAAAGGGACTTGATTCATTGGAAGGGAAAGTGTAATGTTCAACTTTCTCAAAATAACCGTGAACACATGGTGAAGAAGCTTGAGAAAGGAAAAATCGATGCATGCACCAAACACTATCAACAAGGCAACAAGTCCAACAGTGGCAAAGTCAAGGAGCAAATTGGAACTGCCCAGAATACAGTTTCAAGGGGCGGCAGTGCTGCTCCCAAGCGCGGCAGTGCCGCACCTGGGTAGAACAGCAAAGCTCCCAAGGTAATCAAGGTGCAACCCCAACCAAAGAAGACTATCATCACTTGCTTCAAGTGCAGGAAAAAGGGTCACCACATGAGAGATTGCACCTTGAAGAAAGAAGAAAAGAGCATGAGCAACATCCAAGAGAAGAAGAAGATGGTCCATGTTAATCTCTCTAACATGGGATACAATGCCTCTATGTGTTCCAGCAAGGTTGATGACCAAACCACACTTCCAAAGAAGAAGACAAGTACAAGTAAGAGAAGGTGTTATGGTTGTAAAGAGAAGGGACATGAAATGACATCGTGTCCCCACAAAAACGATGAAGGTTTGACATCAACAACAATGAGGCTCGACAAGGTAGCAAGCAAGAGGCAAGAAAAGAAGATGTCATACAAGAATAAGCACCGCCTATGCTACACTTGCAAAGAGAAGGGACATCTAAGCATGGATTGTCCCATGGGTAACAACACTCCTAAGCTCAACTCTCCAATCAATTCAAATTTACTTAGGAGACCCAAAAATGACACTTGTGCTAGAAAGATGATTGTTTCACCACGTGTTAGCACAAAGGCCATTTGGGTGCCTAAGTCTCTTGTGACTAACCTTGATGGACCCATCTTGGTATGGGTACCAAATTATGCCTAAATGAGTGTTGTAGGTACTTGAAGGTGATATGAAGCTTTGGGGTGCTTGAGCAAGCTTAACTGAAAATATCATCTCATGCTATCAATCTTACTCATATTGTCTATTCTCAGAAGATTGACCCAATGGCAAATTGTTGGATATATTTCTAACTTCATACTCACCTCGGTAACTAGTACCTAACCCTTGCTAGCTAGCCACTTGACTAGTGTAGTCACTAATAGTTCACAAATATGAGTGTGTTTGTGAATTATTAGAAGTGGTTAGAGTATTTCAAGTTTAAATAAATCATTTTCCATATGATGCTTTTAATGGCTCTCTAGTAGAGCAAGATCGTATTTATGTTGTAGGTAATGAGGAACCACCTTGTAATGTTATCAAGAAAATGACCACTAGTAATATAAGACCACAAGAAGTCCAGGTCAAAGAGACAAGAGGCTTCTCAACTTGCTGCTGAACCAATTTCCACTAACGTACTCCATGTAGAAGTGCAGCACACCCCTGCTGAAATCAGCAGGGCGGCAGTGCCGCACTTAAGGGTGGCAGTGCCACCCTCCTACCTGAGCAGCATCTGATTCTACTTCACTATAAGGGCTGAACCTACAACCTACATATGAGCATGATGAAGATGAAGACACCACCTCATCCATTACATTCAAGAAGGGTGGTAACAACTAAACCTCAAGTGTGAATTATTTTCAGATTTACCCTTTTGTGTCTTGTGTAGCCACTTAGGGAAATAAATCACTTGAGGATATCCTATGGTTGCTGGTAATGAAGGAAGAGTGTGATTGAAGTTGAGTTGATAATCCATACCAAGCAACTTAGATGACTTGAGTTTCCTTCATGGACTTCAAACCAAGAATTTCAAGATGAAGCAAGTTTATGTTCATCTATGCATATCATGAGTTGGTTTAAATGATCTGAAAACTTGGCTCATATTGGAGGATACAAGTGCTAAGAATGAAGAATCAAGCTCAAGTAAAGTAGAGGGACTTATTATTCACAATTCATGAAGCCTCTACTTGATGGAATTCTCTCATATGGTAGATTGCCAAATTCACATTCTTATCTTATGGCTATCTACATATTCCAATGGTTATGAGTATCTCTTGGCATAGTTTAATTTGATTATCCTTTCTATTGCCATGACCTAGATATAGAGTGAAATTCTAAGTTCTTAAATGAATAAAGTGCTATGTGAGAAATTCAAATACTTAGAGCACTTATCAAAAGGGAATTCATTCTATGACTAGTGTTGTGAGACTAACCCTTTCTCTAAGTGATTTGTGTAGTCTCACTACAAGAGAATGTGTTTCTCAAATGGAGTGTGCCAACATGTGAAAGTCATCAATCCAAAACCATGTGATGTATTCTCTCTCTAGCTAATTTGGATTTGATTCATCCGTGTTAGCCACTCACCATAATATGGGTTAAATCTACCCTTTGCACTTAATTGACCAATCATGCACATTCGTATTTCCATTCCACTCAAAAGTGTGTGCATAAAATATCAAGGGAGATTTAGTCCATGTTATGAGGTTTTTCTATTTTGGTAACCCATTTGCCTTCCACACATAAAGGGTTACTAAATGGAAAACTAGTGCTTATGTTACTAATGCCCTCTTGTATTAATCTTATTTATAGAAAATCAATATGAAGAGGTCGTGCTTGTCAAACTGAATCAATCACAAGCCAAAAGATTGCTCTTCACCTAAAGTAAGATGAGATTGCTAGAAATTAAAGAAATCAGATTTGAATGCTATCATATTTGAGGTTGAATTGGATAAGCTACAATGGAAGAATTCACAAGAATGCAAGTATTTATAAGAGAACTGAGTGGTAACACCATCCTATGATTATTCTCAGCCAAATTCACCTCAAGATTGGATAAGAAGTAGAGAACATTTGAAACTTAGCAAATCTGTCCAGAAATCTGAAACTATGAGTTAGCTGCCTTCAAGCTCAGTTTTGGAGATCCAAATATTAATGAATTGAGCTGGAAATTTGTGAGCATGATGTACACATATAGATCTTGTTGCTGTACAGTTTGCATGAAGATTGGATCAGGAGAACATCATTTTGGAGTTGAATTCTTTCAGTTTCAGCTATGCAGTTTCAGACTTGAGCAGGTTTGTTAGAAAAATGATTTGACTGACCAAATGGAGTCCAAATGAGCTGAAATTTGAACATAAGTTAGAGGACTCATAGATGAACATGTCTACCAAATTTTATGCATATTGGGCGAGTATTCTGGAAGATATGGATTATTCTCCAAGGGGGACAGAATCTGAAAACTCACACAATAGAATTGGATTGCACAGAAGCAACAAGATCAAGTTGGCTCTCAAAGTTGGACATCAAGAAACCACACAAATGTGAAGCATCAGTTTGGTTCAAAGGATTTGCAATGAAGAGATGGATTCATTCAAAGGTCCAAAAGAGTTGCAGTCAAGTTACAAGTTGCAGCACATAAGTTACAATCAGTTGGAACTAGCAGAAATCAATTGGAATCAATTGAAACCAGCTGAAACTAATTGGATTAAATGCAACTTAAAGAAGAATGAGCTCAGCGCAAACTTTTCCCTTGGCCTTATATTATTGATATGTATGAGTGTTCTATGTGTACTCTTGTATGCACAAATTAAGGGGGAGTTTAGCTTATGCCTTTGGGACTATTGGCTTCACTCAAGTTCATGTTGAGTAGTCTCACACCTTGGAGAAAGAAGAATATCAAAAAGGGATGGACGGTTCCTTTGGATTCTCTAGGTTGTTTCTCAGTTATTCTAGGAGGTCTCGGTCTTCATAAATCAAGTGCTTCTCAGTTTAATGTTGAATGACCCAATCCTTATTAGTGGAACCAAATTCAAATGAGTTGAAAAATATAATCGAAGAAGTGGACTTTCATTGCTATTTCTCCTCTCTAGAGCTCATCATGTGCATATGGATCCATCTTATTGATCATCAAAGACCGTGTTAGCAAGAGTGGTAACTCCTAGTTCTCAAATTGCAAATTTCACGAATTTTACCTTTTGCTCTCTATGTGAGTTGCTTTAGGTAAAGAAAGAACTAGGAACCTAATATGAAACTTGGATGATCACAAGAGCTCAAATTCACCACATTTCATCAAATGAGAATTATGGCTATCCAAATCATTGAAGTCTCTCTTATGATGGCCTTGAAAATATATGTGGTGATCTCTCTACCTTGGTGTGTGATCTGTGTAGTCTCTTGGTGAGAATGAGTTTCTCTTGAGTATGCTACATTAACTCAATTCAAATTGGTAAAGTTATCTCTCATATTTCATTAGGGTTGCAATTTTATATGTTGAGTAGCTACTCTCCATAATATAGCTTAAGTTCCCTTGTTTGGACTTAATTGGCCAAAAGTGCATATGTTCTTGCCTTCCACATATACATATGTATGCACTACCAAAAATGAGGAATTTAGTCTATGTTATGAGGTTTTGCAATTAGCCATCTACATGCCATCCACATCCAAAAGGATCACTAGTTGTGAAACTTTAGCTTGTGCAATTTAATGCTCTCTTGTCTTTGCAAGCATTTCTAGGTGATATTATGAGATACAAGTATTCACTGCACTTGACATTAATCTGTGAAGATCATCTTGATTGGACTGTGGAAGTGAGTGCGGCAGTGCCGCGCCTCAAGTGCGGCAGTGCCGCACCCTGCTGATGCAGCAACCTGTTGCTGTGCTTATGCATCACGGATATTCATTGGGACAGCTTATGCAGCACTCCACAGCAGGCATGGATGTAGGGGGAGCCTCGTACTTCACTAAAATGTGGATCTTGGCGTCTTAAGCCAAAATTAGGAATTCAAATCCCTATTCACATATTTAGGGGGAGGTTCTACACCCATGGCTCAAAGATCTCAGAATTATATTTCAATCGGTGTCAAGACTCTGAAGATCATATTTCAATTAGTATTGGTGAACAATTTTAACTTTGGTGTATGAAGTATGACTTCAAGTGGTATCTCAAAATGGCAACAAGAGCTAGCAATGGACTTTCAATTGAGATCAAGCACAAGTTTGTGATATCTCCTTGAAGATAATGATGATGAAGAAAGATGGGCATTGATGGAATCATTTTGCATAAAGTACTATACCCATCAAATCACTAAATTCAAAATCTCATTATCATGGTGGAGATTATGAGGCTTAGAACAAAGGTACATCACTCCATGAACTCTTGTACTACCTTTGTGCATCTAGGCCCTTACATGCTAGAGTGTGCATGTGTATGCAATACTTTGAGTCACATCATGAGTTTGCTCTTGTGATGACGATTAGAGCGTTATTTAGATATTTGGTTGATACTTCTTGTGATGATGGCATGAGTTAGTCTCATGTTTAAATGTCATCTAAGTGAAGTATAAGCCAAATATGCTAATTTCTAAAGAATCTTGACTTAAATTGTTGCATACTTTGTTTGGTAGAAAACTTAGGAGAAAGATCCTATATGCTAAACTTTTACCTACCTCTTGTCCTCACTTGTCTACCATCATTTCCTCCTCTTGGTAGAGAGATCCTTTTTGGAGATTAATGCCAAAGGGGAGAAATATTGGGAGAAAGTGTGAGGAGAGATTGATATGTGGATTTAGAGGGGTAAAGGTGTGGCGTATAAGATTTTTCAAAATTATATGGTGTGTGCAAGGATAGTTTAAATTGATGCTCTTGATAGGACTGTTTTGGCTAGTGTATGACTTTCATGCCTTGAGTGGTGCTTGACTTGACCTGTGCTGTGCTGGCAAGTGCGGCAGTGCCGCCCTCTGCTGGACTAGTAAACTCTTGTGTGCATGAACTGCCATGAGCATCACGGTTATCTTGATGACACCTTGCACTCCATGGATGCTAAGATATAGTAGAGTTCCCACACTTTTTCTTAAATATGTGCATTTGGCATTTGAGGCCAAAGTTTGAATTCCTTTCAATGCACACATTTAGGGAGAGCTCACTATATCATAGGATTCAAAATCTTATATTTATTAATCTCTTGTAAGCTTTAATTGTGTTGTCATCAATCAACAAAAAGGGAGAGATTGTAAGTACATCTAGCCCTTTATTGGGTTTTGGTGAATTGAATGACAAGGCTATTAAAGGTCTAACAAGTTTGCTAAGTGTATCAAAAGTTTAACAAGAAGGCAAACGTGGTGGTATTCCACAAAGTGTTCAAAAGAAGGCCAATATTGTGTATTGTTGTGTTGGAAGATCATTGATACAATCTAGTTCAAGTGAAAGGCAACAATGCAAATGGAATTGATAAGATGGCTTATATGGTGGGATATCATAGCATTATGAGAAAGCAAGCATATTTGGCAAATAGCAAAAGAGGCATGAGTTGATAGTCTTGAATTGGTCTCAATCATGACTTGCTTTTCATGAAACAAGAAGAGTTGATAATGGATTAGTTATGATCAAGGTAGAAGTATAAAGATAGATATTGAAGTGAGTGTTTGGAGTGTCAAGGCAAAATGAAGAGGATATAAGGAATCGTGAATTGGCTTGACTATATTGATGTTAATTTATATGTCACTCTATGTGAAGCTTGATTGATCTCAACATTCATATCTAGAAGATATTCAAGCAAGGATCATAATATTGAAGAAATTGTTTTCAATGGATGCTTAATATGATGTGACTTGAGTATGGCTTGATAAGGTGAAGATAGCAAGGAAAGGGCTTCGAGGGACTAAGCAGAGGTGAAGGGTAAGCAATGGCTTGGACCGAGGTACCATGGCTATAGTGAAGAAGAGAGTACTTGCATTTAGTCGAGGAACTAATCAAGCTGCGAGGAGTAATATTGTGTTGAGGATCAAATCATTAGTGGAAGTGATTTGAAGCCATGAATTGAACTCACATGTGTTGAAATGGTTCAAGTCACATGCTCAAAGTGTGTTTGCTCGAAGATATGAGACAATGATGATTGCAACCTCTCATGAAGTGAAACGACCTCGATTTCCACGAAGGGAAATCCACAGGCTCGAATTGTAATTCAACAGATTGCTTGGGACAATCCATGAAATTACCCATATCTCAGTTGACACCAGGATCCATACAACGATAATTAAGTCTTACATAAACATTTATTACATCGCCACACTGGCGGAATCAACATTCAGAGAAGCTTTAGAAGATGCGGAAGCGATTCATCCTTCACGGCCAACTTGAGTGTAGCACGTGACCCTATTCCTCGTCGTCATCTCCCTCGAAGTCGTACTCATTCTCGTCACCTGACAGCAAATTTATCAGTACGATTTGTACTGGCCACGGAGCCCACCTATGCAGCATTTGCTTTGTGGAAAGTGGATGCAAGGCTATACAAGCAGACCTATAGGCTGAGGTTTTCCTATGCAGCTGTAATCAATGTTTTAATTAGTCAAGTTTTATCACCAGTTAACACCATCATCCCTTTTCCCATCACCACACCTCACATACCCACACCTCACTCTCATTCGACAGGCCCAACTCCCTCTCGGGCCTATCTCAGCGGCACACTACCACAACGGGTACACTGCCGGAAAAATGTCATCCAGGGGGAGAAGAGAACACTCACTACACTAGTAGAAGCTTCACAGGAAAGGTCCATAGCCAACAGGTTGGCATATGTATCGATCGATCAACCATACACTCTGCAGAGGTTTCACTACTCACAAGATTAGCCATCATAGGTGTTGCGCAAACACCTAGGCAGAATTCCGGGTGCTTGCTTGCCTAGGTCGATGCCACCCTACCACTCAGCCCTGGGATATTCCGGATCCTACACCGTTATGCTGAGACTGGGAGACACAGTACCGGGCCCATCCAGTGGTACTGTGCATCTAGGACGGAACGGGAACCCATCGACCGTCTCCGCCCACCCTTATCACCTTTCAACCTAGCAGTAGTGGCACCGTCCTACCAAGTAGTCCAGCCGTCTCCCGCCCATCAGAAGCGAGTGAGTAGAAAAGGATTCCCATGAACCTGAAACTAGTCCATCCTAGGTTTGACCAAGCAGGCATCTTCCACTTAGGGGATACTCTCCCCGTGCCATCACAGCACCTCCGTCCACGGGCTTCAAACCACCAAGGCTATCCCACCCGGAACCTCCTCAACAACTTTACCCGCCACAGGTATCTCGCTTGGGGATGCCCAGGTTGCACCCCCGGCACGACTTGCCCCATGGGCTCGTCTCACATCCCACTTGGTCGACATCAACCCTTACCACGCACCCAAGACGCACGCAGCACTCTCTCCCAGTGGTTATAATTAGTTATACACCGTCCCAATTCCACCACATAGCATAAAGCAAGTAGAAAGTAGTGGAAGAGTAACAGTAAATTAAGCAGCAGCTAACCTAACAGCGGATAGCAGGGTAAAGTCTTATCAAGGCAGGGAATTCAAATATACTACCATGCAACCAATCCATACATAATCATAAAGCGATAGCAACAATGTCATTTGCAATGCGTAATAGGATCTAAGGATTTGGTGGGACGTGGCACCTTCGTAGTCGTCTCCTAGCTCTTGGAAGTACTCGTGGTCGTCTTCCTTAGTCAGATCCTCCTCCGGCTCTGAAATCGAACACGAGATAGTCGCGTCAGCGACTCCTATAGAGTATTTCAGAAAAATCCAATAAAACAAAGAGCCAAATGCACTCAAACATAGTCTTAGATTGTAGATCTCATTTTCCTGAGAATTTTGATATGTGGTGCGCAATTTTTGGTCATCGTACGAATAAGTTATGAATTTCCGAAGATTATCCTATTTTCTGAAAATGGGAAAACTGGTCGGTTAATCAGGGGCAGCTCGGGATGTGGCGCGCGGGTCCAGTAGTGCGGCATGTGGCGCCTCAACAGAACACAGACCCGATGGTCGTCCAGGTGTTCGATGCTGGTTTCCAGAGAGTTGCCGGAGTTGGCGTAGCTCGGCGTGGCTCGGCGGTGGTCGGTGGTAGCTCGGCTGTGGTTGGGGGTATCTCGGCGGAGCTCGGCGGTGGTCGGGGGTAGCTCGGCTGTGGTTGGGGGTATCTCGGCGGAGCTCGGTGTAGCTCGGTTTAGCTCGGCGGGGCTCGGGCGAATCGGAGATTCGGGGCGCCGAGGGTGCCGCTCTCCCGAGCTCTCCCGGGGAGGCTCGGGCGAATCGGAGATTTGGTGCGCCCGAGGGTGCCGTTCTCCCGAGGTCTCCCGCGGAGGCTCGGGCGAATCGGACATTTGGGTGCCGAGGGTGCCGTTCTCCCGAGGTCTCCCGCGGAGGCTCGGGCGAATCGGACATTTGGTGCGCCCGAGGGTGCCGTTCTCCCGAGGTCTCCTGCGGAGGCTCGGGCGAATCGGACATTTGGGCGCCCGAGGGGGCTGCTCTCCCGAGCTCTCCTGGGGAGGCTCGGGCGAATCGGAGATTTGGGCGCCGAAGGGGCTGCTCTCCCGAGCTCTCCTGGGGAGGCTCGGGCGAATCGGAAATTTGGGCGCCGAAGGGGCTGCTCTCCCGAGCTCTCCTGGGGAGGCTCGGGCGAATCGGAGATTCGGTGCTAGCAGGGTTCCAGGGCGTCTGTTCAAGGCGGCGGTGTCTCTCCGGTGCGGCGGACGATGACAGGGCGGCGATGGCCATATTTCGGCAAGGCAGGGCTCGGCTTTCTAGCGGCGGTGCCGAGGCAGACTTGGCGAACCTCGGCGGCCTTTCTCCGCAGCGCGAAGCGACCGGGGGTACTCGGAACGGATCTTAGGCGAGGCGGAACCTGTCGGCGGCGATGTCGTCGCGACGGTGAGGTTCCGGCGGGGCTAAGGAGGTCTTCTAGGAGATGTATACGCGTCCAGGGTCCAAGGCGATGGTATACCAACTACCAATTTTGGCTACCGAGCTTTCCAAGGTGCTCGGTTGTGGCGGCGGCGTGTCGCCGACGACGGCGGAAAGCGGCATCGCGGCTACGACCAAGTATTGGTTCAATCGAATGCGGTCTCGTCAAATTGGTGAGGCCAGAGAGGCATACAACACTCTGGTGGCGAACTTAGCCATGGCATGACCTTCTTTTGGCTACGGCTCGCGGCGGCGCTCCGGTAAGGTCGCGGCGCACGCGGCCAAGGCGATTCAGGCTTCCTCTAGCGCTTAGATCCACGTAGCTAGCTCAAGGGGGTCGTGGCGGTGCTCCACGACGTTCTAACCTGTACGGGTGCTAGTCGGATTGCTCGGAACGGGTGATTCGGCGTCGGAACGCGTCGGTGGTGAGCGCGCTCCGCCGAGAACGCGTCGTGCTGCGTTCTCGGTCTAGCAAGCTTGTAGTCCGGGGGTTTTGGCTGGTCGAGTGAGTGCATGGTGCAGGTGATCTTCCCGAGCAGGTATAGGCTCGTGCCTGCGCGTTCCGAGGGTGGAACGCCATGGCAAAAACAGGGCAAGGTTCGGTCATGGCGTGCGATGGCTCACCGTGGTGTCGGTGAAGCTAGGATGGCGGTGCAGTGGCGAGTCGGAGCCGTGCAGAGCGATCGCAGTGTCGTGCCGCTCCTCGTCCGCAGCTCGGCTTCTCCTCCGTGTCCGGCTCCGGCGTGCTCCGCGGCGGCGGCGCTCTGGCAGCTTCTCCTCCCCTGCTCCGCCCTTCTCCTATGCTCTCTCTCTCGGCTTGGTGCGGTGTGCCGGTCTGTGCTGCGGTGGCGGCGAGGGGAAATGAGGGTAGGGCTTCTGGGTGCTCCAATTTATAGGCGAGCTTGGCCAGCTCCAATGGCGAACGGTCTCGATTGCGCTCGGCCGATCGAAGGGCCGTGGCTCGAGTGGATCTAGGGCTCCTGATGGCGCGGGTTCGCTTGGCGGCCAAGAAAGGAGGGGACAGGAGGGGAACAGCGGGGTCCAGGGCTCTGCCATGCTGTCGGCTGTGGGACCGGGGTCACGCCATTCGCGCGACACCCCCGGCAGGCGCGTCGCCTTCGTGAGGAAGAAGAACAGTGGGGGCGAGAGTGGCTGACAGGCGGGACCGGGTTGGCAGCGAGCGCGAGCGCGAGCGCGTGTGTGCCGATCGCGCGCGTGCGCTGCCGAGCCGCGACGTGGGCCGCGCGCGGTGAGATGAGGAGAGGAAGGTCGGGCTGGCTCGGGCTGACTGGCTGGCCGAACTCTCTTTCTCCTTTTCTGTTTTCAGTTTAGTGTATATATACATATATTGCCCATTTTAATTTATTGAGTAAATACAAACATAAATTGCAATAAATCCCAAATGTGATGCATAAGTTATTATTCTATTGATTGGAATTAAAATGCAAACTACACCCCTTTATTTACCAATTTCATAATGAAACCTATATGCTTGCACAAGAAAAATGGGTTTTCTCAATAAATAAATGAAAAATTTTAATTGGTTGGGATTTTTAGATTGTGTGGATTTTTAGGGTTGTTACAGTCCTCCCCCTCATTAGGATCTCGACCTCGAGATTCAGAGTTAACGTACCCTTCGAAGAGGTAAGGAAACATAATCCGCAAGTCCGATTCCTTCTCCCACGTAGCTTCCCTTTCAGTGTGATTGCTCCACTGTACCTTGCACATCGGAATGGTTTTGTTTCGCGTCTCTTTGGTATCCCGTGCCAAGATCTTGATCGGATGTTCCTTGTATTCAAGTGTGTCTTGCAGGTCCAATGCATCCGTAGGAACTTGCTCCTCGGGAAGCTTCAAACACTTCCTTAATTGCGAGACATGGAACACGGGGTGTACTCCAGATAATTCCTCCGGTAGTTCCAGCTTGTAAGCAAGCTTTCCAACCCTTTTACAGATCTTGTATGGCCCAACATATCTTGGTGCCAATTTCCCTTTTACGTGGAATCTGACAGTGCCACGAAGTGGAGATACCTTGAGGTAGACATAATCCCCAACCTCGAACTCAAGCTTTCTACGTCTTCTATCTGCATAGCTCTTTTGCCTACTCTGTGCAATCCTCAAATTCTCTCTTACTTGGGCAACACCTTCTTCTGCTTCCACAATCTTAGCAGAACCGAAGAATGTCCTCTCACCTGGTTCTGACCACATTAGTGGGGTCCTACAGGGTCTCCCATACAATGCTTCAAACGGTGACATCTTGAGGCTTGTTTGATAGCTGTTGTTGTATGAGAACTCGGCGTGGGGTAGACAGCTCTCCCATCCTTCCTTGTACCTCAATACGCAAGCATGTAACATGTCCTCGAGAATCTGGTTCACTCTTTCCGTCTGCCCATCCGTTTGCGGGTGGTATGCGGTGCTATAGTCGAGCTTGGTTCCGATGGACTTGTGCAAGGATTTCCAGAACTGTGATACGAACTGTGAGCCTCGGTCAGATATAATACTCAGAGGCGCCCCATGTAACTTCAAAATGTTTGATACGTATAGATCTGCTAGCTTTTCAACTCTATACTTCCTTTTGACCGGTATAAAATGTGCAACTTTGGTTAGACGGTCCACTATTACCCATATAGAATCAAATCCATGCTCGGATCGGGGCAGTCCTATTATGAAGTCCATGGATATGCACTCCCACTTCCATTCTGGTATCTCAACTGGTTGTAGCAACCCTGCTGGTCTCTGATGTTCGGCCTTGATTCTATTGCATGTATCACATCGGGCTACATGCCCTGCAATGTCTGTCTTCATATTCTCCCACCAGAAGTGCTTCCTTAGATCATGGTACATCTTGGCTGACCCTGGGTGAATGCAATATTTGGAGTCATGGCCTTCTGACAGAATCTCTTCTCGTATCGCTGAATCCGTCGGTACACAGATTCTATCTTTGTACCATACAGTTCCCTGCTCATCTTCTCGGTATTCGGGGCCTCTTCCCAGCTTCATCAATCCACGGATATAGTCTATCTCAGGACAGTTCTTTTGTGCTTCACGGATTCGTGAGGTGAGATTATACTCGACGCGAAGCTCATTTAGCATGCCATAGGAGACTACCTCGAGCTGGAACGCGTCAAACTCTCTCCTGAGCTCAGGTGGCATAGAGTTGGTGATGAGGGTATGGCAGTAGCTTTTGCGGCTAAGTGCATCAGCGACAACATTAGCCTTTCCTGGGTGGTAATGGATCTCAAGATCATAGTCCTTGATGAGTTCTAGCCATCTGCGCTGCCTCATATTCAGATCTTCTTGTGTGAAGAAGTACTTCAGGCTCTTGTGGTCAGTGTATATGTCACATTTGTTGCTCATCAGATAGTGTCTCCAAATCTTGAGTGCATGTACCACGGCTGCAAGTTCTAGGTCATGAGTCGGGTATCGCTGCTCATGTTCCTTCAACTGTCTTGAGGCATAAGCTATCACTCTTCCTTCTTGCATTAGTACACAGCCCAAACCTTGCCGAGAGGCATCACAATATACAACAAAATCCTTGTGAATATCGGGCAGGGCTAGTACAGGTGTAGTAGTGAGCTTCTCCTTCAAGGTCTGAAAACTCTTCTCACATTCAGGAGTCCATATAAACTTGTTCTCTTTCTTCAGCATGTTGGTCATGGGTCTTGCAATCTTGGAGAAATTCTCAATAAATCTGCGATAGTATCCTGCAAGTCCCAAAAAGCTTCTGATTTCTGACACATTACAGGGTTGTTCCCACTCTTTCACAGCTTCAATTTTGGCTGGGTCTACTGCGACTCCTTCTCCTGACAGTACGTGTCCAAGGAAAGCAACTTCCTCAAGCCAGAATTCGCACTTGGAGAATTTGGCGTATAGCTGGTTGCGAGACAACCTCTCCAATACGGTCCTCAGATGATGTTCATGTTCCTCTTTTGTGGCTGAATAAACCAATATATCATCAATGAATACCACCACAAACTTGTCTAACTCATTCATGAAGACCTTGTTCATCATGTTCATGAAGTATGCCGGAGTATTAGTGAGTCCAAATGAGACTACTGTGCACTCATATTGTCCATATCTAGTGACAAATGCAGTCTTCGGGATATCTTCTTCCCTGATCTTCATCTGATGATACCCTGATCGGAGATCGATCTTTGAGAAGTACTTGGCCTTACTCAATTGATCTAACAGATCATCGATGCGGGGCAATGGGTACTTATTCTTGACTGTAACCGCATTCAGATTCCGGTAGTCAATGCACATCCTCATCGTGCCATCCTTCTTCTTGACAAACAAAACGGGAGATCCCCAGGGCGAAGCACTTGGCCTAATGAAACCCTTCTCCAGTAATTCTCCCAGCTGCTTCTTGAGTTCCTTCAACTCATCAGCCGACATTCTGTAGGGTCTTTTGGCAATCGGTGCAGTCCCTGGCATCAGCTCTATAACAAACTCCACATCTCTATCTGGTGGCATTCCTGGCAACTCCTCTGGAAATACGTCATTGAATTCACAGACTACTGGCACATCTCTGAATGTCAGCTCTGTCCTATCTGCTTTAGTCTCCAGGGCACATAGGAGGGCTTGGACTCTCTCGGTTTGGGGTACACATCGGACAGCTGTTTCCCCAAGGGTGGGTTACCTGAACATATCTAGGTGAACAAGATATCACTCCCCGGTGTTTGGTTAGCCAGTCCATGCCTAAGATGACATCTAAGCTATTGGAGGGTAGTAGGGTTAGGTCAGCTCGAAAGTCAAGTCCCTCGATAGTGATTATCACTCCTCTACATATGTGAACGCTTCTGAAGGTTCCTAAGGGCGAGCTAGTTAGGATGGGGTTTGCTCTCGGGGTTACAGGTACGTGCTCAGTGCAGTAATAATCTTATAGTGGTTTAAGTAGGAGTTAGATGTTTTCAACGATTTAAATGAATTAAAATATTTTTCACGCTATCCTACACTCAACCAAAGAAGCATAAAGAACCATAAGAAGCATAAGATCCAAATGTCACTCATCACATGGTTATTATTACATAAAGGATGTTCCTAGCTGCTAAGAAGATCGTGCTAAGCGCAGATAGCCAATGACAGGACAACTCATGGTATCACTAGTCTAAAGGCTACGCAGGGTCCCATAAGCTACTGGTGCATAAGGTCAATGGCCATTTGATCGGGATCTCAATAGTGCCGTCGTGCAGTGGACGAAGTGGTGGTCCAAGGCTGGTCATCTGCAAATTTTTCAAGAAACGGATTAGCAGGTCCTTGTATTAGATAAGCCATTGCATAAAAAGTGAATGCAAGGTCGGTAATATAACCGAAAGAGAGTCTGGCTTCCTATTCTAACGTCCATTTTCTATGGGTCTCGTCCTACAGTCAAGTATGGCTCTGATACCAACTGAAACGACCTCGATTTCCACGAAGGGAAATCCACAGGCTCGAATTGTAATTCAACAGATTGCTTGGGACAATCCATGAAATTACCCATATCTCAGTTGACACCAGGATCCATACAACGATAATTAAGTCTTACATAAACATTTATTACATCGCCACACTGGCGGAATCAACATTCAGAGAAGCTTTAGAAGATGCGGAAGCGATTCATCCTTCACGGCCAACTTGAGTGTAGCACGTGACCCTATTCCTCGTCGTCATCTCCCTCGAAGTCGTACTCATTCTCGTCACCTGACAGCAAATTTATCAGTACGATTTGTACTGGCCACGGAGCCCACCTATGCAGCATTTGCTTTGTGGAAAGTGGATGCAAGGCTATACAAGCAGACCTATAGGCTGAGGTTTTCCTATGCAGCTGTAATCAATGTTTTAATTAGTCAAGTTTTATCACCAGTTAACACCATCATCCCTTTTCCCATCACCACACCTCACATACCCACACCTCACTCTCATTCGACAGGCCCAACTCCCTCTCGGGCCTATCTCAGCGGCACACTACCACAACGGGTACACTGCCGGAAAAATGTCATCCAGGGGGAGAAGAGAACACTCACTACACTAGTAGAAGCTTCACAGGAAAGGTCCATAGCCAACAGGTTGGCATATGTATCGATCGATCAACCATACACTCTGCAGAGGTTTCACTACTCACAAGATTAGCCATCATAGGTGTTGCGCAAACACCTAGGCAGAATTCCGGGTGCTTGCTTGCCTAGGTCGATGCCACCCTACCACTCAGCCCTGGGATATTCCGGATCCTACACCGTTATGCTGAGACTGGGAGACACAGTACCGGGCCCATCCAGTGGTACTGTGCATCTAGGACGGAACGGGAACCCATCGACCGTCTCCGCCCACCCTTATCACCTTTCAACCTAGCAGTAGTGGCACCGTCCTACCAAGTAGTCCAGCCGTCTCCCGCCCATCAGAAGCGAGTGAGTAGAAAAGGATTCCCATGAACCTGAAACTAGTCCATCCTAGGTTTGACCAAGCAGGCATCTTCCACTTAGGGGATACTCTCCCCGTGCCATCACAGCACCTCCGTCCACGGGCTTCAAACCACCAAGGCTATCCCACCCGGAACCTCCTCAACAACTTTACCCGCCACAGGTATCTCGCTTGGGGATGCCCAGGTTGCACCCCCTGGCACGACTTGCCCCATGGGCTCGTCTCACATCCCACTTGGTCGACATCAACCCTTACCACGCACCCAAGACGCACGCAGCACTCTCTCCCAGTGGTTATAATTAGTTATACACCGTCCCAATTCCACCACATAGCATAAAGCAAGTAGAAAGTAGTGGAAGAGTAACAGTAAATTAAGCAGCAGCTAACCTAACAGCGGATAGCAGGGTAAAGTCTTATCAAGGCAGGGAATTCAAATATACTACCATGCAACCAATCCATACATAATCATAAAGCGATAGCAACAATGTCATTTGCAATGCGTAATAGGATCTAAGGATTTGGTGGGACGTGGCACCTTCGTAGTCGTCTCCTAGCTCTTGGAAGTACTCGTGGTCGTCTTCCTTAGTCAGATCCTCCTCCGGCTCTGAAATCGAACACGAGATAGTCGCGTCAGCGACTCCTATAGAGTATTTCAGAAAAATCCAATAAAACAAAGAGCCAAATGCACTCAAACATAGTCTTAGATTGTAGATCTCATTTTCCTGAGAATTTTGATATGTGGTGCGCAATTTTTGGTCATCGTACGAATAAGTTATGAATTTCCGAAGATTATCCTATTTTCTGAAAATGGGAAAACTGGTCGGTTAATCAGGGGCAGCTCGGGATGTGGCGCGCGGGTCCAGTAGTGCGGCATGTGGCGCCTCAACAGAACACAGACCCGATGGTCGTCCAGGTGTTCGATGCTGGTTTCCAGAGAGTTGCCGGAGTTGGCGTAGCTCGGCGTGGCTCGGCGGTGGTCGGTGGTAGCTCGGCTGTGGTTGGGGGTATCTCGGCGGAGCTCGGCGGTGGTCGGGGGTAGCTCGGCTGTGGTTGGGGGTATCTCGGCGGAGCTCGGTGTAGCTCGGTTTAGCTCGGCGGGGCTCGGGCGAATCGGAGATTCGGGGCGCCGAGGGTGCCGCTCTCCCGAGCTCTCCCGGGGAGGCTCGGGCGAATCGGAGATTTGGTGCGCCCGAGGGTGCCGTTCTCCCGAGGTCTCCCGCGGAGGCTCGGGCGAATCGGACATTTGGGTGCCGAGGGTGCCGTTCTCCCGAGGTCTCCCGCGGAGGCTCGGGCGAATCGGACATTTGGTGCGCCCGAGGGTGCCGTTCTCCCGAGGTCTCCTGCGGAGGCTCGGGCGAATCGGACATTTGGGCGCCCGAGGGGGCTGCTCTCCCGAGCTCTCCTGGGGAGGCTCGGGCGAATCGGAGATTTGGGCGCCGAAGGGGCTGCTCTCCCGAGCTCTCCTGGGGAGGCTCGGGCGAATCGGAAATTTGGGCGCCGAAGGGGCTGCTCTCCCGAGCTCTCCTGGGGAGGCTCGGGCGAATCGGAGATTCGGTGCTAGCAGGGTTCCAGGGCGTCTGTTCAAGGCGGCGGTGTCTCTCCGGTGCGGCGGACGATGACAGGGCGGCGATGGCCATATTTCGGCAAGGCAGGGCTCGGCTTTCTAGCGGCGGTGCCGAGGCAGACTTGGCGAACCTCGGCGGCCTTTCTCCGCAGCGCGAAGCGACCGGGGGTACTCGGAACGGATCTTAGGCGAGGCGGAACCTGTCGGCGGCGATGTCGTCGCGACGGTGAGGTTTCGGCGGGGCTATGGAGGTCTTCTAGGAGATGTATACGCGTCCAGGGTCCAAGGCGATGGTATACCAACTACCAATTTTGGCTACCGAGCTTTCCAAGGTGCTCGGTTGTGGCGGCGGCGTGTCGCCGACGACGGCGGAAAGCGGCATCGCGGCTACGACCAAGTATTGGTTCAATCGAATGCGGTCTCGTCAAATTAGTGAGGCCAGAGAGGCATACAACACTCTGGTGGCGAACTTAGCCATGGCATGACCTTCTTTTGGCTACGGCTCGCGGCGGCGCTCCGGTAAGGTCTCGGCGCACGCGGCCAAGGCGATTCAGGCTTCCTCTAGCGCTTAGATCCACGTAGCTAGCTCAAGGGGGTCGTGGCGGTGCTCCACGACAGTTCTAACCTGTACGGGTGCTAGTCGGATTGCTCGGAACGGGTGATTCGGCGTCGGAACGCGTCGGTGGTGAGCGCGCTCCGCCGAGAACGCGTCGTGCTGCGTTCTCGGTCTAGCAAGCTTGTAGTCCGGGGGTTTTGGCTGGTCGAGTGAGTGCATGGTGCAGGTGATCTTCCCGAGCAGGTATAGGCTCGTGCCTGCGCGTTCCGAGGGTGGAACGCCATGGCAAAAACAGGGCAAGGTTCGGTCATGGCGTGCGATGGCTCACCGTGGTGTCGGTGAAGCTAGGATGGCGGTGCAGTGGCGAGTCGGAGCCGTGCAGAGCGATCGCAGTGTCGTGCCGCTCCTCGTCCGCAGCTCGGCTTCTCCTCCGTGTCCGGCTCCGGCGTGCTCCGCGGCGGCGGCGCTCTGGCAGCTTCTCCTCCCCTGCTCCGCCCTTCTCCTATGCTCTCTCTCTCGGCTTGGTGCGGTGTGCCAGTCTGTGCTGCGGTGGCGGCGAGGGGAAATGAGGGTAGGGCTTCGGGGTGCTCCAATTTATAGGCGAGCTTGGCCAGCTCCAATGGCGAACGGTCTCGATTGCGCTCGGCCGATCGAAGGGCCGTGGCTCGAGTGGATCTAGGGCTCCTGATGGCGCGGGTTCGCTTGGCGGCCAAGAAAGGAGGGGACAGGAGGGGAACAGCGGGGTCCAGGGCTCTGCCATGCTGTCGGCTGTGGGACCGGGGTCACGCCATTCGCGCGACACCCCCGGCAGGCGCGTCGCCTTCGTGAGGAAGAAGAACAGTGGGGGCGAGAGTGGCTGACAGGCGGGACCGGGTTGGCAGCGAGCGCGAGCGCGAGCGCGTGTGTGCCGATCGCGCGCGTGCGCTGCCGAGCCGCGACGTGGGCCGCGCGCGGTGAGATGAGGAGAGGAAGGTCGGGCTGGCTCGGGCTGACTGGCTGGCCGAACTCTCTTTCTCCTTTTCTGTTTTCAGTTTAGTGTATATATACATATATTGCCCATTTTAATTTATTGAGTAAATACAAACATAAATTGCAATAAATCCCAAATGTGATGCATAAGTTATTATTCTATTGATTGGAATTAAAATGCAAACTACACCCCTTTATTTACCAATTTCATAATGAAACCTATATGCTTGCACAAGAAAAATGGGTTTTCTCAATAAATAAATGAAAAATTTTAATTGGTTGGGATTTTTAGATTGTGTGGATTTTTAGGGTTGTTACATGAAGTGATATTGAGAAGAAATGGCATATGAAGACATTGAAGACTCAAGTGGTTAAATTGGTTTTATTCTCTTGTTCTTGAGTATAGGTATGCCGTACGAATCATAGACAAGTCTCAAGTGCTCAAACTAACCGAACCCCGAGTGCTAACATGAGAGAAACACTTAAAACTGCACCTGCACTTGTTTATCTTGGACTTATTCTCTGCTGGGTTGGATAGCCCTCGAAACAAGCTTTCCGGAATGTCCAAGATCACTGAAAACGGAGTTCGGAGTAAAAAGTTATGGCGTTTTTCGTAAGGTGGTCTGTGCTGTTTCTAAGAGCTGCGGTAGTGCTGCTCTGGAGGGCAGCAGTGCCGCACCCCGGCAGTGCCGGGCTTTAGAGCGGCAGTGCCGGGCTCCTACAGACCATAACGGCTAGTTTTTGAACTCTAACGGCTAGTTTTTATGTGGGGGTTATATATACCCATCCCACGCCTCCTGGGCGTGCTGCTGATGCTCTGAACATTCCAAACCCTTCCCAAGCCTTGTGTGAGCTCTCTCTAACTTCTCTCTTTGTGAGAGTGAGTGATTAGCAAGTGATTAACAAGTGATTAAGAGTTAGAGAGCAGATTAGAGCATTCCCAACCTTGAACACTTGTCAGGCTTCGTCAATCTTCGTTGCGCATTTGTTACTCTTGGAGGTGAAGCCTCCTAGACGGCTAGGCATCGCCCGGCAAGCTCCCGTGCTTTGTGGTGAGCTGCGGGACAGTTTGTAAGTGTCTAAATTCAGTTAGTGAAATCACCCCTCATCTCAAGAGTTCACTCTCTTGACTTGAGAACAAGGAGAAAGGCAAGCCTTGGTGGCGAGCCCAAACCTTAGTGGCATACCTCAACAACGTGGACATAGGCAAGCCTTGGTGGCGAGCTGAACCACGGAATAAATCACTTGTCCTCTCTCTTTGTGTTCTTGTTATTGCTTTGTATTACTTGTCTTTGTGGTGACTCTAGGGATTGGACTCGTTCTACTCGTGTGCAAGCTTCCGCAACCATCTAATTGGTGGAATAGGCTCCTGCACACCTCTACAACATCTCTACAAAGTTTGGTGTGCAGTCTCGGGTGTTGGCCAGGGCAGCACTGCCACTCTAGGGAGCAGCAGTGTCGGGCGAGCAGCAGTGCCGTGTCCAGGAGCAGCAGTGTCGGGTTATGTTCTAATGTTTGTTTGAGCTGAAATTTTACAGGCCTATTCACCCCCCCTCTAGGCCCCTCTTGGTGACATCAGGTCCTTACACATCTGACCCTGCATAGTGCAACGAGAAGATGAGTTGACCTTTGAGTATTGGCTCCCGAGGTTCAGAAGTCCGTGATGCCGTCGGGGGCGAGACGGGATGGAGCGGTGGGAGTGTCCTCCCTCGGGCGCGTTCTCCTCCCACATGTGGTACTTTCCAGGGGGTAGGCGAGCCCGGTCGTAAGCTTTGCCCATTTCTACGGGTTGGCCGGACGGTTGTCGTTCCCCCTCTCCTGGCACCATACGTACGACTGGGGTATGGACAGTCGCTGTCGTAGTTGGAGAATCTCTTCATCAGCCCCGGGCGTCGTACGGTTGACTATCCCAGTGGCAGTGCGGGAGGAGTGGGACTGTCAGATCGGTTGCCAGAGGAGATATGGCAGTTGGTATGGCGGACGTGGGCGTGCGGGGTGCAGTCGCGTCGAGGGACCCACTCGATGGGACCGTGCTCGTAAAGTGGTCAGGGAGGTCCCTTGGGCGGCAAGATTGCTCTGCTGACGTCGGTAGGGCTCGGGCGAATCAGAGAGATGCGCCCGAGGGAGATTGTATATAGTGGGGGGCTCGGGCGAATCGGAAGTTGGTTGCCCGAGGCTGCGGTATCTGATGGCGGGCTCGGGCGAATTGGATGGTATCGCCCGAGGGTCCTGCTTTCCCGAGCTCTGTCGTGGAGGCTCGGGCGAATCGGAAGATTTCTCCCGAAGGGTCCGCGCACCTGGGGAAGGCAGTGTGTTTCCGTGTGGCTCTATCTTAAGCCGCGTGAGCCGTTCCCGCATGTGCCTTGGTTGGCACCTTCTCGGGCCGGGCTTCATTTGGGAAGTGTGTTTTTGCGTTGAAGTTGAACCATCCAAGATGGCATATGTATTTCACATTAAAAAAAGTTACATACATTAATCATGTCAGATCATTTACAAATAGGTCGTTTGACACAACAGTCATCGACACTGATCCTATCTCTACAAAATCTCTTTATACTTTCCACCAAATGTAGAGAACTTGCATTAAAAATGAACAAATGTTAGCCTAAACAATACTATAATAAATAGTAAAACACTAAGTAAAGACTTAGTAAAGTAAAGTAAAGATAATATATTGATAAAGGTAAAGTCTTACAGAAGGAAAGGTACAAGAGCTATACCAGACTCTCCAGCAGACGACTCCGGAGACTCCGAGCGTAGCTCGACTCGACTCTAACTCCCACACTAGACTAATACTACTACTAAAGAGTGGAACTCTAGCTTCTCTTGTCTCTTGTGTATCTTGTGTGTCTTGAAGAGAGTGATGGCAGCCTCTATTTATAGGGGACAGTGGAGGGGCACCACGTCAGCGATCCGTGTGCCTTTCCACCTTGGCCCTTGGATAAACCGCCTCAAAACCGCCATAGGATGGATGGCAGTAGTGAATTCATTACGTGGAAGGCATGCAGAAAGGCGGTGGAGGCGAACCGATCTAGCCGGGCACCAGGGGGGTCGGCCGACACCCTATGACAGGTAGGCCCGGCTAGGTGTGGTCCCCACCAGTCATAGAGTGTCGCCTTGTGCTGGTTCTGTCTTGATTGTGTTGTTTCACGCGTTGATCCTTGTGCTTTAATTCTCCACCGTTGAATGGAAACACATGTTGATCTGTTGGTTGAAATGTGCTGGGTGGAGTGTCACACGGATCACGCCACATCACCAGAGATAGGTGGGCCCCATGGTGGGGTCGGCCGACCCACACATGGGCCCACTCTGAGCTCTCCTCTCTTCTACATGATGTCTTGAGTCTTTTGTTGAATTGTGATGGCTTGGTGCCCATACAAGTTGTTCGGCCGACCTACTTAATTGAGCTCCAAGTGTTCATTTCTACTCTGTTTTGATCTTCCCTACATTCACAAGCTAAGAGTACAAGTGGAGCTAGTTATTGATAAAATATGTTCATGATATGTTTATTCTCCCTTGATTCCGAAGCCTATTGACCGTGTTTGAGTGTGGATTTTCATGGTATATCCACCGTCAACAGCGATCTGCTTTCCCTTAGTACCGCCTTCTAGCAGCAGCCTTGCGGGTGGAGATGGCAGAGCAGGCTGACCTTGCGCGTAGTAGACTTGCTCGTATTGCTGAGGCACCGTAGCAATGCGTTTCGGTGGCACGATGGTGAGAGGCTTCGACTGCGTGAGGGCGATGGCCTTCGAGTCGTCGCTTGGGATCTTGTCGAAGTCAGCGCCGATGAGCGCTTCGTCTGCCATTGCTGTTAGACTTAAACTAGAGAGTTTCTCTGGAGGAGAGAGGAGGCTATTGATGGGATACAATTGAGGGACGTATAGGTGCGTATTTATAGGGGTTTACAGGAGATAGGATGAGGTCAAATCTAGGCTCTACAGGGTTCGTACGAAAGAATATCCGCACCTGACGGGATCCTACGGGAATGTGCTTAGGAAGGGTGCAGAAGGACAAGGAAACGAGAGACAGGACGAGAGGGGGCAGGGGGCACCGTCTGGCTCTACTAGGGCGCCAGCCGGCCCCACATGGCGGCCTCTCGGGGTGGCCATGCTCGTGGTGCCTCTAGACTCTAACTACTTCCTGTTGGTTGCGATGCGCGATTGTTTTTCGTAACGGACGATGACAGGATTAATAAGTTGGTAATTGGATAAAGTTCAGCCCGTCAACAACCTCTGAATTAAATGGTTCTAAAAATAATTTAAGTCGATGACCATTTACCTTGAATAACGTACCTTCGTGTGTTTGTAGAGTTACCGCTCCATGTGGCGACGAATTCACAACCGTAAATGGTCCTTCTCATTTGCTTCGTAACTTTCCAAGCCCGAATAATTTAAACCTAGAATTAAAAAGTAATGCCTTATCTCCTGGTGCAAACTCCTTCTTCTTGATCCTCTTATCATGCCATCTTTTTGTTCTTTCTTTGTAAATCTTTGAATTGTGATAAGCCTTTTCTCTCCATTCTTCTAATTCTGATAGTTGCATCTTTCTCTTTTCTCCAATGGCTTCAAAGTCCATATTCCATCTCTTAATAGCCCAGTGAGCCTTATGCTCTAATTCAACCGGTAAATGACAGGTCTTACTGAAACGACCTCGATTTCCGTGAAGGGAAATCCACAGGCTCGAATTGTAATTCAACAGATTGCTTGGGACAATCCATGAAATTACCCATATCTCACTTGACACCTAGGATCCATACAACGGTAATTAAGTCTTACATAAACATTTATTACATCGCCATATTGGCGGAATCAACATTCAGAGAAGCTTTAGAAGATGCTGAAACGATTCATCCTTCACGGCCAACTTGAGTGTAGCACGTGACCCTATTCCTCGCCATCGTCTTCCTCGAAGTCGTACTCATTCTCGTCACCTGACAGCAATTTTATCAGTACGATATGTACTGGCCACGGAGCCCACCTATGCAGCATTTGCTTTGTGGAAAGTGGATGCAAGGCTATACAAGCAGACCTATAGGCTAAGGTTTCCTATGCAGCTGTAATCAATGTTTAAGTAGTCAAGTTTTATCTCCAATTACACCTATCATCCATTTTCCCATCACCACATCTCACATACCCACACCTCACTCTCATTCGACAGGCCCAACTCCCTCTCGGGCCTATCTCAGCGGCACACTACCACAACGGGTACACTGCCGGAAAAAATGTCCTCCAGGGGGAGAAGAGAACACTCACTACACTAGTAGAAGCTTCACAGGAAAGGTCCATAGCCAACAAGTTGGCATATGTATCGATTGATCAACCGTACACTCTGCAGAGGTTTCACTACCCACAAGATTAGCCATCATAGGTGTTGCGCAAACACCTAGGCAGAATTCCGGGTGCTTGCTTGCCTAGGTCGATGCCACCCTACCACTCAGCCCTGGGATATTCCGGATCCTACACCGTTATGCTGAGACTGGGAGACACAGTACCGGGCCCATCCAGTGGTACTGCACATCTAGAACGGAACGGGAACCCATCGACCGTCTCCGCCCACCCTTATCACCTCTCAACCTAGCAGTAGTGGCACCGTCCTACCAAGTAGTCCAGCTGTCTCCCGCCCATCAGAAGTGAGTGAGTAGAAAAGGATTCCCATGAACCTGAAACTAGTCCGTCCTAGGTTTGACCAAGCAGGCATCTTCACTTAGGGGATACTCTCCCCGTGCCATCACAGCACCTCCGTCCACGGGCTTCAAACCACCAAGGCTATCCCACCCGGAACCTCCTCAACAACTTTACCCGCCACAGGTATCTCGCTTGGGGATGCCCAGGTTGCACCCCGGCACGACTTGCCCCACGGGCTTGTCTCACATCCCACTTGGTCGACATCAACCCTTACCACGCACCCAAGACGCACGCAGCACTCTCTCCCAGTGGTTATAATCAGTTATACACCGTCTCAATTCCACCACACAGCATATAGCAAGTAGTAAGTAGTGGAAGAGTAACAGTAAATTAAGCAGCAGCTATCCTAGCAGCAAACAGCAGGGTAAAGTCTTATCAAGGCAGGGAATTCAAACACACTATCATGCAACCAATCCATACATAATCATAAAGCAATAGCAACAATGTCATTTGCAATGCGTAAATAGGATCTAAGGATTTGGTGGGACGTGGCACCTTCGTAGTCGTCTCCTAGCTCCTGAAAGTACTCGTGGTCGTCTTCCTTAGTCAGATCCTCCTCCGGATCTGAAAATCGAACACGAAATAGTCGCGTCAGCGACTCCTATAGAGTATATCAGAAAAATCCAATAAAATAAAGAGTCAAATGCACACAAACATAGTCTTAGATTGTAGATCTCATTTTTCTGAGAATTTTGAGATATGGTGCGCAATTTTTGGACATCGTATGAATAAGTTATGAATTTCCGAAGATTATCCTATTTTCTGAAAATGGAAATTGGCCGATTAATCAGGGGATGACAGCTCGGGATTGGTCCACGTGGCGCGCGGGTCCCGTAGTGCGGCATGTGGCGGCTTAACAGAACACAGACCTGATGGTCGCCCACCAGGCGTTCGATGCTGGTTCCCAGAGAGTCGCCGGCGTCGGCGGAGCTCGGCGTAGCTCGGCGTAGCTCGGGGGTGGTCGGGAGAGCTCGACGGTGGTCGGGGGTGGTTCTCAGAGGTCGGGGGTGGTTCTCAGCGGTCGGGGGTGGTTCTCAGTGGTCGGGGGGCGTCGGCGTAGCTCGGCGGTGGTCGGGCGAGCTCGGCGGTGGTCGGGGGTGGTTTGTGACCTTGGCCGACCATTCGGCGTGCCATGGCGGCCGGCGGCGAGCTGCCGCAGGGCTAAAGCTCTGGTAGGCTACGTTGCAGCCCACAGCGAGGCAATTTCTCCCCTCCGGGCTCCAATATTCGTTTCTAAGGGATCCAATTTGGCTAACAGGGTGAAAGCCCATGTTTGGTTTTGGATAATTGATGAAACCTAGTTTGCTAACGATTGCCCTAAGTGTTTTATGAGAATTAATTAGCAAACAACAAGATGGAGCAAAGGACTGGGTCGGTGGAGGCCACAAGTGAAGGGCAATGATGGCATCCATACAAATGGTATAAGTCCATCATCAAAAGGAGTCCACAAGCTTCATCAAGCGAAGGTGAAAAAGCTAGGAGCTCAAGGCAAAGGTATAATTCATAGGAGCTCTTTTGCTTTTGGTGATCAAGACTCCATAGAGGGAGTGATCACATTTAGGATAGATAGCCGTACTATCAAGAGGGGCGAAATCATTGATGAAATACGGTTATCAAGTGCCACTAGGTGTTCATGATCATTGCATATGCATATAGATGCTAGTGACACTAACTTGACCCGTGGAAAACTCTTTGAAAAGGCTAACACACATGCACCTAAGTGAGAGACACTTTGGAGTGTTAGTGACTTAAGAAACGGGGTGAAGTTTGAGGGTTAGAGAGGGTTTGGTCCTCTCTTCCTCCTGCCGAGCTTGAGAGGCAGGATTAGGCGATTTTCGGAGACATTACAATAGAAAAACTAGCGTCGGACCGTATTATCACAGAGCGTCGGACCATTAGCCTCAGTCCGACGGCTAACACTGCTGAGAGCGTCGGACGCTCAGTTTTGGAGCGTCGGACTATTGTCCGAAGCGTCCGACGGTGCAGAGCGACGAAGAGGTAACACGTGGCGAGCTCTGAGAGCGTCGGACTCTCGGCGTTAGTCCGACGGTGAGCATCGGACCATCGTCCGACGGTTTTCAGGGCTCGGGGTGCTCTCTGGAAACGTCGGACGGCCGTGTTCGTTAGTCCGACGGCTCCGTCTGACTGAGTCCGACGGTGGTCGGCTGAGGGCGTCGGACCGGTTGATTTAGTCCGACGTCCGTCCGTCCGACGGTCGTTTTGGCGCGAGGAAATAGCCGTTGTGATCCAACGTTCGACTTCAAACGGCCAGTGACACGTGGCGTTCATCCAGGGCGTCGGACCGTGCGGTATAGTCCGACGGTCTGGTCGTCGAACAGTCCGACGGTACGCAGAAAAGTCTAAACGGCTAGTTCTTTGTGTGTGGCTTATAAATAGTCACTTGGCCGGTTTGGGGAGCATCTCTTGGCACTCCTGAACATCATAGCATACTTGTGAGCCTTCCCACTCCACTCTCACTCATCCTACTTGATTGTGTTCATCATTTGGTGAGTTTGGAGAGCATCAAGTGCATTGCATTGATAGAGATCATTTAGAGGCACTTGGTAGTGGTGATTCGCAGCGGTTTCTCTCATTACTCTTGGAGTTTGCTGACTCCTAGACGGCTTGGAGCTGCGAGGATCGTTGAGGGGAGTTGGTGATTGTCTCCGCCTCCGATCAAGGTATTGTGAGGGGTTCTTGAGCCTATCCCCGCGGGAGATCGCGAAAGGCATCTTTAGTGGATTGCTCGTAGCTTGGTGGATCCCCATCTTGTGTTGGTTGTGCGGCACCCTAGAGAAGGGTTTGGCGTGTGATGCCAATTAGCGCGTGAACCTCCAAGTGGGTGTATCGCTACAACGAGGACTAGCTTGCCGGCAAGCAAGTGAACCTCGGTAAAAAATCTTGTGTCATCTCTCTACCAAGGATTTTCCTTATATTTGATTGATTGGTTATATTGGACTTCATATCTTCTCTACACCGGGGGTATTGAAATCACCTTCTCTCTTTACTTTTGTGTACTTACTCTCGTGTGTAGCTTGTTAGTTAGTTGCTCACTTAGGAGTAGTGTACAGTAGTGACATAGCCTTTGAGTGTGAACTAGTGATCATAGTGTAGTATACTTGTCTAGGTGGCTTGCATAGCATAGTTTAGAGCTAGTGTTTTGCAAAGCTTGCTATTGTTACTAATCGGCTTGTTAAGTGTTGTTTGTAGATTTTTATAGGCTATTCACCCCCTCTAGCCATTTAGGACCTTTCACAGGGTCCCTTTTGGTGCTCGGCCACGGCACAGGCGCTTCTCCGGCGAGGCGGGCGGCGGTGTGGTGGCCGAGGTTCGGTTTTGGCACGAACAGGTGTGGTTCCCTTCTATCCCACGGCATACGGCGGTTCTCCGACGAGGTGGAGGCGCACGTAGCCAAGGTGACAGACATGATTCGGGGCTTGGCTATCTAGCGGCGGTGCCGAGGCAGACTTGGCGAACCTCGGCGGCCTTTCTCCGCAGCGCGAGGCGACCGGAGGTACTCGGAACGGATTTTTGGCGAGGCGGAACGTGTCAGCGGTGATCACGTTTCTCCGAGAACGCACCTCGCGGTGTTTCGGGCTATGGAGGTTCGATCTTCCGCAACTAAGCTTGTCCGAGATGGTCGGTGAGTTGGTGGTCACGCTAACGGGTCGCGTCGGCAGTTTCACGGCTTGTGCGCGGGAACGCCGCCGAGGTGGCGGTGCTCCGAGCACGTGTGACGGCGATGCCCGTCGGAAGTGGCCTGACGTCCATAGCCGATGTCCAGTGGTTTGATGGCCGGTCTTGTGCGCGTGTTGTGCGAAGTGTTCAGGGGCCGGAAACAGCCCGCGGCCTACACGCTCGTGATGCCGAGCGCCATGACCGGTAGCACGGCGAGGTCAGATGAGGTGCATGGAGCAGGTGATCTTCCTGAGCCGGTAAAGGCTCGTGCCTGCGCATCCTGTGGGCGGAACGCCAGGACGAGGTCCGGACATGGCGTGCGGTGGCTCACCGTGGTGTCGGTGAAGCTAGGATAGCGGTGCAGTGGCGAGTCAGAGCCGTGCAGAGCGATCGCAGTGCCATGCCGCTCCTCGTCCGCAGCTCGGGCTTCTCCTCCTCTGCTCTGCCCTTCTCCCTTCTCCCTCTCCCTCTATTGTGCGGTGTGGTGTAGTGGTTGTGTCGCAGCGCGGCGGCGGCGAGTGGGACGAGGTCTAGGGCTTTGGGGTGACTCCTTTTATAGACGGCCAGGACATGGCGTGGCGGCGGACGATGATTAGCGGCGAAGGGGGCACGTGGAGGCCATCGGTGCTCCCGAGCTAGGGTTTCGGTGGTACGCGCGGGCTTCTTGGCGAGCAAGGCAGGGGACAGGCGAGGGACAGCGGGGCCAGAGCTCTGCCATGCGTGGACTGTCGGTCACGCCATTTGCATGACTCTGTCGGCCACAGTCTTTCGCGAGGTGAGAAGAAGAACAGTAGCGAGAGGAAAAACGCTGACGGGTGGGGTCGTTGCGGCAGTGACTCAACGCGCGCGCGGGTGTGATAAAGAGGAGACGGGCCGGCTGGCTGGGCCGAATCTGCTCTTCCTCTTTCTCTCTTCTTCTTTTTCTTTTTCTTTTTCTATTTTCACTTAAGTGTATAAATACATATATTACCCATTTTAAATATTGAGTAAATACAAACATAAATTGCAATAAATCCCAAATGTGATGCATAAGTTATTATTCTATGTGAATGGAATTAAAATGCAAGCTATACTCCTTTATTTACCAAATTTATAATGAAACCTATATGCTTGCACAAGAAAAATGGGTTTTCATAATAAATAAATGAAAAATTTTAATTGTTTGGGATTTTAGGTTGTGTGGATTTTTAGGGTTGTTACACTTACCATACACTAGCGGATAGGGTGACATGCCCAAGGGTGTCTTGTAGGCGGTCCGATATGCCCAAAGTGCTTCGGGTAACCGATCCTTCCATGCAGTACCCATCTCATTTACTGTTTTCTGTAGAATTTTTCTAGATCTATTTGTTTGATGTTTCTACCTGGCCACTTGGCTGAGGATGGTATGGAGTAGCAACATTATGACGGATGCCATGAGCTTGCAAGTATCGGAGAAACTTCTTATCAGTGAAATGTGTCCTTCCGTCACTAATGACCATCCTTGGTGTCCCAAACCTTGGAAATATAATCTCTTCAAACATCTTCTTTGAATGTTTGGAATCAGCATTCATGCATGGCATAGCTTCTACCCACTTGGATACATAGTCAACTGCCACCAGAATGTATTCATAATTTCTTGATTTCACAAATGGTTGAAAGTGCATTTGCCCCATCATGGGTTTTGGTTAGTTGATGACACCCAAATTAGGGACTAATGAACATTACTAAGACTATGCGCAGGTTTAATCCCGTGAGAGCATATTGAAAATCTATTTGGGATTAAACGGTGCCCCTCAATTCGACTTGAACTTCGGCGCTTCGACTCAAGCGGTGGTTAGAATTACTTTTATTATTTTCTTGAGTTAGGAATGCCGTACTATTAAGAGGGATGCAAAACTAAGTGGTTTGATGAAGATAGAGTGCTCAAGCTTTAATTTAAAATCAAAAGAGAGACACTCAAAGCACCGCACGAACACGTTCGAGAGCTGCTGGAACTTGACCTGTCGGAAGTTCCGGCCAGAGCCGAAAGTTCCGACGCCTCGGAAGTTCCGGCCCAGGCCGGAAGTTCCGACGTTCAGCCTAATGGTGGCGTGGCTAAGTGCTGGGAGGTCGGAAGTTCCAGCTGGAGCCGGAAGTTTCGACCACCCCGCACTGGGGCCTATTTTGAATAGCAGGGTCGAAATTTCTGACACCCCTGTCGGAAGTTCCGACGTAGATCTGAACAGTTGGATTTGGACTCGTCTATAGAAACTACCTCCCTCACTTCTAACCATTACTATTCATTTCACTGTGACCTAACTCTGTCCAAAATAGCTTCCAAGCATTGAAGGCTCCCCTCTCCTCTCCCATTTGCTCCCAACTTTGATTCCCCCAAGGATTTGAGTGAAGAGTGAGTGGATCCAGTGAGAAAATCACCTCTTGAGCTTGAGCACTTGATTCTCCTCGTCTTGCCGGTTGGTTTTGCGTTTGTTACTCTTGGAGCTTTGCTCCTAGCCAGCTAGGCGTTACCCAAGAGCATCCAAATTTTTGTATTCGCGTTGGAAAGTTTGTATTACCTGTGATTTCTAGTGGAAACCTCGAGTTACCTTTGTGGTTTCTTTAAGAGAGGCTAAGAAAGTGAAATAGACTTTGACCTTTGTGGCCACCTCAACAACGAGGACGTAGGTACTACTTTGTGGGGTGGCCGAACCTCGGGATAATTATGTCTCTTGTGCTTGTTGTTTTTGTTGCAATACTTGTTTTGTATTACTCTTGTGCTTGTCTCTCCCTACCTCCTTCTACTTTCTAGGGTTTGAACTCCACCCGTGGCTTGGAGCATCTCCGGAGCTAAGGAACGTCGACTGCTACCTCACTTCAACACTGGGTAAAAGGGTTGTAAGTTTTCGCACGCTCAAATTCATTTGGCCACTAGCGCTAGTTTCAACGTAGGAGTCGGAACCTCCGATAGTTTGGGCCAGAACTTCCGACACCGTCGGAAGTTCCGACACAAACTGCCAGAACTTCCAGCAGTCTTTGATCAAATTGAACTAGAATGTGTGCAGATTTTTAATTAGGCCTATTCACCCCCTCTAGGCCATTGTAGATTCTTTCAATGGTCCCATGTAATCAATTCCCCAGACATCAAAGAGCTCGATCTGGAGATTGTTGGTGTGTGGCATAGCATCTCTTGAATTGATATTTCTGTGCCTCTGACATGATCCACATATGTGGATAAAATCTTTGGTGTCTTTATACATAGTTGGCCAAAACAACCCACTCTGCCAGATCTTAGCATGAGTGCGGAATGCCCCATAATGACCTCCATATGGTGATGCATGGCATTTCTAAATGATCTGCATGCCTTCTTCTACTGGTACACATCTTCTAAGTTACCCATCTGAGCAAATTCTGAAGAGGTATGGTGGATCCCATATATGGAGACAACTTTCATAAATGAGCTTCTTTTTATTTTCCCCTGGTGGTACATAACCTGCAACCATAAAGTTGACAATATTCGCGTACCAAGGGTCCGACTTGGTCACTTTAAACAATATGTCATCTCTTAATGAATCATTAATAGGTAGTTCCTGAGGTTTCTCAAATTGCATTCTAAACAAGTGATCAGCAACTGGATTTTCTATTTCTTTTCTATCTTTTATTTCTAAGTCAAATTCTTGAAGTAACAGAATCCATCTTATCAAACGAGGTTTAGCATCTTTCTTAGTGAGCAAATATTTTAAACCAGCATGACCAGAATAGACAATTACTTTTGCTCCTACTAAGTAAGATCTGAATTTATCAATAGCAAAAACAACAGCTTGGAGCTCTTTTTCAGTTGTTGCATAATTTAGTTGTGCTCCTGTCATAGTTTTACTAGCATAAACAATTGCATGATGCTTCTTATCCTTTGTTTGTCCTAATACTGCCCCTACAACATAATCACTAGCGTTACACATAATTTCAAAAGGCAAAGACCAATCAGGGGGTTGAATGACTGGTGCCAATGTAAGTGCTTCTTTAAGAATATTAAAAGATTTTAAACATGCATCATCAAATTCGAAAGGAACATCCATAGCTAATAAGTTAGTCAGTGGTCTAGCAATATGTGAAAAATCTTTTATAAATCTACGATAAAAACCACAATGACCAAGAAAATTTCGGATTCTTTTTATATTAATTGGTGGAGGTAGTTGTTCAATTACTTCAATTTTTGCCTTGTCTACCTCTATACCTCTTTCAGACACTAGATGTCCTAACACTATTCCTTCTGTAACCATAAAATGACATTTTTCCCAATTAAGGACTAAATGCTTTTCTTCGCATCTTTGCAAAACCTTATCTAGATTTTCTAGACAATCATCAAAAGTTTTTTCATAAACCGAAAAATCATCCATAAAAACTTCCATGATTTCTTCTATCATTTCAGAAAATAGAGACATCATACATCTTTGAAAAGAAGCAGGTGCATTGCATAATCTAAAAGACATTCTACGATAAGGATAAGTTTTATAAGGACATGTAAAAGTGGTTTTGCTTTGATCATCAGGGTGGATAGGAATTTGGTGATATCCAGAATAACCATCAAGAAACCAAAAGAAAGAATTATTTACTAAACGCTCTAACATCTCATCAATGAAGGGTAGCGAAAAATGATCTTTCTTTATTGCTTTATTAAGTTTTCTATAATCTATGCACATTCGCCATCCAGTGACAGTTCTCTGGGGTATTAATTCATTTTTATCATTTTGAACTACGGTCATTCCATCCTTTTTAGGTACAACTTGAACAGGGCTTACCCACTCACTATGCGGCACAGGATAAATAATCTCAGCATGCAAAAGTTTGAAGATCTCTTTCTTAACAACTTCCCTCATCGCATTATGAGGCTTACGTTGAGGCTCTCTAGAAGGTGTAATTTTTGGATTGGTTGGAATACGATGGGTGCATAAAACAGGGCTAATCCCCTTAAGGTCTTGGAGTGAATAACCAAAAGCAGCACGATAGGAGGCTTAAGTGGCTCTAGTAATTCATTTAGAGGTTCAGGATCTCCTCCTCTTCATTAATGAAGAACTGGGTATCATCTTCTAAATCAGGTTCAATAAATTCTTCAAATGACACAGCCTTAACCTCTTCTATTGGATCTAACTCAGGAAGTGGCTCTACCTTAACTTTTAATGCATGCGTTATAGGCACAGAGAGATTAAATCCTTTCCCAAGTTTAATATCTAAATTGTCCGTATAACCTTCTCGCATAAGTTTTCCTATTGGTAATCATTACATCAAAATCCCAAACATCAAAGATATAAAAATTCAGCAAAATTCAAAATTCATTAATCACAATAGGAACACATGAAACTCCTAAACTAGGAATAATATGTTCTGAACGACTTTTCAATAATGGCATATCTTTCAAGAATTTTTTAGCAAATATAAGAGACATGATATTGACACCTACTACTGGGTTATAAAAGGCATCAAAAGGATATGCATCAATTTGACATTTAATAGTAATGGCAGGAGAATTTAAACGAATTATATCATTTAAAAGTTCAGATTCTATCAACCACTCATTACTCATAACAAAAATCAATTCTCTTGTTATTTCTCTAAGAAATTTTAAATCAGCAGGATGTGAAAAATTTAAATTTTCAAAATTCATAGATTCTTGAGGTTTCATAATTTTATGATAACATGAGGTATTTCCATGATCATCAAAAAGTTCATCCTCAAATTCAAGCACGAAATCAGAAATTAGAGTTATCTCCTTCTCATTAGATTGTTCAGGTTTTAATTTAGCTAAAGGTTGAGATGAATCAGACAAAAATTTAGATTTAGGTAACAAAAGTTCATCTTCTAACAACTCTTCTTTTTCTTCAGGAAGATCATTTAAGATATTAGTAAGAATGGTTTTAGCATATGTAGCAGTAATATGCATAAATGCTCCACCCATGGCCAAGTTAAGGTATCTTTTATTTTTATCATTAAGGCCTAAAAAGAAATGTTGCAAAAGCATAGATTCTGGCAAAGCAAGATTAGGTCCAGAATTTACAAATCCATTAAAGCGTTCCCAAACCTTGCCTAATGATTAGTTATCTTTTAAATTCTATAATTTCAAAACGAAGTTTAGCGACATTCTCGATAGGAAAAAATTTAAGACAAAAATTAGCACGCAATACTTCACAGTCTCCTTGACTACTCCCAACATGACGATTATACCATTTCTTTGCTTTTCCCATTAACGAAAACAAAAAGAGCTTCCATTTTAAAGTTAAATGGGAATAGGGTTTTCGCGAGAACTATCAGAAAAAATGTGTTCCTGAACTAACTTAATTAATCTCGGACGTAGCTCATAGCCAGATGATGTAATAGGTTTAGATGATTCTTTTGGCTGGAGATACGATCCCGATGGTGCTCCGTATTGATATAAAAGTTAGGATATGGGTTCCATATTTAAAAAGGTAAAAGATAAAATACAAGATTAAGATAAACTGAAGTCAAAATCAGCAAACCATTCTCCGGCAACGACGCCAGAAATGCTTGTTAGTATAAATTAATTGTACTCTATTAAATATTATTATTATCAAATTATCCGCAAGCGCACAGATATAATACCGTTGTAGCATTTCACCCAGACTATCCCGATTTAATATCAAACCCAAAGGAACAGTAAGTGATACTGACTAAGTTTATTGATTCTTAACCCAATGGCACAATCAATCCAGAGAATATTGAGAATAAGGAAATAGCTAGCGACTATCTAGTTCCAACAACCGGTAAGCTTTGAATAAAACCGTTCTAACTGGGCGGTAACCTGAATAAGAGCAGAAATTAGAGTTCTCTCCTACCAAGTACTTATACACCTATCAGTCCTATCAACGGGAAGTGGACTACAGAGTAATCAATGTAGCTGTCATCTGCGCGAACTACCACTATCCAACCAATCAGGGGATATTCACATGTAATCATAGCCTAGACACCACGTCTACACTACAAACTACTACTTCAATCTAGGAGTTACCAAGATCAAAGCACTCAATATGAGTTGCAAACTTAAAAACAAATAAAAACAACTGCTTACTTGAATTAGAATATTGAATACAAAAGTACCTCAAAACATAGCCCCAGGCGAGGGAGCTAAATCCAGACGAATACAGCTACGAAGAAGCTCCGACAGGCTGGGACTCCTCCGAATCTCTACTCCTCTACTCTATCTCTCTAATCTCTCTATTGATTGCTAGCCTAAATCTAATGAATATCTATCTAATGCTTCAGGCTCTTTAGCTTTTAATCTGGCCTCCTCCAGGGGGGTCTGTCCCTTTATTTATAACCCGGTGGGATGAATGTGTACCGTTGGATCAAACCGACTTAACGTAGGGCTAAGATGACTCCTCATAGGCGGTTGTGGAAGACTCCAGAAGACGGCGGCCAGAAACCCTAGGGGGGTGCCGCCCGGCCCCCCTTGGCGCCGGCTGGCCCCACCTGTCAGGTGGCGGGGTCCCGGTTGCTTCGGGTGTCTTCTAGATGCTTCTACCTTGCCAATGACGTAAGTTGCCTTCGCGTAAGTATTGTAATAATTAAGCACTGTAATCCCTCTTTTAAGTTTTTCTGGTTAATTTCCTGGAAAATATACAATTCACCAATAGATATTCATGAACGCGAATATTAGTAAGCACTTTGATCCCTCTTTTAAGCACTTTAATCTCTCTTTTAATCACTCGTGGAAATTATTAGTAATAACCCTATTCTAATAGATATTCACGTATAATGGAGGGATAATTGATGTTCGTGTAGTATATATATAATTTTCTATCATGTGTTTTTTGTTGTTCTTATAGTATAAATGGCATGTTCTATGATGTTTTTTTATTATCTGGTCTTGTTGTGATACGTGTATTACAAATATATGTAGTTCTATAATTTTTCCATGATTATCTTTGGGTATCCACATAGTATTTTGTGAAATGCTTTGTTATATTTATTTTAAGCTTAATTAGTAATTATTTGATGTTCTCTTTTCATTATTTAATGGGTTTGTTTCCCATTATATTTTTTCAATTTATTTCGATCTAATTTGTTTATTATATTTCTATTTTATTCATAGCATTTATAATTTTTATTTCCCATCTTTATTCTTCTTTATTTTACTCCAATATTACTTTTCTTTTCCATGTTTTTCATTTTCTATATCATATGATATACATGATGACATTTGATTAATTATACCTTTTATTTCATTTTTTTATTTTATATTTTTATTTCCTCCGTTTTGTTACGTAACTTTTAAATATTTAATGGGCATACTTTATAACTTCAGCGTTCGATTCTTACTGCACACTACTATGTTTCCTTTTGTTCCCTTTCATCTTTCATTCACACGAGCTGGGCCACAGCATGCAAGCTGCAAGGGCGAGCGCTTGGGCCACAGCGCACGAACCCAAGCTAGGCCGAAGGGAACGTGTTGGGCCTCGTCGCGGACCGCAACGCGTGAACACGGGCTGGGACGGTGGAGAGCGCCCTCCCCGCACCTGGTCAGAGAGCTGCTGCAATTTGACCAAGGCGGAGGGTAGCAGCCACCCTAATTTCTCTCTAAAAAAAATCCACAATAGGGATAACAACTCTCTTCGAGATGCTCTGACGAATCCAAATGGGCGCTGATGAGCTATATTATGATCTAGCTCCGTCCCAAATATTAAGTCACTCCAAGAATTCTGTAGAGTCAATTTATTTCAATTTTTATCAAAATTACAGAGATAAACACAAAGATTTATGACATCAAATAAGTAATAAATGAAAATATAGTTGATGAAGATTGTAATAATACTTAGTCAATATTGTAAATATTATTATCTTATCTTAATATATAAATCTGATCAAAGTTGAGATTGAATATCGTGGGATGGAGGGAGTATTTTTTTATTCCCGTCCGTATTTGATGATACTGCGTATTCTGCTCTCCTTCTCGTTTCAGTTCCTGTTCTCGGTGAGCACATGTGAATACATAAATTAAATTAAATTAAATTAAATAGTTAAAATTGTTTTTTGTTTTCATCTGTTCCTGTTTGTTTCCAAACCTAGTTGCCGATACAGCGCTAGCTGTAGCAGCAGACGGTGGCACGGTGCCCGCGCGCGCCTGACGAGTGATCACCAGATGGTCGTGCGCCGCTAGCGACGCGGATCGGTGACGTACAGATTGCAGCCCGGCCGCGCCGCGGTCAACTACCGTTTCCGGCTTGATGCTGCTCAAGAAACCTGTGCTCTCGCTCACAATCATGTGGTCACAATCATACGAGTCGGCAACCTGTCTGTGCTCGGAAGTCGGGATCGCGCGTACTCCTTCCGGAACAGGAGTCCGTGCCGGCGCCCTCGCGTCAATATAAACCCTGTGCGATCTCAGAATCGTGTTCCTCGTGTGTGTTAGGGCTACAATACAGACATCGATCCTCCTGCCGTCCTGCGCCGCCACCGCCGCCACCCGCCAGGGAATCGAGAATTCGAGATGGCACCACGCGGTCCGCCGTTCGACTTCGACCTCAACGAGCCGCCGCCGCCGGAGGACGACGACGTGAACGGCATGTCCGCAGCGCCGGTGCCGGCGGAACCCTCGGAGCAGCAGCAAGATCTGCCGCTGGCTGAGCCGGTGCCGGATCCCTCGGCGCAGGATGATCCGCTGCCGCCTGCTGCTCCGGCGCCGGAGCCGGAGCCGACGACGGCGCACGTTCCGCTGCCTGCGCGATCGCTGTCGCCGGTGCCGACGGCCTCGCCGGACGAGCGTCTCCCTGCGCCACCGCCGCCGCCGCTGCGAGCACCACCGGTGCCCGAGCCCGTGCCCTCGCCGTCTCCGGTGTTGGACCTGGAGGCCCCGCTGTCTCCTCTCGACGACGTGGACGACGAAGAGGAGGGGGAGCTGCCTCCGCCGCCACCGCTGCCCCTGCCGCCACCGCCTCCGCTGCCGTCATGGTACCGCGTGGACACGTCCTCGGACGCGGTTACGGGTTCCTCTAGCCGTCAGGGTGGTGACGCGGCGCGGCAGCAGCAGTACACGTCGCCCGCAGAGACTTGGGCGGCGCCGCGCGGCTCCATGGCGGCGAGCGACACGACGTCTTCCCACAGGTCGTCGCGGCGCAGGCCCTACTCCTGCGACGACGCCATCTCCAAGCAACGTTGCGTCGACGTCGACTACGACGAGGACGGCGGGTCGTCCGCGTCCCGAAGCGGGGGCCGTGGCCGCCGTCGCTCGGAATTCGGATCCCCGCCGCGTTGCTACGAGCGCTCCTCGGGACCCGCCGCTCCGCCGCGTCATCACTACTACGAACAAGACGGTGGACGGCACGCGCCTTCAGCAGATCGGCGGCCGGGCACGCCTTCGAGGAACCGCCGCCGCCGCCGGCGGGCGCAGCCGCAGAGGCCGCTGCACGGGTACCAGTACGAGGGTCCACCACTTCAGAAGCAGCCGGGCTTCCGCGGCCGGGAACAGCAGCAGGGCGGCTTCCGAGGCCCAGAAGTGCCAAAGGTGGGCTTTGCTTCTCCCAATCCGCTCCCTGGATCGTCCGGTATCCGGCCCAGGAGCCCCGAGCAAGAAGAATCAGGCAACGGCTGGTATCGGGAAAGGGACGCGCCTCCTTTCAGGCCGTCGTCTCGACCGCACGGCAGGGAAGAAGACTCGTACAACGGCCGGCGCACTCAGGCGCAGAAGCCCCCGAAGATTGATGGGTATCATCAGCACCAAGAAAGAGAAGCAGCGCCAAGATTGATCAGGCCGTCCTCCGGAGCACACGGCAGGGACGACGGTTCGTCCGGCGGAGGGCACATTCCGGAAGAAAGAACCGTCACCGGCGTCGCACTTCTTCATCAGCAAACAAAGGCGGCGCTGCGTGGTCGTGATGAGCAGCACTTCGCCGTTCGGGCGTACCATCCCTACGCTCGCCGCGGCGGCGATTTCGACAGGCCCGACGTCGGCGGCCGCAATCCGGCGAGGCGTGAACAACCCCGGGACGGTTACGAGCACCGGCGCTACAGCAAGCAGCAGCAGCAGCAGCTCAGGTCAGAAGTATCTGCTCGTGCCCGCCAATATTACGGAGATTTGCAGGAGTGATGAATCCAGTCTCGTTGCTCCGGTGTGCTCCCTCGTGGAAGCCGTCTGTATCGTTTGTTAAGTTTTGGTTAGATTTTATTTGCCTCGAAGAGACCAGTCACCTGGTATGGATGGAACATCTACTAAATTCAGACAATGTTACATTCGTCTCCGGCTCTCGGCTTTTGCTTGCACAAAGTCGGGACGACCTGATGTGTTTTTTCACAATTATTTCATGGTCTCTCGGCTACGGCCGGCCATTCTGGCCAGCACCAGCGCTGCCTGATAACCGTGCTTCCTACCTGGACCGAGGCCAAGGTCCAGGTGAGACTGTGCTGCAGCGCTGGAGGATTCTGTGTCAAAGGATATCCACGGGAGGATCTGCTTGGACATCATGAACCCCACAATCATCACCAGCCCTGGCTCGGAAACTTGAAACTCATTGGGGGCAGATTGAGCATCGGAACAGTAGGCTCAACCTCCACATCCATATCAAGTCCACGTATATGAGGATCAAAGTATGCCTGTTCAGGGGTTGGATCAGCTACCACCTGACGCACAATCACGTCCAAACCTTATATTTGGCTCTTCATAGCTAATCTCACGTACTTCTCCCACCTATCCTCACGCCCAATTGGGATGACACATCTTAGAACGTTTGGTAGAGTACCTAGGTAAAGTACGCCCTGCATGGTAATGTCGTCATCTCTATGGCAACCTAGCTCCTCACTAGCCCTTGCAACCAACTCATTGAAGGAAGGTCTATCATCGAATTGTTTAAAAACCTTTTGAGATCTACTGATGTCTCAAGAAAGGTTAAATACTTTGGCAACATTATGCATCGAGAAGAAACTATCAGATGAGATTGATATTGATGTCATCATCAATGACTCTGCATTAAGGAACATCAGAAGAAATCTTTAAAGTAAATTTAATATGCATAGTTATTTTATATGTATATTGCTTTTCAATACATGTGAGTGTAAAAAAACATATATACATGTTCAATTTTTTATCATGTTTATAAATGGCTATGTATTTTGGTTTGACACCAGGCCCGAAATGCCTCAATCAAGACCGTCACTCCGTGGACCACCTATGCTTGTCACGGTGGGCATTCGGTTAACTAAAACTGATCAGTTCGGTTCCTCGGCTTTTCATGAAATTCAGTTAGTACGAAACTGAGAACCGATCGGTTAGTTGAAGAAATCGAAACCGAGAAATTTTGGTCTCGGTTAGTAACCGAGCCATCCCTTACAAGGATGAAACAGAAGGGGGAAAACTGGGGAAAAAGCACGACACTTGTTGTGAAGGTCGTCGTCGTCGAGGGTGCTGCTGGGAAGGCCGCCGCTGTCTGGGCGCTTGCCGGAGGGCTGTTGCCGCTGCTCTCTGGGCGCTTGCTAGAAGGCGGTCGCCGCCGTTGAGGGCGATTAATTACTAGAGGGCCGCTGCCGCTGTCGAGGGTGCTTGCTGGATGGTCATCGTCGCCATGCTGTTGGACGAAGGAGCCATGGGGATTGGGAAGGAGCTATGCAAGCCTGGCTGAATGTGCTGCTTGGTGCTTGCTGTGGGTGGCGGCTGGTGGTCAGGGAGGTGGCGTGGGGCTGGCTGGATGAGTGTTGATGGGTACTGTGCTGTTCATATATTTGGGTTTCAATAACTTGGGCTGTATGTTTTTATGGGCTTCTTTGGAAAATTTCGGTTTGTCGGTTAACCGAGGACAAAAACCGAATTAAACTGACCGAATATTTCGGTTTCAGTTATTTTGGATTTAGTTCCGGTTATTTCGGTCTGGTTCCAGTTATTTTTGTCATGCTAGGCCAGCTTCAGCTATTTGTAGCATTTGAGTTGTAGCAAATTTGCCATATATACTACCACACTCCAAAGTCTAGGACTTCTGGACTGGGGACTCGATCTGTCAATAAGGAGAACGTACACTGTCGTGTGCCGAGGTCTCCATCACGGGGAAGGAATTGTCAACGCCGTGTTAATGGTCGTTTTGATTGCTCGCGGGTTGCATGATACATCGATTAAGAGGGCCGTGTCCATAGACGGATTATCTGTTACTTAGCTAGTGTGCGGTTTGCCTCTAAGTTATGCTTGAATGCTCGATTGCTTCTTAAGGAAGGGTATCATAGGACGGTGGAGCAAGTTCACGTCGACACGGCGAATTCATTTCGTGGCTGCGTACGTCGAATTGCTCTTATATTTATACCGTGAAGGGGAGAGGAAACAAACCTTCTTTTCCTTGCTTCTGACATGTTACCCTCCCTGACAGTTATAGTGTGTTCACAAGTAGTACTGCCATCAATAGCATTATTTTGTTTATTATAGCTTAACATCTCTCTCAGCAATTTTGAGTCATAATATAGCTTAACAAACTCTCTCTCTCTCTCTCTCTCTCTCTCTCTCTCTCTCTCTCTCTCTCTCTCTCTCTCTCTCTCTCTCTCTCTCTCTCTCTCTCTCTCTCTCTCTCTCTCTCTCTCTCTCTCTCTCATGACCTTTCAGAACCAATGGAGCGACGGCAATGTCCTCGACTTAACGGAATTGAAAGAGACCCTAGTATTTGACGAGTCAACGTGGGCCATGGAAGGAAGCTTTTAATTTGTGTAGACGTATTTAGTTTAGTACACTACAATATAGGACTTCGACCTACAATTATTTTTATTGATAAATTTGTTTGTGATATCCTTTCAATTTCAAAATATAAGATTATCACATATAGGAGAATAATGGTATCAAGATACATTTTTATGAACCGTTTCGGATGACCTTGCTCAAAATTTTGGGAAGCCTATGAATGTAAACTAACAGCTCGGATGACATTGGGAATAATTGGAAACTATTATTCATTATGTATACTGCTTGTAAACCTTATCATATGGCGTGTTCTTGATATGTGAGACTCATAGTTTTTTTTTAGTTAAAAGACATAACTATTTATAGAGTATTTAAATGTAGGATTTGAAGAAGAAAAACTGACACGCTGCAAAAAAAAAAAAGGCATCATGAGTATGGGAAAATCAGAAACAAGGGTTGAGCTAGTGAAGAGTGCATTAGTTAAGTTGTCTTAGGATAACTCATTACACTGTTCTTACGGCTTTTTCAGAAGAAATCGCTTCGCAATAGTAGATGCTCGTGGCCGCCGGACTTTCTTGAAGCAATACCTTGAGCTTTAAAATGCAGTGATAAATTAATATATAGAGCACCACTACAAGCTAGCTAGTGTAAAAGTAGTAAACAATAGAGAGCAAAGGATTTCAGTTTTATATGCCCGATTCCTAATTTCCTATAGGAAAAACATTGTTTGGCTTCATTGGTCCACCCGGCATGAGCAACATCTCTTTCAGCTCTGGAGTTCTGTAAGCCCATCAATGGAGACAAGCGTTTTCTATGTAATCTAGACACCTCCTCCATCTCATGTAACACCCTTGATGTAAAACTGTTCAAGGGTTAGCCTTCCACGAACCGGGCTACCCCCCCCCCCCCCCCCCGGGTTATCTGTAGAATGGAAATGCAGGTGGGGATGGATCGATTCGATCCCCCGGAAGTTGACCTCAAAAAATGTATTCAGTTTTTTTCTTTTCAGGATACACTGTGGATATGAAATGTTCTTATTTCGATATGAATTATTCGTCGAAGTGGATTATTCATTTAATATGCAGTCCTTCGGACAGACAGTCGGAAAAATGTACATACCATGTATTCCCTCTGTCTCAAAAAGAATGTCATTTTAGATGTCAGAACATACTAGGAGAGTGGCCCAGTTAGTACTTTACCGTCGGATCAGCTCTCTGTACTAACTGTTTTCTTTCTTGTTTCTTTTTTTCCTCTACTAATAGAATCCCGGCAAAGCTTTTATCACCTTTCTAAACAATGATTTCAGAACATTTTGTTTGATCGTTCATCCTATTTAACAAATTTTAATAAATATTATTTATCTTATTTTGACTTATTTGCATATTTTTTTTTAATAAAATAAGCGGTCAAACATGATATCTTAAAGTAAAAAAATGGCATTTTTTTGGGATGGACGGAGTATACCTCTAGGCTCACACAATTACGGGCTACCTACCCTTGATTTGCACCCATCTAAATTTGTGCCTAGCTCCGATGAGGATAATTAGTCCAATCATTTCTTTTCAACCAGCACAAAACAAATCCTTACATTTCTTTAGTGGATTGAGTACGCGATATATATAGCTAGATTGTATCCTCCATCCCAGCCTTAATAGTTTAGGGTTTTTAAGACAGAATGGTGCTTAAACAAAAAATACCCCTATTTACTGAGTAAAGAATAAGCCCCTTGAAACTTGAAAGTAATGCATGAGGCATGCAAACCACAATTTCAAGTGACAGTCGAATCTACTGTCCAAGAGTCTAAACATCTATCTTGAAGATACTTTTTGAATCTAGAACATTAGCTTTTTTTAAAAAAAAAATCCTAGGACATCAGAATTTATAGAACGGAGGAAGTACTAGGCAAGTATTGTAGCTAGTCTTCTTTGCTCAGGGCGTTCCAAAAACGTGTATCGATCGCTAGGTGACGTAGAGATTAGAAATAGTTAAACAAGAAAAAAGCTAGATAGTAGAATCGCCCTGAATACGACTGCAATTATGACATAGACTCAGAAGATTTCGGGAGACATGCAAGCTAATTGGTCATTTTCCTTCTCCTTTCGAGTGGGTAAGTACGGTTTGTTCCAAATTTTATGACTTTGACATCGTTAGAGGCACTCTTAGACTACGTTCAGTGAACAGTGACTAGGAACCATTCCTACCAAGAATGCAATTGTAATTTCTATAGCCAACTTTCATTAGGAACTATTCCCTGCCAAGAACAGCCCTAACCGAATGAGCACTTATCTCCAAGAGTTTGTCAAATTCTACTTGGTAAATGTTATGATTTGTCAACTCCCAAAATGATATGTCAAATAAAAAAACAGGTCCCCTCCAAGAGTTTGGCACTTTTTACTTGGTAAAATAAAAAATTCCGCTAACGAAACGAAGAGCCCTGCTAAGATAACGAAGAGCCCGGCTAAGCAACCAAAAGCTCCAGAAGCTAAGCCGTATACGCGAGCGTATATTTGCGTGAGGAGGGAAGATATACCAAGTTACTATTGATATCAAGTTGTTTTACCAAACTGTTGGAGCTTTTTTTTTTCTTGTTTTGCCACAATTGTATGATGCCAAGTTGAAATTGCAAACTCTTGGAGATGCTCAATGGAAAAAATTCAGTAGAGATGGTCTCCGTAGTCCGTAGAGCAACCATGACTGGTCCCCGCTGTAGATTCACGACACTCTATGCGTATGTATCCAATATATGGACTTGTTACTTAAATTTAGGAAGAGTAGTTGGAAAGAATTACAACTCTCTCATAGTTTGATGCATGCATCTAGAAATGTGTCGCGAATTCAGGATGAGTGCCTATGATTGATATATGGGGATAGTTTTCACTGAATATTTTCCCTCAATAGCAATAATGGAGAAGTATGAGCTTCCTGTATTTATGCATTATACTTGACTTGGACAAGGGTAAGCGAACAGGGCACCGTCTCACGCACCACATGCCTCCAGTTCTTAGAATCTTAGGCCCCGTTTAGACGCGCAAAATTTTTGGGATTTGAAAAAGAAATCTTTTTTAATAAGTGTTTAATCATGGCTCAAGTAGATTTAAAAGATTCATCTCGTGATTTACATCTAAATTGTGTAAACATACAAAAATTTTATTTACATTTAATGCTCTATGTATGTACCGTAACATTCGATGTGATGCAAATTTTAAAATTTTAAAGTGCATCTACACAGGGCGTGCTGGGTTTTTGTTTGTCTCGATCTGATCAGCGTACCCGAGTCTCGATCGTTAGCCCAGCGTCGATCGATAGCCCAGCGCCGTGCCGTTTGCTCGCTCCATGCATCAGTCACTCAGTCAGTCTGGGCGTCCGTTGACTCCGTTCTGCACCTGCCAGCAGTGGTCCAACGCATACGCAGATGGTTCGTTTAGAGCTCGATCAATCCTGCCGTCGTACCGCTGTCCTTGGCTGCCGGGCCAGCATCTTCCGATCAGAGCTTGACGATTGGCCGGCTGCTGCTCCAGTTGTTCCCGTCATTAATTTACCCTCGAGCGGGCAACATCAGCAGAGGCGTGAAGGCTAAGCGAACTGTAGAGACTTCGTGCCATATTTATAAGCTGTCACAGTACTTAGGCATCTTTATTTTCTTTCTACAATTTTACACCCAGTTATTTAGACACATGCATAGAATATAATTATAAACTAACAAATAACTAACTATACAAACTACGATTGTTTGGGCGACAAATGTTTTAAGCCTAATTAGCATCTCCAAGAGTTTGATAAAAATTACTTGGCAAATTTTATGATTTGGCAACTCACTGAAATATATGTCAAATAAAAAAATAGACTCTCTACAAGAGTTTGCCATTTTGATTTAGTAAATTTATGTAGAGTGAACATAAAACTTTTCATAAATCACATGAACCCTTAATTATAAATACTTTGTCTCTAAGCAATTTTGCTAAAAGAAACAAGAAAAAGCTTCTGCTTCGCGATTTAATCCTACTACCTCAAAACGACGGGAAGACGACGGCCGCCGGCGTACTCAACTGTCGCGAGGGGCTCGGAGTCGGAGAGGGAGAGGGAACCGTAGCCGAGCAATGCCAAGTTGAGTATGCGCGCGTATATATGCGCGTGCGGAGGAGTCCGATGCCAAGTTTGTAAAGATGCAAGTTGATTTGTCAAACTGTTGAAGGCTAATTTTTCTTATTTTGCCAAATTTTTATTGATACTAAGTTGGTTTGGCAAACTCTTGAAGATGCTCTATTCATAATTTGACAATATCGTGCCACAGTAAACATGTGCTAATAATAGATTAATTAGGCCTAATAAATTCGTCTCATGGTTTACTGATGGAACCTGTAAATTATTTTTTAGTATCCTAACACCTCACACGACTCTGATGTGACACCTTATAACTTTACTCGTTTAAACTTAAACAACCATTTAGCTTTGTTTGCCGCCGTGAGGACCGTTTTGCATACTCCAGTAGAGTAATAGACTAGCTAGTGTACATATACAAAAGGTAGAAGCCGCCGGCTTGCTACGGTACCTCGTTACCATGTTTTTTTCTTACATAAGGCGCGCAACCTCATTTCCATTGATGTCAATGGAACTACATTATGACTGAATTTACAGAGATAGACAGAAAAGAAGAATAAAACAGCTTACTAGCGCCACCCAAACCAAAAGGAGCATCTCGCGTACATCAGACGATCTACATCGGGCAGTACCAGAACACTAGAGCTTCTAAACAGAAAGAAGAATGGGTAGACTAATCCCAGAACCACCCCATAGCTAGCGTACATGATAACCCAGCAGAACCAGAAAATACAAAACACCATCAGCGAATGGAAGTGGTCAATTGCCAGGGCGACTTAATTCCTCTTGGTTGTTCCTTTGGCCATCTTCCAGCCCAGGTTGGTTGCATCCTCTCCTTTAGATTCTTGTTCAGCAGGTTCAACGTGATCTCCAGCATTGTATTTACTCTGGCCTCCAAAGTTTTCTTGTCATCATCTAGAAAAAGACATGTCCAACTCATGAGCGAACCCCCATTACCTTGTTGAAGTACTCCTCACAGCGGGGAAGAATTGTTTGCGGTAGCACAACCAGAAATTTTAGACTTCTCCTAGTGAGGTGGTACTCTCCTAGTGTTTTGCCATTCAAAATTTAGTATAAATGTTCCCTACTAAATGTCTCTAAATCAGATTTTTATGTGCTATAACTAGTTGTAGTGTTTTACTATTAATTATAAATACTACAAGAATTCCACCATTTTGGTAGTGTAGTGTCAATGCTTAGATATGTGTGAATTGCACTACCGTTTAAATTATGCTAACTTTTTATTTGTAGGCAAAGCATATTGTTTACGGCTTGACACTGTCATGTTTCCACAGTCGGGGAAGCCTAGAATCTTGGGAGAATTAGGTATTTATTTGGCCTTAGAAAAAAAATACGCTTAGGTATTTGGCCTCTCTTTTCGAATTTGGATATATGGCCTTAAAATAAATTTTCCTTAGATATATGGCCTTCCTTCCATTTTGTGCATGTAATGGTGTTAAGATAGGAGGGTGAAAAGACCGTTCTACCCCTTCTGTCCATTTTGTGCATGTAACGGTGTTTTGTATATTTTGAATACATAACGCAAACATACATGTGCTTATGTGAGAATACATATATGTGTGCTTATGTACTGAAAATATATGTCATTATGTACTCAAAATATACAATAAACAAATAAAACTATATTTTTTTGGTTTTTCTGTCAGGGGCAAAACGGTCTTTTTATCCCTATCTTAACATCGTTACAAGTACAAAATGGACGGAAGGTTATATACATAAGGAAAATTTTGTTTTGAGGCCATACACCTAAATTGGAAAAGAAAAGAGGTTAGATACCTAAGCGCACTTTTTTTCGAGGCTAAATACCTAATTTTCCCTAGAATTTTTTTTGTCGCCTTTCGAAAGAAGAGAAGCCTAGAATCAGGCATCAGTATTCAACTTGCATTGGACGTGGACGGCACAATATCATGACATATAACCGACGACATGTATGCAAGTTGTTGAGGGGTCTATGTGTGAACCCAAGACCCTAAACCGACAAGGCCCCCATAATAATTTAGTGCTTGACTTATGTGTTTTCTGCCGCACTCGATCGCACGCACGGGAACATCAAATAATATATATGACGACAATAACAACCAGCTACGTACGTACCAACACACATTCAGCAAATTATTATGCCGTGGACAGTATCTTCATGAAAACAGCTTGCGCCGTCCGAGCGATGGCATGAACAGTCTTTCGTCTAGACAGATTCGTGTGCTCAGTTAGGTGTTCATTGGGCACTTGTCTTGCATGTTCGAGAGTTTTTTTTTTTTTTTTGTTGCATGCCAATTCACTCGTCCAGAAAACTTCTTACTCCACCTCTCTGGGCTTATTTGGATAGACATTTAAGACTCAGATGCTACAAAAATATTCTAAAAGAAAAATACTATAATTACCATTATACAAAAGCTTACATTCCTTTGGGCTTTTAAATATTGTATATATACTCCCCCATCTCTCTCCTGAAATATGGGCTAAATTAAAATATTATGACTTTCATCAAGTTACATAAGAACAAATAATGTTTATGATATCAAATAAGCAGCTTTAGCTCCGTTATTCCATTATGAAAGATATTTTAATAAATTACCTCTCTCATATGGTAGATATCTTCACTATTTACCTCTTTAATATGGTAGACATTTTTTATTCTATCAAAACCATGAAATGTTTGACTTATAGTAAACTCAAATTTCTAGGCAAATGTACACGGCTACAAACTTTGTTTTTTAGAAGTGTCTTTATTTCTAGACACAATTATATCACCAATTAATCGCCTTTAATAAGTGAATTCCTATGTTAAGGGGAACCAAGTGCTGCTAGAAAAGGTGCAATTTTAGGGGACGGATGCAAACACCAACGAAGGCTAGAAATTGATTTTCAATCATGGTTGTTAATGCAAACTGTCCTAGAAATAGGTGAATGCACAAAAAAAATGAATAAAGGTGAACCAAGATAGACTTTATATTGAATTTATAGGGCTTGACGAGATGTATAACTTTGCAGTCAATGAATCTTTCAAATCGTTTAGGGCCTGTTAAGATTCCCTCCTCTTAGCTTTAGAGCTTTAAAAGCTTTAGACCACTTTAGCTCACTTTTGAGCTCTAAAGATCTAATGTGAGGTGGGCTAAAGTTACTTCAGGCCATTTGTTTGGAGTTTGAGCTCTAAAGTGACTATGAAATCCAAACAGACATATTTAGTGTCCCAAGCATGCATTTTTAAGTAATTGATGTACCATGCATAGTAGAGGGTAGCACATATGACATAAATTTATACTGGCTTAGATATGGGGCTCCCCACATTCAACGCATGGTGTTGTTTTATTGCTTTTGCGCTATTTACTCTGATCAGTTGTGTGTAGTAGATTGCAAGATTGCAACAATGTGTTATTGAGATGAGGTCTAGGATGATGATTAGGGATTCCTACCTCTCCTTGTATTGTTTTGGGATAAGGTTAAAGACAAGAGTCCTATCCTAATAGGTTTTCTAGTCAGTTACAACAAATCAAGCAAGAGTTTAAAGGTATATCTTGCATATACGCGTTGTTTGACAAGTCGGTGCGGTGTCCCCCTCATGTTGGATTTATTTATCCTGGGTGTGATCATGGTCAATCCTATAAAGAAATAAAATAGATCTATAATGAAATGACAAGTGTCAAATGTTGGAGATTGCGGCACTGATGGTTTTCACCCAAGTATGGTTGATCTTGTTGTAATAGGCCAGTTTAGTGATTAGTTTGTTAGTCTCACCTTCATTTTTCATATGAACTCTCTAAATCCAACAGAAAGCTAAACCGAGCATCTCCGAGAGTTCCCAAGAATTTCTTTCTAAAACCATGGAGTTTTTCAATTCACCAAAAAGTATTCGAAGGAACAAATATGACCATCTCCAACGATTTCCAATAATTCGTTCCTAAAATATATAAGACAATTTTACATCAGGAATCCTATACTATTTCTAAGTTATCCTAACAATTTGAATATATTCTTACAATTGCTTCATGAACCCTTACATACTCATTATTCTGTCCCACGCCCTTCCACTTTCAGATTGGTCTACCGATACACGCGTGATAGATGTGCGGATATATCCGCACGTTTAGTGATTTTTTTCCAAATGCTAAAAGATTGGGAGGTGAGATCGGACCTCTTGGAGATGGGTTTTTCGTATTTTTACCAAAAAAAAAAACCCCTATATGGTATTATTCAGAACTCTTGGAGATTCCTCTAATAATAATGAATTGATTGAGTGCGAATCTTCTGTCGAGGCTAAAAACAGGAGGAAACTCTTGCCACAACTATCTTTTTCTAAAACACCACCATTTCTATTGATTGAGTTGGTCATACAAGATACTAACGTCCTCAGGCAGGTCAAAGAGCGAGACATGCCTGCATGTTACGAAAGATCATGCTCGTAGCTACATTATAAGCATCAATATTTAACTCCTACTCTCATTAGCAAAATGAAAATAAATAATATGAGCCCATACCATCTTTTTAATATCCTAATGACATTATCCATGTGTGAAAGTGAAACTAACAGGCGTTAATCCTTCCCTTGCCACAAACAGTGCAGTGGACTAAGGATGAAACAACGGCAGCAGGCCCACACTGCATAAACAGTGCCAGGGGGCAAGGGCCCATCTCTTTTACATGAAGCGCAATATATATATATAGCCGATCGACCACGATGCACGTGGTCGCGGCAACGGATCGGTGCCTGGATCGGGGACCATGTTAGCACGGCTCCCTTGGTGCCCTGCCCGGACCACGTCGCAACGTCGACAGCCTCACTGTCCTACTAGCTCAGACCACTGTACATCAGCAGACGACGACTGTCTCGTCCCGGTGATGGATCGGATCGGAGGAGGGTCGGTCGGGTGGCCTGGGTTTCCATGGCGTGGGCTAGATATATTAGATCCATCCAATCCAATCCAATCCGTTTCACGACCAATATCATGCATATCATCGCGAATTCGCGATCGTCCCCGTAGGTCGATCGATCGTATGCAGGAGCTAATGAGAGAGATGCATGGATCGAAAACGTCCGTCCGGTGCACAAGCCGGCGAACACAGCTAGCCCCGGCCGGCCGTCGTCGTTGGTTTACCTGGCCCCAACTGCGCAGGCGCAGCGCAGCGGTTGAACGAACGGTCCGGTACCGTCCATGACTGCCCGACGACGTACTAGTCACGTAGCTCGCGCAGCCCCCTCCCCCGGCCCATGTGATTCCGTTGCCACCGGTCGCTCTCCCGAAGTTAATAGCCCTCGCCCCGCGGCCTTTCCTTCCCACCCCACCAGCCGCGCGCGCCTAGCCTCCGGCTCCGTAGTCCTAGTCCACCGTCGCTGTCGCCGACCGGTGGTCGATGGAGACGCAACCCGCACAGCTCTCGTCGTCACCGGCCGGCCCGGCGCGGGGGACAGCTAGCACAAGAATAGCTAGGCCCAGGCGCGCATGCCCTGCCGACGCCGTCGTGGCGGTACGGCCGTTCGACGACGCAAGGTCTCGGGCGGCACCAGTACGTTGTACGTACGTACGTGCGCGTCAATGGCATGGACCACGGCCGGCGGTAGGAGCCAAGCCAGGACAGAATTGCCAACCGCGCGCCGTGACGGATCGCGGGGACACTGCCGCGCGTACTAGCTGCATGCTGCGGATGTATATGCATGGATCGGTGGAGATGGACCGAGACTGACTTTGTGCGCGTTGCTGGCCGCAGTGCCGCGTGGCGGGGGCAGCGTAGGCCGTATTTGGCGTCGCTACTACTGTATGTGCACGCGTACCACCGTACGTACGTACTTGGCCTCCGTGTTGGTTTGGGTTTTGGTTTGTTTGACGGATGCATGGGTCGTGCTGCATGGGCGCACTGTACCTGTACGTGCAGGCTGACGTAGTGGCATGTCCTGTCCTGCCTCTCCGTCCTCTCGCGTGAGGTCCAGCTGCATGCTCTTCGCATCGGTTGGTGCGCGCTCTGCTGGGTCCGGCCGCGCATTATTGACCGCCACCGCGCATGCATGATTGATCGATTCGATCGATCGAATTCGATCGAACCATGTCACGACGACCACGTACGTACGTGTGTTATCGATAGAAATATGAATGTCATCTTGCTTGACACGTACATGAGCGAGACTACGAACGGACACAATATATATGAACACATCAAGCCCACACATTTGATGATCTCAGCGCCCTCAGTGCAATGGTGCCCTAGCTAGCTTTTGTAGCTTGTTGCCAGCATCAGCTTGTGACAAATATGCTCTGGACCAGACGAAGCAAATATCGTCGAGTTGCGCTGGAGGGTTCAAGTACTGTTGGTATCGCACGTAATGCTGACGTCGTCGATCGCGCGCTCCATCGCTTTGCCCAGATCGGGCACACATGTGTAGGTGTGGCCGATCCAATGAGTGACACAGGCTGCTGGATTATAAAAGCGTTGCGTCCCGATGCGCAACCGTGTGGGGTGCAGTCATAGGCAACCATCACACCACATTGTTGGGCCGCTGCCACACCACACCCAACCCAGCGCCGGCCGCCCGGAATAGTCGTCGTGCGTGCCACCCAATCCATACGAGAACTAACTAACCTCGGCGATCCCGAGGAATAGTCGTCGTCGTCGTCGTCGTCTACTTCCCGAGTCCCCGTCCGTACCTCACGTGGTAACACCGCCACGTGACGAACGAACCTGGACCACACCACGACGGCCTCTTCTATAGCTAGGCTGCTATACGTACACTCGATCGACGTGCAGTGGCCGCCGAGTTCACGCGCCGGCGAGCGACGACAGCGCCCAGCGTGCACCATATGGTATACTACATAGCTGTGGGATGGTACTTGTTTCCCAGTTCCCTTCACACATCATGAGCAACGCCAAATCGCCAATCATGCACTGCAGCATATGCACACAGAGCTAGCGCTAGTAGTAGCTAAGCTTATACTGTATGCATCCGCTGAGATCCGCATACGATAACCATGGTAGAGAAGTACGTACTACTCCAGTATGTACGTATATATAAGAGCTACCTAGGTCGACGTGCAACAGTGTTTTGCTTCCTCCAAAGTCGCGATATATTAAACCCTAGCGATCGTGACCTGATGCCGATCTTATTTAGTCTTAGCGCTTCCTAATTAAAACTCCAGCTCAGGCTCTCTTTACTTTAACCTGAAAGTTTTCCTGCATTATCGCACTGTGCGTGCGTGCGTGCGTGCATGGCTGTTATCGTCATGGCGCCATTACGTACGCGATATCACCATCGCTGTAGGCTGTAGCAAGCATGCAGCTAAAAGCGACTGCACACAAACACTGGTTGTTGGGGCTGGTACCTTTTGATTTGCCAGTTTTCCATTTCACGACGTACACGCAGCCACGCATGTCACTCATGTCTGCAAACCACAGCTTGGACGCATCCGAGCGCCGTGGCGAACCGGCGATCAGCACACACAAAGATCTAGAAGATCGCACGTGTACAAAACGAATCTTAAAGCAGATTTGATCGGTACACATAGCGCACGTACCCGCATTGCATTATAGACGAAGCAGTAGGGAAAACTACTCTTCCTGCCTGTGTTGCCTGTTGGCCTCATCATATATATGTATATATAACGGCCCATCCACTCGATCTCCACTGAAAACAAATGATCGTCGAAGCTCTCCTAGCTCGTCGCACCTGCTTGAGAGCTCCAGGAAGATCCTCTCGCACCACCACCACCGACGACGGATGTTGTCCTCTCACTGCGAGAACCTGCTGCCCTACGCGCCGGCGGCGCCGCCGGGGCGGCGGGCGGCGGCGGCGGTGCTGCTCGACCACCGGCGGTATCGCCCGAACGTCGAGGTGGCGCCCAGCTGCCCGCGCTGCGACTCGCCCAACACCAAGTTCTGCTACTACAACAACTACAGCCTCAGCCAGCCCCGCTACTTCTGCAAGGGCTGCCGCCGCTACTGGACCAAGGGCGGCTCCCTCCGCAACGTGCCCGTCGGCGGCGGCTGCCGCAAGAACCGCCGCGGCAAGCCGGTGCGAGGCGCCGCCATGGCCGTCGTCGATGACGTGGCGGTGGCGGCCAGCGGTGCCGGCGCGGCAGCAGCGGCGGCGGCGTTCGAGCACCGGTCGTCGTCGTCGTCGTCGACCCCCGCCACCACGCTGCGGCCGGACTTGCTACTGGAAGCTGGCATGATCGGCGGCGGTCCAGTCGGCCTGTGCCAGCCGACGGACGACGCCGCCGCCGAACATCCGGCTGTGGCGCCCGAGGGATCCACGATCGACCTGGCGTTGCTCTACGCCAAGTTCTTGAACCATCAGCCTGCCGTCGCCGCCGCCTCCTCCGTCGTGCCGGAATCGCTCGACACCTTGAGTGGGTCGTCGAGTGACATGAGCCCCGTCGTCCCACCGCGGGATCAACATCAGCCGTTCGCGGCGCATGACGGCGGGTTTGGCGAGCTGTCGTCCGCGACGGCGAGCGCGGAGCCAAGCGCCGCCCCGCCGCCACAGTGCCCCGGCGACGCGTGTGCGGAGGCGCTTGCGGGGGCCTTCACCGTGGACCAGCGCTGCTACGACTCGCTGGGTTTGCCACCGGACGACGGGGATCTGGTCCTACCGACAACGTGGCATCTTGGGGCGAAGTACGAGCCGTTCGATCCGCTACCGGAGGATGCCGCCGTGAGCCTGCAGGACGGCTTCGCCGGCGACGACGACGTGTGGAGCAGTGCGTTGGCTTGTCAAGGGATGGAACTGGAAGCAGCTCTCTGCAGGCCGTGATTTTTAACTCCCCTGTTGATTTTCACCGTGCTTGTGACTGATTGTTTTATATGCATTTTTTTTTTTTTACTTTTCCTGGTTGTGATCATGTTCAGGAGTAATTTATATAGACCATATATACAGCATGTCCAGATCATGCTTTATGAAGGGATCAACGGGTATACATGTGAGATATAGAAAGAATATGTAATAAAAATTCGACATTTTGTTTGACACTTTCTCTGTTCACGTAGCGAAGCTAGAACAAATTAGAGAGGGCACAATTGTCTTGTGGGTGCATAGATGTCACAGTGGGTGCATATATGGCGAAAATCTAATAAACTCACTGTTTCACCATTTTTTGGGCGAGGAAGGGTGCATGGGCATCCCCTGTGCACACAAGGCCCCTGTTTGTTCGCTGATGTAAGATATTTTGGGGATGGACATGGTATCTAGTACACACATTTGATCTGAATACCTCTCTTTTGATGTAAAATTATAGCAAACAACATTACATTATTACTCGATTATGAAACTATTATTCATAATAAATTCAACGATGAAGTCCATGTGATCAATCTAGATAGATTTATGGAAACTATAGTAAAGGGAAAAATTGACAAATCTGCAAAATTTACACCTCTTATTACCACAAAATCTCCACTAGAAATTTGCAAAGATGCCTACAAACTTAATTCGGGCGGAACTCTTACAAAAAGGCAAACTGAAAACCAGTAGCAAATTTGCAAAGCAAGACAAAAATGGTTGACTACATGGGTTCTAGGACGTCGTACATTGAGATATAGAAGTAAGATCAATCACTATTTAACAAATGTTGCAGTACTAATATAAACAATTTCTAATATGCATGCAATTGTGATATATTTTAGTTACCAATGTAATAAAAATTTGGCATTTTGTTTGACACTTTCCATCTCAATCCATACTAGCTAGTCCACTTTGCTTCTCACATTCACATATACTAGCTCCCTCCGCGACGCTAAAAATGTCGTTTTTGACTTTGAGACATCATATTTGATCGTTTGTCTTATTCAAAAATTTTATGTAAATATTATCTATTTTATTATGACTTATTTTATTACTAGGAATACTTTAATATTTATTTATTTATTTTATAATTTATATAAAAAATTTAAATAAGACGAATGGTCAAACCAGATGTCTAAAGTAAAAAACAACACTTTGAATGGGACTGAGGAAATTTTGATATAGCTGAAACTATTCCATGTGTTTATATTTTAACACAATATTCATAAATAGTTTCTTTTCTTTATTCCGTTGTGATAGATTTTAGTTACAATTACTTGATTTACTTTACCATCCTCATATCTTTCCAGTTTGCGTCACACTAGAATATATGTGTTGATATTGTTTAATTGATACTTTCTCAGGTATGATACCATAATACACACCCATAAAAATATTTTCTTATATGCATTTGCTAAGGCTTTAGTTAATAATTACCTTATATACTTTTCCATTCCATTAATGTCTTTAATCTTCCCATCGCACCTCCCTTATGATTGAGTATAATAGTTGGAGTGCCTAGAAAATTATGTTGTTTTATAATGCTTGGTGTTGTGAAGCGCCAAATTTTCTAGTATATGTAACTATATACTGATTAATAAGGTGCCTTCTCTGTATTGTGTCCGTCAAATCGTAAAGAAAGCTCAAACTTGGCGTCATCGCCATCAAATGAATCTAGTATCCCAGTTTGGCTATCCGATAGACTGCCGCATTCGATGGAGCCATATGGAAGTTCGATGGAGCCATGGAGCGGTGCACATGGGCTTCCCAATGATCGAGGGGGCAAATTTGGCCCATGGTCTAAGAAACTCTAGTACTCTCTCCATTGGCGGTGTCCAACAAATGTTTACTGTGTTGGTCAGTGATTTGATTGATCAACCAACTCTTTTTTTAAATTAAAAAAAACAACAGGAGGAGCTCAAGGAGCTCCTATTGAAACTTTATTGAGGGCAAACAAGGAGGTTACAAAAGAGGTAAAAGGTCCAAACCAGCAGGAGGAAAAGGAGAAAACAAAAACAAAAATCAAGAAACAAAGAAAATGAGAGCTAAAATACAAGCTGCTCTAGCCATAATTCCATTGAATGGAAATATTTCTTCTTGGCCGTCCGTAGGAGCAAACCAAAAGTATGCCTGAAGATCTCCAAACATCTATGAGTAGAAACAGGGATATCTTTGAAAATAGCATCATTCCTAACTGACTAGATAATCAACTCATAATCATAATCTCCATGAAGAAACTAACATGAGGAAATTATTTCCTTAGCCTTGAAAAAAGATCGACTTAGTTTTTTGGCCCTATTTTCATCGAACACTGTTATTTAGACCTAAAACGAAATTCGCTTAGGTTCTTAGCCCTTTGGACAGACCAAAATATTTCGAAAAATTATAACTCTTCAATACGACAGCGGATGAAGATGATTTTTATATAAAAATTGTAGATCTCGACGAGATCTACAACTTTATAATTTTAAGTTTTTTATTTGAGGAAGTTCAGATGCTCAAAAAAATTAAAATAATATATTAATTTTTTTGAGCTATGTTTTGAGGTTCTCAAAAGTCTGCAAAGGACTGTACAAATATAAACGTTGACGCAGCTCTGTCAAAGGGGTCTGCAGTTGCAGTTGGCTTGGCCGCTACGGTGGCGAGGGAAGACGGCGGCACGTTCTTGGGAGCGTCTGCTCTGGTGATGATAGACATACAGACCCAGATCAACTGGAAGCCTTGGCATGCAAAGAAGACCTAGCGCTGGCCTTTGAAGTAACATGGCATCCCGCGCGCATCCAGAGTTTCAGGTTGGCAAGCGATTATGCTAATCTTGTCGAAAAAAATACGTGGTGCTGGGATGGGGCCTTATGGACAGGTGATTAGGGATATCAAGATGACTTTGGAGAATTTTGCACTCGACGGAGATTGTTCACGAGGGGCGCAGTTGCAATGGCGATGCTCACACGCTGGCGAGAAGTTGCGTTTACGAGTCCCTAGGTGGACATGTTTGGTTTTTAAGTCCACCTGTGGCTTATGTAGCTCTGTTTCCATGAACAACGAATAAATTTTTTAGATAAGGATGAACAACGAATAAATGGAGGAGTTTTTCAAAAGAAAAATGTTTTCTTAAGAACCAGCATCCCTATTTCTAAAAAAAACATCAAATACGTTACGTATGCGAGATGGGCTTCCAAGGTTCTCTCCTCTCGCTGCCTTGGACTTTTGTCCTTTTGCTCCTGTCCAACGAAGGCTTAGAAGCCATCTCGCAGCCCAGCGTGGAAGCACATCCATCTACCCAGTACATGACATTATCACACCTTGTGTTTTTCAATGCGTTGTGCTTTCAGTGGTAGACGATGTTTTTTCGATAGCGAGACGACTGTGGTGACTGTATAAATCTCGAGATCTGCTGACGTAGTTCTACGGAGATGATCATAGGGATAGGGTTTACATATGTGCGTTTATAGATGTGAGTGTGTACTGTGTAATTTGCAAAAAAGAAAAACTTATGTTTTTCAACTTTTGGCCGGGGGAAATCACAACCACAACGGATTGTGCGTCCACTCTTTATCTCTCACCGTTCATTTCATAATGAGATCCATGCTCCTAATGTTCCCAACTACGTCATACTGTCCCCATATGTTTTGTGATCATACTTCCCTCCCCGATATGATGCTGTAGTGTTCCTTCTCCGTAGGATAAGGGGTGTCCACCCTTCCATTGTGGAAAATGCAGCTTGTGTTTTTAGGAAGAAGACAATCTCAGAAATCTCTTTGCATTTTTTACGTGCCCACAAAGTTCCACGCCATTTCCCCGTTGGAGCCTTAGAGGGACACCGCGTGTAGGTGCAACCTGAATGGAATGGAGCTGATGCTGATGGCTTTCCATTCCTACGCAATTTCGCTGCTGTTTGCATGGTCTTGTATTTGGGGCTCGATTGTGAAGTCCTCGGATTGTTTTCTGGTGCAGGGTAGAGTGGTTGGCAATCTTTTGTCTCATCTATGATATTCCACATGTGCACTATGTGCAGGTGCAGTGCATCTCGTCATGTACCATCAGCGCCGGAGAAATAATGATCGAAAGGATGATGAATCATGAAAGGCAATGCAGTACCTGTGCCATCGTCAATTCAATGTTCAACGTTACTAACAATGAAGGTGAGGAAGGAATGATAGCACTTGAACATCCCTTTCGCTTTTCTAGTCGAAATTGACAGTCGCAGTAGTTTTTTTGAGAAAAGACAGTCGTAGTAGTCATGCTAAGATACTCGTTAAGCGTAGGTGCCTTTCCAATCATTTTCATTATTAGCTCAGCAATTTGACCTGGACCAATGAACTAGCAGATTGGTGTAAAAAAAAATAGTTGTGCTCTGATGGCCTGTCCCTGTCCTTCGTATGCACTTGACACGCACTGATAACGCGTATTCGATTTGCGTTAGACAGGATTATGATAGATATCTAATCCCATCTTGAATGTAATCTAACTAGTTGGGCTAAAAGCTAGCTCAAATTAGCTAACTAGCTGGCTAACAACTTGTTGAAGACTTGTCTAAAAAATTAGCCAGCGAGCCCTCCTGTTTTAGACGTACTAGAGTTAATTTGAGCTAATTTTTAGCTAGTTAGTGATTAGTCCTTGCAAGCCTAATAATAGTTTTTCACCTCCATAGTCTCATGACCACCTGAAGGGTACTTGGAGAGCTGAACGAAAGCCGCGATGTAGCATATGCTGCGTAACTCAATTTTCATGTGATTTCAGGAGTCTTTTCTATACATGCGTAGCATTCATACCCATATCAGGAAATCCTCCCGTTTCCAGCGATCTGAGCTTTTGATTGTCATCTTGTGCAAAATTAATCGCTTCAGTTATAATATGCATGCTCTGCCAAAATTTCGATGTTGATTGATGACCCCAACGCGGTTGTGTGTTTGACTGTTCTTTCTAATCTATCTAATGTGGTAAATTACCATGCAAATACCGACATTTACGTGTGTATTTATGCAGGACGGGCAAGCCCAAAGCGCCTACTTTAGTGTCTGAAATCACTGTGTACGAGCACAGCACTCGAGCTAATGCCGTGCTCAAACCACACCATGGTCATGTCTCATTCAGCAGGTGTGCCACCGCGGCACACCCCACACACCATGAACCACGAGCTGCTCAGAGCTTCTGCCACCGGCGACAAGGCGCTCCTAGAACAGGTCCTCGGCTCGAGAAGCGCCGACGGCAGCCGGAGCAGCTGCCTGAAAGGCGTCACGTCGGAGGGGAACACGGCGCTCCACATCGCCGCCGGCCGTGGCTACCTGGAGCACGTGCGCATAATGTGCGGCCTGGACGCGTCGCTCGTCAGGGCCAGGAACAACCTGCGCAACACGCCTCTGATCTGCGCCGCGAGGGCCGGGCACGTCGACGTGGTGTGCTACCTCATCGAGCATGCCGCTCTTGCCCCCGCGGCGGCGCCGGCTCCGGCGTGGGATGCCGGCGCGTCTAGCGACGAGGACTCCGTGCTACGGGCGAGGAACTCGGAAGGCGCGACGGCGATGCACGAGGCCATCAGGAACGGGCATGAGGCCGTCCTGGCGAAGCTCATGGCCGCCGACGGTGGGCTGGCCGCCGTGGTCGACGGGAAGGGCTTCTCCCCGCTGTACCTGGCGGCCGCGCTAGGCCGCGCCGACATGGTCGACGTCCTGATCGCAGGCTCTCCGCCGGACGGGGTGAAATCTCCGGCGTACTACGTCGGACCCGACGGACAGACCGCCCTGCACGCCGCGGTCCTCGCCAGCTGAAGAAATGAGCAAGTCGCTGTGGTGCCTGGGAGCCGACGCTGGCGAAGAAGGTGGACAACTCCGGCAACACGGCGCTCCACCATGCGGCGTCGGCCGGGAAGATCGGAGCGGTGAAGCTCCTCCTGCTGCAGGACTCCTCGCTGGCGTACATCCCGGACGCGGACGGGCTCTTCCCCGTGCACACGGCGGCGAAGATGGGCAAGATCGACATCATCGAGCAGCTGATGGAGACGTGCCCCAACAGCGACGAGCTGCTGGACAACCGGGGCAGGAACGTACTGCACTGCGCCATCGAGCACAGGAAGGAGAAGGTGGTGCAGCACGTGTGCAGGCACCCGCGGTTCGGGCGGCGGATGGTGAACGCGCGCGACGGCGGCGGGAACACGCCGCTGCACCTGGCGGTGAAGCACGGCCTCGACAGGATCGCCATGCTGCTGGTGCGCGACGCCAAGGTGAGCCTGAGCACCATGAACAACGACGGCGCCACGCCGCTGGACGTGGCCATCAGCGAGCTCGACCACGGGTACACGTACACCATGAACCCGGAGGTGCTCATCGTGCAGTGCCTGGTGTGGTGCGGCGCGCACCGCAGCCCGCGGCGGCGGGACGAGTGCCTGGACAGGCGCGCCGCCGGCGCCGGGTGCTCGGAGAAGGAGCTCAGCAAGTACACCAACCTGACGCAGAACCGCGCCATCGGGTCGGTGCTCATCGCGACGCTGACGTTCGCCGCGCCCTTCACCATGCCCGGCGCCGCGGAGAGGCCGGCGCTCTGGGCGTTCGTGCTGTCCAACGCGCTGGCGTTCCTGTGCTCCACGGTGGCCACGTGCCTGCTCATGTACGCGGGGCTCACCACCGTGCACCCCAGGCACCGCAGCCGCTACCACGTCTGGTCCTCTAACCTGCTCCACGTCGGCGTCCTGCTCGTCATCGCCACCTTCACCTTTGGCGTGCACCTGGCGCTCAGCCCGCCGGGGACCGGGATCCCCGCCGGGAACCTCAACGCCGCCGTGTGCGCCATGGCGTGCGTCGCCGTTGTCTTCGTGCACCCGGGCACCTGGTGGCCCATGGTGCTCACCAGGCCCATCTGGACGCGCCTCGGGCTCAAGGGCCTCCTCGCCGTGCTGCTGGGCCCGCGCCCGATCCCCTGCCAGAAGCATCTGCTCTCGCGCGCGCCACGGCTCAGCCTCTTCAAGATGCTGGCCACGCTGCTCATCCTCGCATTGATCCTCGTCACGTTTCTCATGGACATGTCCTACCTGCGGACACCTGCTGCTCACCACCGCTTCTCTTCAGATAATCTTCTCGTGCAATCTCAGCGCCAGTTCTGCTCGTACCCTACATGACCTCTGACAGTGCTAGAAGACGACCACGGTGAACATAGTATGGCTCCGGCCAACTCGTGCTTCAGAATTCAGTCTATTTGATTGATGAAGCTATAGCCAAGCCATCAAAACATAGAGGTGGCGCGAGCTGGGTACTATGTACAGGCGTTTGTGATTAATAGGATAGTTACATTAATAATTAAGCAGGAGGAGCAGTGAAGCAGCTTCTCACCTTTAAAAAACACTACTGCACATATCCCTTTTATAATTAACACAGATTTGTTACCCAACTTAGAGGTAAGATTATGCCATCTGAATGTCTTTTCAAAGGTCTACTCGTATATTTCTTTTGCTTATTAATAATTTGGCCGTTTTTTTACCCAACTTACTTGCATGGAAAGACTTAGTCTCTTTCTTAAACTGGCCCAAATCACCAATTCTTATGAGTCACCCAATTCAAGCTGATATACACATTAACACATACACCTCTTCTTGAGGATGATTCGCACCAGCGGAGGATCTACATCTAAGATCAAGTGGCGTTGAGCCCCACACCTATATTCCCTCGAGCCAAGTGGAGTATGCATAAAAGAGTCAGGTGCTTCTTCTATTTTTTTCCCTAACGCAGCTGGACCATCCTGGACATACTCTAACCAATTAAGTAGGCCATTTGTCACCACAAAAGAAGCCCCATTACTTCAATTGATTATAGATTGAATCCTTTTTATAAGCAATACCGCTCTGTTATTGGTATGTTTATGTTATGTTATTGGTGTGTTTATGTTATATAGTAAATGGATCAAAGGGATATCCTCCGGCGCTAGAGAATATTCATCTTGACAAGAAATTATCTATATATTAAGATATCTCTAATAAGGGCTATAGCTCAGTTCGGTAGAGCAACTCGTTTATACGTGTACCAATGCTTTTCAAGGGAACTCGTGGGTCCATGTATTTGTGTGAGAGGGACGAGCTTACTAAGTTTGGAATCACACTTTTTTTTTAATGGACGGAAGTGCTAGCCATATGACAGAGATACGTTGGTTTGGTACCTCATATCCACCATATAAAAAGGGACACTTCCTAGTTAACGCAAGTAGAAGTACAAAACAGACACAACTTTGGATGAGAGCTGTCAACTGATCTAACAGTACACTAGATGAACATGTGATACTAAAATATACATATCTCAATAAAGTCATACTAAGTTTCTACGTAACAATAATGAACTCGTATCAACAGTAGTACATTTTCTCATGAAGTACAAAGATTTAGTATTGCTAAGGCAATCCAAGAAGATCCTTACGATACAAATCTAAATCTCTGATGGCTGCGGAGGACCTTTCTGAAGCTATCATATACTGTAAACACAAATTTTCTTTAGAAGTTCTATAGTGTACCAACAATACGCACAACAGTTATCTTTGAAACACAACAATTACAAGACATACACGATCGAGATTCGTACAGACATTGCCGAATGGAAAGCTCACTTCAACAGAATTTTGCACGGATTCTGAACATGATGAACCAAAGCAATAGTAAACATCTTGACTGACGCACATCCCTCGAGATGTCACAACAACAATGCTACATCAAGCAGCCAGCGTGGCCGTGGCCGGGCTTTCTGCCGCCGGAGCCACCAGCTGGGCGATGTTCTCCACAGCACGTATCCTGCCGCTGGCCAGTCCGGCCGTCAAGTCCTCGACTTCCACTTTCACCACATCATGGCGGTTGCCAATATCAGCTGCATACCTGCTTGCACAGTATACCCCGACGGCCATCACTGCCATTCCATAGATATTTGTGGTAACTAAGCGGAACGGGGTTGAGACCACTGCAGCGAGAGGTCCACCGATGATGGAGATAGCCTGCCCGCTCTGCCCAACAACGCCCCGCTCAGCTACAAGAAGGCCAGTCTTGCAGTATATCGCAAAGTCCTCGCAATTGCTCTTGAACAGATTGTAGCACCTGAAACCATTGTTCAGCAAGTACTTCGCACGGCGAACCACCGTATCATCAGGATCAGAGGGAGCGAGCGTGCACGTTCCTCCTCGCGCTTTGGCAAGGAAGAGCGCTGGGTTGACTGCATACTCGAAACGGTAAAGAGCACCTCCAGCTAGGAAGCAGCTGAGGCAAGAGGATACCACGCCGTTTGTCTCTGTGCTGGTGTCACTGGTTTCGTTGGTGCATACAGTACAAGGCGTGTTGCTTTGTTTTGGGGCAGAACTCAAAAGAATAATATCAACGACAGTTCCTGTTCCAACCTCCTGGCCCCTTCCTCTTGTAAAATGGATCACTTTATCATCGCCCGCATATATTCCTGTGAGAAATGTATGGTTACCTCTTTAACAAACTTACTGTGAATGGCACCTCTAATTGCATAGGATTGTGTGCATTGAAAATTCGAAAAATTCCTCAATGCATCACAATGGGTTCAATGTTTGGATCACTGTGTCAGTGACACAATGAGTGGGAGTGCTGTGGCATATAACAGGTAAAGGGAACATTCATGGTACATAAGCAAATTTCCCCAAGATACCTACAACTTTTCCTACAAGGTCACCCAAAGATAAACAATATGTAATAACAATTTCATCTTTTTTCAAGTAGCGCCTATCAAAAGTTGATCGATTAAACCCAAAAACATTGATGCATACAACAAAGCACTAAACGTGATTTGATTCCTCTCAAGTGGTTGGTGTTCCTTCAGTTGGTGTAGTGTGGTCTTTTCTATTTGGCTAGAGACTGTGTGGTCCTTGTTTTTTCCACTCAAATGTAATATGATCATCTATTCCTTCTCAACATAATCATCTCTCCTGCTAATTCACGGGAAAAAAAAAAGTAATTTGATTTCCTACACACTATTCATATATGTATCACATATGGTGCAGTTTGTAGGAAGGACTTAACTTAAATGGTCTCATCTTCATACTAATCAAAGTGCCCCATGAGCCATTATAACCATTTATTACCAAGCCAATCTGAGATGTCCAGTTCCAATGCACACATGCACTGTTTCTTGTACATATTCACAAACTTTTATTTCTAAGAATTACATAAAAAAGTTGTGAATATCTTCTTTTACAGTGCACTTTGGAAGGTACTCTACTCACCTAAAATTTAAATTTAATTTAAGTTCACTCAGCTGTTAGAGCTTGAGAGTAACAATAAAGAGATTTTTTGGGGAAATGATAAATAAAAAGACAAGGAAAAGAGACAACGTAGAGAGAGTAGGGCCCCCTTTGAAGGCAAGAATTTCACAGGTTCAATTCAATTTCCACAGGATTAGGGAGATCTATCTAGTTCCAATTTGTCTGCCCTGTTTCGTGATACCAGGAAGAGTTTTAGCTTGGTGGTGCTTTAGGACTCTCTGGTCCTGTCGTGTTAGTTTCTAGTTTTCGAAGTTTTTGCGGTTGGCTGCGGTTTCAGGCTCCTTCGTGGTCTCGCTCTTTAGCTGCCTGTTGGGTAGTTTTTCATAGGTTTTCGGTGGTTGCTAAATCTTGAACTCTGTAATTTCGTTGCTTTCATAATGAAATTCGGCTCTGGCCCTCTTGGAAAAAAATTGGACTTGTCTGTTTTATTTGGTCTGACATAAAACTCCTATTGGGTTTAGACTTCAATCTATGAAAGAACGGTACAACAGACCATGGACAGCATCTAGAAATTCAACCATGCTGATTTGATGCACAAACAAAGGGTCCATGGATATGCTCACTAAAGGGTGCTGGCGTTGAAGATATCTACGGAATCAATCAATCCAAACCCCAAGCAGCTAACGAGATCTCTACCCTAAAAGCAGGTTCAGGGCCAATCATCTCAATGAAATCCCCCTGCTAACCCAAAACACCCGACATGCGTGATGAGGTCTACGCACATGAAGTCGATCAGACATTAGTAACAAACAGCATGAGAGTGGTGCGTAACATTCCAAGTCAAGTTCCCATCTCGCACATTCAGAGTCCAAAACCTTGGCAAATTAAAATGTGATCCAACCATCCAATCCAAGTTTAAACACACCGAAGTAAGCAATACAAAACAATACGAACCACCTCACCGTGATGCGCGTAGACCCACGCGGCCCTCCAGGAGTAGATGTGATCCCCCGCCTTGAGGCTCTCCTTCCCAATCCTATCCCAATTACACAAGGAAAAGTTCTCACAAAAGAAATGGGGAAAAAAATAACCGCGCACCGCTGCAGAGATCAGACTGGGCAACACGGACGAGTCTAGGAACAAATACCAGAGAAGGAATGGATCACCTGTTTGAGAGGAGACCCATGGAGACGCGAGCCTGGCGGCGGGCGCGTTCGACGAGTCGATTTGGGCCGGCGAAGGCAAACGAACAGAAGCAGCGTTGAGGGAGAGAGAGGAGAGGAGACGGAAGCGAAGAGGGGAGGTGGCTTGCGTGAGCGTTTGAGTAAAAGGAAAGGACAAAATAGGGGAAAGCCGGTGGCCGTACGATGCACGAGACGCTCATCTCACGCGGGCGTGTAACCGTCGCTGTCAAAGTTTGCATGAGAACTGACAGTGCACAAAAACTTGTTGAAATATGGGACACTTGCAAAATTGACTCTGCTTTTGATGAGTTTATTATAAAAATTGCTGCTAGAAATTTGCAAAAATACTATTGGTACTCTCGTTTCAGTAGCATTCTCTCCGAAAACAAAATGACAATTTTGCAATAAAAAAAAAACTCGGTGACTAACGCTCGCGTATCTTGCTCATTGAATACGGAACATGCTGAAGACGTTTCTTTTTGGAACTCAACATGCCGAAGACTTAAGGATGAAGGGTTCTGCCTTGCCGCCTTGCCGGAGTGGAGAGCCCCTCGGCAGTCGGCAGCGCAAGCGTTGTCGGCAGGCACGATCCGCGGCAAAAACGCGTCTGAGGGTATTCAAGCTTATGGCGAGTAGTAAAATAATTCCTCCGTTTACTAGGAGGATCTGCACCGAATGTGCGTCACAAGCAGCCATTTAATAAATAATGTCAGCGAAAGAGATTGCGCTGCAATCTTGTAACAACAACAAAAATAGGTCGTGTGCACATCCAATCCAAAAGAACAGCAGCTATACTCACGCGGTCAATCCCAACAATAGGTTCACATACATGACATACCAGACGAATTGACTCCGGCATATGATCGCTGAAGAACCAAGTGACGTAGAAAAGTGCAGCAAGTATATGCAAGAATCTGATGCAATACGGCGAGGAAGACGTTGGCCACCAGCCAAACAAGGAGGTCCGTTCCTTCCTCCAGGTCATTTCCGGGAAGGACTTTGGCATCAACGTTGAGCTTTTCCTTCCAGCGGATATATGCTTCATGCACTCGAATTGACTGGCCCGGCATGCTGCAATTTGGACCTTCAGATGAGCCGGATGGAAAAGCACATTCCAGTTCTGGTACTGGTAGCGAGCATCATCCTTTTTGCTTGGATTAGCCAATCAAGATTTGTCCACTAGTGAGCTCTCTGTCATTCTCAAGCACCGCCTTCCTTCTACTGCCGCCAAGAGCACCTCAGGGGAACGATCGCTGCCGAGATCCTGATGTTCAGAAATCAGAAACAGCAGCAGCAAACAATGTTCGTAACCCATCCTGTGCAAAATTGTTTGTGAATCAGGTTTTCTCAAGAAATATAGACGTGTGATGTTCTTCCTAATTCAATCAGGGCGTCTAAAACATGATTTCCTCTAAATTTCCTTCAGGAAAGGAACCGATTCCTTCCAGCAACTCCTTATCATGTCAACAACTTTCATAGTGTATTCCTCATCCTCGGGATAGTAAGCGATTGGGTCATCAAGGAGCGGGGCTTCCAGATCCAGAACTCCTTCCAGTGTAGCATGCAGACAGTATGCTGAATAAGTGATGTGGTAACCCCCTTCCTGGACAGCCAATATCTGCCCATTGCTATGTCGATTAGCCAGGCTCCTCATTATTTGTCCAATTTTCCTGTAGCCTTCCATGGTCAAGCACTGTCTTCCATTGGGATCAAACTGCATAAGTCAAAACATAATGTAATTATTGCTGGTCTAACAGGTGTCATAGAGTCTTTTAGAAAATTTCTCTCTTTCTAAAACAGTTTGCGATTATCACCACCAACCAACAGGATTTTGATGGACAGTAAACAAAGATGAGGAAAATGTGATATTAGGTGTCCTCAAGCAGAGCATCACATGACCAAAGAAATTCATTGTCATAACTACTAAAATCTAAAGATAATGTTTGGATTCACTAGGATACATATCGAAACTAAAATGTGGGTTATTATGTAGAAATGTTCAACATGGATTCACTTGGGTCATTTCAATAATCACATAAAGACTCAAACAGAGAATCTTACTAACTTTTTTATCAGAGTTAACAACCCTAAAATAATCTTTTATATAGTAACTCAGGCTGGCAGCCTGTTCAGCTCTCTCCTTGTGATCAAACATTTGTGCACTCAGTAGTGGTATCAGTAATGCATGGAAGCATGATTTCCCAAAGTTAATGATGACGATGCATACAGGTTGCTCCCACTCCCAGACATTGACTCAAGAAATATACTTCACAAAACATGGATCTGCCAATCCAGGCGGTGGTCTCGGCTGAGTGAACCAAGCTTGCACTAATTTCGTTTCTTTCATAGTTGGTCTCAGGGAAAGGAAGAACAGAGAATAAGGACATTCTGAACAAATTCAACAAAATTTGCCATAATGAACGAAGCAGCAATGTTCTCTATCATGTAAACAGAACCTAGCCAAATTTGAGCCTATGAAATCGAAACTGCAGCAGTTTATGGCTGGTAGACTGCAGTTTGGGGCCCTATGAGCAGCGGCGATCTCCTGCTACTTGGGCGCCAGTTGCAGTGTGCTCTGCAGTTGGCACAGCAGCACCATATCTCCAAAGATAACACTTGCACTACCTTGGCATAGAGGCAGTGAATAATTTTCTGGGACATGCACAAGTGTGCTTTGCCTCTATCCTGCTTCACTATGTACTATGTAAGTGTGTTGCACTCACCTACCTGTTGTTATATGTGCAATATCTTATGCTAGTTTCCTGTTTAGCACTTTTTTTTCCTCAAACAAGTACTTATTATTGGTTAAAGGCTGAACTGCAACTGCCGGTTTGAATGTGATTCTCGATGATGAATGGGTCCAGTGACATTCATGTATGGTAGCATAGAATTATTTTTAAGAATCTAATAGAAGCTGGTTTACTCATGAATAAATTTGTGCATTGATCGTTATGTTGTCACATTATCTCTGTTGAGCACTTTCTCATTGCACAGTGATCTGTATACTTCATGATGTGTGTAACTGATCAGCTGAACTAGTTGAGCTAAATTCTAGAATAAAATGGATGCTACCATACTTAGTCAAGGATTGTAAAAGCCTTTAAGCCTTGGATGGCCATTGATTTGGTAACCCGTACTGAGAGAATCATTAGAGGACATTTTTTTCTAGTTATATTCACCTGTATTGTGTCAATTACCATGATGCTTGCTTATGACTTTGTGAGTAGCATAAACCTATCCTAATGCACTGATTAAGTGTTCATCTTGTTTACTGCAATCTTATCGTGGTTCTTGGTATGCCTTTTACTTGTTAAATCAGGGAATCAATTTTAGTTGCTAAAATGTGGCTTATCCTACAACAGGTTGCACTTCACAGATCAAAATCAACAAAAGTACATCTGGGAGCAAGGTAACACCCAGAAATATGACCTGTCGCCTACTTGGCCCACGGATTTTAAGCATCACAATGGAGTCAACTGTTCTTCTTATAATATACTACCTTCCTCCCATTATTTTTCAACTGCAAACATATCCACTAGCTACTAATAAAATCTTTACTTAGCAAAATTGGCTACAGTATTAGAGTAATGAATTGGCCGCAAAAATACAAGGAATTATAACTAGATTAATGGACACAAAATGTAATGTAGCAAGGAAAACAAGTGTGAACTAAACTCACCGCACTAGAATCTTGACCAATCACAAGAAGCAAAAGCTGAGGCTGAAACTTGTCAATCGCTGGAACAACCAACTCGTTCATCGCATATTCATACCCAGCATCTCCACTTCCATTAGGCAAAGGTATATTCAGATTGTACCCAAGCCCCTTGCCTTCACCAATCTCATCGACAGAGCCACTCTGCGGATGCGATGGTCCCCAAGAACCATGCCTCATGTGAAGAGACATTGTTAACACGTTGTCTGTGCGATAGAAGCCCTCCGCAGTACCATTCCCGTAGTGTACATCAATATCCACGACGGCAACCTTAGCGCGCCCAGAATCCAAAGCCAGCTGCACAGCAAGTCCGGCATTGTTCAGAAAGCAGTAGCCATCTGCATTGCCGGGCTGCGCGTGGTGGCCAGGGGGGCGAACCAACGCGTAGGCCAGGTTCCCGTGCCCGTCTAGTATGTGCTTCACGGCGGATAGCGTGGTCCCGGCCGCTAGAAGCGCCGCGCCCCAGGAACCCGGGTTTAAGAACGTGCCCTCACAGAGCTTCTTGGCTCCGGTGGCGTTCGCCTGCACGAGCTCATCTATGTATTCTGCAAACCACAAGAAGGTTTCGCTCAGCGTCCGTTTACAAATAGACAATCTGGTCAATCAAGATTCCGGGGGCAGGTAGTACGAGCTACTACAAGGCAAGAAAGTCAGTGAGGGGATTTCGGCTTTGGGGGTGACCTGAAGAGTGGAAAGAGAGGAGCTCGGAGGCGTGGGCGGGGCGGCCCGAGTGCCAGGAGAGGAAGCGCGAGATGGGCCCGCGGCGGAGGATGGAGACCATGTTGCGGACGCGATCGGCGTTCTCCGGGTGCTGGTCGAGCACATCCAGGAATCCCGGGTCGCGGCCCGAGTCGAACACGCCGCGGCCGGCGTCGTGGGCCAGCATGCCCTCGTGCCAGAACACCGCCAGCTTTTCTACTGGAACCGACGGTGGCGCCTCCGCCGGCGGCGGGGAGGATTCGGACGCCATCGGCAGCTCGGCACGGGGCAAGGTTAGCTGGCGGCGGTGACGGCGCCCGCTGTTGAACCTTCAACGCCTCAGTCTGACTCAGCGTCAGCGTCCCAGCAAATTGGCAACTGAATCCCTTTTGAGCCTTTTACATGAGAGCCATTATAAAAGTTTGGAATTCTACAGGAGCCATTACAAAAGTTGATCGCTCACAAGTACCACTGCTCCAAACTTTTTTTTGCCTGAGAAACCATTCCGTCGGGGTTCCGTCTGTTTGGAGCCGTTTGCCAACACTTACAGGTGGGCCTGGCCACGGAAAATGCCCCTGCTGCCCCTGGCGTTCACAGAAGAGGGGGAGAAGCTGTCAGTGGGTTTTGGCGCCAAAACTGGGCCTGGCTGCCTGCTATAAAGTTGACGCCTGCCCTCTGTCCATTTAGTTCTCTCCCCCAGTCAGCTCTTTCTCTTCTCTCCTTCAAGGTCCCTGCTGCGGTGCTGCCATGTCTCAAGCTTCAAGTGCATTTGCGAATAGGGGTGTGGTTAGGCGAGTCCATTGCCCCAACTACGGTGTGCTTGTGAACCGGTTCACACCCATGACCAAAGGCAACATGCGCCGTGTGTTCCACAAATGTCCATTCTTTTCAGTTTGTGTTGCTAACTTGCTCCTTTTCATTTGGATCTAGAACATTGATTTGCACTGTTTAGTTCATAATTGTTTTGCTGATTTTGTTTTTAGGCCGGTGGTTGTCAGTACTATCAGTGGGAGGATGAAATGGGGGAGAGTAGTGCACAGGCAGTGGCTCATATAGCAGCATTGGCTCCTGTTCCTCTTCAAGAAGTGGCAGCATCAGCAGCTATCCCTACCCCAACTCCTATGGCTGTCATCCAGGAAGGTGGCTAGGCTAATGGGGAAGTGCAAGACAGGATAATGCAGCAGCTCAGATGGATTGAGAAGCTGGTTTTTGTTGCTATCTTCCTTGCCTTGTATGCCATCATGAAGAAGTAGGGTATATGGGTGTGTAACTGTGTCATGTATGGTTAGCTAGAATGAATGAATGAACTTTTTATGGTTTTGGATGAATCCATGAATCAAACGCAAGTTATCAAACTGGATCACACAGTACATTACAAACCCAAGTGTTCACCAACATGCAAATATAAGTACATGTCCACAAAATAATGCCACAAAACACCACTGCTCAGACTTCATCATTCCAGGTGAAGTTGCTTCCTGCTCCTGGTATTTGCAGCTGGGCTGGAAGGGTCAGCTGGTGGCTTGCTGGCTTGAGTGGCAGACACATCCCTCCTGGGTGTCAACTTCTTCTTCACTCCCACCTTCCTCCTTGGAGTATGAACTGTAGCAGCTGAAGCTTCTTGTGGTTCATCATGCTACTTTGGACTGAATGGTGCAAGGTGTACTACTTGTATAGGAACTGGTTCACTGGACCCAGTTCCTGATTTGCTGCCACTTGAGAATGAGCAAGAGTTAGTAGAGAAGACATGTTTGTGCACAAATTGAGTAGAGGCTTAGTGGCTAACCTGGTGGAGAAAGGTGTACTGCTAGATAGAGAAGTACAAGTTGCTGGCCCTTTTTTTTGGGACAAATGAAGAAGAAGAGGACTTTCTCTTCTTTTTCTTATGTACAGCCTTCTCCGCTGCTTCATTAGGAGGGAACATCATTTCTGTGGCCACCACAATGCTAGTTTCTGTGATGGCTGTACTTGCCTTCTTCTGTCTTTTCTTTGGCAGGCCCCTGCAAGTGAAAGGTTAGTCAAGTGAGAGGTTGGTCATTTGAAAGGTTAGTCAAGTGAGAGGTTGGTCATGTAAAAGGTTAGCATGTATGATACAAGTGGTTGAGACAAGGTCACCTATTTGTCTCTATTGCAGCTATGTCAGCTGGATTTCCATTCTTGCAGGTGTACCAGTGGTGGCCTAACTGATGGCATACTCTACACTCATGCCTCTTTGACTTCCTCTTGGTACCCCCTTCCACTGCCCCCTTGAACCTGTTCTTCCTTCTACCAGCAGTGGACTTAAACAAGGGAAGATGCATGAAGAAACCATGCTTGCCATCAGGCCACATTTGACTTGTCAAGAATGGATGGGATGGCTCCTTCATATGCAGCTTTGAATTTGGCCACAGAATAGCATTCAACCACATGGTCTTCTAGTTTTTCCCCTGGTATTGATGTTATGTAAGCAATAGGATGCTTACAAGGAATCCCTGACCCCTGCCAGACCCTAGATGAACATGACCTAGTCCTCAAGTCCACAACAAACCTAAATCCAGTGCCACCCTTTGCACAAACTTCAGCCACTCCATCATGTCTTGTGATGACCTCAATGTCTAGGTTGAAGCTACTTTCCCTCAGTTGCTGCATGACATGAGGTAGAATCTTCCCAGTAAGTGTCTTGGCCACCTTTTTCCTGTTGTTCCACTTGATTAACAATTTCTGCCTAATTGTATCCATCAAGTCATCAATGTGCTTGCCCTTTTTTGCCTTTATCCAGTTGTTGAAGGACTCAGCCAAATTGTTTGTGACATAGTCCACTTTGGATTGTGTGGCAAACTGACTTCTTGTCCACAACTTCTTGTGATTCTCTTGCAGGTACTTCATGGCCTCGGGTTTGGCTGCAGCCATGGCCTGATAATGTTTTTCAAACATGTACTTGCTCCAAGAATATGAAGATGCCCACAAATGGTCATAAAAAATCTTACCACTGTACCTTTTCTTAAAATTCTGTACTAAATGCCACATGCACTCTCTATGTTCAGCATATGGGAAAACCTCACCCACTCCATGCATTACTGCCTAACCACAGTCTGTGCAGAAGGTCAGTCCTGGTGGTGTGCCTATTGCTTCCTTTAGCCTCTCCATAAACCAAACCCAGTTCTCATTGGTTTTAGAATCAATAACACCTATTGCTACAGGGTACATCCAGTTGTGAGCATCCACTGCACAGGCTATGCACAACTGGCCTCTGAATTTTTCACACAAAAAAGTGCTATCTACTGCCAAATATGGCCTACAACCATTAAGGAACCCATCAATACATGGTCTGAAGGCTAAAAAGAACCTATTGAACCTAATCTTGTTGTTGATGGTGTGGTGATCAATCACAACAAATGAATCAGGAGATGTTTCCTCAATCTGGGCCTTGAATCTATACAGATTATCAAAGCTTTGATTCCAAGGCCCATAAAGTTTATCTAGTGCAATATTCTTACCATGCCAGACCCTCCTGTAGGGAACCAAGATTTTGAACTAATCCTTGAGCCTCCTCTGAAGTTCTGTAGCACCAACAGTTGCATCTTCTTTTAACCAATCTATAATCTTTTCACAGACCCAATACTGTGTCACCCCTTTACATATACCAGCCCTCCTCTTGCTTTCACAGTTATGGGGAAATGGGTTCCTCTTCACCTGAAAGTGACATAACAGTACTATGCTTATGTCTGCAAACAAATGACTGACAAAAAAAAAGATAATAAAGAACAAACTAACAGATTACCTTAACTGAGTTATCACCCTTCATGGTTGAGGCATGAATTCTCCACTTGCAGCCCTCAGGACGCCAAGCGCAGTACACTCTGTACCTTCCTGTGTCACTCTTTTCAATGTCATAATGAATCTCAAGTTTGACAGCATATGAAGCTAAAGCCAGCTTAAATGCATGCGTATCTCTATACACACTGCCTACTGTCATAGGAGGATCATTCTTGTCATACTCAGTATAAGGCACATTGTCAGGCTCACTATCTTTGATAATTTCGTCTACATCCTCCATTTCATAATCACCATCATCATCAGAATCAGATCCTTCGTCACTAGTTGTTTTCCACAATGTATCTGCATCTGATCCTTGACCATCCATTTGTTTGCTGCTACCATGGCTTTGTGGTTGTGAAGGTGGTGGATGCTGAAGACCAATGTCTAGATACAGCCCTTCCTCATCAATACCCACATGCTCAAAGGATGGATTTGGGTTAGCAAGATAGTCATCATCTGCAGCTTGGCTCTGGGTTTGGCTTGGTTCGGCAAGGCTAGGGCAAGGCATTGGAGGGGTCAAGGGGTTTTCAACAGACTGCCAAGATTGCCCAAAATCCCAAGGAGAAATTTCAGGAGGATCAGTATTGGGGCTGTGGTAAGCAAAGGTCAGGTAGCAGCACTTGCAGTCCTTATGCTTGGCAAACATGTCAAGCAAATCTTGGTCAGAACAGAGTTGGATGTTTATCTGCCTCTCAACGCAGAAGTAAAACACTCTCACAACATCCCCATAATCAGAAGGATACTTATTCTCCACATCAGCAACCAGGTCTACAAAGTTGGTAAGATCAGCATCGACGACTTTGTTCAGACTAAACCACCGAGCACGAGTATGCCGAGCAATTATCCTTATTTCTAGGTTGTACCTACTGTCAGCGTCCATCCTACAGATGAACAAAATCTAGTTCACACATCCCTCTACACGAGGCTAAAATCACACGGGCTACAGAAAACTAACCACAAATCACAGTGAAGAAGCATATCAAGAGGGAAACGAAAGCCTACTCACCCGTCGAGAAGCCAGGGAGGTCGGTCGCCCGCGGCAGCCCCCTTGTTCACGGCCATAGGCCGCAAACAGGGGGATTGGGGGTGCTTCACTATGCGCCGCACCCACAACCAGCGCCCTCGTCATCTTCTCTGCTCGTGCACGGCGAAAACACAGGTCTTCTGTCCTTCCTTCCTTGGGGCCGCCTGTCACACCCCGATATTAAAAACAACACCAGGATGTATAAAAGCTCACATGTGTGCCAAGGATCAAGTCCACACATGCTAGACAAATTAAATAGTACCATTGCAGAGTTTAATACTTAGCGAACAATATTTAAATCATAGTACTTTATTACAACATCTCAGCGGAATAGATAATTCTCGTGGCAGCTTCATCGCAGGGACGTTGACTGGTTGACAACAAGTCTAGAACTCGTTGCGGTAGTCATAACTCCAATCTTCATCTGTTGTGTGGTAATAGCAAGGGTGAGCACATTTCGTACTCAGCAAGTAAAACACAGGGTTCATGAGGCTCAACTAGCTGTATGTGGTGATGTTGCGGGAGCATTTTTTTAAAGACAATTAATTATAGCACAACAAGTAACATCAATGGTGTTTCATAAATTCCCATGTTCATGATCAATGTAAAGTGAAGTAGTAAGCATAAACAATTAAACAATGACAATATTTTCTGTTCCATGAGGATTCCAAGCCACCCATGACCGAGGGCGCGGCTAGTATACCAGTTTTACACTCTGCAGAGGTTGCACACTTTCACTACGAGCCGTGATTCCCATTTGCTCGGGTTAATTACTCCCAAAAACACTACCAAGGTGAGTGAGCAGGGTATCACTATGAAGTCTTTCAAAAGTCTTGTCTAACAAGTTAGGGCCGCTATGGATTCTGTGCCTGTTCTTATAGTATTTCCCCTGCCTGATGGCACATAACCGCAGCCTATACACATCATTCCAGACAGGGGCCAAACTATAAGCTATCCCGGTTAATCACACCCCACTTGCGCCTTTCGGTAACCACTAACAAGCTGGACAAGAGCATTTTACTGAACCAAAACCAGAGCCCATTAGCACTCATAGTTGCGCGGTTTTCCCGGAGGTTCACTTACGGATAAAGTCATCTTTTAAAGTTCATTGCATTACCACTAGACAATTTACAAGATCATGATATTAATAGCATAGCCAACCCATCCACATGCATAAACCATAGGTATCAAGGTAACAGGTACAAATCTATGGAATTCAACTAGGGTTGACAAGGAATTGCATGCACATGTTATTTATAAAAAGCTTTCACAAGTAGGTAACAAGGATAATCCCATGAATTACTTGCCTTGCTCAGGGAAGTCTTGCTGGTCTTGCTGGTCCTCGAAGTGCGGGTCGTAACCAACGTCGAATTGCTCACCGTCTATACTCGATCAAACACCATAATACAAGCATACAGGGGCATTCATGCAAGGCAAACAAGAGTATAAATTAGAACAGTACACCAACAGTGATAAAACCAATTAAAAAGGTTTATAAAACTGGTCTACACGTTGCTACGATCACATCGATATAAAGATCATCGAAAACGGATTTAAAACGTGAAAGATATGAATTTTCCAAGTTTTAATGCATTTTTAGGGATTAAAATAATACTTAAAATAAAAATACTTTTAACATAGACAAAAGTTATATCACTGGATAGAGGGTGAAATTATGAACCTAATGCAATTTGAATCGCTCGAATTGGAGCTAAAACGCATAAGTTATGGCCAATTCAAAATGAGTGGCAATTTGTAAAGTCTGAAAACGTATTTTCATTTGAACAGAGAGAAATACGCTTTTGAAAACGGAAAGCGTAAACTGAGAGCGCGCGGGGATGGCGGCTTTGACCGGGTCTGCGGCCACGTGGCGCGATGTGATTGGTCGGGTCCACCACGCTGTCCGTGGACCAGCGCGCGTGCGCGGGTGGACCGAGTCCACACTGTAGCCGTGCACCGAAGGGGTATGGGATGCTGGGATCCGTCCGATTCAAAATGAACGGACGTGATTAGATCGGGAGGGGGGTGGCGGCGCTTCCGCCGGAAAACAGGGGATGGCGGCGGCGGTTCGCCGGTGGCTTGCCGGAGAAGGTGAGAACGGCGCTACAGCGGACCATTCGGCACGGGAACGGCAAGGAAAACAAGAGGGGGACACCGCAAGCTCACCTAGGGCGTTGAGAAGGGACGAAACCGGCTCTGGAGGTGCTTGCGACGGACGGCGGTGGACGGGAAGCTCCTGTGCACGGTGGTGAGTCGGTCAGTGCACCAATCGAAGGGGAAATAGGTGCGGTGAGTTCGCCAAGGCCTCACGAAGCTCACGAGTAACTCACCTAGAGAAGAACGCCGACCGGCGGGGCGAATTGCACTCGGCGGCGGAGCGGGCTCCAAGCGGCGGTGACGACGAGGTTGGCAGAGAGGGCACGGGTGGCGGCTAGGGTTCGGAAAGGGTCAGGGGAGGTCGAGCACGGTCTTATAAAGGCTCGGGCCGTGCCAATTTTGGAGGAAGGCGGCAAATTCGTGCCGGATTCCACGGCGGCGACGGCGTGGCTCGGGAAGGAAACAGAGCGGGAGGAAGAAGGAAGGTGGAGAAGGCCGCTGACGTGTGGGTCCAGGTCGTCAGCGAGAGCGAGCAGAGAGAACGGGCGCGCCTGCGCCTGGCGTCCGTTTGGGCCGGCTCGCGCGGCCGCGGCCCAAGAGGAGAGGGGGAGGAGAGAGGCCGAGTGGGCCGAGGGAGAGGAAGGGGGTAGCAGGCTGGGTTGGGTTGGGCTGCTGCTGCACTCTACTTCTACCTCTCTCTTTTTTTTTTTCTATTTCTATTTTTCCAACAAGTTTTCAAAAGAAATTTTCAAATATTTGAGAGACCAAATAATAATTCAAGCATCACAAAATAAATATGCAGCAGCATGAGTGCAACAACCATGTTTTGACTAGGTTTTTATTTTAATTTCCCCAAAAATTCTATTTTCCCTATATTAGCATGAACAATTAATTGCATAATTAAGTAAATTCTCTAATTTTAAAATGTTGCAAAATTCTAGGTGTTACACCGCCGCCGCCGCTGGTACAGTCGCCGATAGGGTTAGGGTTTGGGGAGAGCTCGGGACAGATGGATAGCCGAGTGAGTGAGGTAGGCGCCAAAGCCCACTGACAGCTTCTCCCCCTCTTCTGTGAACGCCAGGGGCAGCAGGGGCATTTTCCGTGGCCAGGCCCACCTGTAAGTGCTGGCAAACGGCTCCAAACAGACGGAACCCCGACGGAATGGCTTCTCAGGCAAAAAAGTTTGGAGCAGTGGCACTTGTGAGCGACCAACTTTTGTAATGGCTCCTGTGGAATTCTAAACTTTTGTAATGGCTCTCATGTAAAAGTCTCATCCCTTTTTAGCGGATTTTTAGAAACAGATAATAGATACGCAATTGCTATTTGTATGGGCCAGAACCAGAGCCCATGGGCTCTTATTTTTGTGCCGTTCCCCTCGGGAGCTGTATAGGTTAGGCCTGGGCATTCGGGTTACCCGAAAAATTCGGGTCGGGTAATTCGGGTATTTGAAAATTCGGGTTTTAGAAATTGCTACCCGATTTTAGTCAAAAAAAACACTACCCGAAATTTCGGGTACCCGATAATTCGGGTTCGGGTTCGGGTTTTTCCCAAGTTACCCGAAACTCATAAAACCAGGCATTTTAGGAGAATTCTAATCACATTTTATAATAAACAACAATAGTCACACAAATCATGTCATGTTTTTATATCAATTAACAACAAATCAACTATCAAGTTAGCATAAAATTACATTGATGCATAATAAATAATATATTTATGGTATACTAAACCACTTCATATCTTCATATTTGAGACATTTCGGGTAATTTGGGTAATTCGGGTACTGGGGAGCCTTACCCGAATTACCCAAACTAAATTCGGGTTTCTATAATTACTATCCGAAATTGTGATCGGGTATTTCGGGTTTGGGTACTTTGGGTCTGGGCTCGGGTAATTTGGGTTTGGGAATTGGGTATCGGGTATTGAGCCCACCCTTAGTATAGGTACATGTGGGTCTTTGTAGCTGCTCTTTCTGTTATGAGTCTTTCTCGTTTGTTCGGAAAAAAAAACGCTGATTTCAGTTGATGCTAATTTATTCTAAGATAGAAATATTGTTTTATATCTGAAAATAAGTTAAAATTTAGATAAGTAAATAGGACGATCGAAAACTCTATAGCTATTTTCTTAATTATACTAAGATGTGTTTGGAATTGCTCCGCAAACTATGCTCCACAAACTCCTCTATGGAGCAGTTTTATAAAAAACCTAAAGTTTGTGGAGAGCCCCACAACTCCGTATTTTCTTAAGCAAAGCGCGAGTGTGAAGCTAGACTTATTTGGCAAAAGAAAAGGAAAATAGAGCAGAGCAATCCCAAATACCTACTAAAGGTCTATTCAGACACCAGGGCTACCAATTAGCTAAAATGAACTCCAGTGCATCAAAACACTAAGTCTAATAGGTAGGCTAATTTTTTTAGCCAAGTATTCTACTAACTGTAATCCAATTAGATATGGCTAGTCATAGCTAATCTACTTTGTACGATTTCTGCACCGTTCCCAGGCCTCCCAGCGTGGCCATGTCGCGGCCCATTCTCGGCCGTCCGATCGGGCGGTCGGACGGCCTAGATCGGGCGGTTCCCGGTCGTTTTGCAAAAAAACTCTCGAACTTTATTAAAATAGAACCCGCAGTTCATTTCCTCTCTCAGAAAATCTTACGAAAAAAACCCTTCACTTTTTTGAAAATAAACCCATCGTCCCGGCCGTTGTATGGGCCGGCCTGCCACCGCGTGGGCCGAGCTAGGCCAAATTGGACCCAAATGGCCATCTACTTTTTACTTCTTTTATTAAATCCCATTACATGTTGATTTGTTTATTTCATATAAAAATAATTAGAGCTCCTAAAATCATGAAAATTTTTCTGTAGGCTCTCCATCATGTACTATATGTAGAAAAAAATATGAAACTTAAAAAATAAATAATTTTGGAATGATTCAAAATAAGCTCTTTTAATTAACAAAGAGACCTTTCATAATTTCTAAACATCAAAATATTGAACCGAAAATTGCAAAATTTGTTCCGTGTCTACTTTACGATGCTATGAGATGTTTTCAAACACTAAAAAATTTTGAGACAAATTTGAAACATTTCAACAAATTATTAACAAAAAAAGAATTCGTGCTGGATCTTTACAAGACTCGAAAAATATATATAACAAAATGAAAAATCCACGGCTAACATATACCATCATCCACAAACGATAATTTAAAAAAACATGAAAAAAAACATTGCACAAAAAACGATTTAACTACCACTACTCGTACTTATGTGCTTAACTACAAATCAAAAACAAATATCTAATAGTGGTCATATATGGTTTCAACGATGGCCATAAACGGCAACGCCACAAAAATTTCTAGTTTAGACTATTTTCAGTCTGAGTAGTAACTATTCATGTGTATCAAACAGGTCGTAAGACACATCGCATACATGCATGTTTCATTTAACCCTATATCCTTCACTACTCTAGAACTCTGTCAACGGAAAATTGTTTCAATTGGTTCCCATTTGATTGGTGCTAATGGCGATGGATGGCCAACGCACTAGCTGCCAGTTGCTACCTAGGGCGTTTTCAACAGTTAGCTATTTAACTAGTTATTAATACGCGTACATAAAAAAAAGAGAATAGTCAATAACGACGAATAAATAACTTATCTATTTCACATGGTTTAAAAATATGAGCGATGAGCATATATGTCTTCAACGTACAAAATATATAAAATAATCTTTAATTTTGTCTTTCCTGCATCAACCAACTACTACTTAGGTTATACGCACCGCGTGCCTGCATATGGACCTGTACTGTAAATGTAGTATTCCGATCACTGCACCGCAAAACGGTAAACCATACGCCATCGTTCAGATTGCTACAGGAAGACGCCAAGTCTGGCGTACCTCTCTTCTCTCGCTATCCACCACGGGTCCCACCGCTCGCGTGCACCGGGGTCGACGCCGCGCGCGTCCACCGGAGCCGCGCCCCCGCGGTGAGGAGGAGGACGAGACCGCCGGCGACTGCAGTGACGAGGAGGACGGCGCTCCGGCTCCACGTCCTGCCTCCGCGCCGCGCCCCGCCTTGGCACCTCGTCAGGAAGCCGCCGCGTTGGTGCCGGAGGGAGGAGACGCGCCCGTGCACGCCGGTGGCCGCGCCGGTGCTCGCGGGGATGAGGAGGACCGCTCTCCGGCTCCACGTCTCGCCTCCGTGCCATGCCGGGAGGCCGCCGGTGGCCGCCGCGTCGGTCCGGAGGGAGGAGGTGTGCCGCGCCGTCGAGGTCGCGCCTACGCCCACGCCGTACCTCCGGTAGGCCGCCGCGTCGGTCTGGAGGGAGGAGGTGCGCCGCGTTAGTTCGGAGGGAGGAGGTGCGCCGCGCCTCCGGTAGGCCGCCGGGTGGCCGCGTTCCCTCCGCGCGCCGCTCGCTCGTGCGGCGGAGGAAGGCGCCGACGGATAAGGAGAGGGAGAGGAAAAAGGAAAAAAAGAAAAAATGATGGGCCCTACGGGTATAGTATGATATAGAGTATGGAGAAGTGAGGAAGAGGTTGATATAGATGTGAAATTTCTTATTGATTATGACAGAATATTGTTTTAGACATAGGTTTTAGAGGTGGAGGGTGCAGATAGTCTTAAGTAACGCCGTTACCGACGCCGTCTGCAGTCTCGCTTCAGAGACAGGCAGCGTCAGGCCAAGCTCGCGTGCAGGCAACGTGCCGCTGCTCCCCGCCGGATTGGCATCTTCTCCTTGGCCAACGCGGACGCACGTGGATTCCGCCACCAGTCCAGTCCACGAGACCACGACAGGACGCTCTCGCCGATCCATCCACGGATCCAGGTCGCCCCGGCCCCCGGGCAGCAGCAGCAGCCGCCCGCAGGCGGCTTCGTCGCCAAACTTCAGTTCCTGTTGCGGGGTTCGGGTCAGGTTCGCTCGCGCGCGCGCGTCCTGGGGCACACGACCGAGATACTGCCGCGACCATTAATTCTAGCGTAGCTTCGGCTGCTGGCGCAATCTGTGGCCCATTGTGATGGCTCATTTCGCCGTTTATCAGGGCTCCTGGCCCAAATGGCTCATCATTCTGCCCGGTCTAATTGGCTTCGAAATAGAGGAGTTGTTCAGTCGATTGACGGGGGTAGTTTCAGATGCACATCATCTAGGTTAAGTCACTCATAGCCTCTGCACCAGCACCACCAATGATGAACTGGTAACACGTCCAATGTCCAGTGCTGAAATTTTAGGTGCTAGGAGAAGCGTATTAGCTTAAAACATAGAGAAAAAAAAAAGACATAGTATTAGCCAACAGATAAAAGAAAAATGGATACAAGCACTACTGTACTCTGGTTCAGACTACCAATAGCGATTCCAAGGGGATTTGGAATTTTTTTATGACAACGAAGGAAGTGCTATAATTTTCAGGAGCAATGAGAATTCTTTCCTTGTACTGCGGCCAATCTCTTTTTAAGAGTTCTAGGTTGCACCTCTGCAGCCATCGCTGCCGCTTTGACCGCTTAATTTGAATAGTAGCTACTGAGTTATGGCGTTGCAGCCTCAACAACGTTGTATAAATAACTACCGATCAGATCCTCAATATTTGACCTGTTCATTAGGCTGATTTTCGGCTACTTCTGCAACTGATTTATCCTGAGAGAAAATATTGTTCTGTGATTAAAAATTAGCGTTTTTTGACTGATGAGCTCAAGCGAAGAGGCCAAACATTTTTAGTAAAACTTCTGGTTGTTAGATTTATCTCCTGTTTAGGTCTGTCGTGATCGTTTCATGATTGGCCCCTCCTTCCGCTAAAACAACATGAATGGCTTCTTTCTTCTTCAATTCAGTGTTGTTGCACGACATGAAACTGAACATAGCCCAGCTGGTTGGGTTCCTTACGGTAAAATCTGTCGACCTATGTTTGAATTCTCGATTCTGACATGGATGCTCGCATTTTCTTGGCTTTATTCTAAGATTTAACGACGACATCCTTTCAGTGGTAGTCCAACTTAGTTCTTCGAAGGTGCTTAAAAAAAGGTTATATAGATTTAAGCGTGCAATTATGTAGTATTTGGGGGAAAAAAAAACAAAGTACATGCAACAGGCTGCTAACAGGAACGTCGCACCATGCTGATGTTACATAGGAACCCTCTAAAATCCACACCACGCCCCCACATTCTTCCTTTCCTTTCGTGAGTAGGCGTAGGTAGGCCAGCACTAGGCAGACAAAGCGATCTCTCCAGAATCCCAAATCAGCATCTTAAATTCTTAATTACGCATGGACGACCGCCTGACTCATCATTAATAATTGAACCAGTACCACTAAAGTACAGTACTTTACTAAAAAAAAAAGGCCAAGCAGGTATCAAATCGCTCGCGCAAGAGAGGCGTCGCCATCGGTGGATCAGGCCTCGCCTCCGACACGCCCCCCCTCGCGCACACGCCCCCCGACCCGAAATCTCCCAGCTCCTGGAGACTGGAGTGTGTGGCTGGCCCGCTCCGCTTAGCTTTTCGTTGGCTAGTCCCGTGTCCTGTCTCCCCGTCCTCCAGTGATCGCTGATTCGCGGTGGTTGCGACGTCGTCTTCCCTTCCCTTCCCTTCCTTTCCCTGCGCCGGGATAATGTCCTCGCGAGGCCGCGCGGCCGCGCGCCGTCGGTCGGTCGGTCGGACGCGAACGGGGCACCAACCTTAGATGGGGTTCGTACAGCCTTTTCCGGTTCAAATCCTCGAACTGGATTGGATTTTCAATGGAGCTGGAAGGTTTTGGCAAAGGGCATGGACGCATGGCGGTGGTGACAAGCGGTACGGCTCATCGTTTTTCCTTCTTTTTGTCGGAGGTGGCGCTAGCTTTCGGGGGTTTTAATTACGAGATTGTCTCCAGCAGCCAGCCCGTGACATTACGTGTTTGGAACTGGAAACCGTGGATCACATCGTCCGTCGCAAGTACAGTACGCGTCCAAGTTTAAGGCTGGTCGCACCGTCCCGGCTGGATCGCCCACGCTAAAAGGGGGTGGGGCCCGCCTGACAGGCGCAATACAGGTGAGCCGCTCGTCACGCGCACAACTCTATACGTGCCTGTATCTCTCCTCCTCGCTCCCTCCGCCTCCGCCCACGCACGGCCGCCTCTGCGACAGCTGTGTCCCCTTCATCCCCGGCTTTCGCGGCGGCGGGATCCGGTGGGCCCGAGCGTGGCGGCGCGGCCTGAGCGCGGTGGCCCTCCCCGGCGCTCCCCGGCGGCTCGGCGGCCTTCCTCGGCGGGGCGCCGCGGCTTTCCGACGTGACAGCGGCGGACGGCGTCCTCCTGCTCCCTGTTGCCGGCAGCTCCCTTCCCTCCCTCCTCCTTATTTCCCACGTCCGGATCCCGCCGGCGCGGCCTCCCTCCGCCTCTGCTCGGCGGCGCGGGAAGGGTCAGGCGGCACGAGGCCGGTGGCGTGGGGCCCCCAACGGGGGCGGATAGCGTTTGGGCTCGGCGACGCTAGGGCTGGCGTTCTTCTGTAGTGAACGGTAGGATAGCGTGGCATTTGGCGCTCCGTGGTGCGGCGGTTCGAGCGCTATCGCTGGCGTTCAGTCACGTTTAGAGAGCCGCGATGCGGACAACCTTAGATTTACTCCAGAGGTTTTGCCCTTCAGCCCTTGCATTGTTGGCTGCCGGGAACATGGAGAATCACCGGCACGCCGTCACAGTACTTCTGACATGAGGGCAGGTCAATGCTTTGGTTTCTGAGGAGTGAGGCAGGCGCCCAGACCCAGCCATGAATGGAATCCATGACCTGACCTCGGAGCTGGAGCTCGTCCCGGAACAGCACGAGCACGAGCGCCCAGCACGGGAGCTTCACGTGCCGGCCTGCGTGCCTGCGCCACTTTCTGAATTTCTCCTTATCCGATCGTTGCCCGGTTTGAGCATTTGCCGACATGGCGTTATCTTTTCTGTAGCCATGTCGTCTACCTGATTTACAGAGCGGACCTTTTTTTTTTGTGTGTGTGTTTGCCGATCAGACGTTGCGGAAGCAGCAGTGTAGCAGCCACACCCCCCATGCAGCCATGCTCTGCGAATTACTACTAGGTCCCCGTCCCAAAAAATCTCGCACTTCTACGTGTGCTTGAAGTCAACTTATTTTAAATCTAACTCATTTATATAAAAAAATCAACAAATTCTGAATAGATATATTACAAAAATATATTGCATACATCTGATGACACTCACATTATTTGATATCATAAATATTTATATACTTTTACAAAAAAAATGTGTTTGACTTAGTAATGCAGCTAGAGAGGCACGTATTTTAGACATATGGGGTAATTATTTGCCATGCAGAAAAACCCGTTACTCCATGTATCACAAAATATAAGGTCTGATTGCTTGCATTGCATTAAGAGGGTAATGCAGTATAGGCTACACCTACACAAATAAACAAATTTTGTTGTTGTTTGGTTCAACTGTATTGCTCTCGCTATTATAGTAATCTTTATGGAAGTGAGTGTTTTTGGATTTACGAATGCGGGCAAAGCAACCATTTCCATTTGAAGGTTTCCATTAACGCGCAGACCACGGAAGCCTATGGTTGATACCGAACAATAAATCGCTAAAAGTACAATGAAACAAAATAATGAACCATACCATATAATATTATTAGAATGAAACGTCAGGCAAGTTGAGATATGCATGTCAGACGGTGAGCAATAATTTGACCACTTGTATAATTCTTTTTTCGCAGACGTACATTGTATAGTTGGTCACTAGTTCACTACAAACGTTCATGTGAACCAATATGTGATGCATTGTGTTTTTATTTTTTCTAAAATAAAATATTTTTAATTCTGTGAGGATGTGTGTCATGGCTCTGCCTTGGTTTACACATCAAATCGGTCTGTTTGGATGGTTGCAGCGTATTTGTAGTAGCAAAAACCGAATTCATATCGTCCAACAGACCGATGAATGCATCAGAGGATTTGTCAATGGTGACAAAAAAAAAAGGGAGAAAAAGAACTAGAGAGACGGTCAGACGGACATGCGTTTGCGCAAAAGTTATGGCAACAAGGACCATATACACAACACACTATTCTGGTGAGCGAAACTGACGTACCAGCCCCTCTTAAAGCATAGCATCGCCATTTGTGAATTGTGATACCCGTGTGCATCCTTCTATATGTTTGTGTTCGGCTTCAATATTTCTCTGCAGGAAGATGGACCTGAAATAAATACGTGACATTTTCTTTACCACATTTTGAAAAAAAACTGTCATATGTGCATCCTGAGTCTATGTTTGTATTTGGCTTCAACATTTCTTTGCTGGAAAAAGGTGAAGCCAAGGACGGACCTACGTATTGTAAACTGTTATTCATCATTGGTGTCCTCCACACAAGATACGAGGTTAATTTGATGACAATCATTAGTGTGCTTCGCAATGCAAATAGGATTGAAGGGGGCTGATCTCTTCTCCCCCCCCCCTCTCTCTCTCCATTTTTCTTCTTTCCTCCACCTCTTCTTCCTCCTCACCTTCCCCAAAATTTCATGGATGCACAAGCTGTAGGGGGCTAGTACCCCTAGCCCCCCTTAGATCCGCCCCTGCTCCTAGAGTCTACCCTTGGGTGAAGCCAAAATAAATAAATGATTTTGCTTTACCATGTTGATTACAAAAACTTGTGATATGAGAAGCTAGATGGGGATGTGCTTTCTATGGCGTGTAGTCCTATTTTTATACTATGTTCATCCTATAACATACTTCACTCGGTCTAAATTGTAAGTCATTTTAGTTTTATTCTCACTCAAACATTTCTAATTTTTAAGTTTATGAAAAAAATACAGGATCATCTCAAATCAAATAAATGCATTGTTAAAATATATTCCGTGACGCATCTAATAAATCAAGTTTGATATTGTAAATGTATATGCATTTTTTCAATAAAGTCAAAATAACTTATAATTTTAATGGAGGGACCAATGAGTTTTGAGTTCTCCTGTAAGTCAAACTATTCTAAGTTCGACCATTTTTTATGGAAAAAACTACTTCATTTATGCCAAATTATAAAATATTTTAACTTCTCTAGATATATTAGTTTTGCTATGATATCTCAAAAAGTTAGAACGTCTTATAATTTTAAATAATTTTAAACGAAGAGACTATTTATTTATAATATCAAATGAGCATCCTAAAAGAGTCGGTCTCCAAGTCAGACTGCAACCATCTCCCTGCGTCCCTGCCTCTCCTGGTGTGCCTTTAAACACCACCGCACCGCCACCGCCCGCTGTGGTGGCTGCGCCGTATAAAAGCCGCCGAGCAAAACTCCGTCGGCCACACCGTTACCCGTACGCCGCACTGCGCCGCAAACCAACAACCAAATCAAATCCGGAGCCAGGAGGGAGCGGTAGGAGCCCGCGGCTCGCGAGAGGAGCAGAGGCGGCGGGCCGGCGGCGTCCACCGAGCAGGAGATCTCGCCGCGACGTCGTCCAGTCGCCGCTGTCGTCGCCGGTTCCCACCAGAATCGGAGGAGAAGCTTCGTCGCCGCTGCCGCGGCATCCGTTCATCGACGCCGCTCGCCAATGCAGGTGGAGACCGCCGCGGTAAGGCCCCTTGTCTCTGTCGGGTGTCGGCGGCTCGGCGCCCGGTTCCGTTTGGTGGGAGCAGCGTGCTGTCTGCTGTGCGCAGCAGAGCCGCTGCTGCGAAATCAGTAGCACTACCGACGCATTAGATTCTCGCCGAGTAGTTCATCGATTCCCGTGGTTCAATAACTTTACTTTACTGTGTAAACATCACCTCTCCTTTCTAAGAAAAGGCGAATGGTGTGGATTTGATTGGACGCCACGTGATAGCGCGTGCGCTTCCACCAAAGCAGCTTGCAGCTTGGCTTATTAGGTGTCCGTGTGCTTTCTTTTGTAGAGCTCGCCTAGGATATCGCCGTGTTTGAACCTCAGTCCTCAGTCGGGCTTGGGCAGGAAAAATGTGACTGCTTCGGGTATACAGAGATTGACGTACCTGTTGCGAGTTGCTCCTGGTGGACTGTGATTGTTTTGTGCTGTATTGAGGCTCATGGAGTCACGGATGGATCAGTACGAAATCATGGAGCAGATTGGCCGCGGGGCCTTCGGTGCCGCCATCCTAGTCAATCACAAGATCGAAAAGAAGAAGTAAGATATACCTCTCTTCCATCAGTATGTAGGCTATATATGGCTTTGTCCCTACCATTTGGGTGACTATGATTTCCTTGCAGGTATGTGTTGAAGAAAATCCGGCTTGCGAGGCAGACGGAGCGCTGTCGGAAGTCTGCCCATCAAGAGGTTGGTGAAATGCTTTGTTTCTGATTCATCGGTTGTGCCTTGAAGAGTTAGTAAGAGAAAAGCTGAAATTGCAGATGGCTCTGATTGCTCGGCTGCAGCACCCTTACATTGTTGAATTCAAGGAGGCTTGGGTTGAGAAGGTTTTGTAGTTCAGGAACTTGTTCTTACCTTGTTTCTTTTGTTTGAACTTATTTAGTTGACAAGGTGAGTTATGCAGGGTTGTTATGTCTGCATTGTCACGGGCTATTGTGAAGGTGGAGACATGTGAGTCTGATTTGGTGCCTTGGCGGTCATCCTTTTAGTTGCAACATAACCACATTATGTTATATCTCACATTGTTCTTGTTTTCCAGGGATGAGCTGATGAAGAAATCAAATGGTACCTACTTTTCTGAGGAGGTATGAGAAGACTTGTTCATTTTGTTTATCTGATTGAAGAAAGGAAATCATCCACATTGCACTCATAACACCAAATAATCCTCAGGTATTACTTAAATGGTTCGCTCAATTGGTGTTGGCTGTAGATTACTTGCACTCGAACTATGTCTTGCACCGCGACCTGAAGGTAAGTGAAACACAGTAGATGATCATCATTGTCAACTTTTTGCAATAAATGGTCATGACTCCTCAAACTCGCAGTGTTCCAACATATTTCTCACCAAAGATCAGGACATACGCCTTGGTTAGTTTCTCACAACAAATACAGCAATGCAAGTCTGTAATTGACATATTAACATCTGTTTCTTGATATGCTTCATCATATCAAGTTATCTTATTATCTGGTCTCCATGCAGGAGACTTTGGCCTAGCGAAGACTTTGAAGGAAGATGATCTAGCTTCATCGGTATGATGTTCCTGCATGTTTCCTTTCTTTCCTCTTTGTTTTGTCTAAAACCTAGTATGATCCTAATGTTTCCTGTTTATAGAAAAAAATTACTGATATTGTTAATCACTCATACAATACATCAGTTAAAACGCTAACTTTGTCCCTCATATTGTTTATATTTGGATTAACATTTCAACCTCATTTCCTTACTGCCACTGGATGGGTTTTTGGGACTTTTGAACCAAATTCCAGTTAGAGTCTATTGAAAGAAAGGAATTCAAATTCAGAACCAGGGGCCCCTGAGGGGGATCCTTTCTCCCCTTTATATTTCTTCTTATATTTACCATGAACCATGTAGACTAGAAAATATGGTGCGACTTTGCTGCACCCTTCCTGGATGTGCCAGTCGTAGGTTGGTGTTGCTCCACAACATTTGTAGTTTTGTATGCTGTAATTGGACTATGTTGAACAGAATTAACCACTGAATCAATTATTCTATACAATGGTATAGAAGTTAGTGATAAAAACATTTTTTTGATCATTCAAAAGAATAAAAGGGAGAAAAATGCATCGAAGGATTGCATAATATATTTTTCATGCTTATTTAATCCAAATAAAGTGCACCAAAAATGCATTACATGATTATATGATAGCTTCAGGAAGTATAACCGCTTACATGTCTGGGAATGGATAACTTTCTCAACATATTCATACACATTATCATAGTTGTTTTCTCCTTCTGTTGCCGCTTCAAATGGAGCTGCAATCTGGACCAAGTTAGTAATCTCTTGTTTCAATAAGATATATTGATGACTGACATAGCACTAACGTACTATAGACTAATATGATTAGTGTTGACGCCAAAAATCAACACAGGAGTCGCCAATGAATAGATTGCTTCACTTTCGTAGATGCGTCACGACTAGTTTTCGAGCAAACTAGTAAAGAAATAAATTCTTCGATTACGGCAAAGAATAGAACCGGCTGTTTTACGAGCAAGAACAGCAAAGAAGATACTCCTGACGCTAGAGCTTGCGCCTTGTTTACGGGAAACTAGCAAAGCATGACTATTGACCTAGATACGAAGAAAAATAGAGGAAAATAAAGCAACATGATAATAGTAGATTTGTTTTGAGTCGATTGGGTCTTTTTCCAATCTGCCTTGACCCTTTATATATAGGGCGCTTGGACTTAGGCTGGACGATGAGAGTCCATCTCCCATACTAATCTATTATTACGTTACATGGAAAACTCCAAAAAGCAAGGATTCGGTTATACAATTTTATCTCTATAATATAAAATCTCCGGAGGCATCCTCGTGTTTTACTTCACGAAGGGGCATGCAGGTGTCCGACTCCTTTCACCCTTGATTATAGCAGATGTATCCGCCACCCTTTCACCTTCTGTTGTCGAAGACAACCATGCATATATATGTGAGGATCACATCCCTGTATTTGATCAAGCCTAGCATGCAGACTCATTCAACAGCGCAACTCGCGTGTACACACGCCAACTTTCTTCTTCTGCAACACCTGTAGTGCTAACCTCCTGATTTATAAGCTAGCTAATAATAAAATCAGTAATTCCCTTCATTACGTGCTAGCCAACCAGCTAGCCTGACCAAATATTATTGGTCAACTGTAAACATCAGGGTATCCTTTACTTGAAAACCGAATTAAATACAACTCGGCTAGCTAACCTTTTGTCTTCATCTATGAAGTGCTAATTTTAGCCATCAACACATTAGCTAAAACAATTAATCGGCTATACACTTATTTAGTAGCCGAATTAATCAAAATAAAGCATCAATCACCAAAGCATCTCAATAGTTGGATTTGGCTAGTCGGCATTATGACTCGAGCCAAATCTGAGTATCAACAATTAGATTAAAGCAGTGATTGAAATCCTGGCTTGCCATCTAAGACACAAAATTTATGCATCTGTACCTTAGTAAGGTATGGGGTTGAACAACTAAGAAAGATTGCATGAATAATTAGTAAGAAATTATACATCATTTTTTATTAGTTTAGCCTTCCAGTATGTAAATTAGACAGTACAGGATGTTTTCAGTTGCCAGGAAAAAGGATCAAACCCTGCTATCATTAGCGCATAAGCTATCAAAGATAACTAGATGAGGTTTTCAAATGTTGAGAACTGACAGTTTTCATTAGTGATGATGCCAGGAATGCTACTCTTTTAAGCTTATCTAATACAGAAGTAGTTACAAATTAGAGCAAAGGAACTATGCTGAGAGTAGAAACTTATTGTTGTTAGTCCCAGCAAGCTACATAAACTCTGCAAAAAGATTCTCAGGACCATTTCCTGAGTGTGCCTTATCCTATGGATTGACACGGCCTGATAAACAGACTTTCTAGAATCTAACATAGCTTCATTTGATCTTCGCAAAAAAAAAAAAAAAAAAAGCTTAATTTGATTTATCTGTTTTAACACATGGATAATGTCAACAAGGTCTATATTTAATTCCATGGCATGCACCAAACCACTAACACTTAATATACTGATTTGCCTCCATGCACTCACCCTCTCCACCTTGGTGACATTTAAATGGGCAGTGCAAATGGGATTACTATAAAAAATTTGGGATGAAATGCAAGAGGCAACTTTCTAACTCGAATTAAGATTGTATTTAGAAATTAATTCGGCATTATATTATACATAGGATATGTATTACCTTTTTTCGTCTCATGTAATGTTCCCCTGTTTAGTATAAAGAGAGATTTTGTTAGTCTTTTTTTTTTTTTTTTTTTGGCTTCTGACAAGATGGTGGAGGGGAAAAGAAGAAAATAAGTTGAGTATCCTGTGTAAGTACAAAATAATGGCCTAGAAATTATTAAGTCACATTACATATAGAGTTCAGTATTGAGCTTCTTAGCAAATTGTGTCATAGATTTAAATTAGTTAGTATTCATCATTATTCTGATATATAATTAGGATTTGAGGTCATTTTCACTGAAAAGGAACAGTATCTCAACCAGAGTAATAACATGTATAGTCGCTGAGCTCTTGATCCTACAGAACAACATGTTGACACAGGAATGGAATCACTTGATACTGAACACAGCTTAAACATGTGTTTTGCTTAGAGAGTAGGATATCTCTTTCTGCATCTCAGGGACTGCCAAACCCAAAGAAGAAATATTTGTTCAAGCATCCTGGTATGTTTTGAGCAAAACAGCATGATTTTATAGGGTTCATGGGCGACGTGGCCCGATTCGCTGTCCGTCTTTTTGTTCAGGATTACTATATAGAGATATGCTAGTCCATCTTATGGAATGTATGAAGGTGCAATTCTTGTTTTGCATTCATGCAATAACTGGTGGCACAATGCTTTGTTTAGGTTGTTGGGACACCAAATTACATGTGCCCAGAGTTGCTAGCCGATATTCCCTATGGTTTCAAGTCAGACATCTGGTCTCTCGGTATTATGTTTTACCTGGCTCAGTTGTTCTCGTAACGCAAAATGTTTACATAACTGATGATTTACTATAAATCTCTAACTTATCATGTTTTCATTTGCATAGGATGTTGTATGTACGAGATGGCAGCTCATCGACCTGCCTTCAAGGCATTTGTGAGTTTTTGTCTAATCTTATTTCTTATCACTGTCCCAAAATGTAGTTCTTTTTAGCTGTCAATAGTCAAATTTCTCTTAGACTAAATTATGAACATCTACGTTACCAAATAAATCAACTATCAAGGCATATTTCATGGTGAACTTAATGAAATTAATTTGACCTTGTACATGTTTTTGCATTTTTTTTTCCATTTTGGGATAGAGGGAGTACATCAAAATGGTTACCCAGATGTAGATTCCTCTGGATGATTTGAATCACAAATTTTCTCTTTTAACATTACATAATATAAAGGGAATATGGGTCTTTGGTGCTTTTAGTGATCCTAGTATATGTAAGGCAAAATTGGCTACAGGACACTCCTTTAGCGAACATGTAAAATGGAGCAGTTTGCTGGTGGACACCCCACTTGTCAAATTTGCTGGACATCGGACGCAATAAAAAAATTTGTTTCCAGCTTTCCGGATAAACAAGAGAGGTGAAATGTTCTTTATGCCCATGGCTCTTTCTTCTTCCTCCCTCCCTCCCTCCGCTGGTTCCGATCCACTGCAGCTAGCCATGCAAGGCCTGGGAGGGCGCAGGGCCGAGCGGGGCGGGGTGTGCACGCGTCTTGGGCGCGGCGGCCGCAGCAAGACGTGGGCGCGTCATGCTAGGGATGGGGGGGGGGGCGTGGCCATGGTGGTCCTGGCCCAATGACGGAAGAGGGGACCGGCGCTAGCACGAGCAGGCCGCAGGCATGGGCACCGTCCTCGTCACTCTATCCCAGCGCGAGCATGTCTCGCTGCTCGCCACGGGCACCGGCCGAGGCCGCAGCCAGCACCTTCACCCAGCTCACCAGCCACCTGTGCCTGAGAAGAAAAGAAAAGAAAGGGATTGAGGAAGAAGAAAGAGACAGGGGCATAAAGGACATTTGGCCACTCTTCTCTTTCCTCAAAAGCCAGAAATGAATATTCTATTGGGTCCGATGGCCACCAACAAATTTGACAAAAAGCGGAGTGCCCACTAGCAAAGTGCTCCATTTTGCATGTCCGCTAGCAAAGAGAGGTCACTTTCAGTGTCCTGTAGCCGATTTTGCCTATATATAATTACCGCTTAAAATTTCTGATAGTCTTACCTGATTTTCATTGCCTTCAGGATATGGCTGGATTAATAAGTAAGATAAACCGGTCTTCCATGGGTCCTTTGCCTGCCTGTTACTCAGTGTCTATGTAAGTGTACTTCTCTATACGAAGTAGATCTTTTGGAAGTTGAACAGTTGTGCTTTGCATGTTTTAAAAGTGATCTTGGTAACCATTTCTATCACATGGTATGCACTCTCTATATAAGCAGTACTTATTCTTGTTCCCAAGAAGCAAGCAATGTTAATAGCAAACTGTTAAATGTTTCCTCTTTTTTTTTTTTTTTAGTACACTATTGTTAGCACATTTTCATATAGAATTTGCAGCTCAAAAGATCGTTTTTTACTGTTGAGTACAGGAAAACCCTAATCAAAAGTATGTTGAGGAAGAGTCCAGAGCATCGTCCTACTGTAAGCTATTATGAACCTTAAACCTTCCATTCAGTAGTTCTTCGTTTCATCCGGATTTTGAAAGTTTATGTTATCATTTGAACAGGCATCTGAGATCCTGAAGAACCCGTACCTGCAACCTTATGTTAATCAATACCGCCCCCTTTGTGATTCTTCAAACCCCATGCAGATGCCAGAGAAACCATTACCCACTTCACGGAGCAGTCAGAGAAGCATGTCTGACAGCCAAAGCAGTAGCATTTCCAGTAGTGACATTGACAGTGCCCAATCAAGTGAGAGAAGCACATCAGGCGGAACTGACAGAAAGACCATTGATACTGCAAGCATTCGAGATGTGGATCAAGGTAAGTCAGATGAAAATGGTGCCGCGCCTGAAGATCTTAGAGACAACAAAGACAATTGTAGTGTTCAGTTTAAAAGGCAAGATTCATTGAAATGCATACATGTTGATCACCATCCCAGACCAGAGAGCAAACAACCAAAGATCATTGAGAAGATAATGACAACCCTTAGAGAGGAGAGCAGGCTGAGAGAAATCAACTCTCCTGTCAGAGGCGGTGTAAAGCCGAGTTCTGGCATCAGCAACAATAATCAAGTAGGGCAACCATTACAGGTTTCAAGGACAAACAGTGACATGCCATGCAGCTTAAAGTCTGGCAACATTCTATCCCATGATGAACATGTAAATGAAGTCGAACCATCACCACCATTGAAGCAACTGGTATGAGTTAACTTGTTTGTTTTCATAAAATCCATTTTTTTCCATATATTGCTTATGTATATCTCCTGGTATCGGTCTTGCAGTCACCTATTGTTGAACATAGTGCAAGGATGAAAACTGCTGGGCCATCAACTCCTGAACCTGCCAAACAAATCACAGAAAATGGGGCTGCAGCTTCCGGAAAAACGAAGAACAAGACACCACCTGCTGCTAGACGTCCTAGCCCTCAGAGGCAAGCTGGAGCAGGGACTCCAAGTTTCCCAGTCACAATGACAAGACGTGCTCATACCAAGCTCATAACAGAGAGAGAGAAAACTCCAGAGCGACCATCCTGTAGCCCAGATAATGCTCTTAGTGATCCTCCACGAAGTTTAATGATTTCTTCAAATCCTTCCGAAGAACAGCATATGAAACCAGATGCTTCACAAGCAAATTCAACAAATCTTTGGGAGCTTTTCACCGTTTCAGCAAAGGAACACAGCAGCGCTTGCTCAAGTTCTACAGTTGGTTGTACTGAAAATATGGACCAGCCTGAACTATCTGAAGCCTAACTCACCAGTCTGCTTGGTTTCACCATGTACAGGCTGTTCACCCAACACAATCGAAGAGGATGACAAAAGCACCATACCATGTTCAGAAAGTAACACTGACAAGAATATTGTGACTAACAATGGTGGTTCAAGCCTGAGGTCAGATTTGGAACCATCCTTTCTGAGTTCTGAACAAGAGTTTGTTTCCAAAGATGTGCAATCTAGCAAACATGAGCAGAGTAACATCACATTCCAAAGGGGTGAAGATAAGTTCACTGTCCAGGAGCTGCTTTCATCGGCACCGGAAGTTGCTCCTCCTGTTTCATCAGCACCAGAAGTAGCTCATTCTATTCCAGCCACAAAAGGCACACTATTGGATGCGCCCATTTCTCTTCAGTCATGGAAGAGACATGTCGTTTCTCATTTAAACCCTCCAGTTGATGTTATACAGACTATAAGACACAGCACTTTCTGTGTCAGTGATGAGCAGCCAACACAAGAAAGTGTTCAAAGAGAAGCTCAGAGCGCTGATGTGATCAAACTACTGGATGTGGTACCAGAAGAGGCTGATGTAAGGAGCAGCTCATCAAACATCCTGCCTCCAGCACGATCCTCATCAGTCACTGCTACATCACATGTCTCAGAAGCCAATGTTGCTACTAAGGCACTAGCTGCCTCGGACAATGTAAAATTGTCTGCTGCCTCATCGGGGACCAGCAACGGAATGAAGGAAGAGTCATCCCCTACTAAGGAAGCACTTGATGTTACATCGTTTCGGCAACGTGCTGAGGCTCTTGAAGGGCTTCTGGAGCTTTCCGCGGATTTGCTGGAGAATCAAAGGCTGGAGGAACTAGCCATTGTTCTCAAGCCGTTTGGGAAGAATAAGGTGTCCCCACGAGAAACCGCTATCTGGTTGGCCAGAAGCTTCAAAGGGATGATGAGTGAGGAAGCAGGTCGCACGTCGCTATGAGCACGATTTTTTTTGTCTGTCTGTTTGTTTGGTTTCACTTGTGCTCGGAGTAAATCGGTGCCACTTGATTTGGTAATAGCAGGGCGCTGAGTTACTCAAAGTTGATTGAATTGACAGCAGCTTGTGGAGTTGTGCGTTCTTTTTACCTTTTTATTTTTATTTTTGAAAGACAGTTTGTGGTCCCCGTTGCCACTTTTTTCCTTTTCTGATTGATCCATTCTTTTTGGTGTATGTTGTACATAGCCAAGAACTTAGAACTGTAAACAGCAATAAAGCGTCCGGTGTGATTCAAAAAAGAAAATACTATTAAGCTAAATGAACCTTGAATGCCAGCTGCTATGTTCGACCTTCCAGCAAAGGTTAGTTATCATCTAGCATTCTAGCAAGCTATTTGAGTCATTCTGTAAGTGAAAAGCAGTAGTGTAACCTCATCGAACTGACATGGTTATCTTTCCTGCTCAGTCTTGATCTTCAATACTAAAGTAGCAGTGCTTTGACAAGATTTAAAACTTTATAGTTGAAGCTTTTTTTTTCATTTGAGTTCATTTAGTAACAAGAATATTCAATACACGATTTTGATATTTATATATAGAAAAGAATCCTATATATAGTCCTAAGCAGAGTCCTATATATGTGCGTTGGTAGAAAGGTATTATATGAGTATAGGTTGTGGATTTGAGTCCTGGAAAAAACATCTATATTTTAATTTTTGAATACTCGTATTTAAAAATCCATTTTGTCGTAACGAAGCATATGTGTGAACTTGTAGCGAAATTCACTCTTCAGCAACCATTCCTCCGTCCTCACAGATGTTTCAGAGCTGATCAACCCGACGACGGGGGACTGGGACAAGGAATTGGTCGAGGACATCTTTTGGGAAGAGGACCAACAATCTTGGCTTCTGACGGTTGATGAAAAACAGGCCGAATGTGCTCGTCTGAGAGCATCTAGTTTGGTATATCTTTTCTTCGTCCTTGATTTTTTTAGAAAAAAAAAAGAAAAAATCATCTCACTTTCCCAAATTTTGCCAACTCCCAGATTCGGGTCATCTGCGCGCAAATATACGCGTGAGCTGGGCGCGCGCATCGGCGTGCGTATCCGTCCGGCTTCTGCGCTTCGTCGCGTTCCATCGGTCTCTGCTCGCATGTCCTCTCATGTCAGTGTGACTGACGTCTTCAACGGCTTTCAAGAAACAGCTAGCGACCGTGAGGTGAGGAGTATAAAAAAGAAAAAAAAAATACTGTTGTACTGTACATCACAAAAGGTAGAAGGGCAAGTGCAGAGTGTGAGAGCTTGTTGCTTCAAGAATCGCTAGCAGTGCATGTTCTGTCTTCTATTGATACTCCCTCCTGTCTCACGAATAAACGTAATTTTTTGACTTCTACAATTCCTGTTTGACCGTTCGTCTTATTTAAAAAGTTTTAATAAATATTGTTTATTTTGTTATGATTTATTTTATTGTTAGAGATATTTTCATAATGATTTATTTAATTTATTATTTGTATAAAAAATTTGAATAAGACGAATGGTCAAAGAGAAAGAGTAGGAGTCAAATAATTACGTTTATTTGTGAGACTGAGGGAGTATGAATTAAAATAAACAATAAATGATAGCGACATCGCCACACTATCAGCCTGCAGCACGGAAAAAAAACGCATGGGTCCACAATTTTCGGTTTTAAGAAATGAAATTTGCTAAACTATTAGAGATAAGATCTTTTTTTCTCCCTATATTATTTTGGGAGTTGGCAAAGATTTGAAAAGTAAAAATTGCCAAACTGTTGGAGATGCTCTGACATTTTGATGTAAATCGATTGTTTAGTGTGAGGAGTGCATACAAAGTCTGTAGAGGCAATATCATTTGGAGCAGATCAAGGTTAAATGGGGGCCAAGAGACCAATCAGTGCATACAAAGTCTGCATATGGCCAAATAAAGTCAAGCATTTTCTGTGGCGCTTTGTTCAGAACAGCCATCCTCTTAGAGCAAATTTGATCCCAAGAGGCAAGCGCATCGATGCAAGCTGTCCGGTTTGCGGACGGCATAATGAGGACACATTTGTTCTTCAAATGCAAGACGGTGAGGCACCTCTGGGCTGATCTGATTCTGGAGAAGGAGAGAATGACCATGGCAGGACTGAGTTCGGCTACAGAAACCGTGGAATTCATCCTGAAAGCAGTGTTTACGTTATGGACAAGGTGGTCAAGCGAAATAGAATAAGAGAAGGAGACACGAAACAGAGAACTGTAGCCGGTATGGCACACTATCAAACTGCATGTGAAGAATCTCTGAAGATACAGACTCCTTCAGCGGTGACCAAACCAAAGCGAGCTGGAAAAGACTGCCTGGCCGTTGGGGAAACTCAAGCTGAACTGTGACGCGTCCTTCATTCAAGAAACTGAAATGGGGAGCTGGGTTTTGTTATTAGAGATAGTGATGGAGACATCAGACATGGTGTCTACTGGAAGAGGAAAGGTGAACCACCTCTTGGGAGTTTTCCAAGCAGAGCTAATTGCCTGTTTGCACGGTGTTCAGGAGGCCATCAGACTGGGCATCGGCAATATCATGCTGGAAACTGACGCGCTCATGGTCAGACAAGCCCTGAACTCCAACGCATATGTTGCATCGGCATCGGGTGGGCTGATTACTGAACTCAAATTCCTAGCTCAGGTGAACTTTAATAATTTCCAATGCGATTTTGTCCCTAGAGACTGTATTAGAGTAGCTCACATGATACCTGCTGGTGTGTATGAATGTGAGGAAGGATTGGAACAGAGTACAAGTTCCTTCCCTGCACATATCAATGCAATTGTTGCTGACGATCGGTCAGCCGTTGAATAATGAAATAGATACCCAGTTTCAAAAAAAAAAAATAAAGTCCTACCAACTCCTGTTCTTCTAGTCTTTTCCTCAATTCTCCAATTCAACAATTCGCAGCTATAGTACTTTGAGGAAAGAAGGGAGCGTTTCAAAATTGCTGCGTTTCAAAATTGCTTCAGAAGTCAGACCACTCTGGGTCGCCATGAAAAGACCCAAAGAAATTCTGCTTTGATTTGATCATCTGCACGTCGCAATAAACTTTTCTTTTTTTTTATATTGTAATATATATAAGGACAGCAAACGTGATAATCTGCTGCGTCCTTTGCACAGAGTGCATGCGTTATGCAAGAGTAAGTACTGTACCTTTTAGTGGCTGTCGGCTGGCTGCTTGGCACCGACACTTACGTTACCTGCTCATCATTAACAAAAAAAAATTGCTTCTCGCTTTTAAATTTTAAATATAGATTTTTAAAAATAACATTTATATCTCAAATATATTTATTATAAAATATATTGTACTAATGATTTAATAATATTTATTATGCTTATTAGTATTGTAGATTTAACTTTTGAAAAGCGAAATATGTTTTCTTTTGTGACGAGTACACAGCATGTAGTACGCAGTATGCACATACTGATACAGTGTCCTTTTCTCCTTACAATTATCATTACATTTCCTCCAGCTGGTGGCCGCTGTCCTCGCGCGGTCGTGCCTGAGTTTGGTCTAACTAGAGTCAGCCTTTCGTGCACCCATTTTTACGGTGCACACATTGGTCGGAGAAAGTTACCTCTGAAATTTTACAAAATTTATGTGGCCGGACAAGCTAGAAGACAATCCGTTTGGATGGAAGCTCATATCCAAAAATACTATACTAACTAGAGAAAGAAAACGCAACCGTAATATATCTTATAATAATAACGTCTATATACATGATTATTCTATAGTAATAATTTATGTTATTTTTATTAGCTAATAATATTTTGAGATATGCATATTTATAATGCATAAGTGTATGCATTCAATTAAAGAAAAAGAGATAATTTGAGATGAAAAATATAAGAAATAAAAGGCCAAAGTTTAAGACGCTAGTATGCTACAGTGCCTGCTTTTTAGCTACAACGAATGGATCCATATATCCTATTGTTCTAGTATCCATTGACCTTTTAAATAAATAAAGCCTAAAGGGATCACTCATTCGAGGACTAAAATAAAGCCTAAAGGCATGACTTATTTGAGGACAAAGTGAGAACATATATTTGGAATATTCGAAGGCCAATAGTTAGAGCAACTCTAGTAAGGTATCTACTTAAGGCTTTATAGCTAAAAGTATAGGGGATAAGACAAAAACATGTTTCAACAGGACCTCTATTAAAACCCCCAATTTGGGGTGGGCACACAAATCCACCCTTCCAAACCTCATTGTTAGGGGAGAATGGGGGCTCACCCCCGCCCCCAACCAGCGGATGCTACAGTTTTCTATCCGCGCGAGCTCCACCGTGCCCCCGCCCATTCAAGCTCCGGCGAGCACGCCCATTGTTCCCTCCGTCGACCGTTTGTCTTCCTCCTATGAGTCTAGCGGGCCTTCTCGGCGTTTCCCGATGGAACGACCCTCCCAAGCGCTTCCCCTTGGTTTCTTGCTTTTCCCGACCAAACGGAGCTCCGACATTCTCCGATGCCCAAACAATATTCACGGCGAGCTGCCGTGAGATCCTGGCACTTCCCTCTGGTGCTTGGAGAGTGTTAGAGTGCGCAGCGGATTCGGTCCTGGCTCGCTATACCCACGAGCTGGCGCCCCCTCGGGCCCTGGTCTACCGGAGTCACAACATATCCAGGCCTTGGGCCTAACTCAACCCAAAAGACTAGCTTAATAGGTGAGGACTGCCCCCGCCTTATATGCTGTGCTCCTCAACATCAATTACCAATGTGGGACTAAACCTAACAATCACCCTCGTCACACATCGGACCCAACTCTTCACATCACACAACTCCGTGTGATCTCCGGAAGACGTTTTCCAGGCCTCGAGTCGGCTCCCCCGTCACCATGTGACCCCTGAGATTTTTTAGGTTTTTCCGACCATGGGCTCTGATATCACTTGTTAGAGTGCGCAGCAGATTTGGCCCAGCTCGCTATACCCATGAGCTGGCGTCCTTCGGGCCTAGGTCCACTGGAGTCCACAACATACTCAGGTCTTAGGCCTAACTCAACCCAAAAGATTAGCCTGATAGGTGAGGACCGCCCCGCCTTATATGTTGTGCCCCCACCATCAATTACCGATGTGGGACTAAACCTAACAGAGAGCCAGCAAAGCTCTGACGTTCCCAACGCCCCTACAACATCCCCACAACTCTACCACTAGTTGGCGTTCTTGGCCGTTTCCCCTCTACATGTGTATAGCTCAATTGATAGAACATCTGAATGACGAGTCTGTCTACTTAAGTGGATTTGGACCTAAATTTGGATGCTATAGCTGAAGTGGAAGTAAAAATCTAGACCAAAAAATAGAGAGGGTACCCAAATCAAAAGTAGGGTGCTCTGATTTATGTGCCCCTGATGGAGTTGCTGTAGCCTTAATACTCCCTTCCATAGAAAGAGGCAACCATAAAATTATGTCAATAAAAAACTAGTTAAACTTTGATCAAGTTTATAATAAATAATATTAAATTTATGTCTAATAAAATTTACTATAAAATATATTTTATAATTAATCTAATAAGACTTGTTTTTTTATCTGGATGTTAGTACTTCTAATATAATTTTAGTATTTTTTTACTCATTAAGAAGCGAGAGTCATATGGTTACGCGGCAAGGTGCATGACCGCATGTTTTTTTGAAGCATCTAATGTTCGGCTGTTCGGACCTAAGTCACGCACCGCTCAATCCTGCCCTTTCTTCGGCCTCGTGACCCCGCCTCCACTTGCCCCCATCCTTATCCCTATGCTCCTCATCCTCAACTGCGCCCCCATCGTGTAACACCTCTGGTGTTACCGTAACTAAAGCATGTCATGTCATCATGATTGCATGCAAATCATCCCGCATTCAACCTTGTCAATGTGCATCAACTAAAATAAGTTTTATTTCTACATATGATTGTGCACAGGTGATTTAGAGTGTTTTACTATATGAATGTTGGTATTGGTGTGTAATTACCTAAATCCAATTAGAAAATAAAAAGAAAAACATTTATAAACCCTACGTCAGGACACGAAACCCTAGTTTAAAAACTAAAAGGAATTAGATGTTGGGTTTTAAATAAAAGTTGTAAATCTTTAAAATTTGAGTAACTTCTATTTTGGGTAATTTTGAAGTTACTAAATAAAATTTCAAATAAAATCCTACCCTATGTTTGATATGTGTGTTTGAAATGCAAATTCAAAAATTATAAAGAATTTGACCAAGAACCTTTAATAAAAGTTGTGAAACTTCTCAAATGGAACAACTTTTGTATTCAGATATTTTCAAGTTATTGAGCTAAATTTTAAACAAAACTCAAATTGGTATTTAAAGATTCAGATATAAAATGTCATTTCAAAAAGCATCAAGAATCTGACAAAACTTATTAAATAAAAGTTGTAGAGATTCTCAATTAGAACAACTTTTATTTTTGAATATTTTCAACTTATTCAGAAAAATTTTGAGAAGTTGACTAGATTAGAATTCAATTTCAAAATCCTAATTTACCCCCTTTTTCATATTTCAAAATCCATTAAAAATTTGAATGTGGTTCAAAAACTAAACTTGTTCCACGCAAAATTTTCTACAACTTATACATTGGTGATTTTTCAACTTTCTATATAAAATAAAAAGTAATTAGCAAAAGAAATCGGATACGGGCTAGTTCAGCTACAGTAACCGGCCCCCCTCTCTTCTCTAACCGCACAGGCGCGCGTGCGCACGCCGCACGCCGGCGATGCCCGGGGCCGGCCAGGCCCGGTCGACCGCGTGTCGTGCTCGTAGGGGGCCCCGGCCGCGCCTGGAGGACGCCACAGCCCTATAAAACACGACACCGTCGTCGTTCTCCTCTCTTTTTCTCTCGTCCGGCGCCGACGACCTCTCGGTTGGAGGCCAAATTCACCGCCCTTGCTCGTCCTTGTGCCAAATTGACTGCGCAAGTAGCCTCTGCACTTCCTTGCGCACCTACTGGACCCGTCGGAGCCGTCGTTCGTCGCCGAGGGAGCCCCAGCACCGTTGTCTTCTCGGTTTCCGGCGAAAACACCACCGTGACCTTCCGCGAAGTGGCAGGGGCGTAGCGGTGGGTTATTTCCTTTCCTATTCAGTGTTCTAGGTTCACTTTGTTTCGGTGATTCCCATAGTCTAGGTTGTTTAACCTTTACTGCTCTAGGTTCGACGGAACAGAGATCTCGCCGCCGGTGCACGCCACTGCATCCGCCGCCGTCGTCGACTGAGTCTCTCTGGTCCATCTCTGACTCCACCAACCAGCTGCGCAAGTGCTGGTGAGCTCCAGTAACGTATAAATACCCTCTCGTAGTTGGGTAGGCGCGGTGGCGGTCGGAACGCGAGCGCCGCCGGTTAACTGACGGACCGAGCCGTCATAGCCGCTGCCGCTTGTGCTATGGTGCTCAGTATCGAGTTGTGTTGCTATACCATTTCGCTTGAGCCTGGGGAAGTACCTTGGTGCTGTTGATCTCGCTGGTGTGGTCGCCAGCGACGTGCTGCCGCGGACAGAGCCGTCGAGCACGAGGTCTAAGCCAGAGCGAGAGGTAGAAGATGAACGTGTTCTCTTTCTCTGAGCCTATGACGTGTGGGTCCCGCTCAATTCATTTGGGCATCAAATTTACAGGATCCATGTTGATCTTTGAAATTCCATATCTCATGATTGGTAGCTCTTAAAATAGTGAGAATTGTTTTGTTAGTTTGCTCATGAAATTCTCTGCAAGTTAGTATAATTGATTGTGTCATGCATGCAAGTATTTTGTGCTGTAGAAATTATTATTAGAAACTAGCTTATGAAATCTATTAACTTGCTTTTCGCTATATTTTGAAGAAATATAAGTCCAACGAGTGTGATTCCAATTTTGCTAGTTTCATCATGTCATGCACTAGTTACCAAGAACATAAAAGATGCAGGTTGTCTACTGTTTTAATGATGGTTTTACTTTAATCTTGTTAAATAGGAAATAAATGGTTGTTTTGCTTGTTATTTATGTATCTGGAGTTCTAGTGTTTTAAATGGCATAAAAATTTATTGGTAGCTTCTCTTCATGATGTGTGATTCATGGTTAAAATTTTATGATTTATGGTATATGGGTATCTGAGTTTTTGATTGACCTTGTTTGGTGCCTATCAAGTAGCTTTAAATGCATTTTGAATAAGATATAAGGGTAAAAATGGAAAATAGTGCTCCACTGCCTTTGCATGATGTTGTATTAGCCTGAGAATCAATAATATGGCCATGTTGTTTCATAAAATGTTGTGTTTCACATTTATCTTGCTTTTCAATGTATTGTTGCATTATAAACTTGTTTATTTTGTAGTAATTAATTTATAAAACCTTAGCATGTGAAATTTGTACCTTAGTCATGATTTGTAATCACCTAACTCTCATTAAAATTTGGGATTCATTTGAGATGTTTACTATATAACTTAAATAATTAAATAATTGATAAAACAAATAATTGAGCCCTAATGATCTAGGATTTTGTGTGACTTTGGCATGGTATGTAGACCATGGAACACTTTGATCTCTGATCCGTGGCGACTTGCTTGTGTGGTGTGCTCATGATTCATATATGTTAATATACACTAAAAATGCTTTTAAAGTTTAATTAAGGATTTCATTAGTGGATGCATGTATGCATGTAGTATTTGCTCTAGGAAGCAACCTCTTGGGTAAAAAGAGGTAGTTGAGTGTGTTTATTATATTAGAATTTTGTTAGTCCTTTCATTTGTAAACATAGAATGGCTTATTATATGAAAAAGTTAAATGATAAAATAAAACCCTAGATGATAATCAATAAGTTGGTTTGTTGGCTTGCAACTTTATCGTGAAAGAGAGTTGTACTCAACTTTCTTATTTCGGTTTATCTTCTATTAATGCACCTCCTTGTACTTCGCATCATGCATCATGTCATGCATACCCTCATATTAAGGTACGCATCATTTCATTACGTGTAGTATACGGGAATGAGAAGGTCCATGTGACCAAGCTTTGGAGGAGGTGTATCCATCAATGGTGGTGATGTCAAGTCTAACTCTGTGATCTCTGTGAGGCTAAACTACCCTGTAACACAGGCAAGCCCCGGTGCATTTGCCCCTCTCCTTGTTGTTTTAAAAATATTTATCACTCGAGTTAATTAATTGCATTAGGTTAATAGGAGTTGGGTGACAACCAATCGATGCATTACCATCCTTGAATACCTGTCAATACCTGAGAACCTAATTTATTAAAAGTATTGAAAAATGCTTAGTCATGCTTAATGGTTAGTTTTGCAAAAATGCTATTTTAATTTGTGATGATATAAAGCAAAAGAATCGCTTTATGGGACTGGTTATGTCCTTGTTGGTTGGCAGTGTTCCTAGCTAGTTCATTGTCATCAATGAGGAAGGGTTTTCCTGCTCGGTGATCGTGGCATTGGGTTAGAGTCCCAACAATTGTCACCGACGGAAACGGGATTTGAGACAATTGTCACCGTTCGTTGTAGGCCTGCTGGATCGAGACTTTGCAACTAGCCACATACTACGGGAAGCCTCTGACTCTGGTGGCTCTACTACTGGAACCGACAACCACGCACTGGGAGTGGAGAGATGGCGAGAGTAGCATGTACCCTCGTGGCCGTCGTGCCTGGAGACGAGAGGAGTACTGTGCTCTCGGGTGGCGCAGGACCGGTTCCGGGGTATGAAAAGCCGTGGTAGGCGGGGTTGGCATATGCAAGCTTAAGTGCTACATATGCAGTGTGGATAGGGATCCCCAGCTGGGTATTAATCGATTCGAATCGTCGTTGCTCCTCGGTTATGGAGACTTAATCCTTCGACCATTCAGCGAATAGTGGTTCAGAACTAGGATGTTTTTGAGAATGAATAAGTAATTGGAATTGAAGGACATATGTGAAAGAATTGAGATCTATTGAATAAAATAATAATGAGTAAAATATTGAAAGCAGGATTAGTATTGCTTTTCCGCAAAATACTTTGACTCTTGTTAAAGCCTTACCTTGATTCCCCTCAGCCTGTATTTCTGAGTCTCATTCCTTTTTCTTAGTCGGGTAAGTCTTGCAGGAGTACCCCAGTACTCAGGGTTTGTTAACCCCCTGTTGCAGGTAAACTAAGTGCGCAGTTCTGCGTGGGACCGTACCGATCAGCGGATCGTGCATGAATGAAAAGGTACAGGATATAACCCTTGGGCAGGGTGTCTAGTTGTATACAGCTACTCCACTACGAAACTCTGGTTTGGGGATAATATAACTTATGTTTATAAATCTATGTTTATGTAATACTTCCACACCCTTCACTCTGATTTATATTATTTGTATAAACTGTTGTAATACTTGCAAGGTCTTTACAATGAGATCTTCGGGTGAATTAGGGTTTTCGAGGAAACCCGGTAGGCCACCTAGGTCAAGGGAAACTTGTGCAGACTGATCGTGGGTCCTTACGGACGATGATGGTGCACGTGGGCCCTATGATTAAGGCGGTTCTGTCACACATCACAGCGTGTTAGGGCTCGCCGGAGCTCCAGCGAGCTAGGGCTTGTCCGGCGAGCCCTAGCATGCCCACGGTGTCGCCCTTCTTCCCCTACCATCTCCCACTGAAAACCTATGTTTGGTTTTGGGTAGTTGATGAAACCTTATTTCCTGATGTTTGCTCTAAGTGTTTCATGAGAATAATTAGCAAACATCAAGATGGAGCAAAGGACCGGGTCGGTGGAGGCTACAAGTGAAGGGCAATGCCGGCATCCATGCAAATGGTATAAGTCCGTCATCATCAAAGGTGTGCACAAGCTTTATCAAGAGATGAGAAGGAAGATGGAGAAAAGCTAGGAGCTCAAGGCAAAGGTATAACCAATAGGAGCACTTTTACTTTCGGTGATCAATACTCCATAGAGAGAGTGATCATATTTAGGATAGATGGCCGTACTATCAAAAGGGGAGAAATCGCCTGTGAAATGCGGTTATCAAAGTGCCACTAGGTGTTTATATTTGTTGCATATGCATGTAGATGCTAGTGACACTAACAAAACCCGTGGACAACTCTTTGAAAAATGCTAACACAAGTGCACTAAAGTGAGAGACACTTTGGAGTGTTAGCACATTTAGAAATGGGGTGAAGTTTGAGTGGTAGAGGGGGTTTGGGTCCTCTCTCCCTCCTGTCGAGCATGCGAGGCAAGATTCAGCACTTTTCGATGATTTCACTTAGTAGAAAAGTGCACTGAAAACTTGCCGAAGTTGTCCGGTGGCTAACTCTTAGTGAAAAGTACTAAAACGTGTGCACCAGACACTGGGAGCGTCCGGTGGGGTAGCACCAGACACGTCCGGTGCGAACCCTGTGCTCTCGGGTCGGTTCTGTGAATGTTCACTGGACGTGCGAATTTCTTCATCGGATGCGCTGGGAACACTGTTTCAGCGTCCGGTGACTATGACGTGGCGAGCAGCAGAGAGACGTTGGAGCGGCGGACGCTGAGGAACGTCCGGTGTCCCTGCACTGGACGCGTCCGGTGAGAAAAGTGCTTTCTGGATGCTCTCTGCGTGGACACCGGACACGGGCGTCGGAGCGTCCGGTGTGACGGCTCCGCGTCTGGTGTGAGCGTGCGCAGCGGGTGAATGCAAACAGCTAGTACACATGTAGCTGGGTGATACACCGGATGCTGCACCGAACGTGTCTGGTGTGAACTAAAGGAGCGTCCGGTGCCCTCAAAAACAGTGAGTAACGTTTGGTTTTTGAGTGGGGGCTATAACTAGTGGAGTGGCCGGCTTATGAGACCTCTCTTGGAAATTTCCATTGAATCTACAAGCTAGTGAGCCTCTCCACTCCTCTCTCACACATTCCACTTGATTGAGATCATCATTTGGTGAGATTGGAGAGCATCAAGTGCATTGCATGAGTGTGATCATCTACAGGCACTTGGTGATTGTCTTTCGTAGCGGATTCTCTTGTTACTCTTGGAGTTTATCGACTCCTAGAAGGCTTGGAGCTGCGAGGATCGTTGAGGGGAGTTGGTGATTGTCTCCGCCTCCGATCGGTGAAGTTGTAAGGGGTTCTTGAGCCTTCCCCGCGGGAGATCGCAATTGGCTACTCTAGTGGATTGTGCGTAGCTTGTGGATCTCCATCTTGTGTTAGTTGTGCGGCACCCTTGAGAAGGGTTTGGCGTGTGATGCCAATTAGCGCGTGAACCTCCAAGTGGGTGTATCGCTACAATGAGGAGTAGCTTGCCGGCAAGCAAGTGAACCTCGGTAAAAAAAATCTTGTGTCATCTCTCTACCGAGGATCTCTCTCTTGTTTATTGTGATTGATTGGATTGGTATTCATATCATCTCATCACCGGCGGTATAACCATCCCTCTCTCCTTTACATTTGAGCACTTACTTTTGAAGTAGTTTACTTGTGTAGCTTACTCACCTAGGAGTAGTGTAAGGTAGTGACTTAGCTTCTTGTGTGTGTTCTTAGAGACATTAGCCTAGAACAGTTTGGTGGCTTGCATCACTTTGTGTAGGCTAGCGCAAAATTCGCTTCGTCATTTAAATTACTAACCGCTTGTCTTAGGTGTTGTTTGTAAAATTTTTATAGGCTATTCACCCCCTTCTAGCCATTAGGACCTTTCACCCACTCCCACCGCCGCCATGGGAATGATCGCCGGCGATCATATGCTCCCGCTCTATACCTAGCCCGGCTGCTGCAGTCGTCGTCAAGTTCCTCAACTGCTTGACGACTTTTCTCACCGCCTGGCTTTCCTTCCTCCTTCAACCCACTTCTTTCTATATCTACAGGAGAAGGAGACAAGGAGAGAGAAACCTCGTTGGAGACAAGGAGCCTCGTCGGAACCATAACGGCGACAAACTCATCGTCGCCGGCGTCAGGAAGCTCGGGCATAATGGTGTATCGTGGGCCACGTCCTGCTGGGGCGGATTTAGGTCTAGGGCCGCTAGGGCCACGGCCCTAGGCGTGGCCCAAAATATTCCTTAGAGTAGCAGCAGTTTTTCAGCATGGCCCTAAGATTTGGCCCAGGTTTGTCGGCCCAGCAGAGAGGGAAAGAGGCCGAGCGGCTAAGCGCCCATACTTCGCGAGCCCGCAACCCTTCGCGACCTTCGTGACCTCTCCTCTCCCTGTTTCTTCGTCGCGCTGCCGCCTGACCGTGCTCTGCCTTTGCGCTAGGACTACTCCGCGCGTCGCCTGCCGTCCGCCCGTCATCCCGTCCGCGCGCCACCCGCCTGTCTTCCCGTTCGTGCGCCGTCGTACTCTGCCGCTCGCCGACGCCAAAGGCCACTCGCCCGCTCGGCATCACCCATGGAAGCTGACGCCCTACACGCGACACGCCTCCTTCCTAGGCCATGCTGCACGGCGACCTGCCCTCCTTTCTTGGCCAAGCTCCTAGCCGGCAAGCCGAAGACTTGACGCTAGTAAGTCAGTAGCTAATCCCCTTTTCCATTAGAGTTCTAGTTTGTAATTTAGCGTTGAACTCTTCCAGATCTAGTAGGAATGCAGTATTCATCATTGAACGGACATTATAACTGATAATAGTTGTAACAGAACCGTCTGAATCACGTGGCCCACAGGCGCCTGTCATCGCCACTAATGACCTCTGACAGCCGGGCCCGTGTTCCAGATGACCTAGGCGGCCCTGCCGGGCTACATAAGCACCCGTAACCTCCGACAGGATCCCATTGCGAAGCCATTACAGGATTACAACATTTCATATCAAAATACATCAGAGTAAAAGTGCGGAAGATTAAATAGTACTTAATATTACAAACCGGTATTCAAATGGAAATTAGGTGCAGTTATTATAGACCACAGTTTAAAGAGGTAGCAGTAGCGATAGAACAACAGTACAACAAAATAGATAAGTATTACACGAACCCTGCCCACGGGTTCAACCTTATTCCTCCTCGCTCTCCTGGACGATAGTGACGCAGCATGGAGCGAGATAGACTTCAGGCTCCTGCTGCCCTTCTGCAACGGGGTTAACAAACCCTGAGTATAAGGGGTACTCCGCAAGACTTACCCGACTAAGAGGTATAAAATTAGACTCAGAAATGCAGGCTAAGGGGAGTCAAGGTAAGGGTTTAGCAGGAGTTCAAGAGTTTTGCGAAAAAGCATTACTAGTCCTATCTCAATATTTTATTTCAATAATACTATTAATCATTAACCATATCTCCAAGTTCTTTCTCATATATCAATATTCTTTCATTTGCTTTATCCATTCAAAAACATCCTAGTTCCGAACCACTATTTGCTGAATGGTCAAAGAATCAAGTCTCCATAAACGAGGAGCAACGACGATTCGAATCGATTAATACTCAGCTGGGGATCCCTATCCACACTGCATATGTAGCACTTAAGCTTGCATATGCCAACCCCGCCTATCACGGCTTTTCATACCCCGGAACCGGTCCTGCGTCACCCGAGAGCACAGTACTCCTCTTGTCTCCAGGCACGACGGCCACGAGAGTACACGCTACTCTCGCCATCTCTCCACTCCCAGTGCGTGGTTGTCGGTTCCAGCAGTAGAGCCATCGGAGTCAGAGGCTTCCCGTAGTATGTGGCTAGTTGCAAAGTCTCGATCCAGCAAGCCCACAACGAATGGTCCCTAAACCTTTTTCCGACGGCGACAGTGCATTGGGACTCTAACCCAAATACCCCTGTCCCTTCGGTTTTTCGAATCCCGTTTCCGTCGGTGACAATTGTTGGGACTCTAACCCAATGCCACGATCACTGAGCAGGAAAACCCTTCCTCGTTGATGACAATGAACTAGCTAGGAACACTGCCAACAAACAAGGACATAACCAGTCCCATAAAGTGATTCTTGTGCTTTAGATCATCATAATTTAAAATAGCATTTTTACAAAACTAACCATTAGGCATGACTAAGCATTTTTCAATACTTTTAATAAATCAGGTTCTCAAGTATGGTCAGGTATTCAAGGATGGTAATGCATCAATTGGTTGTCACCCAACTCTTATTAACCTAATGCAATTAATTAACTCAAGTGATAAATATTTTTAAAACAACAAGGAGAGGGGCAAATGCACCGGGGCTTACCTTGTATGGTGTAGAGAGTCGGGTCTGGGTCAGTGCCACAAATATCAAAGCCCTGCACAACCTCAGCAGTAGGCTCCTCAACTGTCACCTCGGGCTTCACCTCAGTGTTCTCGGTCACTACACGTGTGCAATAATGAATGCATGAATACGATGCACATGAAATGACAGATGAAAGTTAATAATAATAAAACACACATGTGCACAAAACCCTACCTCGGCTAAACATGATTATTCTAACTCAACATGCCCTAGGTCATAAAGGTGTTTGACCCAAGTTCACAATCAACCATAAAATCACACAACCCTAAGTTATTAACGTTTTCTATTTATTTTTATTAATCATTTAATCAAACATCTATTTAATACATAATTAAACTATTTCTATTTGACACCAAACTTCACCAACAGATAGCTCTAGGCCTAAAACAGTACCAATTAAATTTTTATGATTTTTGGACTTACAGGGAATTTATTAAAAATCATCAAAGTCCCCTTTATCATTTAATGTGCTGATTTTTAGTTAATACAGAAAGCACTCAAATCCTATATTTTATATTTTTATTAAATTGTACACATCACAGAGAGCATCCACAAATATTTCCACAATTTTTTGGTGCAGTAGATTAATTCACACAAAAAGATTAAAACACAATACTATTCATTCTAATTAAAAATGAAAAGCTTTTGTAAATTCTTCGGGAAAAAAAAAACGGCCATTCGGCCCATTTAAGCGAACAGGCCCAGCACGGCCCGGCCGCGCCCGGGCGCGCATGCCCGCGCCTCCACCGAGCCGCTGACGGGGCGTCCCCACCTGTCAGCCTCTCTCTCGCTCCCCCTTCTTCCTCCCGGCTCCCGCGCGCGTGCGAGCACGGCGGCTCGCCGCCGGTGACTCCTCCGGCGAGGGAAACACCGCCGAACGACGAGCACGACCCTAGGACACTACTCTAGGGACCCCAAAGGACTAGACACGACCGGCGACAAGCTCGTCGGGGACCATGGCGGCTCGACGGCGGCGGCAGGCCACACGCCAACGAGCTCAAGCCAGTAGCGACCAAGATTAAATGTGTTAAGCCTTCAGAGGCTCACCGCGGTTTGGTCTGGCTAGGTGGTTCGACCTGTGATGGTACGGAGAGGCGAGAACGGTGAGGAAGGCGGACGGGGCGGCGCGAACTCCACGGCGAGGTCCTGTTCCGAGGTGCCTAAGGCCTCAAACACGGAACCCACGGGGGCATGAGTATCACGGCACCGTATGGAGCACAAAACGCTAGCCGAAACAGGGAGGGACTCACCGAGACGAGCTGGCCGCGTCGAAGTCGCCCACGGCGGTGCTCGGCCGGAGCAGAGGAAGAAAAGCGAGGCGCGTGGCGGACTCCGACCACAACCAACCGACCCAAACGGCTCAGGAGGTGCGCAATGGACCTAATCGGACTACTGCACGAGGGAGAGGATGGAGATGGACGGAGGGGTAGCAATTCGGCTGATGACCGAAATGGGATGAGGGAGGAAATCGGACGCGGCCGTCGCCTTTAAGCGGCCAGGGGCTTGGGGATAAGGCCGAGAAGGGTCCGGGGCCCCTGGGCGGTCGTGGCTCGACGGTGACAGGGCCATGCCCCGGTCGGACATCGCCGGCGTGCGGCGCGGCACGCGCGCGTACCCGCGCCCACGCGACCGGAACAGAGAGGGGGGCCCGGTACTGTAGTTCAGTTAGGGTCAAAAGCTATAGAATTTTGAATTCCTCCTAAACCGTGCAGCTACAGTAGGTGCTCCAAAAATAAAAGTTGTGCCAAATTTTATTTATAACATTTTTGCTTTTTACACCATGTTCAAATTCTGCACCAATTTGAATTTATACAAAAGGGGGTAGAATTAGGTTTTGAATTTCAAACTGAATTTTTAAAATTACTTTTGATTTTTCTCAACAACTTGAAAAATGGTCAACATGAAAGTTGTTCTACTCAGTGAGCTTGATAACTTCTATTAAGGGAGTTTTTGAAGATTCAACATATTTTTGAAATTTAAGTTTCAAATTTAAATTTCAATATAGTAATTTGAGTTTAATTTGAATTTCTATAATGTAACTTTAAAATCTCCAAAAATAAAAGTTGTCCTATTTTAAAAGTTCTACAACTTTCATCAAGACACTTTTATCAGATTCGTTATAGATTTTGAATTAGGGTTTTAGGTCAACTCTGGTGCTTAATTTGATTTCTATTTAATTTTATTTTTGATTTTTGATTGAGGACTTAATTACACAATCAATACTAAATGAAATCCAATCACTCTAGGGGCCCTAAGCACAATCATAAGCAGATGATTAATAATAAATATGATGACATAGCAGATTAATTAAGCAGTAATACCAGAGGTATTACAATAGTTTTAATGTCAATTTCTGTATTAAAGAAAATGTCAATAGAGTTGCACAATGAAGAGGACCAGGACTATAAAATCCATATGAAGCTCTTGATGAAGATATGATAGACTGTAGTTTAACCCAATGCGGACGGTGTATCTATGTGTCTGCTTTGATGGTGGCCCTAAACGTGAAAATTGACGAGCTCCCCCACTCACGTCCTGTGAACCACTTCGTGACGAGCCACGAGGAGAGGGCGTGAGGAAGAAAAACAGTGCTTGCCGTGCTTTCGGCGCCCCCGTTCGGTAGGCGAAAGTCCCGATGATTCTCCGACGCTTTCGCCAGGACAGAGCTAGCCCGATGATTCTCCGACGTTTCCGCCAGACAAGAGAAAAAGGCTGAAACGCAGATCGATTTCCCTGGTCCTGCCCCTCTTCGCATTAAAATACTACAGTGTTACTGTAGTCTACTCCTTTCTATCAAGAAAAATATACATTTGACGTTTTCACACGGCTTGTTCTTTTGACCGTTTATCGTTTAGTTTTAGCCATGAAATAATATTTTTTTCTCACAACAAACTAGCACGAGTCAAAATCAGCGTTTATATTTCACCCAAAAGAACGGCTGAGAGAGTTTTTACTTTATTTTACTATATACTACTAGTACGGTCTTTCATGGATGAATCAGCAATTCAGAGACGATGGGTCATATCAGACGAACGATGGATGAACACACTACTACCCTCCTGCGACAACGACAACCGTACCGTCGGTTCGCTTTCACTGCACCGCCATGCTGATTCCCAAGCTACCTCTAGCTAGCCTACGCCCCTAGCTACTCCATGACGAGGTCCTCGGTTCGCTCTCACTGTTCACCACGATCATGGCACAGCCGGTTCGTCTCACTGTTCACCACGATCATGGCACAGCCCTCGGCCCCTCCCCTCCAGAGGACAGAGCCTCAGAGACAGAGGGCTCCGCCATTTAAGCCGGCTGCTGCTGCTGCTGCTCCCTCGCACAAGTCACAACTCACAAGGCACGCCGCAACAACGAGCTGAGTGAGATTGTGACTGATCGAGTGATCTTGCTTGCATATTGATCGAGCGTGCGCGCTAGCAGAGCAAGGTGGTAGCCTAGCCGCCGCCATGTCGCTGGCAGGTGGTGGTGGCGGCGGCGGCGGCAGGTTCGAGTTGCCGCGGCAGCGGCCGCCCGTGGTGGTGGACGTCGGCTGCAACTGCCGCGCGCCGAGGCTGCTCAGCTCCCTCATCTCCTCGCTCAAGTCCCACGCGCGCGGCGTCGTCGGCAAGCCCAAGTCGTCCACGCACGCCTCGTCGTCGTCTCTTTGGTCGTCCTCGGCCACCACGGCCTTCACGTCCTCCACCTCCATCGCCACCACCGCCACGACGACCTTCTCGTCGCTGGACCACCACCCGTCGTGGGGCGGCCCACCATCGACGTACGCCGCAAACGACGCCAACAACGCCGTCTACGAGGTCGACGAAACGCGTCAGAGGCGGCGGCGGCGGCGCCGGCAGCAGCGGAGGAGGAGCACGCGCGGGACCGGGAGGGCGGCGGCGCCTGCAGGAGCGCTGCTGGGGGAGGAGGCGGCGGCGGTGGCAGTGGCAGTGGAGGTGGAGTCCGCGGCGCCGTACGAGGACTTCCGCGAGTCGATGGTGGCGATGGTGACGGAGAAGGAGATGTACGCGTGGGAGGACCTGAACGCGTTGCTGCATCAGTTCCTGGCGCTCAACTCGCCGCGCCACCACCGGCTCATCCTCACCGCCTTCGCCGACCTCTGGGCACCCCGCGGCGGGCCCTTCTGCCCTCCGTCCCCGTGCCTCTGAACTCAACCTCGATCTCGCAAGCCATTGTTCGTCAACGACGTCGCCTCGCAAGAACTGCAAAGCTAGTCCGCGGGCGATATTGATATTGCACTGTAATGTAACGCGTACCGCGTACGTCCCTGGTTATAAACTTGTAATAAGCTTGCGCAAGGGCGAATGGCAAACGTGCATCCTAAGTGATGGTGCGCACGTGCTGGTTCTTAGTACTAAAATGTAAATTCTCTTATCTAATCCAAGGTGGTGGTGTAGTGGCATTAGGGCCTGATGCAGATATTCGTGCAAGAATTTTACTTACAGGAGTATTAATCCTTTTTCTGAGTAAATGCACTATCGGTCCTCAAACCACTTGTTCGGCTGGATCCCACGGATCCGTAGAGCGTAGAGGCATCATGATATCCGCTTATAGATTTTAGAGAATTGCTACGGTACACCTAAATAACTGTGAGTCGTTCATCAGATTCGATCGGACGGTCATGATCAATCTTACCTCCGAAGAGGTTTCTTTTTTTTTTTTATTGCCGAGAAATCAGTATGTGGCTGGGTTTCACCGTTTCACGGTGATGGTGGGCCGGATGGCCCGATGTTTTTCAGTTTGGTACATGCGCATTAGGGTTTAGTGTGAGTATGGAGTGTACGCATGTGTTCTTAATAGTTTGTCTATATAGACAATAATGGTGATTTTTTTTTAATCTGAAACGAAATTTTGTAACTAGTTTTTCTTCCTCGTGCTAGCTCCAAATCTAATGATTCTTTTTCATAATTTTTTTCTAAAATCACGCTCTATCGATTTGAAGCATTTTTTTTTTGTCATTGGACTTTTTTTTGTATCATTTGAAATTTTGAATTTCAAAAAATAGCAAGTTTGAACAACATTTTGAAGTAGTAAATGACATCAGTTGATAAAATCATAAACATCAAAGTTGTATAAGTGATCAAGATATACAACTTTTATTCAAATTTTGATTTGAGAAAAGTAACTCAGATGAAAAGTTGACCAAAATGAAAGTCGTAGATCTGAAAAAGTTATTCAACTTTGTAGCTGACAACCTTTTCATTTGAAATGACTATGCCATGATAAATTATATTAAAAGTTTTTATTTTCAAATTTTAAATTTTAAATTGTTCTAACAAATCTGAGTGGACAAATAATCAAAACAAAAGTTGTAGATCCCGATTGATAAAAAGTTGTAGTTGATGATTTTTGTATTTGAATTCATTATTATAGATTTAAAATTTTGTATTATTCAATTTGAGGTCATTTTTTAATTTTTCCAAAATTACCCCTCTATCTTTACCTTCTCTAATTTCCCCGTTACTGCTTTTGTTGGTCTTCGTTGAGTCTTTCGCGGGGCGCCGCCGTCCCCAACGTCGCGACCCCCACCCCTCGTCGCGCGGCCACCGCGGCCCCCCATCATCACGCGTGCGCGCGTCCTCCCCTCGTCGCGCGGCCACCGCGGACCCCCATCGTCGTGCGGGCGGGCGTCCTCCCCTTGTCGCGAGGCCGCCGTGGCCCCCATCGTCGCTCGGGCGGGCGTCCTCCCCTCATCGTGCGGCCGCCGCGGCCCCGCATCGTCGCGCGGGTGGGCATCCTCCCCTCGTCGTGCGACCGCCGCGGGCCCCATCGTCGCGCGACCGCCGCGGGCCCCATCGTCGCGCGGGCGCGCACGTCCCCTGTAAGTTCTCGTAATGCATTTGTGTCGCTTCATGGGTCCATTCTGCTCGATTCGATTTGGTCAGGATGCGGTATCTGATAGATTTGGCTTCATGGCTTCATTTCGTTTGAAGATTAGGCCTCTAATTTTCCAAACTAGTGATGCGGACGGTCCATTTGATCCGGTTTAGTCTTAGCGTGTATATGTTGGCCTCTAATTTTAGTTGCACAGAGCACTTTGTATTCACTGTCAAAGCAAATTGCACTATGTATGAATGCTTATCATGGAAATCCACATTAGAAGAGTAATATGGAGTTAGAATTACTATTCATTTGATTAATCAGTTTGGTCTGACTTTTTAAATTGATTTTCTAACAGTAACGTAACATGTCAACACACACCCAAACACTTGAAGAGTTAGCAGAGTATGAACATGTCATACAGAGGAACTTCCGTTCGGAGGAGGAGGGTTATGAGTTTTTCAATGCTTTTGCTAGGAATAAAGGGTTTAGTTTAAAAAAGGGAAAAGTCAAACGTGCATCAAACAAAGTTGATATAATAAGTCGACATGTATGTCTGCTCAAAAGAAGGGGTCAGGCGAGATAAGTTCTTGAATACAGAGAATATGAAAAGGCGACCAAAACCACTTACAAGATTTGATTGTCCATTTGAAGCGGTGATTAAGCATAACCCAGACATGAAAGTATGGTATGTGCATAAGTACATGGACACACATAACCATGAGATGGCCAGATTGACTGAAGTAGGTTTTATGTTCTCGCACCGTAGAATATCGGTCCGGCAAAAGAAGGAAATCTTAGCATACCAGACTGCGGGTCTTAGACGTAGGGGCCAAAATTGCACCAGCATACTCCTTAGACGTAGGGGCTAAAATTGCACCAACTGCATAGAGCACGAAAAGTCTAGTAAAATGAACCTCATCGGCCTTCCTTGGAATCCTTTCCTCCATGTATTTATTTGAAAGTGATGGCTGTATCACCCTTTTGTTTATAAAGATGAAACAATTTAGGGTCAGGTAGTTTTCTAGTAATTTCGATCTTCTCTCCTTTATCAACTAAACCTAAGATACAATACACATCCCAATAGGAAACAGAAACCACATGGCCACGAATATTGAAGGTCCTATCGGTTTCATTGAAATTTTCAGCAAGAGACTCCACTAGCATGCGTTGAATAGGCATGCAAGGGATACTAAGCAGACCATCTAATCCAATTTTCGTAACGATACGCTTTTGTTCATCTGTCAAATTGCTGCACATGTCCGCAAATTTAGTGGCATACACACGGTTTGAACCTGGTTGTCAATCATGTAAAAATAAGAAAACCAAAAATATAATGTAAACAACATCCTCATACAATGTATGTTATGTCATACGAATATACCATTTTATAGCAGGTAGGGACCACACTTCACCAACTTTAGTAAAACAGGGTCTAAATTTTGAGACAAAATTTTGTTCTTCCATTTCAACCAGACTGCAAGTGACATAAGGATCACCTATCAATCTCGGACACCACAAATGCAACAACACCTAACTACCAGAATAAGAGGCAAAAAGTAGTTGTGTCGAAAACTATTGTTTCAAGTTGCCTGCTGTTTCAGAAACACCAAACAGCCAAGAATGTATAGTCTTAGTTTTTGTATAAAACAACAAACAAAGAAATCAGCACAGAGAAATCAGTGACCATGCCCTCTAAATAATAACTCAAGCTATATAACAGCAAATAAATGATTAGGTTAGCTAGTTAGTTTACACCAAACAAACAAAGAGCACAACTTGCTAAAGAAAATATTAATTGGCACGCATAGTCTTAATTTTTGCAGAAATCAGCAGCCACTACTAGTAATGAACACAGAGCACATCAATCAGAACTGAATTACACTACTAGTATTCTAATAATGAATACAGGGCACATCAATTTGGCCTTGGTCCTCTCCTTGGTACACAACGAATATCACTTGGTGAGCCTCACCTTGCTTTGGTTGATCAGGAGCACGAAATTATTCTAGTACAAGTGCACAGGAAAGCGTCAAATTCATCTAGCGTGGGAGGGGAGCCGAAGCAGAGCAAAAGGGAGAAGGCGCACTGTAGCACGGACCTGTCCGTCCTGGAGCGGCTGCTCCGCGTGCTGGCGTCCCGCGGCGTCTTCTCCGAGTCGACGACGCGGCGGTTCGCGCTGACGGCGGCGGGGCGCTCCTGGTGCCGGCGGCGGGCTCGTCGTCGTCGTACGCCGAGTACGTGGTGCAGCACCACCAGGAGGCGCTCGTGGCGGCGTGGGCCTGCACGAGGCGGTGCTGAACCCGCGAGGGCCGGAGGCGTTCGCGCGCGCCAACGCCGGCGTCCGCGCCTACGCCTACGGCAAGGACCGGGAGGCGAACTGGGTGATGCTCCGTCGGCGGCGCAACGTCGGGGCGGCGGCGCGACGTTGCGGGCCGCGAGGTAGGGCAGCGGCACGACGACGGGGGCGCGAGTGCAGCGGGCGCGGTTGCGGCGATTTCGCGTGGACTGACTCGATTTGTTTCTCCCTAAAATTAGAACATGCAAATTATTTGCAACCATCTATCGAGATTGTAGGAGCTAAAAAGAGAAAAACGAAAATCAATTTTCAGATTTTTAGTTTATTAAATAATTTAAATAATCCTAATATTCAACAGTCTAGATTCGTTTGAGATCTTACCTCCTAGGGAGGTAAGATTTAGGTAAGAGTGTACCTTAGCATTACCCTAGATTTTAATATTAGAACCAATATAAACAGATCAGCTTATATGCTGATATGTGGGATCTACATGTTAGCTCCATTCCTCTCCTCCCTCATCGGAGGCGGTTCTTTTACTCTTGAAAACATGTGCTCTTAGTCCCTCTTTTTTTTTTTTTTTAATCTGCATTAAGAAGTATGCCTATATATATCTTAATGCACATCTAAGGGAAAAGAGAGTAGGAGCACATACTCTCAGGGCAAATTTAACTTTACCATGAGCTCTCTCCCTTTTATCTCATCTCCCGTGAGCACACAACTTGGGCTAGCGTGGTTTGGCCGCTTGAGAGGCACAAGCGAAGTTGATGACGACCAGACGAGGATAGCATGTGCCTTGGAGAGCTGCGTCTATGGAAGCTCGGGGTGGCACGACCATAGGGGGCTAGGGGCTCCTTCTTGGTTTACTTTTGAGACCAGGCCATAGTGCACCATCGGAATCTTTGTGTTTGCCAAGTTGACAGAGTAATTGGCAAGCATATTTTATTTGGCACTCGGAGGTGAAGAAAACACACTAGGCAAAATCCAATGTTTGCCGAGTGTATGAGATAAAACACTCGGCAAACCGTCGCCACGTGATCGTCATATGTGACGGCCATTAGAGCTTTGCCAAGTGTCCAACGAACTCGGTAAATAAGCTCTTTTCCGAGTGTTTTGGGTCGACACTAGGCAAACAAGTAGGTTTTTCGAGTGTTTTACACTAGCACTTAGCAAATTGTTTATTTTTTTTCATTTTTTGTTATCTAATCTTTTTCTGCTTCCCACATAGTGTACATAGTACTCCCATATTTTTACAGTTTAACCTTTTTTTTTCACAATTTACGTTTGGCCTCCTGAGCATCGTAAACCCGTCTTTAGACCCTATGCTCGGTGCCATGGGCCATGGCACCCGAGGTAAACGTGTCGGTGCCATACCCCATGGCGCCGAGGTTGGAATGTAGGAGCTGGCGTGGCCGTGTGGCGCGGAGATGGGCAACAAGTCCCCTTTGACATGTTCCCTTGCAGTTGAGCTCTCGATCCACATGATGAAAAGTGTGCTAATGCTGTTGAAGGACCGTTGAACTTTGTCCATCAGACCAATGCGTTGAGTTTGACGAGACTCAGATGCACGGTCAAGCGTGTTGTGTTAAGGTTAGATGTCGGACCCTAGGACCAATGACCCGACGCTCATTTTAGATGTACATCTATGTAATGGCATGCAGCCGCCCTCTCTATCTCCTACCGGCTAGCGCCCATCGCGTACCGCCCATACTGCTTTGAGATTCATTCCATGCCCCACCAGTCTATACTCTCTCTCTTGTTTCCCATTGTGCCAAATGATGGATGCATGAGAAGCGCTATGCGCCGGTAGATAGGGTAGGCAATCGCCACCTACTGTGGAAATGCGTAGCAACCATAATTTTGTTCAAAAGCAATTCATAGTGATTAAAATAATATCCACTAACTAGCTGAAACATTGTAAGAGTAGTCCATTGTAAAAAGTACACATACCCCTATAGACTGCCCATAAAGAATAAACAAATAATTTTTATCTCTGCTCTCTCTCTTTTCTACTTCTCATATATCCGGTCCGTATATATTATAGTGACGTCGACAATAATAACTATAGAACACTGGTATAAAAGCTATATTTATATGGACTAGTTAATCCATATACATTGAGCTTGCTCTCCTCAAGGTCTGACGCCCTTGTTCTTCTCCACTACCTCATTTCTTCCATACTTTCTCTCGTGCTAACTTCAAAGTGTCCTAAACATGCGCCGTTATTAAAGGATTGGCCTAATTGATCTTTAGAGGAATACATCTACTATCCACAAAAGAGTTTAGGATATCCTAAACATAGAGATCGGCCTAATTGATCTTTAGAACAAGGTTAGTCAATTCTAAAAGAGTTGTTGGCTGCATCTGATAGCTTGATTGCATGTGTAATTTGGATATCAATAACGTAAACAAGATGTATTGTGAATTACTTAAATTTGTCGCTTATTGTGTCCGTCTTTATAAGTGTGCTCCATGAATCATTCCGTGTGAAACGAGGTTACGCCACTTCGAGGATACTGTTGATGACGTGGAGTGTCTGACAACTGCTGTAGCAACAAAGTTGTGGTGTGGGGCTGGGGTGGCGTCTTGGGTTTGCCTGCCTGCCATGCTAGGCTGCTACTGCTAGCCATCCTGCGTCCACCTTAGTGTGTTTTCCATAAACCAGAATTACTCATCAATCCAGAGTACTCTAAATTTCTCAAGAAGAATGGTCTATTTGGTGGTGGATGCTCATCCCACGTCAACAAAGAAAATATCATGAAAATAAAAGAAAAGGAGCGTGTCTTTGTGTGGCCCATGTCGAAATGCTCCGGCCCATATCTTCCGTCAGGGTATTTTGAGCCCAGAAACCATTCCAAGTCCGCACGCTTATTTACAAATTAAATTAAGCTAATTGTTCCAGATGGATTCTTTCCACGTGTTCATTCCCTAATAATCGAGCAGATCTTATTGAGAATGAGAATTAAAATAAATAACTGATCAATACAAATATAACATATATTTAAGTCATATTTAAATTTAAATTATAATATACACACACACACACACACACACACACACACACACACACACACACACACACACGAAAATATTTTTTGGGTTATTCTAGATTTTTATTTGGATATATCTGAGTTAAATATTGGATATTACATATCCATCTTATACTCGTGTTTGATATCCTATATAAATATTTATCTGATATTTGAAAATTTAAGTGGATATCTGAGAATATTCGTTTTGATTGGTTCACATTTTGTGTTGCTCCCTAGGGTCTAAAACTCGACATGGTCCTGGAGAGCGACAAATGGTTAGCCCACACACATGGAACGGGGGACGAAAGAAGTGCGTGACACCCTGAGAACTCGCTGAATCGGATCTGATTTTTGGACGACTCATGCGCAGAACAGGAATCTCGGTCGCCTCACGCGCGGAACAGGCATATTTTTGGTCTGGCCTAACGAACTTTCAACGTGTTCGTTTGATGCAAATGAATTAAGGCCTGGTTTAGAAGCCAAAATTTTGGAGAAAAATGTACTGTAGCACGCGTGCTAATTTTTGCGGGAACGTATGCTATGGAAACCAGCCTCCGGTGCAAACTATGAAAACTCTAATTAAGGCCACACAAATCTAATCCAATGGCTATAAGTGAGGGTTTAAGTGCTAAAATAATCCACTTTCGGATGGGATGAGGGGGGGGGGGTTTAAGTGCTAAAATAACCACCCCCACCTGTAGCCATCGGATTAGATTTGTGTGGCCTTGATTAGAGTTTTCATAGTTTGTACAAGAGACTGATTTCCATAGCATACGTTCCCAATTTTTGCAGTGTCAAATTATAGCCTAAAAATAGGGTTAAAAGATTCGTCTCGTAAATTTTGCACTTACTATGTAAACATGTAAAAGATTCATCTATATTTAATATTTCATGTATGTGTCAAACATTCAATGTGACGATAATTTTAGAATTTGGAAGTAATCTAAACATGGGCTTATATTAGACATCCATATTAGGTTAGCAGAACATTTCGCCGTTCCAACTTCAAACAGGCGGACGAGGCGATGGCTCAGAGCAGACAACACTGGACGAAAGAACGAGTACGTGTGCGTGAGACAAAGTGGCAGCAAGGCATGTTTGGTTCTACTCCCTCCGTCCCACGACAATTGTCACTCGGGAACCGTGATGGTAAGGCCATAAGGGGGTGCGAATTTCAAACGACAAAGACAGACGGACAGAGAGAGAGTACGCCATACTGCGCCATGCATAAAGTATGGCAGCCACATATTTGTGGCGGACGAATGGAACGTCACAACTGTGACAGATTCTACTGAGTGAAAAACATGTGGTTGACAAAGATGAGTTATTGATCAAACAACAACATTAAAATTGTGGCCGCCACCGGTGTGACTGTGACGCGTTGTGGCCATAAACCAAACGTTGCACCCATAAAAGGCAATAAAATAACACAAGGGAACAAAAAGTAGCTAGCAGCGCTTTGGCCATAGGCACCGGCTCATTACAATCATTTTTAATATAAAGAATATAAAATGTGACTTGTACATCTATAAGAATTTTGTTTTACCTTAGGGACACGTGTTTCCATCCGGATGGCCTTTGGACCCTTGAAAGCTCTATGTTTGGTTTTACCTAATTGATGACACCTAATATCAAACTATTGTGTTTAAGCTTTGTGATCACAAGTATGGTTAGAAGATCAAGTGTGGAGCTATGATGGCGTTCAAGTCATTGGAGTAAGCCCATCAACATGAAGATCAAATGCTTCAACACTTGGTGCATGGGATGGAGCTCAAGGCAAAAGTGAAACTAATAGGGCTCTTTCCATTTGGGTGATCAAGACACTATAGAGAGTGTGATCACATTTAGGTTAGATGACCGTACTATTAAGGGGGAAGAAACTTCGTTAACAACCTCGGTTATCAAGTGCCTCCAGTTGACGTAGTTGAGCATATGCATTTAGATCTAGAGCACTAACCTAAAACCTTGCAATTGAACTTAAAATTAAACTAACATTCGTGTCTAAGTGCTCATACACTTGGTTGTTAGCACCTAGAAGCAAGGGAGTTGAAGAGAGGGTGAAAACAGCTCTCAGAGGTGCACCAGTGTAACGCCCTAGAGTCCAAATAGCTCAGACCCGCTCTGCACGCTGAGCGAACCACACCTACCACTATCCCACTTAACCTTTCGTCCTCGCTTCGCTTAAAAGAGTTAACTTGGGGATGGTGGGATGGACTCTAGAAGCCTTATATGTTGGTCTAACCCACCTTTAACAACCAAGGTGGGGCTAAACCCCCACCACAAGTCATTACTTGCACATGGGTCACTATGGGCCAAATTTCAAATTGGACCGGGCGTTACATACACCTCTCAAAGGGCCCAACGTCCTCGTCGGCCCAATACACCCACAACCGGGCAAACGATAACAAGGAACATTTCCCTCTTAGCACACGCGATCATGCGTCTAGTGCCGGCACATGTGGCACGCCGTGCGCCCCACAGGGCGTACACGCGCAATGAACCCCCATGTCCGCGCCCCTGGCCCGCACGCGCCCGTGGCTACGAAGGTTGGCTCTGATACGATTTGTAATGCCCCAGAGTGCAAACGGCTCAGACCCGCTCTGCACGCTGAGCGAACCACACCTACCACCATCCCACTTAAGCTTTCGTCCTCGCTTCGCTTAAAAGAGTTAACTCGGGGATGGTGGGATGGACTCTAGAAGTCTTATATGTTGGTCTAACCCACCTTTGACAACCAAGGTAGGACTAAACCCCCCACCACAAGTCATTACTTGCACATGGGCCACTATGGGCCAAATTCCAAATTGGGTCGGACGTTACAATCGGACGCTGGGCGTGTCCGGTGGGTGCGCACCGGAAGAGCCTCTCTGGAACCTCTTTGAGTAGACACCGAACGCTGGAACAGTAATTTCAGCGCATCCGGTGGTGTTTTTGGAGCGTCCGGTGAAGTCTTGTGCTTTCTGTCTCAGTGAAAGCACAAACACTGCGTGTCTGGTGCCACTTTGAGCTCTCTGGATGCTCTCTGGTGGTGCACCGGACACAGGTGTCGGAGCGTCCGGTGCGACGTCTCCGCGTCCGGTGTGTTGGCGCGCTGCGGGAAGTTTGAAACGGCTAGTACACGTGTCAACGGGCGGTACACCGGACAACCACCGGACGCGTCCGGTGCGAACTTATCCAGCGTCCGGTGTGCACGCAGAAACTGTAAAACGGCTAGTTTTTTCACCCTCACTTATAAATAGCCGATCAAACGGTTTTGGGAGTCTCTCTTGCGCATTTCACTCATTGTTAAGCATCTCCTGAGCTTCTCAAGCCTCTCCCACTCACTCTAGAGCTTGATTCTCATCCATAGTGAGTTAGGGAGTGATCCAAGTGCATTGTGTTCGTCTAGATCATCTTTGGGCACTTGTTGATTGTTGTTGCTGCGAATTTTATCTATTCTCTTGGTGATTGCCGTCACCTAGACGGTCTTGGAGCAGCGGATGTAACAGAACCGCCTAAATCATATGGCACACTTGGCACCTGTGATTGTCACTAATGACCTCTGACAGCTGGGCCCGTGTCCCAAATGACCTAGAACGCTCTGCCGGGCTACACTAGCACCCGTTTCTCCGACAGGATCCCATTGCGAAGCCATTACAGAATTATAACATTTCATAATAAAATACATCAGAGTAGAAAGTGCGGAAAGATTACATAGTACTTAGATTACAAACCAGTTGTCCAAATATAATTTAAGTGTAGTTATTATAAACCATAGTGTTGACATCTACTAACGTCGCCAAATATAACTATATAACTTTTAATGCGAGAGGCGAGATTAGAAGATGAATGGTAATTAATTAAGTTGTCATTAGCAACTAGCCACTTCTCTATTACCAACATTCTTATGCAAGAACTAGGTTGTCATCCCTAATTAATAATGCTAAGAATAAATAAAGGTTTTATATATTAATCTATGTGACTAGGCAGAAATATAAATATAAATAATATAAACTAAGATCAGTTCTGCAAGCGGACATATAATTATACCATTGTATTATTTTACCTAGGGAGTTCTACCAGGTTGTCGATTTATATTTATACCACTGGGAAGGATTAGGATAAACTACAATCTATTATATTGATAGTGATGGTATACAACGGATAAGTGACATTACCGATGTCATCTACTCTGCTCATAACCGGCAGAGGTCACAAGGTAAATAAAGATAAAGGTGATAAGTATGATTAAGCATCATAATAAAAGATAATCATCAGAGCTCTTCTCTAGTCATAGTAATAGCTAGCCAATGGATAAACTAAGGAATTAATATCAAAGGTAATTCTATAACTACATCAATGAATAACTCTAATTAGTGCAATTACATCTAGCAATCATTGTTAGACTAATCCTATATCATGATCACATGCAAAGGGCATCATCTACGAAAGGTGTGAAACAGAGTCATCACCCAACTTCGCGACCGTGCCTGCTGACCTACATACGGGGGGTGGACTACAGAGGACTCAATGCAGCTGTGACCTACGTGATCTACCAAACGACCCGGCACATCAGGGTGCGCTCGCAGATAAACAAAATACCTAGACACCACGTCTACATATCGTTCATTATCTATCCATCGTACGCATGAATAAACGCTATACGAGCAATTACATGAATTTAATAAGATCAAACCAACTATACTAGACATATAATCAAAGTAGACAAAGACTATTATAATTAAGAACATATGTACTATTAAGAACAATGTTTTCCTAATCATAATGAAGAATACAATAATAGAGAAAGAATTAAAATTATACCACTCCGTGCTCCAGACAGACGCCGGTGCTCCAGATCCGCCGAAGAACTAGAACTCCTCTACTTCTAATCTAACTAGGCTAGAGCTATGAATTAGGAGGCTCTTGATGAACTAGGAGGCTCTTGATGGCTTGAGGACTTGATGCCTTGAATGAATGATGGGTTGATGCCTCCAGGGGGGGTCTGCCCCTTTATTTATAGCTCGGTGGGATGCACGTGCGCCGCAGGATCAAACCAACTTGAAACAAGGGTTGAGATGACTCCACAAAGGCGGCGGAAGAAGACTCCAGAAGCTGGGCCGAAACCCTAGCAGGGGGGCGCCGGCCGGCCCCACCCTGGCGCCGGCCGGCCCTACCCTGGGGGTCTCGGGTCCCGGTGCCTCTGGTGTGTTTCAGATGCTTCTAGTGTTCTCGTGATGATGTTACCTTGGCGGTTAAGTTATGTGGTAATTATGCTCTTTAACCCTTCTTTTATGCTTTTCTGGAATAGCCCCTGAAAATACGGAACATGCAAAACTCATGGAAACTGTCAGTTAAAACCCTAGACAAGTGTGTATTCATGTATCCTTTGGTGTCTAAAGTTCTAATAAAAGTTGACGTTATCCACCGTCAACAATACCCTCAAGCTTACCTGTTTGCCAGTCCCTTGGCAAACGAACTAAGCCTAATTACTAATGTAATTGGATCAGGAGTTGTTACAATGTTTTCATACTTTCCAAGTACACATGCTTCAAACATAGATTCTCCTCCGGATTAGACAAAACTGCTCTGACTTTTAAACTTACCCATTTTACCATTAACTATAGGGCTTTACAGCTCTTGCTTCAGTCTTGAGTAATTGAAAGAAAGAACAATCAAGTCTTGCACTATGTAGCAAATTCTGCACAGTACCAATATTTCTGGAGTTATGTAAGTTTTCAAAATAAAACTTAGAGCTATAATTGTATGGCACCCTCAAGTCTCTTAATGTATATGATATTTGTGGATCTCACTTAAGCCATTAATGTTATGCCTTCCTATAACTAAGGATTTATAGTGGAGCTCATAGGAGTGACAATAATAAGGTTTAAACATACTTGCAATTCATATGTTGTAAAGTCAAACAATGGATCCACAGAGAATCGAGGCATACAATCAAACCAAGATGTGCATGTGTGTGGAATATGGTGGATAGGTGTATATGTGGTATTTAGTGGCTATTCCTAATTCTACTTTTGCTCTTTAAAAATGATTCACTCTCCTTTGTGACTTGGAGGAACACATGGGCTATCTTTATTCTCTTTCTCTCTCTCTTTTTTTTCTTTTTTTTTTCATTCGGGAGGCGGGCATCTAGTACCCATTGTTTTAATGCTGGGACACTTGTCCATCTTTTACTCCCTTTATATTTTTGCATAGCCACATATATCCTTTGAATATGAATAACTGGAGAGATAATAATAAGAACTTAGAGTAATTATAACAAGGCTGTCCTACGGGTTATATTTTTGGTGTTCACTCCCAGAGTAGGAGAAAACATTTTTATGATGAACATTGATGAAAGTGGAGATGGTTGCGATTACTCCCAGGGTAGGAATAATGCATATGTGCTAAAGTGTGTACGTGATCTTGGTTTTAAAAGCATGACAAGTCTCTCATATGGTATTCAACAAAGGTTGACTAAACTCAATGTAAGGCAAGCAGCATGAATGTGCAAAAGATTTTCCTATCTAGATGCATCATATATATGGTTTTGGTAGGAATTCACATTTTGTCATACAAGAGCTCATCATGTAAATTTTAAGTTTTCAAAAATAAATCTCCAGAACTTAGTAATGCTAAGAATAAGATAAATAGTAGCTTAACTTTCATGAATCATATCAATCAATTACCTAGACTTAGTTCAAACATATGCCTCTACAAGTTTCAGGTTCAGAGTAAATTCTTAAGTTAAAACAGTAATATCTAAAACTTAGGAGAATTTAAGTTTGACAATTAGGCATTTGAAAAGTATTGTGACAGAGCAACTATTCATCATCTCCATGACAAATTTTAATGTTCATTATTTTTAATTTATTCTAGTCTAGACCGACTCTAAACATACTCTAATATATAGATAGATATTTATTTGGTTTTCAAATTTTATCTTACTAGCTAACTCATGCAAAAAAACGATATAGTAATAATGATAATAAGATTGGAAACTTATACTTAGCTGGATTGTAATTGGAGGGTGCCCTCCCCTAAGCTTGACGTTTGACAGGGTCTTGATGTTGCAGATTGAGTGATCCTTCTGAGCTGTGTATCGGCAGTGTAAGGACGTCGGGTTGACTAGCTCCTTGATCTTATGTTGTCCTATGAAACTCAATTACCAATAAAAATACTAAATCTTATGGAGAGGGGTTAGGTTTAATACCACTCCATGGTAAGTAATTGATTTTATATTTTCAGCAGAAGCTTAAGCTTCTTTACCCAATTAGGAAATTTCTTTAAGAGTGTGGACCTTCATGTGCCCACATATTTTTAGTATTTTGTGTGAATGGTGTGGACCTTCATGTGCCCACATATTTTTGGTATTTTTAGATTTTCCTATGATACTATGGTGAACCTTCATGTGTTCACATATTTTTTTGGTATTTTATGACTTTATAAAATAGACTCAATAATCGCATAGGTATAATTATCTGATAACTAGAGGATGCTTGTAACACCCTAGGTGTTAATCACACATTTGCATTTGCATTTGCAAGCATAAGCACTCATCATCATCCATAATCATGATCACATGATAGAGATATTACAATTTGCCCTATTCACTAAAATTGTGTGATGATTATTTCATGTGAACATTAGGATCTGATTGTTTGAGTGGTTTTGATCAATCTAAATCCATAATCAAGTAAAGTTAATATTATTGTTCAGTCAAATAATGCCAAAGAAATTCATTTTTGGTTGGATTAAAAATCCATTTAGGTTTATATTTACATAAGGCCTAAAGTAGACCCAAATAGATTTTTAATTTCTAAGCCTTATATGATTTTAGACCTTAAATAAAAGTGATAGATAAAAATGTTTGCTACAACTTTGATTTAACAACCTAGAGCTAAAATCAATCCCAAATAGGTGATTTTGAAACCCCAAGTTGGATTCCATTTTAAATTAAAAAGAAAAATCAATTTAATTCCTATTTCAAGGAGTTAAACCATAGTTTCAAAAATAATGGGAATATGACTTTGGTGTAAAAATAAAAGTTGTTAAGCTCATTATTTAGAGCAACTTTCGTATAGAAAGTTTTTGAAGTTGTTAAGCAAAAATTTGAATTTCAAATTGAATTGCAAATGAATTCTATTAGGTCAAAATTGCATTTCAAAATCTAGAGAGAATTTGGATATGGTTCAAAAAGAAAAGTTGTAGTATTCAAAATTTTGAACAACTTTTATTTTTGGAAATTTTCAAGTTTCTATATGAATTTGAGAGTAATTTGAAAAGGGGAGAAACAAATATCTCTGTTACAGTAGCAGAGCATGTGCACGCCCATACCGCACGCTGCTCACCATGGCCGCCGTGTCGCCGGCGTCCTGGCTCGCGCCCTCGACGGCCTGGCCACGTCTCTAGCTCAATTAAGTTCCTGCGACGCTGGCAACGAAATGGAGAAGCACAGTTGCCTTTCCTCTGACGCGGTGGCGGCTCGCCATTGCCGTTCCCTCACTGGTCACAGCAAGAAGGTGGCGTCGCCGGCGTCTTCTCGGTGTCTCGGCCACCCTGCCACCTCCCTTGGCACGTAAACAAACTCGTGAACTCACTGGTCACTTCACTCTCTTAGCCACTGCATAAAAGCCACCCGAGCCATCGTATTCCGTTCATCCTCACCACAACCACCACCGAGGAGCTCTCGGTTCGTCATCAAATTCTCCCTCCTCACCGAATCACCTCCAAATTGCGTCCATAGCTAGTTCAATCACTACCTTGCTCACCGTTTGCACCAACTTGTGCAATCTCTAGTGGTCCGAATCACCCGGAACGCCGTTGTCTTCCTTGCAGCTGTTCGCCGGAGCCGCCGCGAGCATCGGGTCGTCCAGAGCTTCGGCAAGAGCTGTTCTTGCTCTTTTGTTTTTCGTTTGAGCTTATTTACCTTGCTGTGATTCTTATCCGCCCGTTTCTGTAAACGCTACCGCGCAGGAGCCGCCGGAACACCGTCGTTACCGTCGGTGCACGCCGCCGCTGCTCTGTCTCCGTCCAGCTACCACCTCCGAGCCGTTTCCATCCAAACCAACTACACAGACGCACTCGAGGTGAGCTCCTGTTACTCGTAGATGGTTTATTTTGAACCCTACCGCCGCAGTCTTGCCGGAACGGCGTCGCGCCGCCGTGTGCAGCGTGGCCATGCCGCTACGGTCGACATCGAGACGTCTCTGGTACACTAGGAACCGTGTTAGCTAGCTCATTCAATGCGCTTTGTTATCCCGAGCACGAATACGGCCTCGGTGTCGTCGGAGGTGCCTCAAATCGCCGGGCAACCGCAGGTCAAGGTCACAGTCCGGTCGGTCAACTCGGGGGAAGGGCCAGGGACCATGGTCTTAAAATTTGAGACAATTCAGGGGTTTATTTGCGAATCTTGTGACTCATGTGAATAGTATTATAACGGACTGCGGGTTATTTCTTCAAAAATCGAAGGGCTCTTTTGCAAAGTAGCCATCGCCTGTGCGGGAGGCCGGCCTGGGCCACCTCTGTGCTAGTTGGGCCGAGCTGGGCCAAATCAGAGCCGCGCCCGTTTTTCCTTTTTCTTTTGTTTTAATAATTTTCTGAATACATGAATAGTATCAGTTTTTGTTATTTTCATATCTAAATAGATACAAGTGATAAAATCATGAAAAAATTTGGTGTAGGCTATGCACAGTGTGTAATATTATATAAAAATATCAAATAGGCCTTTATAGTACTTTTAATAGAAACTAAAAATCATCCTTTCAATTGATAAAAGGGACACTTAGTGATTTTTGTAGATTAAAATATTATTCCAAAAATTCTGAAAATTGGTGTGAGTGCTATTAATGCTACTGTTTACCTTCACAAAAAGTTTGGTACTGTTTTGATGACTTTCACTATTATAACTATTTTAAGCCTATTATAATTAGTGTTTTTCTTTAGCCAATAAAACACATAATACATGGAAATGATGTATATCCAAATTAAGTAATTTTGGTATGTTGTGTGAAGACCATGAAACACCCACCCTTGCTGTTTCATGGCAATAGTAGCACTTTGTTAGTTTAACTTTGTTCTATGAAACTAAAATCAACATTTTATGCTTTATTAGGAAGATAGAATTAGGTTTTGTTGGCTTGCAACTTTATCGTAAAAATCATGTCATGCCTGATTAAGTGATGATCTGTAGGATTACAAACTTCTCTACTGGAGAAGAAATATGCACGTACTCAGTAAAATAAATAAAAACAAAACTATCATTTCATGTAACCACACCAACTTAAACCTACTATCCAAACTAAGGTTACATGGATGCATTATCATCACATATCATGTTATCATGTCACCATCGTATAGCATATCCTAGCACATTATTTTCATGAATACATCCTATTCATACATATAGGATTGGAAGAGGAAAATCTCGTCAACTACGAGATAGTCGAGGAGAATCCACAGGAGTTGCCACCCGAAGACGAAGAACCCGGTATTGACTCACTGCCAGAGTGTCCTAACCACGGACCCTCCACTTTTCGCCGAGGCAAGCCTCGAACATTCTATGTATCTACCTATTCTATTTCTGAATTACTTTTGAGTAAATTTACTTTATGAGATGTGCATTTACGTTTATAAGAGTTGAATGAAACCGTTGTTGCATTATGTACCTTGTCCAGAAATAACACCCTGTTATCACTAGATAAGTAGCGTTCTATGCTTAGCCATGCTTAGACCGGTAGAAGTCAGGTGATCCCCTGTCACCTGCAAGATTTAGACAGTTACTTATACCCATTGGTACTGGTAACCAATGTGGAGAGGAAATCATGTGATAATGGAAAACAGACGGGATGCAGTGTACCTTTATGGTCCTGATTGCCGGTTAGGCATACATCCTTGTTTATCCCCGTCTGTATAAAAATGATTTGGGATCATTTTGTAGTCTGGACCTTGATCGAGATTGAACGTACCTTCACATAACGGCTGGATAAGTCGTTCCGACCGTGAAGCTATAGCACTACTAGTCGGGCTGGGATTTGAACTGCAGTGCATCGCTGGCGGAGAGAAAGGATGTGCGGTGGGAGAAGGTTTGACCAAGGGTAGGCATTGCCTGAGCGTCCTGGCGCCGGCTGCCCCCTGAGCCTTGCACTGTGGATCAAGCCCACGGTATCCCGAATAGAGTGAGAAGCTACCCTACACAAATACGAACTTTTGGGATGGGTTCGTAAGGGTGTGTGATACGGGCTTTATCCAGCTGGATTAAATCGATTCGAATCGCCGTCTCTCCCGGATAGTGAGAAACTTGATCACTGTCGAAGAAGCATAGTTGATCCTGTAATATAGTAAACATGATGATTACGTAATACCCCATGTTTGGATTAAATACATGTTTGTTCAGGTTAGATGCAAACTTAGTAATAACGATTCTAATAAAACCTATGCCAAACCTGGAATTGTAATAAAGTTAGTAAGCTCTATTCGCAAAATATTGCTACCCCATGAACTCCACCAAATAAAGCCTTGCATATCCTTGAGAGTTTTTTTTATTTACTCTCTGACGGGTAAGTCTTGCTAAGTACAATTGAGTACTTAGGGTTTTATTCCCAACGTTGCAGGTGATGTGCTGTATGAAGGCTATTGCCTTACTTGCAATAACCCTGCTATAGATGCAGAGGAGTAAAGATCACAGGGCATGGTCTCAAATCTTTTACTTACCTCCTTTGCTGTGTATGGAGTTATAAAGTGAGTATGGCAGTGTATTTGAATAAAAGGTTTTCGAAACACTTTATGTATATTATTTAAACTCGGTATTGTAATAACTATATTACTCTATTTGTAATAAATTTCCGCTGTGAACTCTGTGCTTGTAATATGATGTTTCCTTAATCAGTACGATCCTGTTGTAAGTTGATTTACCGAGGTCCTTCGTGACACTCGGCGGACTACCGGGTTTATATGAGAGAGTATGTGTGTGCTAACGTGTTAAACGGGGGCAATCATGCTTAATCTCGTATAAATTGGTCGGTTCTGTCACAGCTGGTATCGGAGCGAGATTAAGGGTAATATCATTATAAGTACATTCAAAAATCAAAAGTTTTGATTTTAGAAAACCTATTTTATTAAAAATTCAAAACTCTGCTAGTCACTATCTCCAGTTAAGCCCAAATAAAAATAGGTGGTTCTAAGTAAAGTAAGACTAACTGGGGAAGGGATTTTTTTTGCAAATTTTATTTTCTTTTGATCAAATACCTCTACGCTCAGGTAAGCAGGTAAGAACGACCATGTTGCTACCCTATGGTCAAATGGTAGAGGTAGCCGACCATCTTGCTGCCCGATGGTCAATTGGTAGTGGCGGCCTCCATATAGCAATATATGGAGTATAAACTGTGCTGTATTACATTTGATATATCCATGTTGGGGATGGGCTGCAATGAAATTTTCTGCAGGTACGCTAACTACGAATCGTGTAGTATTCGTGTAGTTTGCGATTAACTTGAGAGCACGCATGAATGCCACCGTCCATATCGATAGTATCTAGGTGTGTGAGGACGAATAGGATGATCATGCATCATGCTAATAAGCTCTTTGCATAAGCTCCTTCCCTTATATATGACTCAACTATTAAAATTCTGTTTCTCTCTAAGTAAATCATTTTAAAAGTCTACTATGTTTACAGAAAATGGAACCCACACCATACACTAAGGAAGGCACTCTGCTAGAACCATTTGGTACTCCTACATTGCTTTGGAGGGTACTTGAGCTAGTAGGATACACTGAACCACCAATATATCGCTGGAAGCAAGCCAAGATTTATGGAAACATGAGATGTTCATTGAAGCTTCATGTTCCAGCTCTCACCATTAATCCATCATGGCAAGCATGTACAATTGAGAAAGATGGTGCCAATGAGTGGGAAGCAGGTCAAGTAGCAGCTTTTGAGATGCTACAAAAGATCTGCCAGGAACACACTGAAGAAATAAAAGATACATCCATATGTTTCTTCCCACCACAAGACCTCCATAATGCAGCCTGGTGTCAACGCATTGCTACATTCACTGATGAAAATCAAGCTGGCTATAGTCCCTACCTTGTCACCTCCGCCTGTGCCCTGATTGCCATGACCAAAATGCATCATGCTAGAGAAGAGTCCCATGATTTTTGGCATCGCATGTACAGCCTTAACAACATTGAGTTGAAGATCACCGAAAACTTATGGGAAGACTCCAAAAACCAAGTTAACCAAGCCATCGCCCAAGCAGGCCAACGAGAGTTAGAAATAAACCACCAAATGACTACCTATTTAGGTCAAGCAGCTTTGGTGGAACAGCAGCGAAATGAAGCTGTAGCACATGCCGCCACAATCGAAACCGAAAGAGATGTTGCTAGAGAGGAAGCTGCTGAAGCCATTCAGAATGTAGAGTTCTTCGAGCAAGACCTATTGGTGCAGCTAGATGAAGCAAATGCAACAATTGAGAATCTCCAAAATGAGCTCAATGCAATGAATGTTGCAGCATTGCCAGCGCAACCTCCAGTCGGAGTACTTGGAGAAGAAGATTTTGGAGATGTAATAGAGCCTGAAGGTTTTGGTGAAGAGTTTGATCCTGAAGAACCAGATGAAGAAATAGAAGCCGAATCAGATGACCAAACGGAGATTAGTCTAGATGATGACTATCCAAATGACTCCGGAGACGAGTTTTAGAGAGACTTCATGTAATAAGTACTAGTTTAAATAAGATCATGTAAAAAGGTAGTGTAACGAAATAAGTTGAGTAATCGTGTAACATATTGTAACAAGTGAGAAGTTGAACTCAATAAAACGAGCACTTGGAGGCCATGTTAATAAAGATATGCAGTGTTAATTCATGTTATGCCTTGTTTATAAATTCAATTTAGTTTTTCCTCTAATATGGATGAAGATAAGATCAAACTTTTGCACACGACATCTTAACTAAAAACATTTGTGTTCACTCCAGATGCCTCGCACCCGTACAAATGGTCATAATGGTGATGATGCCGAACCATCAGAACTTCCAACACCACCTACTGCAGTCGACGTGCTAGCTCGACTGTTAGGTGGGCAGGAGAATATGGAAGCTGCCCTAAACCGAATTGCCCAGAATACCACACCGAGACGTCATAATCGTCACGGTGATGGACAAAACCCACACAGCAGCTATAAGGATTTTCTGGATGCTAAACCACCCGTGTTTACCCAAGCCGAAGAACCTCTGCAAGCCGATGAGTGGTTAAACACAATTGAACAAACATTTCGTCTTCTGAACTGCACTGAGCAACAGAAGGCTGAGTTTGCAGCTCACCGTCTTCACGGTGCAGCCGGAACTTGGTGGACTAACCATCTGAAAGCCCTGCCAGAAGGAACAAAACCGACTTGGGATGAGTTCAAGGAAGCCTTTATAGGTCATCATATCCCTAAGGGATTGATGAAAATCAAGTTGAATGAATTTTTGAAATTAGTCCAAGGTACCAAGACTGTAACTGAATACACTCATGCTTTCAATCAACTGTCCAAGTATGCCCCAGAACATGTCGATACAGAAAAGAGAAAGATTGAGTGTTACATTGGAGGATTGACCCCAAAACTGCAAAAAGAAGTTGCTCTTTTCAAGTATACCACTTATAATGAGTTGGTTAGTGATGCTATCACTCTGGAAAACAAGATTCGCCTGTGCAGGGAAGACAAGAAGCGTAAGGCGCCATACACCAGTGGTGCAGCTTCACAGCCTAGGCAAACCCAATTGGTGTCAAAGACTCAATACCGCCCACCTGTCAAGTCGTATAAACCCCCTCAGCAGCAGCAAAAGTATCAGCACAATAACCAGCGACAGCAATCATACCAGGGGAATGCACAGAAAGGATATCAGGGAGGTCCTAGGAACTTTCCATGTTACAATTGTGGGAAAATAGGACACTATGCTCGTGATTGTCGTTCCCTGAAGCAAGATCTGTCAACCTAGCAGATTCAGCAGAATCAAGCAAAACAGAAGACTGGTTATAAGTCACCTGGTAACAAGAAGCAGGCTACAGGTGCACGCATTGGGCGTGTTCACTATGACACTGTGGAAGAAATCCCTGAAGGAGAACCAGTGACCACGGGTATGTTTCTTGTAAACAATACGCCTGCACTTGTTTTGTTTGATTCCGGTTCATCACATTCATTCATAAATCAAGCATTTGCACTCAAGCATCAGTTCCAAATTAGCACATTGAGAAGTGGTTTTGTAATCAATTCAGTTGGGGCTGAAACTGATACAAACCATATAGTTTGGAGTGCAAAACTTAATTTTGGAGTAAGAGAAATTTTGGCTCACCTTATTGTGTTGCCAAATTTGGGTTTGGATATCATTTTGGGTATGAATTGGATGAAAGAACATAAAGTAATCCTTGATACTACCAATAAGACGCTCTAATTAAGCACCTGATGGAAGTACTTTTAAATTATCACTCTCTGTAAACCCACAACTTCCGTACATATCCTTTGCTACCAAAACTGATAAACTAGAAGATATTCCGGTGGTATGTGAGTTTCCGAATGTATTCCCTGATGAATTACCTGGACTACCACCCGACAGAAACATAGAGTTTGCCATCGACTTGGTTCCAGGCACTGCTCCTATTTCTAGAAGGCCATATAGGATGCCACCAAATGAACTAGCCGAATTGAAGAAACAGTTACAAGAATTATTGGATAAATGTTTAATTCGGCCTAGTTCATCTTCGTGGGGATGCCCTGTCTTGTTTGTGAAAAAGAAAGATCAGACCCTAAGGATGTGTATAGATTATCGCCCCCTTAATGCAGTGACCATCAAAAATAAATATCCTTTGCCTCGGATAGACATTCTGTTTGATCAATTAGCAAGAGCAAAAGTGTTCTCTAAGATTGATCTAAGATCAGGCTATCATCAAATAAAGATAAGGCCTGAAGATATTCCTAAAACTGCTTTCTCTACACGCTATGGCTTGTATGAGTATTTGGTAATGTCTTTCGGTCTTACCAACGCACCTGCCCATTTCATGTACTTGATGAACTCAGTGTTCATGGCTGAGTTGGACAAGTTCGTGGTAGTGTTTATTGATGATATCCTGATATACTATGAAAATGAAGAAGATCATGCTGAACATTTAAGGATAGTCTTATCCAGACTCAGAGAGCATCAATTGTATGCCAAGTTTAGCAAATGCGAATTTTGGCTTCGTGAAGTCAAGTTCTTGGGCCATGTGTTATCTGAAAATGGAATTTCGGTAGACCCCAGCAAAGTACATGAGGTACTAGACTGGAAGGCCCCGACCACAGTCACCGAAGTTAGAAGCTTTCTCGGTTTAGCCGGTTACTACCGACGTTTCATTCCAGACTTCTCCAGAATTGCCAAGCCAATGACCAGATTATTACAAAAGGATGAAAGGTTCGTCTGGACACCCAAGTGTGAAGAAGCTTTCCACACTTTAAAGAAATTCTTGACCACTGCCCCTGTTCTAGCACAACCAGACATAACCAAACCTTTTGATGTCTATTGTGATGCTTCAGGCATTGGTCTCGGCTGTGTCTTGATGCAAGAAGGTCGAGTCATTGCCTATGCCTCACGACAGCTATGGAAGCATGAAGAAAATTATCCTACCCATGATCTAGAACTAGCAGCCGTAGTTCATGCCTTAAAAATCTGGAGACATTATCTGTTAGGAAATATATGCCATATCTACACTGACCACAAAAGCCTCAAATACATTTTTACTCAACCCGAGTTAAACATGAGACAAAGGAGATGGTTGGAATTAATCAAGGATTATAATTTGAAAGTACACTATCACCCCGGAAAAGCCAATGTAGTTGCAGATGCCCTCAGTAGAAAAGCACATTGCCATTACACAGATGTATCCTCAGAAGGAAGCTTTTACCTTTTGCATCCTACTGTACTCCGTAACCTAGTTGTTAGCTGTACACTGGAAAATGAAATCATAGATGGTCAAAAGACTGATAGTGGTATCTTTCACCTCAAGCGAAAGATACATGGAAAAGAAGTTAAACATTTCCGAGTGGATGAAAATGGAGTATTATGGTTTGATAATCGTTTGGTCGTACCCAAAGACGAGACGCTGAAAGAGAAAATTTTATCCGAAGCCCACTTCTCTAACCTATCAATTCACCCGGGAAGTAGTAAGATGTACCAAGATCTGAGACCAAGATTTTGGTGGACCAAAACGAAGAAAGAAATAGCACGATATGTTGCTCACTGTGATGTATGTGGAAGGGTGAAAGCAGACCATTTACGACCAGCTGGATTGCTCCAACCATTATCCATTCCTGAATGGAAATGGGAGGAGATCAGTATGGATTTTATAACTGGCCTGCCTACAACCCAAAAAGGACATAATTCCATATGGGTGATTGTAGACCTACTCACTAAGTCTGCACATTTTATACCAGTTAAAGACACTTATAAAGCCCCTCAGTATGCTGACTTATATATAACACAAATCCTACGATTGCACGGTGTTCCAAAGATTATCATCTCAGACCGAGGACCCCAATTTATGGCTCGATTTTGGGAACACTTACATTCATATATGGGCACAAAACTTATCAGAAGTTCTGCTTATCATCCACAAACCTCTGGTCAGACAGAAAGAGTAAATCAAATTTTGGAAGATTTGTTACGAGCCTGTGTGCTTTCGTCTTCCGGTTCATGGGAAGAATGGTTACCCTTAGCAGAATTCTCATACAACAATAGTTATCAAGAAAGTATCAAAATGGCCACATTTGAAGTACTCTATGGTGGAAAATGTAGGACTCCTTTGAATTGGGTAGAACCCGAAGAAAGAAGATACTATGGTATTGACTTTGTAAAGCAAGCCGAAGAAAGAATTCGAACAATTCAAGCTCATCTAAAGGCTGCACAATCCCGACAGAAAAGCTATGCTGACAAAAGAAGAAGACCGTTACATTTTGAAGTTGGTGACTTGGTGTATCTTAAAGTATCACCTATGAAGAAAGAATACCGATTTGGAGTGAAAGGCAAATTAGCCCCTCGCTACGTAGGACCTTTCAGAGTTTTAGCAAAGAAAGGAGAAGTGGCCTGTGCCATAGAACTTCCGCCAAGAATGAGTGCAATATTCAATGTCTTTCATGTTTCACAATTAAAGAAATGCCTGCGAGCACCAACCGAAGTCACTGATTTGGATGATGTTACATTAGAATCGGATTTGACCTATGAAGAAAAGCCTGTGAGACTTTTGGAAGAAAGTGAAAGAGTGACCCGTAGCAAGGTTGTAAAATTTTATAAGGTATTATGGAACAACTCCACTGAAGAAGAAGCTACTTGGGAACGAGAAGATTTCCTCCGTACAGCTTACCCCGCCTTCTTTTCAAAATGGTAACTTTCTCTAAATCTCGGGATGAGATTTCTGTAAGGGGGGAGGAGCTGTAACACCCTAGGTGTTAATCACACATTTGCATTTGCATTTGCAAGCATAAGCATTCATCATCATCCATAATCATGATCACATGATAGAGATATTACAATTTGCACTATTCACTAAAATTGTGTGATGATTATTTCATGTGAACATTAGGATTTGATTGTTTCAGTGGTTTTGATCAATCTAAATCCATAATCAAGTAAAGTTAATATTATTGTTCAGTCAAATAATGCCAAAGAAATTCATTTTTGGTTGGATTAAAAATCCATTTAGGTTTATATTTACATAAGGCCTAAAGTAGAACCAAATAGATTTTTATTTTCTAAGCCTTATATGAGTTTAGACCTTAAATAAAAGTGATAGATAAAAATGTTTGCTACAACTTTGATTTAACAACCTAGAGCCAAAATCAATCCCAAATAGGTGATTTTGAAACCCCAAGTTGGATTCCATTTTAAATTAAAAAGAAAAATCAATTTAATTCCTATTTCAAGGAGTTAAACCATAGTTTCAAAAATAATGGGAATATGACTTTGGTGTAAAAATAAAAGTTGTTAAGCTCATTATTTAGAGCAACTTTCATATAGGTAGTTTTTGAAGTTGTTAAGCAAAAATTTGAATTTCAAATTGAATTGCAAATGAATTCTATTAGGTCAAAATTGCATTTCAAAATCTAGAGAGAATTTGGATATGGATCAAAAAGAAAAGTTGTAGTATTCAAAATTTTGAACAACTTTTATTTTTGGAATTTTTCAAGTTTCTATATGAATTTGAGAGTAATTTGAAAAGGGGAGAAACAAATATCTCTGCTACAGTAGCAGAGCATGTGCACGCCCATACCGCACGCTGCTCACCATGGCCACCGTGTCGCCGGCGTCCTGGCTCGTGCCCTCAACGGCCTGGCCACGTCTCTAGCTCAATTAAGTTCCTGCGACGCTGGCAACGGAATGAAGAAGCACTGTTGCCTTTCCTCTGACGCGGTGGCGGCTCCCCATTGCCGTTCCCTCACTGGTCACAGCAAGAAGGTGGCGTCGCCGGCGTCTTCTCGGTGTCTCGGCCACCCTGCCACCTCCCTAGGCACGTAAACAAACTCGCGAACTCGCTGGTCCCTTCACTCTCTTAGCCAGTGCCTATAAAAGCCACCCGAGCCATCGTATTCCGTTCATCCTCACCACAACCACCACCGAGGAGCTCTCGGTTCGTCATCAAATTCTCCCTCCTCACCGAATCACCTCCAAATTGCGTCCATAGCTAGTTCAATCACTACCTTGCTCACCGTTTACACCAACTTGTGCAAGCTCTAGTGGTCCGAATCACCTGGAACGCAGTTGTCTTCCTCGCAGCTGTTCGCCGGAGCCGCCGCGAGCATCGGGTCGTCCAGAGCTTCGGCAAGAGCTGTTCTTGCTCTTTTGTTTTTCGTTTGAGCTTATTTACCTTGCTGTGATTCTTATCGGCCCGTTTCTGTAAACGCTACCGCGCAGGAGTCCCCGGAACACCGTCGTTACCGTCGGTGCACGCCGCCGCTGCTCTGTCACCGTCCAGCTACCACCTCCGAGCCGTTTCCATCCAAACCAACTACACAGACGCACTCGAGGTGAGCTCCTGTTACTCGTAGATGGTTTATTTTGAACCCTACCGCCGCAGTCTTGCCGGAACGGCGTCGCGCCGCCGTGTGCAGCGTGGCCTTGCCGCTGCGGTCTACATCGAGACGTCTCTGGTACACTAGGAACCGTGTTAGCTAGCTCATTCAATGCGCTTTGTTATCCCGAGCACGAAGATAGCCTCGGTGTCGTCGGAGGTGCCTTAGATCGCCGGGCAACTGCCGGTCAAGGTCATGGTCCGGTTGGTCAACACGGGGGAAGGGCCAGGGACCATGGTCTTAAAATTCGAGACAATTCAGGGGGTTATTTGCGAATCTTGTGACTCATGTGAATAGTATTATAATGGACTGCGGGTTATTTCTTCAAAAACCGAAGGGCTCTTTTGCAAAGTAGCCATCGCCTGTGCGGGAGGCCGGCCTGGGCCACCTCTGTGCTAGTTGGGCCGAGCTGGGCCAAATCAGAGCCGCGCGCGTTTTTCCTTTTTCTTTTGTTTTAATAATTTTCTGAATACATGAATAGTATCAGTTTTTGTTATTTTCATATCTAAATATATACAAGTGATAAAATCATGAAAAAATTTGGTGTAGGCTCTGCACAGTGTGTAATATTATATGAAAATATTAAATAGGCCTTTATAGTACTTTTAACAGAAACAAAATCATCCTTTCAATTGATAAAAGGGACACTTAGTGATTTTTGTAGATTAAAATATTATTCCAAAAATTCTGAAAATTGGTGTGAGTGCTATTAATGCTACTGTTTACCTTCACAAAAAGTTTGGTACTATTTTGATAACTTTCACTATTATAACTATTTTAAACCTATTATAATTAGTGTTTTTCTTTAGCCAATAAAACACATAATACATGGAAATGATGTATATCCAAATTAAGTAATTTTGGTATGTTGTGTGAAGACCATGAAACACCCACCCTTGCTGTTTCATGGCAATAGTAGCACTTTATTAGTTTAACTTTGTTCTATGAAACTAAAATCAACATTTTATGCTTTATTAGGAAGATAGAATTAGGTTTTGTTGGCTTGCAACTTTATCGTAAAAATCATGTCATGCCTGTTTAAGTGATGATCTGTAGGATTACAAACTTCTCTACTGGAGAAGAAATATGCACGTACTCAGTAAAATAAATAAAAACAAAACTATCATTTCATGTAACCACACCAACTTAAACCTGTTATCCAAACTAAGGTTACATGGATGCATTATCATCACATATCATGTTATCATGTCACCATCGTATAGCATATCCTAGCACATTATTTTCATGAATACATCCTATTCATACATATAGGATTGGAAGAGGAAAATCTCGTCAACTACGAGATAGTCGAGGAGAATCCACAGGAGTTGCCACCCGAAGACGAAGAACCCGGTATTGACTCACTGCCAGAGTGTCCTAACCACGGACCCTCCACTTTTCGCCGAGGCAAGCCCCGGACATTCTATATATCTACCTATTCTATTTCTGAATTACTTTTGAGTAAATTTACTTTATGAGATGTGCATTTACGTTTATAAGAGTTGAATGAAACCGTTGTTGCATTATGTACCTTGTCCAGAAATAACACCCTGTTATCACTAGATAAGTAGCGTTCTATGCTTAGCCATGCTTAGACCGGTAGAAGTCAGGTGATCCCCTGTCACCTGCAAGATTTAGACAGTTACTTATACCCATTGGTATTGGTAACCAATGTGGAGCGGAAATCATGTGATAATGGAAAACAGACGGGATGCAGTGTACCTTTATGGTCCTGATTGCCGGTTAGGCATACATCCTTGTTTATCCCCGTCTGTATAAAAATGATTTGGGATCATTTTGTAGTCTGGACCTTGATCGAGATTGAACGTACCTTCACATAACGGCCGGATAAGTCGTTCCGACCGTGAAGCTATAGCACTACTAGCCGGGCTGGGATTTGAACTGAAGTGCATCGCTGGCGAAAAGAAAGGATGTGCAGTGGGACAGGGTTTGACCAAGGGCAGGCATTGCCTGAGCGTCCTGGCGCCGGCTGCCCCCTGAGCCTTGCACTGTGGATCAAGCCCACGGTATCCCGAATAGAGTGAGAAGCTACCCTACACAAATACGAACTTTTGGGATGGGTTCATAAGGGTGTGTGATACGGGCTTTATCCAGCTGGATTAAATCGATTCGAATCGCCGTCTCTCCCGGATAGTGAGAAACTTGATCACTGTCGAAGAAGCATAGTTGATCCTGTAATATAGTAAACATGATGATTACGCAATAACCCTGCTATAGATGCAGAGGAGTAAAGACCACAGGGCATGGTCTCAAATCTTTTACTTACCTCCTTTGCTGTGTATGGAGTTATAAAGTGAGTATGGCAGTGTATTTGAATAAAAGGTTTTCGAAACACTTTATGTATATTATTTAAACTCGGTATTGTAATAAATATATTACTCTATTTGTAATAAATTTTCACTGTGAACTCTGTGCTTGTAATATGATGTTTCCTTAATCAGTATGATCCTGTTGTAAGTTGATTTACCGAGGTCCTTCGTGACACTCGGCGGACTACCGGGTTTATATGAGAGAGAGTATGTGTGTGCTAACGTGTTAAACAGGGGCAATCATGCTTAATCTCGTATAAATTGGTCGGTTCTGTCACAATGCTCCTCCCCCAAGCTTGATGTTTGCAATACATGGTGCTTGAATGGTCCTCAGAGCGAGTTGGTAAGCAACAGTCCTGATGGGTGCCACTAAAAGACTCTCTGCTTAGTCATAATATTATTCCTGCATAGTTATACTTTAACAAAAAACCAAAACTCGAGGCTCGAATTATCAAAAAGTTAGCGGTCAGCCAAAGAGCACTTTGATTATTCTTTGAGTTGATTTTAATTTGATAGGTTCTAGCAGGATTCCAACAGGATTCTCTTTTTAGGATTTTCTAATTTTCTTTTGCAGAAATCAAATATGTATGCATGCTAATAATAATTTTTATGCCACCACAGGGAATATTCATTTCATGGGGCTTAGGATTTTTATAATGCAACAAAGTAAATATAGATCATTACTTTTATTTTTATTTTTATGCCACCACAGTAAATATGTCTACAGGGTTACCATAGATTCATTCACATGGGGCTTTAATATTTATGATGCAGTAAATAAAGCGGTAAATATTTTTGTTAGTTTTATTATTTATTTTTATGCAAAAATGATTGTACTAATATGCTAAGCGAAATTACTAATGAATGCTAAATTAATCAGATAACTACCATTCTAACCTTATGGCTAGGGTACGGAATTTAAAGTCTACTGATAGAATTTAGATAGAGGTGAGTACTTACTTAGTAGGTTCATTGTCTGAGGTTACCTCAGTCAATTCCCCATTTTGCGGTGGTGTAGCAGGTGCTTCTTCCTTCTCCTTCCATCTCTTTTCTGTCTCTTCTGCTTCTCTCTTTTCTAGCTCCAGCTCTTCTTTGTATGTTTTTCTTGATTTTTCATCTCTCTTCATCCATTCTTCTACTTGCGCCTGGATCTCTTTCTTTCTCTGCCTTAGCAATCTGGTCCATCCTCTCAGCTTCCGCTTCCCACTCAGTCTAGCGTGGTGCTTGTACGGCTTCTTCTTGCTCCTTGTAGCAGTCTTCATACTTCACAATCCTTCAAGGGAATTCCTCCCATCCACAGTGAGGCTGGGTAGCCTGACGGCGGGCTTGGCGTTTCCTTCTGTTGCGTTGCTTCCTGATCTGCTCATGGTTAAGATGTGTTTTGAATTGATAGCGTACCTTTCCGGTGGGTAGGTTGAAGTGGATCTATCCAGACCCGCTGTAGATGATAGCATTGGCGGTGTAGAGGAACGGTCTTCCCAAAAGAATAGGCATTCATCGTCTCCCTGCATGTCAAGAACTAGAAAATCTGCGGGTATATATTTATTTTGAATTCTTACCATGACATCCTTGACTACGCCTTCAGGGAATCTCAATGATTGGTTCGCCATCTGCAACTCAATATATGTTGGGTATAATGGTAAATCATTAAATAATTCATCATATACCTTTTTGGACATTACGTTGACGCCTGATCCAGTGTCACAGATGGTGTCAGGAAAAGTGATGTCTCTAATTGTGCATTCGATGATTGGTACACCTGGGTCACTTTTCTTTGTTGGAAATGGTTTTGGAAGCATATGATCATTTTCTGTGTTTATGGCATTGATTAGCTGAGCGGTTCCTTTAGGTACATGCTGGGACTTGTTCTTCCTCCATCTCCTACTATTCTTCTTCTTGGGTGCTGGTTGTTGTTGTTGCTCTTCTTGTTGATGGAATTGCTTTGGGACTGCAGGATTCTTGAGGATGCGGTTCTTGAATGAAAATCTCTCCTTCTTATCTTTGATGGAGAGGACAATCTTGGCATGTTTCGCATAGACGATGGCTTTGGTTGTCCATAAGAATGGTCGTCCCAAGATAATGGGTGCCTTCTCATCTCCTCCAGTATCCATGATCACAAAGTCAATTGGGACATATAATTGCCCACTCTGATAATAGCTTCTTCTAGTACTCCCTCGGGGTAGCAAATGGATTGATCTGCAAGCTACAAACGCATATCTGTGTACAACAAAGGATCACCTAAAATTCTTTCATAGATTACCTTGGGCATTATGTTGACACTTGCGCCGAAATCGCAGATAGCCTCTGGAAAGTTGTGACATCCTATGGAGATAGGAATCACAGGTCTTCCAGGGTCTCCCATCTTCTCAGGTAGTGAGTGATTATCCACTGTATATCTGCAGGTTCAATTTGGTTTTATGTTGCATTGTGAATATCAACAAGGTTAGCAGTTTCTAAATCCTCCGGCTGGCCCAGAATCTTACCTTTCTCAAATGGAGGGACAGCAGCAGCAAGCTGAGCTAATTGTGATTCTAACATTTTATTAAAGTTGTGCTGATTCTTTATAGCAGAAGCAAAGGTATCCATTCTACTATTTATATTTTCTAAAGCTTTATCATTTGAGGCTACTTTTCTAGACATTTGATCTAGCAATTTAGATTTACCAGCAACTAAATCTCTTAAAGGCGGAAGATTGTAATTATTGCCTTGGTTATTACCTTGGTAATTACCTTGTCGAGGTTGCTGATTCCATCCTTGGTTTGGCTGGTTCCATCCTTGATTTTGCTGAGGACGATAGTAGGTGTTATTGTTCATGAAGTTCACATCCTCTTGCAATGTAGGGCAGTTGACAGCTGAATGCCCTGTAATCTCCATATTCTTCACAGGTCATGCGAGAATCATTGATATGCTTGACTTCCTTCTTCTTTATGTCGAGTTTCTTCATAATGAGGTCTAGCTTGGCAGTAACCATGTCAGTCTCCTTCAGATGATGGATGCCTCCTCCTCTCTTGCGAGGTTGAGTATGTTCTTCATTACAGCTTGAATTTGAGGCCATCTTCTCAACAAGTGCTTGAGCTTCTGGAAGCTTAAGTGACAGGAAAGCTCCTCCAGCTGCAGCATCTATGGACTCACGGGTGCTTGAGATAAGCCCGTGGTAGAAGGTCTGCAATAGTAGCCAATCCTCTATCCCATGATGAGGACAATCATCAATGTAATCTTGGAATCTCTCCCATGCTTCAGTGAATGATTTGTCATGTTGCTGTTGAAAACTTGAGATTTTCCCACGCAGAGCATTTGTCTTGCCTGTAGGAATGAATTTTGCCAGGAAAGCAGTTGAGCGTCGGTCCCATGTAGTGTTCTTGTCTTTGTTGGCATAGAACCACTGCTTGGCTTTCCCCAAAAGTGAAAATGGGAAAAGGCGGAGTAAAATAGCATCTCTTGGTACTCCTCTAATCGTGAAGGTGCTGCAAATCTCTAGAAAGTGTTATAAGTATGCACTTGCATCTTCATGAGCTTTTCCACAAAACTGGCTGGCTTGAACCATGGTGATAAGAGCAGGCTTGAGCTCGAATCCATTCTCTCCCGTGTTGACTGCTGGTCCAGTCCGGATGTTTTCTGTTGTTGGGACAGAGAACTCGCGCAGTGTCTTCTCAGCCATGTCTTCAAACACAGGAGATAAATCTTCTCCTAAGTGTTCTTCTTCCAATGTTGGAGTTGGCTCCTTTGATAAACTAGCTCGAGAAACGATGGGTGTTTTTGATAGTGATTCGGGATCTTCCCTTGTCTCTACAAACTTCTTTCTTCTCAGGAGTTTCACTGGATCGTCAATATAATTATTTGGAAGAGAAAAACCATTCATTCATCACCCTGCATAAGATAAGCAAATGATAAAAAATAAGGGTGTGCCTGTTTGAGTTAGAGATCAATCGATAATACAATCTTATCCATTATGTATACATATGCTATCAATATTTCCAAAGTTTATGTGCCTTCCCCGGCAACGGCACCAAAAATGCTTGTTGACATCTACTAACATCGCCAAATATAACTATATAACTTTTAATGCGAGAGGCGAGATTAGAAGATGAATGGTAATTAATTAACTTGTCATTAGCAACTAGCCACTTATCTATTACCAACATTCTTATGCAAGAACTAGGTTGTCATCCCTAATTAATAATGCTAAGAATAAATAAAGGTTTTATATATTAATCTATGTGACTAGGCAGAAATATAAATATAAATAATATAAACTAAGATCAGTTCTGCAAGCGGACAGATAATTATACCATTGTACCTAGGGAGTTCTACTAGGTTGTCAATTTATATTTATACCACTGGAAGGATTAGGATAAACTACAATCTATTATATTGATAGTGATGGTATACAATGGATAAGTGACATTACCGATATCATCTACTCTACTCATAACAGGCAGATGTCACAAGGTAAATAAAGATAAAGGTGATAAGTATGATCAAGCATCATAATAAAAGATAATCATCAAAGCACTTCTCTAGTCATAGTAATAGCTAGCCAATGGATAAACTAAGGAATTAATATCAAAGGTAATTCTATAACTACATCAATGAATAACTCTAATTAGTGCAATTACATCTAGCAATCATTGTTAGACTAATCCTATATCATGATCACATGCAAAGGGCATCATCTAGGAAAGGTGTGAAACAGAGTCATCACCCAACTTCGCGACCGTGCCTGCTGGCCTACATACGGGGGGTGGACTACAGAGGACTCAACGCTGCTGTCACCTACGCGATCTACCATACGACCCGGCACATCAGGGTGCACTCGCAGATAAACAAAATACCTAGACACCACGTCTACATATCGTTCATCATCTATCCATCGTACGCATGAATAAACGCTATACGAGCAATTACATGAATTTAATAAGATCAAACCAACTATACTAGATATATAATCAAAGTCTACAAAGAGTATTGTAATTAAGAACATTTGAACTATTAAGAACAATGTTTCCCTAATCATAATGAAGAATACAATAATAGAGAAAGAACTAGAATTATACCGAACTCCATGCTCCAAATAAATGCCGGGGCTCCAGATCCGCCGAAGAACTAGAACTCATCTACTTCTAATCTAATTAGTCTAGAACTATGAACTAGGAGGCTCTTGATGAACTAGGAGGCTCTTGATGGCTTGAGGACTTGATGCCTTGAATGAATGATGGGTGGATGCCTCCAGGGGGTCTGCCCCTTTATTTATAACCCGGTAGGATGCACGTGCGCCGTAGGATCAAACCGATTTGATACAAGGGCTGAGATGACTCCACAAAGGTGGTGGAAGAAGACTCCAGAAGCTGGGCAGAAACCCTAGCAGGCGGCGCCGGCCGGCCCCACCCTGGGGGGTCTTGGGTCCCGATGCCTCGGGTGTGTTCCAGATGCTTCTAGTGTTCTCGTGATGATGTTTTCTTGGTGGTTAAGTTACGTGGTAATTATGCTCTTTAACCCTTCTTTTATGCTTTTCTGGAATAGCCCCTGCAAAATATAGAATATGCAGAACTCATGGAAACTGTCAGTTAAAACCCTACACTAGTGTGTATTCATGTATCCTTTGGTGTCTAAAGTTCTAATAAAAGTTGACGTTATCCGCCGTCAACACATAGGTAGATAGCAGTAGCAATAGAGTAGCTAGATATAATACACTTAGATAATGATAATAAGAACCCTGCCCAAAGGTTTAGTTTTTACTCATCATCACTTCCTTCCTCGATGATTGTCATGCAGCAGGGGTTAACACAAACCTGTTGCAGTTGTTCTCCTGCAACAAGGGTTAACAAACACTGAGTACTGAGGTACTCCGCAAGACTTACCCGACTACAGAAATTGGGGAGAAGACTCAGGAATACAGCTGAGGGAAGTCAAGGTAAGGCTTTAGTAAGAGTCAAAGGATTTTGCAGAAAAAGCATTTCTAATGTTGAATACTATCTCTAATATTTTAACTCAATATTATTTTAATCAAGAACCATAAGTCTCAGTTATTTCACATGTATCTTTGAATTCCAATTACTGATTCATTCTAAAAAAAAAATCCTAGTTCCGAACCACTTTTCGATGTAAGTCAGGGGATCAAGTCTCCATATCCGAGGAGCAACGACGATTCGAATCGATTAATACCCAGCTGGGGATCCGTAGCCACACTGCATATGTAGCACCTAAGCTTGCATATGCCAACCCCGTCTACCACAGCTTTTCCAAAACCTGAACCGGTCCTGTGCCACCCGAGAGCACTAGTACTTCTCTCAGTCTCTGGGCACGCCGGCCACGAGGGTACACGCTACTCTCGCCATCTCTCCACTCTCAGTGCGTGGTTGTCAGTTCAAGTAGTTGAGCCACCGGAGTTAGAGCTTCCCAAAGTATGTGGCTAGTTGCAAAGTCTCGATCACAAGCAGGCCTACAACGGACGGTCCCTAATTCATTTCCCATTGGTGACAATGCATTGGGACTCTAACCCAAGTACAAGGTAACCAAACGGTTTTCAAATCCCTTCCCGCCGGTGACAAAGCCTTGGGAACTCTAACCCAAGTGTTCAACCGCCGAACGGACAATTCCCTTTTCGTCGATGATAATGCATTGGCCAAATGCACAACCACCGAATGGAATCATTTTCATTTCCCCTTTTCCATGAATTATGAATAGTGTATCACCATAGCTCAGAAAATAGCATTTTGAGCAAAAACTAAATTAATTAAGCGGGGCTAAGCATTTTCAAATATTTTCATTTTTAAATTAGGTTTCAAGGATGATATACAACGGCAGGTAATGCAGCAATTTAGGTGACAATCAAGTCTTATCAACCTAGTGCAGTAATTTAACTCAAGGTGATAAAATTTTATAAATCACAAGGAAAGGGCTGAATGCACCGGGGCTTGCCTTGCACTGCGAAGAGTGTCGGATCAGGGTCAGGCCACAGATGTCAAATCCTTGGATCACCTTAGGCACCACTTCTTCAGCAGAGTTTTCAACTTTGACTTCTTCACTCCCGGTCACAACACGCATGCAATGATGTATGCTTAATAGGATGCAAAATGGGATGAGATGCAAGATTCCACAAATCAATAATCAATAAATTTGAGCACAACTTCACTTAATGAGCTAACCATGATAAGTCTAATCTAGGTGCCCTAGGTCATAAGGGGATCTTGACCTAGGATTACAATCAATCTCAAAATCACAGCATACCCTAATCATTAATGTTTTCTATTTATTTTATTAATCAACTAATCCAACATTAAGTGGCTAATAATTTAAATTACTTCTAACTAAGCCCAAACTTTACCAACAGATAGATTTTGACTTAGAACAGTACCAAAGTAAATTTCATGATTTTTACATTAATAGGGAATTTATTAAAATTCATCAAAGTTGCATTTATCAATTAAAATACTGATTTTTAGTTCCTACAGAAAGTGTTCAAATTCATTATTTAATATTTTTATTAAATACTACATATAAAGAGAGCCTGCACAATTATTTTCATATTTTTGACATAGTAAATTAATTGATACAAAAAGAACAAATCTGCAGCACTATTCCTTAATTTAAATTTAGAAAATCAATTCATTTTCGCATTTAAATGGAAAATTAAATCTAGCCCGAAACGGCCCACAACGAAAACAGGCCGGTCCGGCCTGCACGTGCTCCCTCGCTCTCTCTCCAGCCTCTCCCGAGCCACTGGGCTGGCCTCAACCCGCTCAGTAAGGCCCAACACGGCCACCCCCTCCCCTTCTTCTACCTCGCGCAGGGGAGGGGCGCTCCCGCGCGCGCGCGCCCGCGCCGGCCGGTGGTGAGGCTCGCCGACGGCGACCCGTACGACCTAACCAAGCGTACTACCGTAGACCCCTAAGCCTAACGAGCATCCTAGCGCACAGAACCTAGGAGCTACGCGCCTCCGACGATTACAAGCTCGTCCATGGCGGATGCGGCGGCGCGGTTGACCTGTCCCGCCTACAAGAACACGGTAGAGTTTATGCAAATGGCTCGGGAAGGATTTGTGGCTCACCAAAACTCCAAGGCGGTAGCTGGATGGAACGGAGGCGAGGCAGATAGATGAGCTCAACGACGACGACGTCCGCGGTGGCGTTCACCGGTGGTAACCGTCCTATTCCCGCAACCCTAGGGAACCAACAGACAAATTGTCACAAGCATGAGTATCTAGATGTTAGTTAGGGCATAGAACGCAAGCCGAGACGGACGAAAGCTCACCGGAGTGAGCTAAGCACGTCGAGCCGACCTACGGGGGCGCTCTGACCGGGCCTGAGGAAGATGAAGATCGTTCCGATGCGCTCACGAGGCTAGAGACAGCACGGGTGGGTCAAGGAGGTGCGCTAGGTGGTGGGGAACCTATGAGCATGATGAATTTGATGGAGGTGGAGCGGTGAAGGCGAATTTTTGCCGGGCACCGAGACGAGCTCGTCGGCGGCCGAGGGGAGAAGAAGAGAAAGGGGGCGGTGCTCATCTACTTGAAGCGGCTGAGGAGGGGTGGATAAGGGCGAGGTAAGTGCCTGGGACCCCCTGCGACCTCGACACGGCAACGACCAGGCTCCGGCAAGCCGGACGGCGCTGGCGCGCGGCACGGCGCACGCGCGCGCACGCGTGCACGCCCGGTAGGGGCCCGGGTACTGTAGACAGCCCCCAAGGTCAAACACTATTTAAGCTTTTTCTGCCTATTCTGAGTAGAATCAGGTGAAACATCAACAATAAAAGTTGAGCCAAATTTTGTGAAGATCAACTTTGCTTTATGAATCATGTCCAAATTCGAAATGGTTCTAAATTTATTGAAAAGGGGGTAAAACTTAATTTGAATTCCATTTGAAATCCCATCAAATTCTCCAAACATTTCTCAACAATATGAAAATCTGTAAAAATAAAAGTTGTTCTATTGATTGATATTTATAACTTTTATTAAGGAGGTTTGGTCAGATTCCTTGTAGTTTTTGAAATGATATTTTAAATTTGAATTTCAAAATGGTAATTAAGGTTTAATTCAAATTTTTATGTAACAACCTCAAATTTGCCCAAAATAAAAGTTGTTCCATTTTAAAAGATCCACAACTTTTATTAAGACATCTTCAATGGATTCCTTCTAGTTTTTCATTTAGGTTTTTGGGGCCCAATTTAGGGTTTAATTTGACTTTCCTTTTTGATTTTTGAATTTGATTTTTCATTCACACAATCAAACATCATTTATACATCAAGGCCACTCTAATGTCCTATGCACAATCATATGCACGAAATAAATTTATTTTAATTGATGCACAGCAATTGGGTTTTATGTAGGATGATTAGCAGCTAATGATGATGACATGGCAGGTTTTGTTAACCGTAACACCAGAGGTGTTACAGCGGAGGAGTTGGCGGAGTTGGAGATTGTCTCCGGCCACTCCCGGAGGTATTTGTGAGGGGTTTGCACCTTCCCCGACAGGAGAGCCGCAAGGTAGTTTATTGGATTGCTCGTGTCATTGAGTTACCTTGCTCGTGGTAGGTTCTAGTGGCGCTCATTGGTTGAGCTTGATTTTGGTTGTCAATTAACCACCGAACCACTGAGTAGTGGTCGACACAACGGGGACTAGCGTGTTGGCAAACACGTGAACATCGGCTAGCGCAAAACTCGCTTCGCCGGTGTTATTACTAATCCTTTGGTCAAGTGTTATTTGTAGAATTTTTAATAGGCTATTCATCACCCCTCTAGCCTCTTTGGACCTATCAATTGGTATCGGAGCTGTGGTCACCGTTGTTGCAAGGCTTAACATCCTTCGGTGTCAAGTATGGCTCACAACAACTTGATCAATCATATGGGCAAACCACCTCGGTTTGATGGCACAAGCTATGGCTATTGGAAGAAGCAAATGAAAGCTCATTTGAAATCAATGAATAGAAAGATATGGGAAATTATTGAGAAGGACTTTGTTGTGATTGACATGAATGATCCCACTCCAAGAGAAGAAGAAAAGCTTCAATTCAATGACATTGCTCTCAATGCAATCCATAGTGCTCTTGATGAGATGGTCTTTGAACAAATCAAGGACTTAGGAGTATGCTTATGAGGTGTGGAAGAGATTGGAGGACACATATGAGGGCACCACTGTCGTCAAGAGTGCCAAGCTATACATTCTCAAGGATAGATATGCAAGCTTCAAGATGAAGGATGATGAGAGCATACCAGAGATGTTTCACTGATTCAGTGTCGTCATTAGTGATCTCAAGGCTCTCGGTGATACAATTAGTGACAAGGATTTCTCCCATCGCTTCTTGAGATCCCTTTCTCCTTAGTTTGAGACTTTGGTTACTATCATAATGAGGGAGGATCTCTCAAAGGTGACTCCAACTCAAGTTCTTGGTGATGTCATGACACATGAGACATACCGAGTAGAGAAGGGTGGAGGAGTCAAGGAAGAGAAGTAGGAGGAGAAGAAAGACAAGAATGAGAAGAATAGCATTACTTTCAAGGCAACTTCATCAAGGCACAAGGGCAAAGCAAAGAAGCAAATCTCAAGTGATGATGAAGATAGCTCAAGTGAAGATGATGATGAGGAGATGGCACTTCTTGTGAGAAGATTTGGAAGATTCATGAGAAAGAAGGGCTATGGTGCTAAAAAGAGAAGAGATTTCACCAAAGGTAAAGGTCCAACCATGAGATGCTATGAGTGCAAGATTAAGGACCACTTGATAGCCGATTGTCCCCACAAGAATGATATTGACGATGAGGATGACAAGAAGAAGAAGACGAACAAGAAGGACAAGAAAGACAAGAAAATGCAATTCAAGAAGAAGAAGAAGGGGCATTCTTATTGTGCCACATGGAATAGTGATGCTTCTTTTTCCTGATGATGATGATGATCACAAGATCACCAAGAAGAAAGCCATTGCTAGTCTTGCTATTCCTAGTAAGCCATCTCTATTTGACTCTTCACCGACTTATCTCATGGCTAAGCCATCTAAGGTACAATCCGAATCCGATGAGAGTTGTTGTGAGAGTGAGGAGGAGGTACTTCTCCAAGGAGGAGCTACTTGACATGTTGCGTGACACACACTCCTATCTTGAGAAGAAAGTGAAAGAGTGCAAAGAATTGAACAAGAAAAAGAAAATTCTTGAACAATCTTTTGATGAGGTAAGTGCTTCTCATGAGTGTCTAAAGAAAGATCATGAGAACCTTAAAGAAGCTCACTCTAAGCTTGAGAAGGCTCGCTCTTCACTTTCGGAGTTAGCTAAGATAGAGGATGTGCCCACAACATGTAACGTAGGTGTTACTTGTGATATTTTTGATACACCTATTGTTGTTGCCTCTACTAACACTTCTTGTAGCACATCCACCTCTACCTCATCTAAGGATGATGGTGTCACTTGTGATGCCACAATCTTGGTTGAGAACAAGAACCTCAAGAAGGAGGCGCATGAGCTCACTCTAGCATTAGGCAATGCCTATGGTGGAGATGCCCGCTTGCTTAAGTGGTTGGGTAGTCAAAGGTTTTCCATTAACAAGGAGGGCATTGGCTATACCCTCAAGAAGGGCAAAGCCGCTTTTATTCCTCACAAGACTACTTTTGTGAAGGACAATGGTGTGGTTTGCTATTGTTGCAAGCAAGTGGGGCACAAGGAGCAATATTGTAAGAAGAGGATGATGAAGCAAAATAAGCCTAATGTGTCATCTATTAGACTTGATTTTTGCTATGTGCTTACAAAGAGTGCAAAGGGAGTGAGAGTCAAAGTACATTGGTGCACCTAAAGAGAGTCCAAAGAAGAAGGCTATTTGGGATGCCCAAGAGCTTGGTCACTAACCTCCAAGGACCCAAACAAACTTGGGTACCAAAATCTAATTGATTTCTTTGTAGGTGAACTACAAGTCCGGAGGGAGGCATTGGGTGCTTGATAGTGGGTGCACTCAACACATGACCAGAGAATCAACCTAATTCAATCAAGCCAAATTAAGATGAGAATCTTGATAGTATCACATTTGGTGAAAACAAGAAGGGCAAGGTTATTGGTCTTGGAAAGACTGTAATTTCAAATGATATGTCTATCTCCAATGTCTTGTTAGTAGAGAGCTTGAATTTCAACTTGTTGTCCGTGGCTCAATTGTGTGACTTGGGATTCAAATGCATCTTTGGTGTTGATGATGTGGAGATTGTTAGTGTTGATGGAAGCAACTTGATATTCAAAGGTTTTCGGTATGGCAATCTCTATTTAGTGGATTTCAATGCTAGTGAAGCTCAATTATCAACATATTTGTTCACCAAATCAAGTATGGGTTGGTTATGGCATAGAAGGCTTGCTCATGTTGGAATGAAGCAACTCAATAGGTTGCTCAAGCATGACATGGTGAGAGGATTAAAGAATGTGCAATTTGAGAAAGATAAGTTATGTAGTGCTTGTCAAATGGGAAAGCAAGTTGAAAACACACATCCTAACAAGAGCATGATGAGTACATCTAGAGCATTTGAGTTATTGCATATGGATCTATTTGGCTTAACCACTTATGCTAGTGTTGGTGAAAACAAATATGGCTTTGTGATAGTGGATGATTACACAAGATACACATGAGTCTTCTTTCTTATTGACAAGAGTGAAGTATTTGGAATATTCAAGTTATTTATCAAAAGAAGCCAAAATAAATTTGAAGTGACAATCAAGAAAGTGAGAAGTGACAATGGAAGTGAGTTTAGAAATACAAGAGTTGATGAGCTATGTGATGAGTTTGGAATCAAGCATCAATTCTCGGCCAAGTACACTCCTCAATCAAATGGCCTTGTTGAGAGAAAGAATAGAATATTTATTGATATGGCAAGGTCTATGCTTAGTGAATACAATGTGAGTTTGGACTTTTGGGCCGAACCAATCAACACGGCTAACTATTGTAGCAACCGGCTCTATTATCACCGGCTATTGAAGAAGACACCATATGGGCTTTTGAATGGAAGAAAGCCCAATACTGCATAGTTTAAAGTGTTTGGTTGCAAATGCTATATTTTGAAGAAGGGTGCAAGATTGAAAAAATTTGAGAAGAAATGTGATGAAGGATTTCTACTTGGCTACTCCACTACAAGCAGGGCATATAGAGTATGGAATCACACCACCAAGTTAGTTGAGGAAGTTCATGATGTGAAATTTGATGAAACCAAAGGTTCACAAGATGAGGAAGAAAATCTTGATGATATGAGAGAAACTCAATTGGTGAATGCTATGAAGAACATGGACATTGGTGATATTCGACCAAGATGAGTGGTTGATGTGGAAGATGAAGATGACAAGGATCAAGTGCAAACTCAACCTAGTGTGCAAGCAAATCAAAATGAAGCAAGCTCTAGTGGTTCTTAAGATCAAACTCAAGTGCAAAATGATGAAGATCAAAATGCTAGTCAATCTCAAGTGGGTCAACCAAGCTCAAGCAATCAAGTTCTCCAACCGGTTCATATTGCAAGAGATCATCCATTGGATCAAATAGTTGGGGATATTAGAAGTGGTGTTCAAATAAGATCAAATTTTATAAACTTTTGTGAGCACTTCTCATTTGTGTCATTTGAAGAGCCAACTACTATTGAGAAAGCCTTGAATGATAGTGATTGGGTAAATGCTATGCATGAAGAGCTCAACAACTTCGAGAGAAATCAAGTTTGGGAGCTAGTAGAGAGGCCCCAAAACTACAATGTTATTGGAACCAAATGGGTGTTCAAGAATAATCAAGATCAAGATAGCATTGTGGTAAGAAACAAGGCAATGCTAGTTGCATAAGGATACACTCAAGTAGAAGGATTGAACTTTGGAGAGACACATGATCTGGTTGCAAGATTGGAAGCAATTAGGATCATTCTAACTTATGCATGTGCACATGATATCAAGTTCTATCAAATGGATTTCAAACATGCTTTCTTGAATGGATATATCAATGAGCTAGTGTATGTTGAGCAGCCCTCGGGTTTTGAAGATGAGAAGAAGCCCAACCATGTTTACAAGCTGAAAAATGTTTTGTATGGTTTGAAACATGCACCACGGGCATAGTATGAATGATTGAGAGATTTCTTGTTATCCAAGGGTTTCAAAATAGGGAAGGTTGACACCACTCTCTTGACCAAAAGAATTGGCAAAGACTTGTTTGTGTTGCAAATCTATATTGATGACATTATCTTTGGGTCAACCAATCAAGACTTTTTTGAGGAGTTTGGGAAAATGATGGTAAAAGAGTTTGAGATGTCCATGATTGGTGAGTTGAGTTATTTCCTTGATCTTCAAATCAAGCAAATGAAGAATGGAACTTTCATAAGCCAAGGCAAATACATTAGGGACATGTTGAAGAAATTTGAGATGCAAGATGCAAAATCTATTAGCACACCAATGGGCACAAATTGTCATCTTGATGAAGATAAGAGTGGAAATATGGTGGATCAAAAGAAATATCGGTCTATGATTGGAAGCTTACTCTATGTGACCGCTTCCAGACCGGATGTGATGTTTAGTGTTTGCATGTGTGCAAGGTATCAAGTTTCACCAAGAGAGAGTCATTTGAAGGGTACCAAGAGGATATTGACATATCTCAAGCACACACCCGATGTTGGACTATGGTATCCTAAGGGGTCAAATTTTGAATTGATTGGTTATTCGGACTCCGATTATGCGGGATGCAAGATCAATAGGAAGAGCACTTCCGGTACATATCAATTGTTGGGAAGATCACTAGTATCATGGTCATCCAAGAAGCAAAACATGGTTGCACTCTCCACTGCCGAAGCCGAGTATGTTAGTGCGGGGAGTTGTTGTGATCAATTATTATGGATGAAGGCCACATTGAGTGACTATGGAATCAAATTCAAGATCGTGTCATTATTATGTGATAATGAAAGTGCCATGAAGATAGCCACCAATCCGGTTCAACATTCAAGAACAAAGCATATTGATGTGAGGCATCATTTCATTAGAGACCACCAAGCCAAAGGTGATATTCAAGTTGAGAGTGTGGGCACCGATGATCAACTTGCTAACATTCCCACCAAGCCACTTGATGAAGTAAGGTTTCACAAATTGAAAAATGAATTGAACATTCTAGATTTCTCTAACATGAGTTGAGCATACACTCCCACTATATGACTTGCCTCTACTCCGACAAAACAAAGATATCATTGTTTGGCATGTCATTCATATGTTGCTAGGATTTGTGTAGAGCATATAGACATACTTTCTGTAACAACCCTAAAAATCCACACAATCTAAAAATCCCAACCAATTAAAATTTTTTCATTTATTTATTGTGAAAACCCATTTTTCTTGTGCAAGCATATAGGTTTCATTATGAAATTGGTAAATAAAGGAGTGTAGTTTGCATTTTAATTCCATTCACATAGAATAATAACTTATGCATCACATTTGGGATTTATTGCAATTTATGTTTGTATTTACTCAATAATTAAAATGGGCAATATATGTATATATACACTAAACTGAAAATAGAAAAGGAGAAAGAGAGTTAGGCCAGCCATTCGTTTCGGCCAGCCGGGTCGCTAAGCCAGCCCAAGCCCGCCCGACCTTCCTCTCCTCATCTCACCGCGCGCGGCCCACGTCGCGGCTCGGCAGCGCACGCGCACGACCGGCACACACGCGCTCGCTGCCAACCCGGCCCCGCCTGTCAGCCGCTCTCGCCCCCCCACTGTTCTTCTTCCTCACGAAGGCGACGCGCCTGCCGGGGGTGTCACGCGAATGGCGTGACCCCGGTCCCACAGCCGACAGCATGGCAGAGCCCTGACCCCGCTGTCCCCCTCCTGTCCCCTCCTACCTTGGCCGCCAAGCGAGCCCGCGTGCACCCTGAAGCCCTAGCGTCGAGCGACCGAAGCCCTCTGATCTACCGAGATCAATCGCGGCCGTCCGCCATGGGAACCTACCAAGCTCGCCTATAAATTGGAGCACCCCGAAGCCCTACCCTCATTTCCCCTCGCCGCCACCGCAGCACAGACCGGCACACCGCACCAAACCGAGAGAGAGAGCATAGGAGAAGGGCGGAGCAGAGGAGGAGAAGCTGCCGGAGCGCCGCCGCCGCGGAGCACGCCGGAGCCGGACACGGAGGAGAAGCCCGAGCTGCGGACGAGGAGCGGCACGGCACTGCGATCGCTCTGCACGGCTCCGACTCGCCACTGCACCGCCATCCTAGCTTCACCGACACCACGGTGAGCCACCGCACGCCATGTCCGAACCTTGCCCTGCTTTTGCCATGGCGTTCCACCCTCGGGACGCGCAGGCACGAGCCTTTACCGGCTCGGGAAGATCACCTGCACCATGCACTCATTCGACCGGCCGAAACCCCCGGACTACAAGCTTGCTAGACCGAGAACGCAGCACGACGCGTTCTCGGCGGAGCGCGCTCACCACCGACGCGTTCCGACGCCGAATCACCCGTTCCGAGCAATCCGTCTAGCAACCGTATAGGTTAGAGCGTCGTGGAGCACCGCCATGACCCCCTTGAGCTAGCTACGCGGATCTAAGCGCTAGAGGAAGCCTGAATCGCCCTGGCCGCGTGCGCCGCGACCTTACCGGAGCGCCGCCGCGAGCCGTTGCCAAAAGAAGGTCATGCCATGGCTAAAGTTCGCCACCAGAGAGTGTTGTATGCCTCTCTGGCCTCACCAATTTGACAAGACCGCATTCGATTGAACCAATACTTGGTCGTAGCCGCGATGCCGCCTTCCGCCATCGTCGGCGACACGCCGCCGCCACAACCGAGCACCTTGGAAAGCTCGGTAGCCAAAATTGTAGTTGGTATACCATCGCCATAGACCCTGGACGCGTATACACCTCCTAGAAGACCTCCTTAGCCCTGCCAGAACCTCACAGTCGCGACGACATCGCCGCCGACACGTTCCGCCTCGCCTAAAATCCGTTCCGAGAACCCCCGGTCGCCTCGCGCTGCGGAGAAAGGCCGCCGAGGTTCGCCAAGTCTGCCTCGGCACCGCCGCTAGATAGCCGAGCCCCGAATCACGACTGTCGCTTTGGCTACGTGCGCCTCCACCTCGTCGGAGAACCGCCGTATGCCGAGGGAGAGAAGGAGGCCATACCACGACTCTAACCCGCCACCATCTGGTCGGACGACTGCCTGAGCACGCCGATTGGGGAAAGCCGAGCCCTGTCTTGCCGAAATATGGTCATCGCCGCCCTGTCATCGTCCGCCGCACCGGAGAGACACCGCCGCCTTGAATAGACACCCTGGAACCCTGCTAGCACCGAATCTCCGATTCGCCCGAGCCTCCCCAGGAGAGCTCGGGAGAGCAGCACCCTCGGCGCACCAAATTTCCGATTCGCCCGAGCCTCCGCTAGAGACCTCGGGAGAACGGCACCCTCGGGCGCCCAAATTTCCGATTCGCCCGAGCCTCCGCGAGAGACCTCGGGAGAACGGCACCCTCGGGCGCACCGAATCTCCGATTCGCCCGAGCCCCCCCCGGGAGAGCTCGGGAGAGCGGCACCCTCGGCGCCGCGAATTTCCGATTCGCCCGAGCCCCGCCGAGGTACGCCGAACTATGCCGAGCCCCGCCGAGCTACCCCCGACCACCGCCAAACTATACCGAGCTCCGCCGAGATACCCCCAACCACAGCCGAGCTACCACCGACCACCGCCGAGCCACGCCGAGCTACGCCAACTCCGGCAACTCTCTGGGAACCAGCATCGAACACCTGGTGGGCGACCATCGGGTCTGTGTTCTGTTGAGGCGCCACTTGCCGCACTACTGGACCCGCGCGCCACGTGGACCAATCCCGAGCTGCCCCTGATTTACCGACCAGTTTTCCCATTTTCAGAAAATAGGATAATCTTCGGAAATTCATAACTTATTCATACGATGACCAAAAATTGCGCACCATATATCAAAATTCTCAGGAAAATGAGATCTACAATCTAGGACTATGTTTGTGTGCATTTGGCTCTTTGTTTTATTGGATTTTTCTGAAATACTCTATAGGAGTCGCTGACGCGACTATTTCGTGTTCGATTTCAGAGCCGGAGGAGGATCTGACTAAGGAAGACGACCACGAGTACTTCCAAGAGCTAGGAGACGACTACGAAGGTGCCACGTCCCACCAAATCCTTAGATCCTATTACGCATTACAAATGACATTGTTGCTATTGCTTTATGATTATGTATGGATTGGTTGCATGGTAGTATATTTGAATTCCCTGCCTTGATAAGACTTTACCCTGCTATCCGCTGTTAGGTTAGCTGCTGCTTAATTTACTGTTACTCTTCCACTACTTTCTACTTGCTATATGCTATGTGGTGGAATTGGGACGGTGTATAGCTGATTATAACCACTGGGAGAGAGTGCTGCGTGCGTCTTGGGTGCGTGGTAAGGGTTGATGTCGACCAAGTGGGATGTGAGACGAGCCCATGGGGCAAGTCGTGCCGGGGGTGCAACCTGGGCATCCCCAAGCGAGATACCTGTGGCGGGTAAAGTTGTTGAGGAGGTTCCGGGTGGGATAGCCTTGGTGGTTTGAAGCCCGTGGACGGAGGTGCTGTGATAGCACGGGGAGAGTATCCCCTAAGTGGAGATGCCTGCTTGGTCAAACCTAGGATGGACTAGTTTCAGGTTCATGGGAATCCTTTTCTACTCACTCGCTTCTGATGGGCGGGAGACGGCTGGACTACTTGGTAGGACGGTGCCACTACTGCTAGGTTGAGAGGTGATAAGGGTGGGCGAAGACGGTCGATGGGTTCCCGTTCCGTTCTAGATGCACAGTACCACTGGATGGGCCCGGTACTGTGTCTCCCAGTCTCAGCATAACGGTGTAGGATCCGGAATATCCCAGGGCTGAGTGGTAGGGTGGCATCGACCTAGGCAAGCAAGCACCCGGAATTCTGCCTAGGTGTTTGCGCAACACCTATGATGGCTAATCTTGTGGGTAGTGAAACCTCTGCAGAGTGTACGGTTGATCGATCGATACATATGCCAACCTGTTGGCTATGGACCTTTCCTGTGAAGCTTCTACTAGTGTAGTGAGTGTTCTCTTCTCCCCCTGGATGACATTTTTCCGGCAGTGTACCCGTTGTGGTAGTGTGCCGCTGAGATAGGCCCGAGAGGGAGTTGGGCCTGTCGAATGAGAGTGAGGTGTGGGTATATGAGGTGTGGTGATGGGAAAAGGGATGATGGTGTTAACTGGTGATAAAACTTGACTAATTAAACATTGATTACAGCTGCATAGGAAAACCTCAGCCTATAGGTCTGCTTGTATAGCCTTGCATCCACTTTCCACAAAGCAAATGCTGCATAGGTGGGCTCCGTGGCCAGTACAAATCGTACTGATAAATTTGCTGTCAGGTGACGAGAATGAGTACGACTTCGAGGGAGATGATGACGAGGAATAGGGTCACGTGCTACACTCAAGTTGGCCGTGAAGGATGAATCGCTTCCGCATCTTCTAAAGCTTCTCTGATTGTTGATTCCGCCAGTGTGGCGATGTAATAAATATTTATGTAAGACTTATTTACCATTGTATGGATCCTGGTGGCAACTGAGATATGGGTAATTTCATGGATTGTCCCAAGCAATCTGTTGAATTACAATTCGAGCCTGTGGATTTCCCTTCGTGAAAATCGAGGTCGTTTCAGTTGGTATCGGAGCCATACTTGACTCTAGGACGAGACCCATAGAAAATGGACGTTAGAATAGGAAGCCAGACTCTCTTTCGGTTATATTACCGACCTTGCATTCACTTTTTATGCAATGGCTTATCTAATACAAGGACCTGCTAATCCGTTTCTTGAAAAATTTGCAGATGACCAGCCTTGGACCACCACTTCGTCCACTGCACGACGGCACTATCGAGATCCCGATCAACGGAAGGAACCATGACTTATTTGCCATGATACTACGCCAGGTGCTGGAGGAGCTGGGAGCACCGTCTGACCAGATCCAGTACTTCAGCCGAGTGAAGCTTGTTGAGGCAGAGGACAGCCGCATACCCGACGCCGTACTTGACCTTATGCACCAGTAGCTTATGGGACCCTGCGTGGCCCTTAGACTAGTGATACCATGAGTTATCTTGTCATTGGCTATCTGCGCATAGCACGATCTTCTTAGCAGCTAGGAACATCCTTTATGTAATAATAACCATGTGATGAGTGACATTTGGATCTTATGCTTCTTATGGATCTCTATGCTTCTTTGGTTGAGTGTAGGATAGCATGAAAAATGTTTTAATTCATTTAAATCGTTGAAAACATCTAACTCCTACTTAAACCACTACAAGATTATTACTGCACTGAGCACGTACCTAATAGCTTCAGATGTCGATGAGACGTTCCGCGCGCCTGGAGAACCGCCAGCCCTCCCCCGCGCCTGCGCCAGGACGTGGGTGTGGTCGCAACCGTGGACGCCCAGCTGGCAGACGTGCTGGAGTTAACCTGGAAGAAGAGCTGCGCCGGGCAGAGAATGCACCGCCGGTGAACGATCCGCCACCACAAGGCGAGAACGTGCCACCGCCACCGCCGCCGCCACCGACGTTGGCGGAAGTGATGGCTCAGCAGACCCAGCTGCTGAATGCCATAGCTGCTGGGATGAACAGGCACCACGGGCCACCCCAGAATGACTTCCAAAGGAAACTGGAGGGTTTCCTGAAGCTGAGGCCACCTACCTTCGACGGGACCGACAGCGATCCCCTCGCTGCCGACGATTGGCTTAAAGAGATGGAGAAGAAGCTGGACCTGACCACTTGCTCCGACGAGGAGTGTGTTGGGATTGCTAGCCACCAGCTGACCGGTGCTGCACGGGCATGGTGGGACAACTACACCAGCGCTCACGAGGATCCAGCCCGCATTGACTGGGATGAGTTCACCGAGGCTTTCCGTGACCACCACATTCCTGAGGGAGTCATGGAGGCCAAGGAGAACGAGTTTCGCAACATCTCCCAGGGAGCTGACCGGATCCACGAGTACACCACCCGCTTCAACTGCTTGCTCCGCTACGCACCTGCGTCTTGCGTGAGTTCCGAGAAGGAAAAGATGTACTACTACAGGAAGGGACTTCAGACCAAGATCAGGTTGGCTCTGTCAGGGAACAAGAGCTACACTCTGCGTGAGCTGATTGACCGCTGTATTGAGATTGAGAAGGATCGCATGGAAGCACGACTGGAATTCGAGGTCCAGAACAAGGGAAAGAAGCGCCGCTCTGAGGGACCCGCTCGCACTGCTCCACCTCAGAGACAGCGAACAGGTGCATCTCCGCCTTTCCGGACTCGCCAGAGACCCTCTTCGGGAACGAGCCGTGGTGGTACCAACAGCAGCAACTATCACCACCCCGCTCAGACCTACCCTGCGCCGACTCGAGCTGTGCAGAACACACCCGCCCCCGCTACCAACACGCCAAGGACAAGCAATTGGAAGGCTCCTGCGACAGCCACAGCAGGCAGTGCGCCCTTCACTTGCTTTGGATGCGGAAAGCCTGGGCACCGTGTGGCTGTGTGCCCCGACCTCAACCGTGCACCAGCAGCTGCACAGGGCACACCAAACCGGGGATCTGCTACCCGAGGAAGACTGAACCACATGACCGCTGAGGAAGCTGAAGCTGCACCTGATGCTGTGTACGGTACATTCCTAGTTCAGGGTAACATGGCTACAGTTCTGTTCGATTCGGGAGCTACATGTTCATACATTTCATCTGCATATGCACGTAAGCATAACATACCTGTAACCCCGAGAGCAAACCCCATCCTAACTAGCTCGCCCTTAGGAACCTTCAGAAGCATTCACATATGTAGGGGAGTGATAATCACAATCGAGGGACTTGACTTTCGAGCTGACCTAACCCTACTACCCTCCAATAGCTTAGATGTCATCTTAGGCATGGACTGGCTAACCAAACACCGGGGAGTGATATCTTGTTCACCTAGATATGTTCAGGTAACCCACCCTTGGGGAACAGCTGTCCGATGTGTACCCCAAACCGAGAGAGTCCAAGCCCTCCTATGTGCCCTGGAGACTAAAGCAGATAAGACAGAGCTGACATTCAGAGATGTGCCAGTAGTCTGTGAGTTCAATGACGTATTTCCAGAGGAGTTGCCAGGAATGCCACCAGATAGAGATGTGGAGTTTGTTATAGAGCTGATGCCAGGGACTGCACCGATTGCCAAAAGACCCTACAGAATGTCGGCTGATGAGTTGAAGGAACTCAAGAAGCAGCTGGGAGAATTACTGGAGAAGGGCTTCATTAGGCCTAGTGCTTCGCCCTGGGGATCTCCCATTTTGTTTGTCAAGAAGAAGAATGGCACGATGAGGATGTGCATTGACTACCGGAACCTGAATGCGGTCACAGTCAAGAATAAGTACCCACTGCCCCGCATCGATGATCTGTTAGATCAATTGAGTAAGGCCAAGTACTTCTCAAAGATCGACCTCCGATCAGGGTATCATCAGATGAAGATCAGGGAAGAAGATATCCCGAAGACTGCATTTGTCACTAGATATGGACAGTATGAGTGCACAGTAGTCTCATTTGGACTCACTAATGCTCCAGCATACTTCATGAACATGATGAACAAGATCTTCATGAATGAGCTAGACAAGTTTGTGGTGGTATTCATTGATGATATACTGGTTTATTCAGCCACAAAAGAGGAACATGAACATCATCTGAGGACCGTATTGGAGAGGTTGTCTCGCAACCAGCTATACGCCAAATTCTCCAAGTGCGAATTCTGGCTTGAGGAAGTTGCTTTCCTTGGACACGTACTGTCAGGAGAAGGAGTCGCGGTAGACCCAGCCAAGATTGAAGCTGTGCAAGAGTGGGAACAACCCTGTAATGTGTCAGAAATCAGAAGCTTTTTGGGACTTGCAGGATACTATCGCAGATTTATTGAAAATTTCTTCAAGATTGCAAGACCCATGACCAACTTGCTGAAGAAAGAGAACAAGTTTATATGGACTCCTGAATGCGAGAAGAGTTTTCAGACCTTGAAGGAGAAGCTCACTACTACACCTGTACTAGCCCTGCCCGATATTCACAAGGATTTTGTTGTATATTGTGATGCCTCTCGGCAAGGTTTGGGCTGTGTACTAATGCAAGAAGGAAGAGTGATAGCTTATGCCTCAAGACAGTTGAAGGAACATGAGCAGCGATACCCGACTCATGACCTAGAACTTGCAGCCGTGGTACATGCACTCAAGATTTGGAGACACTATCTGATAAGCAACAAGTGCGACATCTACACTGACCACAAGAGCCTGAAGTACTTCTTCACACAGGAAGATCTGAATATGAGGCAACGCAGATGGCTGGAACTCATCAAGGACTATGATCTTGAGATCCATTATCACCCAGGAAAGGCTAATGTTGTCGCTGATGCACTTAGCCGCAAAAGCTACTGCCATACCCTCATCACCAACTCTATGCCACCTGAGCTCAGGAGAGAGTTTGACGCGTTCTAGCTCGAGGTAGTCTCCTATGGCATGCTAAATGAGCTTCGCGTCGAGTACAATCTCACCTCACGAATCCGTGAAGCGCAAAAGAACTGTCCTGAGATAGACTATATCCGTGGTTTGATGAAGCTGGGAAGAGGCCCCGAATACCGAGAAGATGAGCAGGGAACTGTATGGTACAAGGATAGAATCTGTGTACCGACGGATTCAGCGATACGAGAAGAGATTCTGTCAGAGGGGCATGACTCCAAATATTGCATTCACCCAGGGTCAGCCAAGATGTACCATGATCTAAGGAAGCACTTCTGGTGGGAGAATATGAAAACAGACATTGCAGGGCATGTAGCCCGATGTGATACATGCAATAGAATCAAGGCCGAACATCAGAGACCAGCAGGGTTGCTACAACCAGTTGAGATACCAGAATGGAAGTGGGAGTGCATATCCATGGACTTCATAATAGGACTGCCCCGATCCGAGCATGGATATGATTCTATATGGGTAATAGTGGACCGTCTAACCAAAGTTGCACATTTTATACCGGTCAAAAGGAAATATAGAGTCGAAAAGCTAGCAGATCTGTACGTATCAAACATTTTGAAGTTACATGGGGCGCCTCTGAGTATTATATCTGACCGAGGCTCACAGTTCGTATCACAGTTCTGGAAATCCTTGCACAAGTCCATCGGAACCAAGCTCGACTATAGCACCGCATACCACCCGCAAACGGATGGGCAAACAGAAAGAGTGAACCAGATTCTCGAGGACATGTTACGTGCTTGCGTATTGAGGTACAAGGAAGGATGGGAGAGCTGTCTACCCCACGCCGAGTTCTCATACAACAACAGTTATCAGACAAGCATTAAGATGTCTCCATTTGAAGCGTTGTATGGAAGACCGTGCAGAACCCCGCTAATGTGGTCAGAACCAGGTGAGAGGACATTCTTCGGTCCTGCTAAGATTGTGGAAGCAGAAGAAGGTGTTGCCCAAGTAAGAGAGAATATGAGGATTGCACAGAGTAGGCAAAAGAACTATGCAGATAGAAGACGTAGAAAGCTTGAGTTCGAGGTTGGGGATTATGTCTACCTCAAGGTATCTCCACTTCGTGGCACTGTCAGATTCCACGTAAAAGGGAAATTGGCACCCAGATATGTTGGGCCATACAAGATCTGTAAAAGGGTTGGAAAGCTTGCTTACAAGCTGGAACTACCGGAGGAATTATCTAGAATACACCCCGTGTTCCATGTCTCGCAATTAAGGAAGTGTTTGAAGCTTCCCGAGGAGCAAGTTCCCACGGATGCATTAGACCTGCAAGACACACTTGAATACAAGGAACATCCGATCAAGATCTTGGCACAGGATACAAAGGAGACTCGAAACAAGACTATTCCGATGTGCAAGGTACAGTGGAGCAATCACACTGAAAGGGAAGCTACGTGGGAGAAGGAATCGGACTTGCGGATTATGTTTCCTTACCTCTTCGAAGGGTACGTTATCCCTGAATCTCGAGGTCGAGATCCTAATGAGGGGGGAGGACTCTAACAACCCTAAAAATCCACACAATCTAAAAATCCCAACCAATTAAAATTTTTTCATTTATTTATTGTGAAAACCCATTTTTCTTGTGCAAGCATATAGGTTTCATTATGAAATTGGTAAATAAAGGAGTGTAGTTTGCATTTTAATTCCATTCACATAGAATAATAACTTATGCATCACATTTGGGATTTATTGCAATTTATGTTTGTATTTACTCAATAATTAAAATGGGCAATATATGTATATATACACTAAACTGAAAATAGAAAAGGAGAAAGAAAGTTAGGCCAGCCATTCGTTTCGGCCAGCCGGGTCGCTAAGCCAGCCCAAGCCCGCCCGACCTTCCTCTCCTCATCTCACCGCGCGCGGCCCACGTCGCGGCTCGGCAGCGCATGCGCACGACCGGCACACACGCGCTCGCGCTCGCGCTCGCTGCCAACCCGGCCCCGCCTGTCAGCCGCTCTCGCCCCCCCCACTGTTCTTCTTCCTCACGAAGGCGACGCGCCTGCCGGGGGTGTCACGCGAATGGCGTGACCCCGGTCCCACAGCCGACAGCATGGCAGAGCCCTGACCCCGCTGTCCCCCTCCTGTCCCCTCCTACCTTGGCCGCCAAGCGAGCCCGCGTGCACCCTGAAGCCCTAGCGTCGAGCGACCGAAGCCCTCTGATCTACCGAGATCAATCGCGGCCGTCCGCCATGGGAACCTACCAAGCTCGCCTATAAATTGGAGCACCCCGAAGCCCTACCCTCATTTCCCCTCGCCGCCACCGCAGCACAGACCGGCACACCGCACCAAACCGAGAGAGAGAGCATAGGAGAAGGGCGGAGCAGAGGAGGAGAAGCTGCCGGAGTGCCGCCGCCGCGGAGCACGCCGGAGCCGGACACGGAGGAGAAGCCCGAGTTGCGGACGAGGAGCGGCACGGCACTGCGATCGCTCTGCACGGCTCTGACTCGCCACTGCACCGCCATCCTAGCTTCACCGACACCACGGTGAGCCACCGCACGCCATGCCCGAACCTTGCCCTGCTTTTGCCATGGCGTTCCACCCTCGGGACGCGCAGGCACGAGCCTTTACCGGCTCGGGAAGATCACCTGCACCATGCACTCATTCGACCGGCCGAAACCCCCGGACTACAAGCTTGCTAGACCGAGAACGCAGCACGACGCGTTCTCGGCGGAGCGCGCTCACCACCGACGCGTTCCGACGCCGAATCACCCGTTTCGAGCAATCCGTCTAGCAACCGTATAGGTTAGAGCGTCGTGGAGCACCGCCACGACCCCCTTGAGCTAGCTACGCGGATCTAAGCGCTAGAGGAAGCCTGAATCGCCCTGGCCGCGTGCGCCGCGACCTTACCGGAGCGCCGCCGCGAGCCGTTGCCAAAAGAAGGTCATGCCATGGCTAAAGTTCGCCACCAGAGAGTGTTGTATGCCTCTCTGGCCTCACCAATTTGACAAGACCGCATTCGATTGAACCAATACTTGGTCGTAGCCGCGATGCCGCCTTCCGCCATCGTCGGCGACACGCCGCCGCCACAACCGAGCACCTTGGAAAGCTCGGTAGCCAAAATTGTAGTTGGTATACCATCGCCATAGACCCTGGACGCGTATACACCTCCTAGAAGACCTCCTTAGCCCCGCCAGAACCTCACAGTCGCGACGACATCGCCGCCGACACGTTCCGCCTCGCCTAAAATCCGTTCCGAGAACCCCCGGTCGCCTCGCGCTGCGGAGAAAGGCCGCCGAGGTTCGCCAAGTCTGCCTCGGCACCGCCGCTAGATAGCCGAGCCCCGAATCACGACTGTCGCTTTGGCTACGTGCGCCTCCACCTCGTCGGAGAACCGCCGTATGCCGAGGGAGAGAAGGAGGCCATACCACGACTCTAACCCGCCACCATCTGGTCGGACGACTGCCTGAGCACGCCGATTGGGGAAAGCCGAGCCCTGTCTTGCCGAAATATGGTCATCGCCGCCCTGTCATCGTCCGCCGCACCGGAGAGACACCGCCGCCTTGAACAGACGCCCTGGAACCCTGCTAGCACCGAATCTCCGATTCGCCCGAGCCTCCCCAGGAGAGCTCGGGAGAGCAGCACCCTCGGCGCACCAAATTTCCGATTCGCCCGAGCCTCCGCGAGAGACCTCGGGAGAACGGCACCCTCGGGCGCCCAAATTTCCGATTCGCCCGAGCCTCCGCGAGAGACCTCGGGAGAACGGCACCCTCGGGCGCACCGAATCTCCGATTCGCCCGAGCCCCCCCGGGAGAGCTCGGGAGAGCGGCACCCTCGGCGCCGCGAATTTCCGATTCGCCCGAGCCCCGCCGAGGTACGCCGAACTATGCCGAGCCCCGCCGAGCTACCCCCGACCACCGCCAAACTATGCCGAGCTCCGCCGAGATACCCCCAACCACAGCCGAGCTACCACCGACCACCGCCGAGCCACGCCGAGCTACGCCAACTCCGGCAACTCTCTGGGAACCAGCATCGAACACCTGGTGGGCGACCATCGGGTCTGTGTTCTGTTGAGGCGCCACTTGCCGCACTACTGGACCCGCGCGCCACGTGGACCAATCCCGAGCTGCCCCTGATTTACCGACCAGTTTTCCCATTTTCAGAAAATAGGATAATCTTCGGAAATTCATAACTTATTCATACGATGACCAAAAATTGCGCACCATATATCAAAATTCTCAGGAAAATGAGATCTACAATCTAAGACTATGTTTGTGTGCATTTGGCTCTTTGTTTTATTGGATTTTTCTGAAATACTCTATAGGAGTCGCTGACGCGACTATTTCGTGTTCGATTTCAGAGCCGGAGGAGGATCTGACTAAGGAAGACGACCACGAGTACTTCCAAGAGCTAGGAGACGACTACGAAGGTGCCACGTCCCACCAAATCCTTAGATCCTATTACGCATTGCAAATGACATTGTTGCTATTGCTTTATGATTATGTATGGATTGGTTGCATGGTAGTATATTTGAATTCCCTGCCTTGATAAGACTTTACCCTGCTATCCGCTGTTAGGTTAGCTGCTGCTTAATTTACTGTTACTCTTCCACTACTTTCTACTTGCTATATGCTATGTGGTGGAATTGGGACGGTGTATAGCTGATTATAACCACTGGGAGAGAGTGCTGCGTGCGTCTTGGGTGCGTGGTAAGGGTTGATGTCGACCAAGTGGGATGTGAGACGAGCCCATGGGGCAAGTCGTGCCGGGGGTGCAACCTGGGCATCCCCAAGCGAGATACCTGTGGCGGGTAAAGTTGTTGAGGAGGTTCCGGGTGGGATAGCCTTGGTGGTTTGAAGCCCGTGGACGGAGGTGCTGTGATAGCACGGGGAGAGTATCCCCTAAGTGGAGATGCCTGCTTGGTCAAACCTAGGATGGACTAGTTTCAGGTTCATGGGAATCCTTTTCTACTCACTCGCTTCTGATGGGCGGGAGACGGCTGGACTACTTGGTAGGACGGTGCCACTACTGCTAGGTTGAGAGGTGATAAGGGTGGGCGGAGACGTTCGATGGGTTCCCGTTCCGTTCTAGATGCACAGTACCACTGGATGGGCCCGGTACTGTGTCTCCCAGTCTCAGCATAACGGTGTAGGATCCGGAATATCCCAGGGCTGAGTGGTAGGGTGGCATCGACCTAGGCAAGCAAGCACCCAGAATTCTGCCTAGGTGTTTGCGCAACACCTATGATGGCTAATCTTGTGGGTAGTGAAACCTCTGCAGAGTGTACGGTTGATCGATCGATACATATGCCAACCTGTTGGCTATGGACCTTTCCTGTGAAGCTTCTACTAGTGTAGTGAGTGTTCTCTTCTCCCCCTGGATGACATTTTTCCGGCAGTGTACCCGTTGTGGTAGTGTGCCGCTGAGATAGGCCCGAGAGGGAGTTGGGCCTGTCGAATGAGAGTGAGGTGTGGGTATATGAGGTGTGGTGATGGGAAAAGGGATGATGGTGTTAACTGGTGATAAAACTTGACTAATTAAACATTGATTACAGCTGCATAGGAAAACCTCAGCCTATAGGTCTGCTTGTATAGCCTTGCATCCACTTTCCACAAAGCAAATGCTGCATAGGTGGGCTCCGTGGCCAGTACAAATCGTACTGATAAATTTGCTGTCAGGTGACGAGAATGAGTACGACTTCGAGGGAGATGATGACGAGGAATAGGGTCACGTGCTACACTCAAGTTGGCCGTGAAGGATGAATCGCTTCCGCATCTTCTAAAGCTTCTCTGATTGTTGATTCCGCCAGTGTGGCGATGTAATAAATATTTATGTAAGACTTATTTACCGTTGTATGGATCCTGGTGGCAACTGAGATATGGGTAATTTCATGGATTGTCCCAAGCAATCTGTTGAATTACAATTCGAGCCTGTGGATTTCCCTTCGTGGAAATCGAGGTCGTTTCACTTTCTTCTTAAATAGCCTCATTCATGAAAAACTAAATGTTTTTGAGATCATATGCCACTACTGTTGCTTCTATGTCTTGGTTGATCTAGTGGTGACATATGGCTAGTTTGTGGGCTTGTGAACCTAGTATTTGACTAGAATATGAGCATTATGGTATATAATTTAACTTTGACAAGATAACCCCTAGTGGCGTGAAGAAGTTTGCCAAAGGACAAACCGAGTTATGTATTTGTGCAAGTAATCTAGCTAAGTGTTTAAAAGAAGGAGAATAATGGAAACAATCTAAAAATTCAACAAGTGGCTCCCCTCCATTGATTTCAAATCCTATCCTAGCCATGCTACCGTTTTGTGGTTTTTGATGACAAAGGGGGAGAGAATGGAATAAAGATATGGGGAAGATGGACAAAGTATGGAGGTTGAGCGATGAACCATCATTAGACCGATAATGGGAGAGCTATAGGCCAAGTGAGAGGGATCACAAACTTTTAAAATTCATATCTCACACTTTGGGCGAGCAAGCTCACAAGCATGATTGCAAGCATTTGATTGTGCATATTTATATGTTTGTTGTATTGCATTTGTACTTAAATTCAATATACTTGCTTGCTTGGTGTATGCTAGACTTAAGATGTGTGGTGAATTGAAATACTAGCATACATAGAAAGTGGTAGCTAGTTCCTGGTCTTACCAAGTGGTACTAGAATCTTGTATTTAATTTTGATCTCACGAGGTATTCTACTGTATTTGGTTGTAAGAATTATTTCAAGTGGAATCTAATTATCCATGGTGCTAAGGATGGTTTATACATGCACTCCGATGGTATCGCGCTTCAAAGGTCCAATTCTATAAGCCTTAGCATCAAATTGGTAGTAATATCTCTCCTACACTTCTAATCCAATGCATATGTGCAAAGCTTTTCAAATCCAAATACTTGGCACATATGTTGGGGCAGCTAATATTGCCAAATTGAATTCGTTGCATATCTTTGTAGAGGTTGTCATGAATTACCAAAAACGGATAGATTGAAAGCTCTATGTTTGGTTTTGGCTAATTGATGACACCTAATATCTAACCATTGTGTTTAAGCTTTGAGATTACAAGTATGGTTAGAAGATCAAGTGTGGAGCTATGACGACGTCCAAGTCATTGGAGTAAGCCCATCAACATGAAGATCAAATGCTTCAACACTTGGTGCAAGGGATGGAGCTCAAGGCAAAGGTAAAACTAATAGGGCTCTTTCCATTTGGGTGATCAAGACACTATAGAAAGTGTGATCACATTTAGATTAGATGACCGTACTAACCTAAAACCTAATATGCATTTAGATCTAGAGCACTAACCCAAAACCTTGCAATTGAACTTAAAATCAAACTAACACTCGTGCCTAAGTGCTCATACACTTGGTTGTTAGCACCTAGAAGTAAGGGGGTTGAAGAGATGGTGAAAACAGCTCTCAAAGGTGCACCGGACGCTTGGCGTGTCCGGTGGGTGCGCATCGGACGCGTCCGGTGCAGTTAGAGGCTCTCTGGAACCTCTTTGAGTAGACACCGGACGCTGGAACAGTAACTTCAGTGCGTCCGGTGGTGTTTTTGGAGCGTCCGGTGAAGTCTTGTGCTTTCTATCTCAGTGAAAGCACCGGACGCTAGCAGTGTCCGGTGACCTAACTGCAGACGCGTCCGGTGCCACTTTGAGCTCTCTGGTGGTGCACCGGACATAGGCGTCGGAGCGTCCGGTGCGACATCTCCGCGTCCGGTGTGTTGGCGCGCTGCAGGAAGTTTGAAACGGCTAGTACACGTGTCAACGGGCGGTACACCGGACAACCAACAGATGCGTCTAGTGTGAACTTAACCAGCGTCCGGTGTGCACGCGGAAACTGCAAAACGGCTAGTTTTTTCACCCTCACTTATAAATAGCCAATCAAACGGTTTTGGGAGTCTCTCTTGCACATTTCACTCATTGCTAAGCATCTCTTGAGCCTCTAAGCCTCTCCCACTCACTCTAGAGGTTGATTCTCATCCGTAGTGAGTTAGGGAGTGATCCAAGTGCATTGTGTTCATCTAGATCATCTTTGCGAACTTGTTGATCGTTTTTGCTGCGGATTTCATCTATTCTCTTGGTGATTGCCGTCATCTAGACGGTCTTGGAGCAGCGGAGGAGTTGGCGGAGTTCTTTGTGAGGGGTTGGCGGAGTAGTGGTCGACACAACGGGGACTAGCGTGCCGGCAAGCACGTGAAACGCGGGATAAATTCTTTGTCTCCATTGTGTTGACTTGGATTTCATTGTGACCATCACCTTCGAGTGTATTGGTATATCTTTCGGTGATTGGCTATCTACTCTACTCGGTGGTATAACCTTTCTACACCCTCTCCATTAGATTTGTGTATTAACTTGTGTAGTGGTAGCTTTTGTAGTTTGCTTGTCCACCTAGGAGTAAAGTAGTTGCAATCTAGGCTAGTTTGTGTGTGCTTCTAGAGACATAGTTAGAACGGTTAGGAAGGCTTGCATTTTTGAATAGCTAGCGCAAAACTCGCTTCACCGGTGTTATTACTAATCTTTTGGTCAAGTGTTGTTTGTAGAATTTTGAATAGGCTATTCACCCCCTATAGCCTCTTTGGACCAATCAGATGTGCATGAGGCTAGTCTTAGTAGAGTTTCAATTGAGTTTTATTTCAATTAAATATGTTAGTGTATTTAATAAGGCAGGTATGAATAAGTTTCATCTAAATAAAACTATTTGGACACGATTACTGACTCTCTATAAGTCATGAAATTTAAGGCCAATGAAACTATAGAATGAAACACTCAATCTCAATATAAAATTTCATTAGAGTTACATTTTATTATATGTGATATTACAGTCTTAAAAACAACATTACGAAAAAAAACTCGCCGCTGAGACTGCCATGAGAATGGGTGTACCTACTATAGAAGATAGACAACATGTCTTTAAGAAGAGATTTAGGTTCGTTTGGTTGTGAGAATTAGTTCCGATGAATCACATGCAATTTTTCCAAATGGTCAAAGATATACTTGTTCCTAGGTATAAAGTTTCTATTGATTCTCCCTTTTTATACTAGAGATCAGAATCACTTGAAACCAATGATGTTAGAGTTGCCTAACTCATAAAAAATGTGACCTCAAAGATTCCATCACAGGCCCTCCCGCAATACGGAGTTAATTTTACACAAAAAAAATGGAGTAACAAATACAGTGGCAATCTTGTCAATACGAAAAAAGGGAAACAAAGTCCGTACCATAGGAAAAAAAACATAAAAGCTAAATTTTCACCGTATTTATATCCAAGGAGTCGGCCGGTCCAGGACCTAGCGACCTTGGACACCTGGCCGGGCTCTCCTCGGTGTCAAACGTGAGGATAAGTGATTAGTGAAGGGCAGCGCACCACAGCTGCACTGCATGTTCGTATAGCTTTAGTTCCTGTTCTATAAGCTCTCGATTAATCAATCACTCGATTTGCTGCTTCTAAAATTGCCACTCTAGGTACAAATTGCCACCATCTGTCACAAAAATTGCCTCACTTGTATAAGGTAGGTGTTCAAAAATATTTGCTTCATCTTAGTAATATTAAGAAAACCTTACCATAAACTTTTGATTTGTTGGTATGTGCATGATCTAAATTATGAGTGGTCAATTTATTTACGTGAACTTCACCACTGTTACAATGGCCCAGGCTATAGAAAATTTCTGGATCCGTCACTGATTGTACACATTTATTTCATAAAACTTTATACACACGGGACAAGCACGGATACAACCTCAGATTTGCTCTAGTTTTGTCCTTGACCGTTGCTGGCAACACGGATAAAACCTCAGAGCAGGCTTCCCCCAATTTCTTTCTCATGCACACGAGCGCTAATGCGCTATCCGGTAGCAAGCAGCGCTTTTGGCCACGTACGGGCACCGACTCAGTGCACGGTCTGTCCCAATATCCCGGTCGCCGAACGCACGGGGACACGACGACGTACGATCACGACACGACTTGCCGTGCCGGGCCCGTTGTTATACGAATTGGCCGGTAATTGTACGTGTGCCGGCAGTTCTGTGTACACGTGTTTTCCTTTTAACGGCTCCAAAGCTGTGGCTGTTTTTGAAAAGGGGAATATGATCCATTGATGAGTTTGTTGTCTTGCAGCCTGTTCTTTTGGCTGAAAATAAGCGTTGATTTCGGCTCGTACTAATTTGTTATGAGAAAAATACTATTTCATGGCTGAAAATAAGCGCTGATTAGTCAAAATAACAAGCTGTTAGTCCATCCTAGACGACGAGTATGTACTTTGTATAAAGAGTAAAATGCGCTGTGGGTTCTTAAACTTTTGCCCACTTCTCATTAAGGTCCATGAATTTTTTTTCGCTCATCTGGCTCCATAAACTTTTCTTCACTTCTCATTTAGGTCTAGGTACTTTTTCTTCGCTCATCTGGATCCATGAACTTTTTCCCACTTCTCACCTAGGTCCATAGCAGGCCACATAGGACTCTACTTCCTACGTGGCCGTTGATGTGGCACTAAAATGTGCCACGCTTTATTTTAAAATTTTTATTCTAGTTGTACATGTATGTGTTTTCATGTTTAATTCATAATAAATAGTTGGTGTACCAAACATTTAATTTGAAGTTGAGATTTTTATGGTAATGGATGATAACAAAACATGGCTAGTATAAATATATTACATATTGTCGGTGCTAGTTTTGGCGGGCGCTAACACCGGCTAGTAACTTGTGTTTTGCGGTTGAGGTTTCGGATGGTGTGCAAGGAGGAACACGAGAGATTTATACTGGTTCAGGCCAAGAGGGTACTACGTCTAGTGGAGAGGCGAATCGTGTTGCCTTGCACCGGGGTGCTTGTAGTAGGGGATTACAAGCTGAGTCGAGAGAGGGAGAGTATCCCAAATCTCTTGTGCGAGGAAGAAGATGCTTTCGTATTCGTGTAGTTGTGTTGTGTGTATCTTGGTGTCGTGAGCTTCGTGTATCTCTTCTGTGACTGGCCTCCGTCCTCCCTTTTATAGTTACAAGGGAGAAGTTAGAGTTACATGTGGTGACTTATGATGACGATACTTCGGCATGGTGGAAGCAGAAGTGATTAGTGGTATCGTCAGCCATGCCATCGTCTTGGCGCTTCGGCGATATGGCTTCGGTCATTCGACTGATCTTCCACCGTTCGATCGTTGAGTTCCAAGGTGGCACAGTGTATGGGACGTGGCCAGCTGCGTGGCGGTGCGTCATGGCGTCGCGTCCGGTCCTGCACAATGCAACGAGAAGACTGGTTGACTTTCAAAGATTGACTCCCGAGGCTCGGGAGCCTTCTTTGCCGTCGGGAGCGTGACGGGACCGGTCATTAGGGGTGTCCTCCCTCGGGCGTGTTTTCCTCTCATGCGCGGTACCTTCTCGAGGGGCGAACGGTCCTGTTGCCACAATGCCCATACTCTCGGGTCGGCGGGACAGCCGTCACCTCTCCCGTCCCTGCGAGGCTCGTGCGTTATGGGCAGGAGCTGTCGCTGTCGTAGTTAGAGAATCTCTTCGTCAGCAAGGGGCGTCACCCGGCTGACTGTCCTTAGGACGGAGTGGGAAGAGTGGAACCGTCGTATCGGTCACCGGGGGAGGTATGGCAGTGGGTACGGAGGGCGTGCACGAGCGGGTGCCATCGCCTCGCGGCGTCTAGTCAGTGGGGCCGCGCCTGTAAAGTGGTCAGAGGGGTCCCTTGCGGTCCAAGATTGCCCTGCTGACGTCGATTGTGCATTGGATGCCTTTAGAGGGATCGCGCTCGAGGAGAATGAAGAGGCTCGTGCGAATCGGAGATTTAGTGCCCGAGGGTGCCGCTGTCCCGAGCCCTCTCGTGGAGGCTCGGGCGAATCGGTGATTTGGCGCCCGCGGGTTCCGCTGTCCCGAGCCCTCTTGTGGAGGCTTGGGCGAATCGGAGATTTGACGCCCGAGGGTGCCGTCCGGCCTTACGGGAGGCCACTTTGGGCCTTCACGCGCGTAGCCTTCGTGGGTTTCGGCTGGTCTTATTTGGGCCAGGTTGCGCTGAGGTTGCTCGTTTTTGCGTTGAAGTTAGGTACCCCATACTTTGGTACCCGACACATACCGAAAATTAGTAAATTAATTACTACAATAAAAATAAGTTTTAATTGCAACAAAGCATGTGATGCAAAGATAAATCTAAAGTTCAGGAGCACAGGACCTGTAGTTATGAATTAAACATAGGAGCACATAGATTTACATAGATCTACAGGTACATAAAAAACTTTAAATTAAAGCATATTATATTATATATCTATTGCATAAATCTATTCATGTTAAGTTTAACAAAACCAGATTTTCCTTTTTACGATTTTTTCGTGATTTTATACAATTTTTCAAGGTTTCAGCCAGTTTATAAAATTAAAAAAAGAGAGCACGTGGTGCCACATCAGCGGCCACGTAGACAAACAAAGTCCTATGTGGTCTGCTGTGGACCTAGATGAGAAGTGGAAAAAAGTTTATGGACCCAGATGAGCGAAGAAAAAGTACTTGGATCTAGATGAAAGTGGAGAAAAGTTCATAGACCCAGATAAGCGAAAAAAAATTCATGGATCTAGATAAGAAGTGGACAAAAGTTTAAGGACTCACAGCGCATTTTCCTCTTGTATAAACTAGTTGGTCATCTACCCATGCAGGGGCAAGTATTATTAAGTGATGTATTGATTGATGTTTGACATATATTAAGTTGAAATCATCTTAACGTGAGCTATACCTTCGGTTATTTTTTAATCGCTAATGAAAGCAATGATAATTAGGAATCAAATGTAAGGGCATTTTATGATTTTGATAATGGCACATCTCTATCTCTATAATAGGAATCCTGCCCCAAACCGCGGGCATGCAATAGGGCCACGTCGCCCGTGAACCCGTTAGCCGTCTGATCATGCCAGCAAGCGATATAAACCGTCCGATTGCGGATCGGTCGGGTCCCTCGCCCGCTCTATCGTCGACCGGATCCATCGAGAGCCTTCCTGGGCCGAACCTTTGCCCGCTCCCCTCGCCCTCATCCCTTGCGTCGGGTTCGGGCGCTGGCGCACGCGCCTGAAGGCGACGCGGCGTGCCGGCGCGACCGGCGGCGGTTGGCCCCTCCTCTCCCGGTGGCGAGACCCAAAACTGGGCATGGGCACAGCACCTGCGACCCCCGGCCGGTGCCCACCCGGCATGGCGCGGCCGGCGCGGCGCAGGACGCCACCACCGGTGGCCGCGAGCCCGCGACGCCCCCTCCCTCTCTGCCATGGCGCGGTCAGCGCCACACGGGCCGCTGCCTCCTCCTGCAGCCTCGTCGATCCTGTCGTGTTGGGCATCTGCGCATGATAGCTCTTCAGTGGGGGAGGGGAAAACTCGTAACATGCCGGCGGCTCGCGAAGCATGTGCAAAAGTCGAGGACTTCCTGTTGGATTGATCTCCCACTAACCTTAGGCCCAACGGCCTATGGGCCTTGTTCTCGCGCCCTGATCGGGGGCGCCCAACCCTACATGGTTGGTAGGCCACCGTCGCACAGCGCTATATAGGAAAGGTGGGGGCCGGGGCACACGGTACGAGGTTCACCGCGCCGCCATTCACCCCACCGACATCCTAACCCTAATCCGATCCGAGAGGGGCGCTGCCAGCGACGGGAAGTTACACCGACGCCTGCAACGCCACCCCGACATCAACGCCGTCACTGCCGACGCCCGTGACTTCACCGACGAGATGGCGCCGCCCGCAGACGACACCAACGCGTCGGTGACTCCACCACCAGCCGCCTCTGCTACTCCCACCAAGGCGGCACCAACTGCAAGCGATGGTTTGCATCCCTACTCCTTCCTACTGTGTTCTTCTCTAGTAGATAATGTATAGGAATCAAGATCTACGCTATTTTCTATTGTATATGTATGAAACACATCCCGATCTGATGAATACCATGAACACCGATCCTAACAATGGTATCGGAGCCAGGTTTTTACGAATAGATTAGATCGGGAAGAATGAATAACGAATTCGAAACGAAGGAAGACGAACCGATCCACTCAGATCGGGTTTGAATCGGGCAAGAACCGAAACCCTAACTCTAACCATAACGACCCAAACCTCAGACCACAGAAACTATCAAATCGAAACTGAGAAGGGGAAGGAAACGAGATCCAAATTGAAAGAAGAAACGAAACCCCACCGTGCGTGCGGGACGGGAGCGAACCTCCGGCCATGGCCGTGCGTGTGAGCTCCGAACAGGGCACCGTCACGGAGCCACTCGACGGCGTCGCGCTCACCCGGTGGGGAGCGCGTGTGCCGGCGAGAGGGCCCGCAGCGGCGTCGGCTTCCTCTTTTCTCCAGTCGAATTCATGGCTAGTGCTGGGAAAGAGGAAAGCAAAGAAAGGAAGAAAGGTTGGGTTTTTGGGCTGTGACGCCGGGAGGCTCGACTCGCCGGCTCGCCGGCCGGTCGCCATGGGCGACCCTCTGCTCTGCGGCGACTACCGGCTAGAGGAGAGAATGGGTGGAGGAAACAATGAGTTAGGGTTTCAGGAACCGGCGGCTTCTGGGGTTTTGATCTCGCGAAATTTGCTCCCAGCCGTCCGATTGAAACGAACGGCTTAGATCGGCCAGGGGTAGTGCGGTCACACATGGGCTACTTTCAGCCCAGGCGGGTGGCTGCTTTCGCGGCCCAGGCCCAGGTTGCGGCCTGGACGGCAGATGCGCAGTGCGCGTGCTGACCTGGGCCGTGAGCATCACGCGGCTTTGGGCCGATTTGGGCCAAATTGGCCATTCACAGTAACTATTTTATTTCGTTTATCTATTTTTCAGAAGCATATTTTGATATATATTTGAATTGTTTGAATGTAAATTTGAATTTTAATCTCTGTAAATTTTGAACCAACGAGATAAATTTGCAGAGATTAGAGAATCGTAATGTTTTGCTTTTGGAAATTAGATAAATTTGATAAGAATTTCATGTTTCCGCTGCGAATTATTGATGATGATTTTCATTATTAAATTCGAACCAACGGGAGAATTTAATTTTGGAAAAATGAATGAATGATTTTGATGGTATTATAATGTTGTTATTTTCTGACCAACGTTGTTAATAGCAATGTTATAATTTTTTTATCCATGAGGAATTATGCATTGATTTTATTTCTGCCCAACGGTGATCTAAAATTTATGCGTTGGTAAATATGTATATTTTAATTTAAATATTGTTTCTCACTTACTCCGGTGTGATTTCAGGAATCAAAAGCAATGTGAACATCGGTAATATTCCGCTGCTGAATGGGAATAACTACCGTCAGTGGCGGGATAAGTATGAACTGGAACTTGGCTTGAATGAGATCGATTATGCCATCCTCTCACCGTGTCCTATTGAACCAGAGGAACCGGTGAGAGGTGCAGATGAAACTGAAGCTGAGTTCAATGCCCGAAAGGGTGATCATGCTGAGATAAGAATGAAATATGATCTTGAGCATAGGCGATGGACTCAGTCCAACCGCAAGTGCTTGTTGGTGGCGAAAGCCACCATAGAAGAACATTTGGCAAGTTCAATCCCTGAATGTGCCACTGCCACAGAATACCTTAACCATGTCAAGAATCTGTTCACTGGGTCTACCAAGGCCAAAGCAAGTGCACTAATGAAGAAGCTTCTCACTGAGAAGTATACTGGTGGTGGCATTAGAGAGCACATTTGTAAGATGAACTCTACGGCAAACAAGCTTAAGGAGATGAAGCTGAAGGAGGATGACCTCCTGATTCATTTGATCTTTGCTTCTTTGCCAAAAGAATATGAACATTTCATTTTGAACTATAATATCCAGCCTGAGAAGTGGAACTTAGAAACTCTCATGGCTATGTGTGCTCAAGAAGAGGAGAGACTGAAGTCCCTACAGGGTGACACTGCTCACTTTGTGAGGGACAACAAGAGAAAGAACTTTGGTGGTAAGAATTCCAAACCACAAGGGAAACCTCAGTGGGATAAGTCCTCTTCCTCCAAACAACAGGGAAAGAAGCCCCAGAACTCAGAAAATCAGAAGAATCAGCAGAATCCGCAGAACAATCAGTATGGCTCAGCTGAAATTGATCAGTGCAAGTATTGCTTCAAGAGAGGGCACTACAAGAGAGATTGCCCAGATTTCCTGAAGTCTCTGCTAAAGAGAGGTGAGGAATTTATTACATTTGTAGATGAATCCCTGTATTTATGTTATGAAAAATCCACTTGGTGGGTTGATTCTGGAGCAACTACTCATGTTATGAATTCTTTACAGGGATTAAGTGGGACGAGAACCTTGCAAAGAGGAGAAAGAACGATTAAAGTTGCAAATGGAGTACAAGCCAATGTTGAAGCCATTGGAGATTTCTTTTTAGAATTGAATAATGGTTTTGTACTTAGACTTAAAGAAGTACTTTATGTTCCCTCTTTGCGTAGAAATTTAATAAGTGTTTCGAAGCTTGATGATGATGGTATTGCTTGTCTTTTTGGTGATGGCAAGTGTAAGATTTTCGTTAATAATAAATGTGTTGGTCTTGCCCTCCGACAAGACAAGCTTTATTTATTATCTCTCTCTGAGAATGTGAATGATATATATGATATGAATGTGAATGTTTTCCCGTCTACGAATGTAACTAAGAAGCGGAAGAGAATTGAAAATAACTCTTCGAAATTATGGCATTGTCGATTGAGCCATATTTCGAGGGGGAGAATAGAACGATTAGTTAAAGAATCAATTCTTCCGCACTTAGAATTTTCTGATTTAGAACAATGTATTGATTGTATCAAAGGAAAATATGTTAAGAAAATTAAGAAAGATGCCAAACGAAGCGCAGGAATTTTAGAAATAATCCACACCGATATATGTGGTCCTTTTCCTGTGTAAAGCGTGGATGGTTATGACTCGTTTATAACATTCACAGACGACTACTCTCGTTATGGCTACATTTATCCAATCAAAGAAAGATCGGAAGCATTGGATAAATTCAAGATATTTAAAGCTGAGGTTGAAAACCAGCACAATAAGAAAATAAAGTTAGTACGATCCGACCGAGGTGGAGAGTACTACGGGCGACATACCCCTTATGGCCAAGTTCCTGGACCTTTTGCAAGGTTTCTACAGGAAAATGGCATAGTTGCTCAGTACTCCACACCGGGGGAGCCTCAGCAGAATGGAGTGGCTGAAAGACGAAACCGTACCTTAATGGATATGGTAAGAAGCATGATTAGTTACTCCACATTACCGATTAGTTTGTGGATGGAGGCACTGAAAACCGCCATTCACATACTTAATCGTGTACCAAGCAAATCGGTGCCTAAAACACCATATGAACTATGGACAGGAAGAGAACCCTCACTTAACCATCTGCGTGTGTGGGGCTGTCCAGCTGAGGCAAAAGTTTTTAACCCGAACATAGGAAAGTTAGACTCCAAGACAGTCAGCTGCCATTTTATTGGCTATCCAGAAAAATCAAAAGGGTATCGCTTCTATTGTCCTGACAGACATACGAAGATTACCGAAACAAGACACGCTGTCTTCTTGGAGGATAACATGATAAGGGGGAGCAAGGTAGCAAGAGAAATCAATCTAGAGGAGAAGCGGGTATTTGTGCCCACTCCGATGGATGAAGAACCATTTTTTGAGCTACCTGTTGCTGCTGTTGGTACATCGACAGTGCAAGCCACCAGTGTGCCAACGCCTGTTGCTAGTTCTCCCATGGCGACAATGAATGAACAAGAGGAACCTATTCCCCAGAATCCTATAGAACCAAATGTCGCTCATGAGGAAGAACAACCACAGCCCATTGTGGAACAAGCGCCAGAGGCCCCAAGAAGGTCTGAAAGAATAAGAAGATCAGCTATTTCTGATGATTATGAGGTTTATGAAATAGAAGAATATCATATGGAGGATGATCCCACCTCATATGAAGAAGCCATGAAAAGCTGCTATTCATCCAAGTGGCTTAAGGCCATGGAAGATGAAATGAAGTCAATGAGTGCCAATAAAGTTTGGGACTTAGAAAACATTCCCAAAGGGGCCAAAACAGTAGGCTGCAAATGGGTCTACAAGACGAAGTATGACTCCCAAGGGAAAATAGAAAGATTTAAAGCCCGACTTGTGGCGAAAGGCTTTACGCAAAGAGAAGGGATTGATTATAATGAGACCTTTTCTCCAGTCTCATGTAAGGATTCCTTCAGAATTATAATGGCGCTTGTAGCTCACTATGATTTGGAGTTGCATCAAATGGATGTAAAGACGGCATTCCTTAACGGGGATTTGGAGGAAAATGTTTATATGGCGCAACCGAAAGGTTTCGCCGTAAAAGAAAAAGAAAATATGGGATGCCGCCTGAAGAAATCAATTTACGGATTAAAACAAGCTTCTCGACAGTGGTACTTGAAGTTTGATAGAACAATAAGAGGTTTCGGGTTTAAAGAAAATGTTGAGGACAATTGCGTTTATGCGAAGTTTAAGAATGGAAAGTACATATTTTTGGTCCTGTACGTGGATGATATACTACTTGCAAGTAATGATATGAATCTATTGATGGAAACGAAGAAATTCTTGTCCTCAAATTTTGATATGAAAGATCTTGGTGAGGCCTCGTTCGTTTTGGGAATAGAGATCCATCGAGATAGAAGAAAAGGGGTTCTAGGATTATCGCAAAAGGCGTACATAGAAAAGGTTCTGAAGAAATTCAGTATGCATGCGTGCAGTCCCTCACCTGCTCCTATAGTCAAGGGCGATGTATATGGGGAACACCAGTGTCCCGAGAATGAATATGAAGTTAATCGAATGAAAGCGGTACCGTATGCTTCAGCAGTTGGAAGTTTACAATATGCTCAAGTGTGCACACGCCCTGACTTAGCTTTTGTAACTGGGTTACTTGGCAGATATCAAAAGAATCCAGGATATGAACATTGGAAGTTAGTGAAGAAAGTCCTGCGTTATTTGCAGGGTACGAAAGGCCTCATGCTAACATATAGAAGGACTGATTCCCTGCAGATAGAGGGGTATTCAGATTCTGATTTTGCGGGAGACGAAAGAAAATCCACGTCAGGATACATATTTACTCTCGCAGGAGGGGCTATATCGTGGAAAAGCTCCAAACAAACTGTGACTACATCCTCAACAATGTACGCCGAGTTTGTAGCATGCTATGAGGCAACAGGGCAGGTGAATTGGCTAAAGAAATTCATACCCGGATTGAAAGTGATTGATAAGATAAATGAACCAATGAAGCTGTATTGTGATAACAATCCAGCGGTAGAATATGCTCACAACAATAGGTCAAGTGGTGCTGCCAAACACATTGACATAAAGTACTATGTTGTGAAAGATAAAGTTCGGGATCATGTCATAAATCTTGAGCATATAAGTACACAAAGAATGCTTGCGGATCCGCTCACAAAAGGCTTGCCACCCAACGTGTTCAGAGAGCACGTAGCCGGCATGGGTTTAAAGCAAAGCCTATGATTCCGAACAAACAAAGGGCCCAAAGAGAATTTCATTCCAAAATGGAGAAATGTGTTGTGGCTGTTGGTCCAACGGCACAAATTGCTGTGACGATGAGACAGTTCGATACATTAATCTATGATGGAATAGGATGAAATAAGAAAACCATGAAATGAAAGTTTAAGTAAGAAATTAAAGAACTAAGAAATAATGAGAGATCAAGGGGGAGAATGTTGGATTGATCTCCCACTAACCTTAGGCCCAACGGCCTATGGGCCTTGTTCTCGCGCCCTGATCGGGGGCGCCCAACCCTACATGGTTGGTGGGCCCCCGTCGCACAGCGCTATATAGGAAAGGTGGGGGCCGGGGCACACGGTACGAGGTTCACCGCGCCGCCATTCACCCCACCGACATCCTAACCCTAATCCGATCCGAGAGGGGCGCTGCCAGCGACGGGAAGTTACACCGACGCCTGCAACGCCACCCCGACATCAACGCCCTCACTGCCGACGCCCGTGACTTCACCGACGAGATGGCGCCGCCCGCAGACGACACCAACGCGTCGGTGACTCCACCACCAGCCGCCTCTGCTACTCCCACCAAGGCGGCACCAACTGCAAGCGATGGTTTGCATCCCTACTCCTTCCTACTGTGTTCTTCTCTAGTAGATAATGTATAGGAATCAAGATCTACGCTATTTTCTATTGTATATGTATGAAACACATCCCGATCTGATGAATACCATGAACACCGATCTTAACACTTCCTGCTGCTGCCGTCGAGCAGCTTCCTCCCTCTTGTGCTGCTCGTCCCGTATGCTCACTGCGATGTGAGCCTCCTCCTGGTCCTAGCGGTAGCAGCCTCAACAATCGTATGGAGATCTGGAGGACAGCATCCAAGACCATGCACGAAAGGTGCTTGACGAAATGCCAATACTGGTTGCGTCAACAAACTTGCCCGAGGTCAGCCACAAGGTTGTTACTACCAGAAGATTTTGCACAAAAGTACATAGCCTTGAGCATTGATCTGCTCCTTCCATTCCATCTGGCAGTAAGCTTCCAAAGGTTTGCATCCTTGTATTACTTCATCAAAAATAAAAAAAATCCCTCGAATCAAATTCATAGCTTCATATATCTACTGCAAGCCATTCAATGGAGATGGCAATTTCTGATAGATTAAGTTCTCCTGCAAGAGTCAATTTTTTTCATGATCTAGGATCAAGGTGCACAGATACATGAAAATTATATAACTCCTAAGGAGCACTAATAACCTAATTAACCACCATATAATCTTGGGTCATAACCTAAGACATACTCAATAAAATTCCCTGAATCTTGTATCTTGATTTGCTCTAATAGACATTTTTCCTAATTTGTAGTACATTAAAAAAAGTTTCATTTGATCTCATATGTTAGAAAGTTTTGCATAAGTGACCAGGTCAAAACACAAAGCTTTAAAACATCTCCCTGAATCTTGTAGCAGTATCCACATAGAAATTTGCAAGAAGAACAACAGGATTGTCTATTCAGTTTTTTAACTACTCATTTCAACAAAAAGCTGTGAAACTCGTACTAATCTAGAAAGCCTGGAGATAAATCGCATATGAACTACATATTGACAAGAAATTTGTAGGATATAAACATGTTATATGTAATTAAATCCTCATGGTTCTGCAGTAGCTGCGTGTATCCAACATGTGCTTGAGAAAAATGCCGAGAGATTATTTCATTTTTATAAGCAAAAACTGAATGTCCATACAATTTCTTACTTTACAAGTGAAGATAAAAATAACATAGGCTCAACTTATTTTGCAAGCAGGTCATATGCATTAGGTGCAGTTTGAGACTAGGTTTGCTGCCCGCATGCAGTTGATGATGTCTGTAAAAGCTTGTGTTATTCAATAAAAAATATTGACATGTAGGCAAAATCAATAGACAAGTCTGATGCATATTTCTTTGGTGCTGATTGGCAAATCTATAATTAATCTACTCCCTTCGTGTTGTTTTCATCAACTTGCCTTTGTTAATACAAAACGTGAATCTTTCTTTTCAATCAATTGGCATAATTCACACATCAGACAAATCAAATTTCACTGGCTGGCTCAAGTACTCAATATGGCGCGGCAACGCCGCGCCTGGTTTTTCTAGTTTATGTATTTAGATGCAGATTAAGAGGCTACTTTAGCTAATTTCTAACATTAGCGAAGGTAGGCAATGTAGATGCAAATTTAATTACTTTTCTTCGTACAATGTTGTTTTTCATAATGACATAGGTGCATAATTATCATGAAGATTTTGGAGGTTAATTTATTTTTTTAACGACATAGGACAATAACTGAGATATAGATCTATAGGTTATTATTTAATTTATACTGCTTTTCATATTGGCGTTGGTAGTCAATAATTTTTTTGATATAATATATCCTATATATTGCTATTATTGTTAATGATAATTAGAGTCTACCGATTTTATTTGCTAATATTTCTGACTTTGTTGAGAATATCCTATATCTTCTTTTTTTTCTAGCATACCTCATGGAATCAACATATAACTTGAAAAGGAATATATAGTTACTAGTTGACCGTAAAAAATATAAAATTTTGGAGGGAGACGGCAGGCTCGTGGATTAAGCTATAGCAACTTCAACAGTTTGGCTAAAATTAATTAACATCCAAATTCTAGTGTTTAGGCATTTTGTAAAATAAAAAACTCTCTAAAAGGAATATATCCACAACAGCCTTGATATTTTACAAAGTCACGTTGCAAATGCCTATGATTAGCTATATATTACAAACAAAAATTAAGGGATAGCTAGCTTTCTATCTACAAAATCAGATAGCACATCTATTAAACACCCTGTTCGGCTGGCTGGTACGGTACGGCTGGCTAGCTGATTGTTCTGAAAGCAAAACACTGCTGAATCACTGGCTAGTGCTTGCTGGACCAGCCAGCCGAACAGAGCCAAAGTCTATTTTTGCTACATAAAATTCTAAAATAGCATTCATAACAAGAATAAGTTGGAGTTATTGTCATAATCGTATTTCTATTGGAATCAAATGTGGTTCATGCCCTGTTTGGTTCCGCAAGCCATTTACATGTGACCACGTTTAAGCAAAACGTGCCTTCGAGAGGCCGCGTTTCGAAAATCCCCACCTCGCGTTCATTTTGAACCAACCACTGCACGTCCTCACGAACCGTTTGGCACGATTATTAGATTGCGCGGGTTGCCGACATGGTAATTTTATGTGGAACCAAATAGACCTTAAGGACCTGTCTGGGACACAGAAAAAATTCTTGTTCCTGCGTTTTTCTGTAAAATTTAACTAATTCTTGTATCAATCATGTGAAATTCCTGTGTTGCAATTAATACATTCCTCGATTCGTAGTATTGGTATACAGTATTATTCATACTTGCACAAATGCCATGCTTGTCTATGTGGCAGAACCGCACAAATCACTGGGCCCACGTGCACCGTCATCATCTCTAAGAACCTTCGGTTACTGTGCACGAGTTCCCTGCAACCTAGGTGGTCTGCCGGGTTTCCGAGGAAACCCTGATTTCCCCGAGGATCTCATTGTAAGCATTGCAGCACCACAACTGTTTACACAAATAGTTTAAATCAGAATACAGAGTGCGGAAGTATAACATAACCATAGGTTTACAAATATAAGTTACATAATCCCAAACCAGAGTTTCGTAGTGGGGTAGCATCATACAACTAGACACTCTGCCCAAGGGTTATAACATATACACATTTTTATCCATGCACGATCCGTCACCCGGCACGGTCCTACGAAGAACTATTCACTTGACTCACCTGCAACAGGGGGTTAACAAACCCTGAGTACATGGGGTACTCCGCAAGATTTACCCGATTAAAGAAAATGGGAAGAAGACTCAGAAAATCGCTCACAAATTTTAATTTCTACTTTTAATATGGTAACTCAGTATTAATCAGTAGTCCTGAAGAAAAGTTGGTTCACATGTATTCTCCAAATTCTTATTCATTCAGAAAACCTAGTTTCGAACCACTTTTTGGGTAAGTCAGTGGATCAAGTCTCTATTAACCGAGGAACAACGACGATTCGAATCGATTAAATACCCAGCTGGGGATCCCTATTCACACTGCATATGTAGCACCTAATCTTGCATATGCCAACCCCGTCTACCACGGCTTTTCCAAAACCTGAACCGGTTCTGCGCCACCCGAGAGCACAGTACTCCTCTCGTCTCCTGGCATGCCGGCCACGAGGGTACACGCTACTCTCGCCATCTCTTCACTCTTAGTGCGTGGTTGTCGGTTCAAGTAGTAGAGCCACCGGAATCAGGGCTTCCCGGAGCATGTGGCTAGTTGCAAAGTCTCGATCCAGCAGGCCTACAACGAACGGTCCCTAATTCTTTTCCGTCGGTGACAATGCATTGGGACTCTAACCCAAGTGCACAGTTACCCAACGGTTTCCAAATCCATGCCCGTCGGCGATAAGACATGGGGCGCCGCCCCATGTGCACATCAACCGAACGGACACAATTCCTTTTCCCGTCGGCGATAATGCATTGGGACTCCAACCCAAATACATGACCACCTAACAGAAAATCCCCTCCCGTCGGTGACGATGTCCTGACCAGCTGCTCCCTTCTGGAGTACCCGGAGGGATGGGACCGCTACGGCCGCGTCTCGCCGTCACGGTGGGACCTCGGTAGTGACGACGATGATGACTTCTGGGCGAACGTGGACTTCTCCCACGTCCATGACCCCCAAGCTTTCCTCCTCCTCAACGACGCAAGGTCCTCCTCCTTAACGACGCAAGGGATAACACCCTCAACATCTACGACTCTGACGAGAGCCTCATCGACCCCTCCCGGGAGTGCTATCACTTAGTGCACCCGGAGGAAGCCGTGCTGGAGGACGTCCACTCAGAGGAGGAGGAAGACGCTCCGACAGAGTAGCCACAGCTACATATGCCACCTCCACCAGCTCCTGGCCCCACGCCTTTGAAGGACCCGGGGGCTGGAACGTCCCGTCCCCCCATCATTCTCCGGAGCTAGAGCAACTCCGGGAGCTCGAAGCCTGGATGGACGAGGACCGGTTGCGCCTCGCCCAGCTTCGAGCCGCGCTGGAGCACGAGGAGGAGCGGGGAGACAGTGGAGCAGCGCGACGCCGAGCCCGCGACATCTAGGCCCGCATCGTCGCCGATGACGGGGCTGGAGTACCAGTGCCGGAACCCCGGGCAAGCCAGAAGCTCACGGAGGCTGCAATGCTCCTCCAGAGCATGCCTGAGCCCTCGAACGCGGAGGCCCGGTAGCTCAGGAACCAGCTCAAAGATCTCCTGTAGGACACCGCTATCCTCCGGGCAGAAAGCTCGGCATCACGATACCGTGGAGCCAAGAAACATCATCGTGGCGCCCAAAGGCACCATGAACGAGAGGCCTCAGTGCAGCTCAAAGCACAGAGGGCCCCCTCGGTCCACCAATGGCTTGGCAAGGACATCGACATCCGCGCCATTCTTCAGGCCCACGGGCGGTGAAACACTGACGGGGCCGCACGAGGCTATAATGTCCACCGGGGCGGATGCTACGACTCCGACGAGGACCGTGCGCCCTCACCCGAGCCACCGGGTCCTCGCGTCTTCAGCGAGGCCATTCGGAGGGCCAAATTTCCACCCCGGTTTCGACAACCGGTCAACATCGCCAAATACTCGGGGGAGACGAACCCCGAGCTTTGGCTGATGGATTATCGTCTTGCGTGCCAGCTGGGCGGCGCGTAGGATGATCTCATCATCATTCGCAACCTTCCTCTGTTCCTGGTCGACTCTGCGAGAGCCTGGCTGGAACACCTGCCCCCTCGACTGATCTTCGACTAGAGCGATTTGGTCAAGATTTTCGTGGGGAACTTCCATGGCACTTACGTGCACCCTGGCAACTTCTGGGATCTCCGGAGCTGCAAGTAGAAGTTGGGCTTGTCCCTCAGGGACTACATCTGGCGATTCTCCAAGCAGTACAACGAGCTACCCCAGGTCGCCGACTCCGACATCGTCGGAGCCTTTGCTGCAGGGACGACCTGCAAAGAGTTAGTTCATGAGCTGGGGCATCAAACCCCCACGAGCATCGCCGAGCTCATGAAGATAGCCACTAGCTTCGCCTCGGAAGACGAGGCCGTGGGAGCCCTCTTCTCTGACCCTAAGGCTAAGCGGAAGGAGGAAGCCCCCGAGGGCTCCTCCTCCCGAGCCCCCAACAACAAGAAGAAGAAGGGGAAGGAGAAGGCCCCCTCCGCAATGAACCCCTAGTCGCGGCTGCTGAGCCTAGGGCGAAACAGCCGCCCCGTGGCCGCTTCGATGAGATGCTTTCCAAGCCGTGCCCGTACCACAAGGGTCCGGTGAATCACACGCTCGGAGAGTGTATGATGCTCAAGAAGCACTACGGGCGCCCGGTGTTCAGGGACGACGCCAGCAAGAAGCCCGCGGAGGACAAGGAGGACCAGGGAGGGAAGGACGACGAGTTCCCCCCCCCGTCGACAAGTGCCTCATGATCTTCGGCGGGCCCGGAACCGCTCCCACGCCGCGCCAGCGAAAGCGCGAGCGTAGGGAGGTCTACTCCGTCGGGCCAGCAACCCCACGCTTCTTGGACTGGTCCCTCGACGCCATCACCTTCAGCCGGGATGATCACCTGGACCACATCCCATCGCCAGGGCGCTACCCGCTTGTCGTCAACCCCGTTGTCGACAACACGTGGGTCACCAAGGTCCTTGTGGACGGAGGCAGCGGCCTCAACATCCTGTATGCTGAGACCCTCGACTCGATGGGGATCAGCCGTTCTCTTCTCCGGGCAGCGACATTCCCGTTCCACGGGATAGTACCTGGGAAGAGCGTATAACCCCTCGGGTAGATCGACCTACCCGTCTACTCGAGACTCCTGACAACTTCAGGAAGGAGACCCTCACGTTCGAGGTGGTAAGCTTCCGTGGCACCTACAACGCCATCCTCGGGAGGCCATGCTACGCCAAGTTCATGGCAGTCCCGAACTACACCTACCTCAAGCTCAAGATGCCAGGGCCCAAGGGGGTCATCACCGTCGGCGCTTCCTACCAGCATGCCTACCAGTCCGACGTTGAGAGCTGCGAATATGCCAACGCACTGGTGGAGTCCAAGGCTCTCATCGCCGACCTCAAGGAGCTGGCAAAGGAGGTTCCCGACCCCAAGAAGGCCACGGGCACTTTCGTGCCCGTCGAAAGGGTAAAGGAGGTGCCCCTCAACCCTGGCTCGTCCGATGGCAAGGCGCTGAAGATCAGCGCCACCCTCGACCCGAAATAGGAAGCCGTGCTCGTCGACTTCCTCCGCAAGCACGCCGCGTGTTTGCTTGGAGTCTCTCGGATATGTCAGGCATCCCAAGGGAGGTCACCGAGCACTTCTTGGACATCCGGGCTGGGTTTAAGCCGGTGAAGCAGCGCCTGCGCCGACTCGACGAGGAGAAGTGCTGGGCCATCGGGGAGGAGGTGCATAAGCTTTTGGCGGCCGAATTCATCAAGGAGGTCTTCCATCCAGAGTGGTTAGCTAATCCTGTCTTAGTTAAGAAAAAGAATGGAAAATGGAGAATGTGTGTAGATTACACTAGTTTAAATAAAGCTTGTCCTAAATATCCATTTCCGTTACCTCGTATTGATCAAATAGTTGATTTCAGTGCTGGTTGCGAACGACTTAGTTTTCTTGATGCATATTCCGATTACCACCAAATTCGTATGAAAGAGTCCGACGAACTAGCGACTTCTTTCATCACTCCCTTTGGCACGTAACCATGCCATTCGGCCTCAAAAACACGGGCGCAACTTACCAACGTTGCATGCTCAAGGTTTTTGGGGACCTCATCGGACGAACCGTTGAGGCTTACGTAGACGATATCATGATAAAGTCTAGGAAGGCAGACGACTTGGTAGCCGACCTAGGAGAGGCGTTCGAATGCCTCAAAAAGAGAAACATAAAACTCAACCCCGAGAAATGCGTTTTTAGGGTCCCCCGGGGCATGATGCTCGGGTTCATCATTTCCGAGCGTGGCATCGAGGCCAACCCGGATAAGATATCGGCCATCACGCCGATGGGGCCGATCCGCAATCTCAAAGGCGTGCAAAAGCTAATGGGGTGTCTAGCAGCCCTAAGCTGGTTCATTTCGTGACTCGGCAAGGAGGGACTGCCTCTGTATCGGCTGCTGAAGAAAACCGAGCACTTCAGCTGGACCTCCGAGGCCCAGGAAGCCCTCAATAGGCTTAAGGCTCTACTTTCGGAAGCTCCGGTACTCGTGCCGCACACTGAAGGGGAGGACCTCCTGCTGTACGTCGCCGCCACTAACCAGATTGTGAGTGCAGCGATCGTCGTGGAGCGGCGGGAGGAAGGACACGCGCTGCCTGTCCAGCGACCGGTCTACTTCATAAGCAAAGTCTTATCCGAAACCAAGACGTGCTACCCCCAGATCCAGAAGCTGGTGTATGCGATCATTCTCGCTCGGCGCAATTTGCGGCACTACTTCGAATCTCACCCCGTGACTGTGGTATCATCCTTTCCCCTCGGGGAGGTGATCCAGAATCGGGAGAAGACTGGGAGGATCGCTAAGTGGGCTATTGAAACGACCTCGATTTCCACGAAGGGAAATCCACAGGCTCGAATTGTAATTCAACAGATTGCTTGGGACAATCCATGAAATTACCCATATCTCAGTTGCCACCAGGATCCATACAACGGTAAATAAGTCTTACATAAATATTTATTACATCGCCACACTGGCGGAATCAACAATCAGAGAAGCTTTAGAAGATGCGGAAGCGATTCATCCTTCACGGCCAACTTGAGTGTAGCACGTGACCCTATTCCTCGTCATCATCTCCCTCGAAGTCGTACTCAATCTCGTCACCTGACAGCAAATTTATCAGTACGATTTGTACTGGCCACGGAGCCCACCTATGCAGCATTTGCTTTGTGGAAAGTGGATGCAAGGCTATACAAGCAGACCTATAGGCTGAGGTTTTCCTATGCAGCTGTAATCAATGTTTAATTAGTCAAGTTTTATCACCAGTTAACACCATTTTCCCTTTTCCCATCACCACACCTCACATACACACACCTCGCTCTCATTCGACAGGCCCAACTCCCTCTCGGGCCTATCTCAGCGGCACACTACCACAACGGGTACACTGCCGGAACAATGTTCTCCAGGGGGAGAAAAGAATATGCTCTCATCTAATAGTGGTTGCAGAAACATTAGGAAAGGTCCATAGCCAACGAGTTGACTTATGTATCGATCGATCAACCATACACTCTGCAGAGGTTTTACTACTCACAAGATTAGCCATCATCGATGCTGTACAATCATCTAGGCAGAATTCCGGGTGCTTGCTTGCCTAGGTCGGTACCACCCTACCACTCAGCCCTGGGATATTCCGGATCCAACACCGTCATGCTGAGACTGGGAGACGCAGCACCGGGCCCAACCAGTGGTACTGCGCATCTAGGACGGTACGGGAATCTCTCCATCCGTCACCGCCCACCCTTATCACCTTTCAACCTAGCAGTAGTGGTACCGCCCTACCAAGTAGTCCAGCCGTCTCCCGCCCATCAGAAGCGAGCGAGTAGCAAGGGAATCCAGATGTTTCCGGTCACTAGTCAGATCCTAGGTTGTGACCAAGCAGGCATCTCCACTTAGGGGATACTCTCCCCGTGCTATCACAGCACCTCCGTCCACGGGCTTCAAACCACCAAGGCTATCCCACCCGGAACCTCCTCAACAACTTTACCCGCCACAGGTATCTCACTTTGGGGATGCCCAGGTTGCACCCCCGGCACGACTTGCCCCATGGGCTTGTCTCACATCCCACTTGGTCGACATCAACCCTTACCACGCACCCAAGACGCACGCAGCACTCTCTCCCAGTGGTTATAATCAGTTATACACCGTCCCAATTCCACCACATAGCATATAGCAAGTAGAAAGTAGTGGAAGAGTAACAGTAAATTAAGCAGCAGCTAACCTAACAGCGGATAGCAGGGTAAAGTCTTATCAAGGCAGGGAATTCAAATATACTACCATGCAACCAATCCATACATAATCATAAAGCAATAGCAACAATGTCATTTGCAATGCGTAAATAGGATCTAAGGATTTGGTGGGACGTGGCACCTTCGTAGTCGTCTCCTAGCTCTTGGAAGTACTCGTGGTCGTCTTCCTTAGTCAGATCCTCCTCCGGCTCTGAAATCGAACACGAAATAGTCGCGTCAGCGACTCCTATAGAGTATTCCAGAAAAATCCAATAAAATAAAGAGCCAAATGCACACAAACACAGTCTTAGATTGTAGATCTCATTTTTCTGAGAATTTTGATATATGGTGCGCAATTTTTGGACTTCATATGAATAAGTTATGAATTTCCGAAGATTATCCTATTTTCTGAAAATGGGAAAACTGGTTGGTTAATAGGGGCAGCTCGGGATTGGTCCACGTGGCGCGCGGGTCCAGTAGTGCGGCGTGTGTCGCCTCATCAGAACACAAACCCGAGGGTCGCCCACCAGGTGTTCCATGCTGGTTCCCAGAGAGTTGCCGGAGTTGGCGTAGCTCGGCGTGGCTCGGCGGTGGTCGGTGGTAGCTCGGCTGTGGTTGGGGTATCTCGGCGGAGCTCGGCATAGTTCGGTTTAGCTCGGCGGGGCTCGGGCGAATCGGAGATTCGGGGCGCCGAGGGTGCCGTTCTCCCGAGCTCTCCCGGGGAGGCTCGGGCGAATCGGAGATTTGGTGCGCCCGAGGGTGCCGTTCTCCCGAGGTCTCCCGCGGAGGCTCGGGCGAATCGGAAATTTGGGTGCCCGAGGGTGCCGTTCTCCCGAGGTCTCCTGTGGAGGCTCGGGCGAATCGGACATTTGGGTGCCGAGGGGGGCTGCTCTCCCGAGCTCTCCTGGTGAGGCTCGGGCGAATCGGAAATTTGGGCGCCCGAGGGTGCCGCTCTCCTGAGCTTTCCCGGTGAGGCTCGGGCGAATCGGAAATTTTGGGCGCCCGAGGGTGCCGCTCTCCCGAGGTCTCCCGCGGAGGCTCGGGCGAATCGGAAATGTGGGCGCCGAAGGGGCTGCTCTCCCGAGCTCTCCTGGGGAGGCTCGGGCGAATCGTAAATTTGGGCGCCGAAGGGGCTGCTCTCCCGAGCTCTCCTGGGGAGGCTCGGGCGAATCGGAGATTCGGTGCTAGCAGGGTTCCAGGGCATCTGTTCAAGGCGGCGGTGTCTCTCCGGTGTGGCGGTCGGTGACAGGGCAGCGATGGCCATATTTCGGCAAGACAGGGCTCGGCTATCTAGCGGCGGTGCCGAGGCAGACTTGGCGAACCTCGGCGGCCTTTCTTCGCAGCGCGAGGCGTCCGGGGGTACTCGGAACGGATTTAGGCGAGGCGGAACCTGTCGGCGGCGATGTCGTCGCGACGGTGAGGTTCCGGCGGGGCTAAGGAGGTCTTCTAGGAGATGTATACGCGTCCAGGGTCCAAGGCGATGGTATACCAACTACCAATTTTGGCTACCGAGCTTTCCAAGGTGCTCGGTTGTGGCGGCGGCGTGTCGCCGACGACGGCGGAAAGCGGCATCGCGGCTACGACCAAGTATTGGTTCAATCGAATGCGGTCTTGTCAAATTGGTGAGGCCAGATAGGCATACAACACTCTGGTGGCGAACTTAGCCATGGCATGACCTTCTTTTGGCTACGGCTCGCGGCGGCGCTCCGGTAAGGTCGCGGCGCACGCGGCCAGGGCGATTCAGGCTTCCTCTAGCGCTTAGATCCGCGTAGCTAGCTCAAGGGGGTCGTGGCCGTGCTCCACGACGCTCTAACCTATACGGTTGCTAGACGGATTGCTCGGAACGGGTGATTCGGCGTCGGAACGCGTCGGTGGTGAGCGCGCTCCGCCGAGAACGCGTCGTGCTGCGTTCTCAGTCTAGCAAGCTTGTAGTCCGGGGGTTTTGGCTGGTCGAGTGAGTGCATGGTGCAGGTGATCTTCCCGAGCCGGTATAGGCTCGTGCCTGCGCGTCCCGAGGGTGGAACGCCATGGCAAAAGCAGGGCAAGGTTCGGACATGGCGTGCGGTGGCTCACCGTGGTGTCGGTGAAGCTAGGATGGCGGTGCAGTGGCGAGTCGGAGCCGTGCAGAGCGATCGCAGTGCCGTGCCGCTCCTCGTCCGCAGCTCGGCTTCTCCTTCGTGTCCGGCTCCGGCGTGCTCCGCGGCGGCGGCGCTCCGGCAGCTTCTCCTCCTCTGCTCCGCCCTTCTCCTACGCTCTCTCTCTCGGTTTGGTGCGGTGTGCCGGTCTGTGCTGCGGTGGCGGCGAGGGGAAATGAGGGTAGGGCTTCGGGGTGCTCCAATTTATAGGCGAGCTTGGCCAGTCTCCAATGGCGAACGGTCTCGATTGCGCTCGGCCGATCGAAGGGCCGTGGCTCGAGTGGATCTAGGGCTCCGGATGGCGCAGGTTCGCTTGGCGGCCAAGAAAGGAGGGGACAGGAGGGGGACAGCGGGGTCAGGGCTCTGCCATGCGGTCGGCTGTGGGACCGGGGTCACGCCATTCGCGCGACACCCCCGGCAGGCGCGTCGCCTTCGTGAGGAAGAAGAACAGTGGGGGCGAGAGTGGCTGACAGGCGGGGCCGGGTTGGCAGCGAGCGCGAGCGCGAGCGCGTGTGTGCTGGTCGTGCGCGTGCGCTGCCGAGCCGCGACGTGGGCCGCGCGCGGTGAGATGAGGAGAGGAAGGTCGGGTGGGCTCGGGCTGGCTTGCTGGCCGAACTCTCTTTCTCCTTTTCTGTTTTCAGTTTAGTGTATATATACATATATTGCCCATTTTAATTTATTGAGTAAATACAAACATAAATTGCAATAAATCCCAAATGTGATGCATAAGTTATTATTCTATGTGATTGGAATTAAAATGCAAACTACACTCCTTTATTTACCAATTTCATAATGAAACCTATATGCTTGCACAAGAAAAATGGGTTTTCACAATAAATAAATGAAAAATTTTAATTGGTTGGGATTTTTAGATTGTGTGGATTTTTAGGGTTGTTACAGTCCTCCCCCCTCATTAGGATCTTGACCTCGAGATTCAGAGTTAACGTACCCATCGAAGAGGTAAGGAAACATAATCCGCAAGTCCGATTCTTTCTCCCACGTAGCTTCCCTTTCAGTGTGATTGCTCCACTGTACCTTGCACATCGGAATAGTCTTGTTTCGCGTCTCTTTGGTATCCCGTGCCAAGATCTTGATCGGATGTTCCTTGTATTCAAGTGTGTCTTGCAGGTCTAATGCATCTGTAGGAACTTGCTCCTCGGGAAGCTTCAAACACTTCCTTAATTGCGAGACATGGAACACGGGGTGTACTCCAGATAATTCCTCCGGTAGTTCCAGCTTGTAAGCAAGCTTTCCAACCCTTTTACAGATCTTGTATGGCCCAACATATCTTGGTGCCAATTTCCCCTTCACGTGGAATCTGACAGTGCCACGAAGTGGAGATACCTTGAGGTAGACATAATCCCCAACCTTGAACTCAAGCTCTCTACGTCTCCTATCTGCATAGCTCTTTTGCCTACTCTGTGCAATTCTCAAATTTTCTCTGACCTGTGCTACGCCTTCCTCTGCTTCTACAATCTTAGCAGGGCCAAAGAAGGCTCTCTCTCTGGGTTCTGACCACATTAGCGGGGTCCTGCAGGGTCTCCCATACAATGCCTCAAACGGTGACATCTTGAGGCTTGTTTGATAGCTGTTGTTGTACGAGAATTCAGCGTGGGGTAAGCAGCTTTCCCAACTGGTCTTGTATTTTATCACACAAGCTCGGAGCATATCTTCGAGAATTTGGTTCACTCTTTCTATTTGACCGTCAGTTTGTGGGTGATATGCGGTGCTATAGTCGAGCTTGGTTCCGATGGACTTGTGCAAGGATTTCCAGAACTGTGATACGAACTGTGAGCCTCGGTCAGATATAATACTCAGAGGCGCCCCATGTAACTTCAAAATGTTTGATACGTACAGATCTGCTAGCTTTTCGACTCTATATTTCCTTTTGACCGGTATAAAATGTGCAACTTTGGTTAGACGGTCCACTATTACCCATATAGAATCATATCCATGCTCGGATCGGGGCAGTCCTATTATGAAGTCCATGGATATGCACTCCCACTTCCATTCTGGTATCTCAACTGGTTGTAGCAACCCTGCTGGTCTCTGATGTTCGGCCTTGATTCTATTGCATGTATCACATCGGGCTACATGCCCTGCAATGTCTGTTTTCATATTCTCCCACCAGAAGTGCTTCCTTAGATCATGGTACATCTTGGCTGACCCTGGGTGAATGCAATATTTGGAGTCATGCCCTTCCGACAGAATCTCTTCTCGTATCGCTGAATCCGTCGGTACACAGATTCTATCCTTGTACCATACAGTTCCCTGCTCATCTTCTCGGTATTCGGGGCCTCTTCCCAGCTTCATCAAACCACGGATATAGTCTATCTCAGGACAGTTCTTTTGCGCTTCACGAATTCGTGAGGTGAGATTGTACTCGACGCGAAGCTCATTTAGCATGCCATAGGAGACTACCTCGAGCTGGAATGCGTCGAACTCTCTCCTAAGCTCAGGTGGCATAGAGTTGGTGATGAGGGTATGGCAGTAGCTTTTGCGGCTAAGTGCATCAGCGACAACATTAGCCTTTCCTGGGTGATAATGGATCTCAAGATCATAGTCCTTGATGAGTTCCAGCCATCTGCGTTGCCTCATATTCAGATCTTCCTGTGTGAAGAAGTACTTCAGGCTCTTGTGGTCAGTGTAGATGTCACACTTGTTGCTTATCAGATAGTGTCTCCAAATCTTGAGTGCATGTACCACGGCTGCAAGTTCTAGGTCATGAGTCGGGTATCGCTGCTCATGTTCCTTCAACTGTCTTGAGGCATAAGCTATCACTCTTCCTTCTTGCATTAGTACACAGCCCAAACCTTGCCGAGAGGCATCACAATATACAACAAAATCCTTGTGAATATCGGGCAGGGCTAGTACAGGTGTAGTAGTGAGCTTCTCCTTCAAGGTCTGAAAACTCTTCTCACATTCAGGAGTCCAGATAAACTTGTTCTCTTTCTTCAGCAAGTTGGTCATGGGTCTTGCAATCTTGGAGAAATTCTCAATAAATCTGCGATAGTATCCTGCAAGTCCCAAAAAGCTTCTGATTTCTGACACATTACAGGGTTGTTCCCACTCTTTCACAGCTTCAATCTTGGCTGGGTCTACTGCGACTCCTTCTCCTGACAGTACGTGTCCAAGGAAAGCAACTTCCTCAAGCCAGAATTCGCACTTGGAGAATTTGGCGTATAGCTGGTTGCGAGACAACCTCTCCAATACGGTCCTCAGATGATGTTCATGTTCCTCTTTTGTGGCTGAATAAACCAATATATCATCAATGAATACCACTACAAACTTGTCTAGCTCATTCATGAAGACCTTGTTCATCATGTTCATGAAGTATGCTGGAGCATTAGTGAGTCCAAATGAGACTACTGTGCACTCATACTGTCCATATCTAGTGACAAATGCAGTCTTCGGGATATCTTCTTCCCTGATCTTCATCTGATGATACCCTGATCGGAGATCGATCTTTGAGAAGTACTTGGCATTGCTCAGTTGATCTAACAGATCATCGATGCGGGGCAATGGGTACTTATTCTTGACTGTAACCGCATTCAGATTCCGGTAGTCAATGCACATCCTCATCGTGCCATCCTTCTTCCTGACAAACAAAACGGGAGATCCCCAAGGCGAAGCACTTGGCCTAATGAAACCCTTCTCCAGTAATTCTCCCAGCTGCTTCTTGAGTTCCTTCAACTCATCAGCCGACATTCTGTAGGGTCTTTTGGCAATCGGTGCAGTTCCTGGCATCAGCTCTATAACAAACTCCACATCTCTATCTGGTGGCATTCCTGGCAACTCCTCTGGAAATACGTCATTGAATTCACAGACTACTGGCACATCTCTGAATGTCAGCTCTGTCTTATCTGCTTTAGTCTCCAGGGCACATAGGAGGGCTTGGACTCTCTCGGTTTGGGGTACACATCGGACAGCTGTTCCCCAAGGGTGGGTTACCTGAACATATCTAGGTGAACAAGATATCACTCCCTGGTGTTTGGTTAGCCAGTCCATGCCTAAGATGACATCTAAGCTATTGGAGGGTAGTAGGGTTAGGTCAGCTCGAAAGTCAAGTCCCTCGATAGTGATTATCACTCCTCTGCATATGTGAACGCTTCTGAAGGTTCCTAAGGGCGAGCTAGTTAGGATGGGGTTTGCTCTCGGGGTTACTGGTATGTTATGCTTACGTGCATATGCAGATGAAATGTACGAACATGTAGCTCCCGAATCGAACAGAACTGTAGCCATGTTACCCTGAACTAGGAACGTACCGTACACAGCATCAGGTGCAGCTTCAGCTTCCTCAGCGGTCATGTGGTTCAGTCTTCCTCGGGTGGCAGATCCCCGGTTTGGTGTGCCCTGTGCAGCTGCTGGTGCACGGTTGAGGTCGGGGCACACAGCCACACGGTGTCCAGGCTTTCCGCATCCGAAGCAAGTGAAGGGCGCACTGCCTGCTGTAGCTGTCGCAGGAGCCTTCCAATTGCTTGTCCTTGGCGTGTTGGCAGCGGGGGCGGGTGTGTTCTGCACAGCTCGAGTCGGCGCAGGGTAGGTCTGAGCGGGGCGGTGATAGTTGCTGCTGTTGGTACCACCACGGCTCGTTCCCGAAGAGGGTCCCTGGCGAGTCCGAAAAGACGGAGGTGCACCTGTTCGCTGTCTCTGAGGTGGAGCAGTGCGAGCGGGTCCCTCAGAGCGGCGCTTCTTTCCCTTGTTCTGGGCCTCGAATTCCAGTCGTGCTTCCATGCGATCCTTCTCAATCTCAATACAGCGGTCAATTAGCTCACGCAGAGTGTAGCTCTTGTTCCCTGACAGAGCCAACCTGATCTTGGTCTGAAGTCCCTTCCTGTAGTAGTACATCTTTTCCTTCTCGGAACTCACGCAAGACGCAGGTGCGTAGCGGAGCAAGCAGTTGAAGCGGGTGGTGTACTCGTGGATCCGATCAGCTCCCTGGGAGATGTTACGAAACTCATTCTCCTTGGCCTCCATGACTCCCTCAGGAATGTGGTGGTCACGGAAAGCCTCGGTGAACTCATCCCAGTCAATGCGGGCTGGATCCTCGTGAGCGCTGGTGTAGTTGTCCCACCATGCCCGTGCAGCACCGGTCAGCTGGTGGCTAGCAATCCCAACACACTCCTCGTCGGAGCAAGTGGTCAGGTCCAGCTTCTTCTCCATCTCTTTAAGCCAATCGTCGGCAGCGAGGGGATCGCAGTCGGTCCCGTCGAAGGTAGGTGGCCTCAGCTTCAGGAAACCCTCCAGTTTCCTTTGGAAGTCATTCTGGGGTGGCCCGTGGTGCCTGTTCATCCCAGTAGCTATGGCATTCAGCAGCTGGGTCTGCTGAGCCATCACTTCCGCCAACGTCGGTGGCGGCGGCGGTGGCGGTGGCGGAGGCACGTTCTCGCCTTGTGGTGGCGGATCGATCACCGGCGGTGCATCCTCTGCCCGGCGCAGCTCTTCTTCCAGGTTAACTCCAGCACGTCTGCCAGCTGGGCGTCCACGGTTGCGACCACGCCCGTATCCTGGCGCAGGTGCGGGGGAGGGCTGGCGGTTCTCCAGGCGCGCGGAACGTCTCATCGACATCTGAAGCTATTAGGTACGTGCTCAGTGCAGTAATAATCTTGTAGTGGTTTAAGTAGGAGTTAGATGTTTTCAACGATTTAAATGAATTAAAACATTTTTCAGGCTATCCTACACTCAACCAAAGAAGCATAGAGAACCATAAGAAGCATAAGATCCAAATGTCACTCATCACATGGTTATTATTATATAAAGGATGTTCCTAGCTGCTAAGAAGATCGTGCTATGCGCAGATAGCCAATGACAGGACAACTCATGGTATCACTAGTCTAAGGGCCACGCAGGGTCCCATAAGCTACTGGTGCATAAGGTCAAGTACGGCGTCGGGTATGCGGCTGTCCTCTGCCTCGATCTCGTCGTCGGTCATGGTCAGGTGCTTGACATAGTCGAGTGCTACTGCTAGCTCTGAAGTGGCCTCAATCTCCTGCATCCTTTGAGACGGACACGCTCTCAGGTTGAGCGTAGTGGGTGGTACGCGGAAGTCTCCCTCCCGGGGCTTCACCATCTCCAGTGGGGGAAGCGAACTCTGTACCTTCCGGACCTCAATAGCTCTCCTGGCGTCGGACTGCTTCCAAGCTGTCTCTGTCCTCCGTAGCTTGTCCTTTAGGAACTCCACCATCTTCACGCGGTCGATCAGAATCCCTTGGTTGCGGGTGGACTTGTCCTTGGCTTTCTCCAACTGCTTCTCCAACTCCTTGATCCTGGAACGCAGCGTGATCATCTCGACTACCCTGTCTCTGCTCCTCTGCTCCCTCTCAGCAAGTGCTCTCTCCTTGTCGTCCAGCCTCCTCTGTAATTCCAACACTCTGCTGTTCAGGTAGTCATTGCGAAGCCCAAAATCTCCGACCTTGTCTCGCAAGTCGGCGATCTCGGCTCGGTGTAACTCATCACGGCGCTGCATCTCCAACTGCAAGTCAGTGACTGCTCTGCTCAAACTCTCCAGGGTCTGAGTCCCTTTCTGCAAACTGTCCTCGACCTCTGCCATGCGTGCTCGGTCACGCCGCCTCCTTTGCTCCAATGAGCTGATGAACTCGTCCTGCTCCTGGAGGTGGTGTGCCACCGTGCGTAGGCAAGGGTCAGTCTTGGCCTGAACGATCTGGCCGGTGTACAGAATCCTCTGGATGGGGTCAGGGTGCAGCTCCAAGGCCTGAGGTAGCAGACGGAAGTGGGTCCCCTTAAGGTACTCGTATGCTGTGTACACAACTGCGCGTAGTACCTTGCGGGAGACAGACTGTACTCCGTCCTCCACAGTCTCTCCAGCAGTGTAGTCAGTAAAAACCGGCATTCCTGGAAGGGTCAGGCTGACGGGTGTCTCAACTCTGGTAGTGACAGGTCCTTCAAACCTCTCAGCCTCGACAAGCTTCCCTCGGCTGAAGTATTGGATCTGGTCAGACGGTGCTCCCAGCTCCTCCAGCACCTGGCGTAGTACCATGGCAAATCCGCCGTGGTTCCTCCCATTGATCGGGATCTCGATAGTGCCGTCGTGCAGTGGACGAAGTGGTGGTCCAAGGCTGGTCATCTGCAAATTTTTCAAGAAACGGATTAGCAGGTCCTTGTATTAGATAAGCCATTGCATAAAAGTGAATGCAAGGTCGGTAATATAACCGAAAGAGAGTCTGGTTTCCTATTCTAACGTCCATTTTCTATGGGTCTCGTCCTACAGTCAAGTATGGCTCCGATACCAACTGAAACGACCTCGATTTCCACGAAGGGAAATCCACAGGCTCGAATTGTAATTCAACAGATTGCTTGGGACAATCCATGAAATTACCCATATCTCAGTTGCCACCAGGATCCATACAACGGTAAATAAGTCTTACATAAATATTTATTACATCGCTACACTGGCGGAATCAACAATCAGAGAAGCTTTAGAAGATGCGGAAGCGATTCATCCTTCACGGCCAACTTGAGTGTAGCACGTGACCCTATTCCTCGTCATCATCTCCCTCGAAGTCGTACTCATTCTCAGTCACCTGACAGCAAATTTATCAGTACGATTTGTACTGGCCACGGAGCCCACCTATGCAGCATTTGCTTTGTGGAAAGTGGATGCAAGGCTATACAAGCAGACCTATAGGCTGAGGTTTTCCTATGCAGCTGTAATCAATGTTTAATTAGTCAAGTTTTATCACCAGTTAACACCATTTTCCCTTTTCCCATCACCACACCTCACATACACACACCTCGCTCTCATTCGACAGGCCCAACTCCCTCTCGGGCCTATCTCAGCGGCACACTACCACAACGGGTACACTGCCGGAACAATGTTATCCAGGGGGAGAAAAGAATATGCTCTCATCTAATAGTGGTTGCAGAAACATTAGGAAAGGTCCATAGCCAACGAGTTGACTTATGTATCGATCGATCAACCATACACTCTGCAGAGGTTTTACTACTCACAAGATTAGCCATCATCGATGCTGTACAATCATCTAGGCAGAATTCCGGGTGCTTGCTTGCCTAGGTCGGTACCACCCTACCACTCAGCCCTGGGATATTCCGGATCCAACACCGTCATGCTGAGACTGGGAGACGCAGCACCGGGCCCAACCAGTGGTACTGCGCATCTAGGACGGTACGGGAATCTCTCCATCCGTCACCGCCCACCCTTATCACCTTTCAACCTAGCAGTAGTGGTACCGCCCTACCAAGTAGTCCAGCCGTCTCCCGCCCATCAGAAGCGAGCGAGTAGCAAGGGAATCCAGATGTTTCCGGTCACTAGTCAGATCCTAGGTTGTGACCAAGCAGGCATCTCCACTTAGGGGATACTCTCCCCATGCTATCACAGCACCTCCGTCCACGGGCTTCAAACCACCAAGGCTATCCCACCCGGAACCTCCTCAACAACTTTACCCGCCACAGGTATCTCACTTTGGGGATGCCCAGGTTGCACCCCCGGCACGACTTGCCCCATGGGCTTGTCTCACATCCCACTTGGTCGACATCAACCCTTACCACGCACCCAAGACGCACGCAGCACTCTCTCCCAGTGGTTATAATCAGTTATACACCGTCCCAATTCCACCACATAGCATATAGCAAGTAGAAAGTAGTGGAAGAGTAACAGTAAATTAAGCAGCAGCTAACCTAACAGCGGATAGCAGGGTAAAGTCTTATCAAGGCAGGGAATTCAAATATACTACCATGCAACCAATCCATACATAATCATAAAGCAATAGCAACAATGTCATTTGCAATGCGTAAATAGGATCTAAGGATTTGGTGGGACGTGGCACCTTCGTAGTCGTCTCCTAGCTCTTGGAAGTACTCGTGGTCGTCTTCCTTAGTCAGATCCTCCTCCGGCTCTGAAATCGAACACGAAATAGTCGCGTCAGCGACTCCTATAGAGTATTCCAGAAAAATCCAATAAAATAAAGAGCCAAATGCACACAAACACAGTCTTAGATTGTAGATCTCATTTTTCTGAGAATTTTGATATATGGTGCGCAATTTTTGGACTTCATATGAATAAGTTATGAATTTCCGAAGATTATCCTATTTTCTGAAAATGGGAAAACTGGTTGGTTAATAGGGGCAGCTCGGGATTGGTCCACGTGGCGCGCGGGTCCAGTAGTGCGGCGTGTGTCGCCTCATCAGAACACAAACCCGAGGGTCGCCCACCAGGTGTTCCATGCTGGTTCCCAGAGAGTTGCCGGAGTTGGCGTAGCTCGGCGTGGCTCGGCGGTGGTCGGTGGTAGCTCGGCTGTGGTTGGGGTATCTCGGCGGAGCTCGGCATAGTTCGGTTTAGCTCGGCGGGGCTCGGGCGAATCGGAGATTCGGGGCGCCGAGGGTGCCGTTCTCCCGAGCTCTCCCGGGGAGGCTCGGGCGAATCGGAGATTTGGTGCGCCCGAGGGTGCCGTTCTCCCGAGGTCTCCCGCGGAGGCTCGGGCGAATCGGAAATTTGGGTGCCCGAGGGTGCCGTTCTCCCGAGGTCTCCTGTGGAGGCTCGGGCGAATCGGACATTTGGGTGCCGAGGGGGGCTGCTCTCCCGAGCTCTCCTGGTGAGGCTCGGGCGAATCGGAAATTTGGGCGCCCGAGGGTGCCGCTCTCCCGAGCTTTCCCGGTGAGGCTCGGGCGAATCGGAAATTTTGGGCGCCCGAGGGTGCCGCTCTCCCGAGGTCTCCCGCGGAGGCTCGGGCGAATCGGAAATGTGGGCGCCGAAGGGGCTGCTCTCCCGAGCTCTCCTGGGGAGGCTCGGGCGAATCGTAAATTTGGGCGCCGAAGGGGCTGCTCTCCCGAGCTCTCCTGGGGAGGCTCGGGCGAATCGGAGATTCGGTGCTAGCAGGGTTCCAGGGCGTCTGTTCAAGGCGGCGGTGTCTCTCCGGTGTGGCGGTCGGTGATAGGGCGGCGATGGCCATATTTCGGCAAGACAGGGCTCGGCTATCTAGCGGCGGTGCCGAGGCAGACTTGGCGAACCTCGGCGGCCTTTCTTCGCAGCGCGAGGCGTCCGGGGGTACTCGGAACGGATTTAGGCGAGGCGGAACCTGTCGGCGGCGATGTCGTCGCGACGGTGAGGTTCCGGCGGGGCTAAGGAGGTCTTCTAGGAGATGTATACGCGTCCAGGGTCCAAGGCGATGGTATACCAACTACCAATTTTGGCTACCGAGCTTTCCAAGGTGCTCGGTTGTGGCGGCGGCGTGTCGCCGACGACGGCGGAAAGCGGCATCGCGGCTACGACCAAGTATTGGTTCAATCGAATGCGGTCTTGTCAAATTGGTGAGGCCAGAGAGGCATACAACACTCTGGTGGCGAACTTAGCCATGGCATGACCTTCTTTTGGCTACGGCTCGCGGCGGCGCTCCGGTAAGGTCGCGGCGCACGCGGCCAGGGCGATTCAGGCTTCCTCTAGCGCTTAGATCCGCGTAGCTAGCTCAAGGGGGTCGTGGCCGTGCTCCACGACGCTCTAACCTATACGGTTGCTAGACGGATTGCTCGGAACGGGTGATTCGGCGTCGGAACGCGTCGGTGGTGAGCGCGCTCCGCCGAGAACGCGTCGTGCTGCGTTCTCGGTCTAGCAAGCTTGTAGTCCGGGGGTTTTGGCTGGTCGAGTGAGTGCATGGTGCAGGTGATCTTCCCGAGCCGGTATAGGCTCGTGCCTGCGCGTCCCGAGGGTGGAACGCCATGGCAAAAGCAGGGCAAGGTTCGGACATGGCGTGCGGTGGCTCACCGTGGTGTCGGTGAAGCTAGGATGGCGGTGCAGTGGCGAGTCGGAGCCGTGCAGAGCGATCGCAGTGCCGTGCCGCTCCTCGTCCGCAGCTCGGCTTCTCCTCCGTGTCCGGCTCCGGCGTGCTCCGCGGCGGCGGCGCTCCGGCAGCTTCTCCTCCTCTGCTCCGCCCTTCTCCTACGCTCTCTCTCTCGGTTTGGTGCGGTGTGCCGGTCTGTGCTGCGGTGGCGGCGAGGGGAAATGAGGGTAGGGCTTCGGGGTGCTCCAATTTATAGGCGAGCTTGGCCAGTCTCCAATGGCGAACGGTCTCGATTGCGCTCGGCCGATCGAAGGGCCGTGGCTCGAGTGGATCTAGGGCTCCGGATGGCGCGGGTTCGCTTGGCGGCCAAGAAAGGAGGGGACAGGAGGGGGACAGCGGGGTCAGGGCTCTGCCATGCGGTCGGCTGTGGGACCGGGGTCACGCCATTCGCGCGACACCCCTGGCAGGCGCGTCGCCTTCGTGAGGAAGAAGAACAGTGGGGGCGAGAGTGGCTGACAGGCGGGGCCGGGTTGGCAGCGAGCGCGAGCGCGAGCGCGTGTGTGCTGGTCGTGCGCGTGCGCTGCCGAGCCGCGACGTGGGCCGCGCGCGGTGAGATGAGGAGAGGAAGGTCGGGCGGGCTCGGGCTGGCTTGCTGGCCGAACTCTCTTTCTCCTTTTCTGTTTTCAGTTTAGTGTATATATACATATATTGCCCATTTTAATTTATTGAGTAAATACAAACATAAATTGCAATAAATCCCAAATGTGATGCATAAGTTATTATTCTATGTGATTGGAATTAAAATGCAAACTAGACTCCTTTATTTACCAATTTCATAATGAAACCTATATGCTTGCACAAGAAAAATGGGTTTTCACAATAAATAAATGAAAAATTTTAATTGGTTGGGATTTTTAGATTGTGTGGATTTTTAGGGTTGTTACAGCTATCGAGCTCATGGGCGATGGCATCACCTATGCACCGCGCAAGGCCATCAAGTCACAAGTGCTGGCAGACTTCGTGGCAGAGTGGACTGAAACACAACTACCACCACTCCCGACCCAAGAGGAGTATTGGGTCATGTACTATGACAGGTCGATGATGAAGACCGGTGCCGGTGCGGGCATAGTTTTCGTCTTACCCCTCGGGGTCCGGGTCAAGTACCTGCTGCGGCTGCACTTCACAGCTTCCAACAACGTGGCCGAGTACGAGGCTCTCGTCAATGGTCTCCACATTGCCATTGAACTGGGAATTAGACGCCTCGAGGTTCGAGGAGATTCCCAGCTCATTGTGGACCAGGTGATGAAGGAGTCAACGTGTCACAACCCCAAGATGGCCGCCTACAGCAAGTTGGTGCGGTTGCTCGAGGAAAAATTTGATGGCCTCGAGCTCAACCACGTCGCGCGCAGGTACAACGAAGGGGCCGACAAGTTGGCAAAAATCGCGTCTAAAAGGGCCTCGGTCCCGACAGGCATATTTGCCAATGACCTCTACAAGCCTTCGGTCAACATCGATCCCTCGGGAGGTGAGGGGAAAGAAATCCCCGAGCCCTCGGGAGAGCTCGGAGCATCTTCAAGCCACGGAAGTCCCTCGGGGGCTGGCGACCCCTCTGACAAAGAGGAGCTGCCTGAGACCGAGGTTGATACCGACGACGAAGCCGAGGCAATGGAGATCGAAGCCGAGATGGACGACGATGAGCCAGATTGGCGCGAGCCACTGGTCAATTGGCTCGTCCGAGGGATTTTGCCCTCGAATAAGACCACGGCTCGGCGGCTGGCACGCAGAGCTAAGTCCTTCACGATGATTGACGGCGAACTCTACCGGCGTAGTCCTTCCGGGGTCCTGCAGCGCTGCATCCCTTTCAGTCAAGGCAAGCGCCTGGTTGAGGAGATACACGTCGGGGCCTGCGGTCACCACGCCGCGCCAAGGACGCTCGTCGGCAACGCCTTTCGACAAGGCTTCTATTGGCCAACCGCCGTAGCTGACGCTACCGAGATAGTACGCTCCTGCGAAGGGTGCCAGTACTACGCTCGGCAAACTCATCTCCCGGCCCAAGCTCTCCAGACGATTCCCATCACTTGGCCTTTCGCCGTGTGGGGACTGGATCTTGTCGGGCCCCTCAAGAAGGCGTCCGGGGGCTTCACCCACCTGTTTGTCGCCATCGACAAGTTCTCGAAGTGGATCGAAGCTCAGCTGATTGCCTACATCAGTTCGACCTAAGCAGTGTTGTTCTTCACCGACATCGTTCATCGATTCGGCGTCCCGAACTCCATCATCACCGATAACGGAACGCAGTTCACCGGGAAGAAATTTCTAGTATTCTGCGATGAGCACCACATACGAGTGGATTGGGCGGCGGTAGCTCACCCAAGGACGAACAGCCAAGTGGAGCGTGCCAACGGCATGATCCTCCGGGGCCTTAAGCCGAGAATTTTCAACAAGCTGAACAAGTTCGGCAAAAGATGGCTGACTGAGCTCCTCGCGGTGATATGGAGCTTAAGAACCACGCCGAGCCGAGCCACGGGCTTCACGCTTTTCTTCCTGGTCTATGGCGCCGAGGCTGTCCTCTGCACGGACTTGGAATACGGCGCCTCGAGGGTCCGAGCCTACGATGAGCGAGGCAATCAGATCTCTCGGGAGGACGCGCTGGACCAAGTCGACGAGGCCCGAGACATCGCCTTGCTGCACTCGGCCAGGTACCAGCAAACCCTGCACAGGTACCATGCTCGGTGCATCAGAGGCCGAGCCTTCAGCGTAGGCGATCTGGTGCTGCGGCTCAGGCAGGACAACAGAGGATGCCACAAGCTAACGCCACTGTGGGAAGGGCCATTCGTCATTGCTGAGGTGCTGCACCCTGGAATGTACAAGCTGGCGAGTGAGAAAGGCAAAATCTACGACAACGCTTGAAACATTGAACAGCAATGTCGCTTCTATCCTTAAAATTCCAAGCTTTGTTCATTCTGTAAATCTTGAAATCAATAAAAGATTCGACTTCTCGTATGATTTCAAGATTTTCACCCGAGCCCACCCTCGGGAATGAGTGCCTCCGTGCAACCAAAAGTGAGGCTCGGCCTTATATCCAATAGGGCCGACCCTCCCTCGGGGACTAGGACGGGGGGAACCCCCGGATTCCTCCGAGTCTAAACCCTCCGAGTCTAAACGAATTCGAAACTCAAAATTTCAAAACTTATTGAAATTTTCACCTCCCGAGTTCGCTTCTTATCTGAACCAAACGCAACCATATAAGTCTTAGACGAGCAAAAGAAGTCCTAGAGGGCAGAGCCGGCCGAGCCGCGAGACCGCCTACGCCTCCGGGATACTCCACTTGCCACTCTACACCTAAAGATAACTTGCGCTCAGAAAGGAACTTATAAGAATAACGTAGGTAAGGGGAGAAGGCTCGGGTGGAATCGATCAAACCTTTTTTCTAAGCTCTCGCCCTACCGAAACCCCTAGGACTACGGCCTTGTCTACGCCGCTAAAGCTACGACGCCCAAAAAAGTCCCCCGAGGCTCGATGGCCCGGGCTCAGGGTCGGCGAGGAAAATGCTTAAGAAAAAACGCCGAACTAAAAAAAATAAACACGCAGCAAATATACACACGAATATCAAGGCCGCGAAGGGCCACATGTTTGTTTCTTACAAATCTTGGGCACGATGGCCCAGCCTTTCTAATCTAGGTCCAGGAGGGAGCTTCACATCTTCTTCAAAGAGGGCCGCCAGCGCCGTCCCAAGGACCGCCATCGAGCCGATCAGCGTGAGGAGCTCGTCGTCAGAAGCCTCGAGGAAACCCTCACTGACGGCGTCAGTGTCGAGGTTCTCATAGTGAGACTTTGCCACCGCCAGCGTCTTCTGAACGCCCGTCAGGAGGGCCTCTTTGAGCTGATCGCCCACCCTTCCGTGGAGGGCTTCCAGGCGGCTCCTGAGTGAGCTCCCCGAAGCCTCTCCGCCGGTGCCGAGGGCGTCACACAACGCGCGTGCGACCTGATGCAGGTCCTGGTGATCGGCGACATGGGCGTCGTGGGCGGCGTTGAGGGCAGCGATGGTCCCTTGCGCACTGACGGCCTCCACCTTTAAAGCTGCGGCGACAAGACGATTAAGTAGAGAAGGTGAAAAACAACGGACGACCAGAACGAACGAAAGGTAAAAAGGTAAGGCTTACCTTCAATCTCCTCCCGTGCCTTTCGCGCCTCCTCTCGGACAGCGTCGACCTCGCCCACCGCCTGGTTCAGAGCCACCTGGGAGCGGTCCAAATCCGACGACAGGACACCGACAGCGGCCTCTTTCTCGGCGACGAGCGTCCGTGCGAAGTCTTGCTCCCGAACGGCCTCGGCCAGGGCGACCTCCAGCCGCTGGACGCGCCCCTCTAGGGGAGCGACTCGGCCCCGAGCCTCTGCGTCCTCAACTTTCAAGGAGTTGTGGTCGAGGGACAGGTCAGCCAGTCGAGCCGTCGTGCAGGCGAGTTCCTCCTGGGAACGAGCGAGGGCCCGGCTGTTGAGCTCCAGGTGCTTCCAAAGGCGAAGACCCTGGCGGAGGAAGCTGGACTTCTCGCGGGAGGTCATCATAAGCTCCTAAGAAAGGACCAGAAGCAAGTAGGTGGGTCAAACGGAGGCGCCGACCGGAAACACTGAGGCAGCGAAAAAGGCAGAGCACGTGCACTCACCTGGAGTCGCTCCTGGAGCTCCGTGTCGATGGAGTCCGCGAGAAGGCGCAGGCTCTCCGACCACTTAGACTTGAGGTCCTGGACGGCATCCCAGCGAGCGGCCTCGACGTGATCCCGCAACGTGAAGACCGGTGGGGTTTTGCGGTTAGCCCAGTTGGTCTACTCGATGCGGGAATCCGTCAGCACCCGAGGAGGCCCCCCCGAACGACCAGCGCCATGGAGTCCGCGATGGGTGGGGTCACGGCTTCGGATGACGGCGGAACGTCAATGTCCATGGCCGCGGCACTGGTGTCGGTCGGTTCTGGTGCAGGAGCGGTAGCCGCTGCCCCCGGAGTACTCCCGAGAGCGACAACGGGCGTCTCAGGAGCCGGAGCCAAAGCCGTCTCCTCGGTGACGGCCGTGGCCACGACAACCATGGGAGAAGGGACCGCCTCCGGCGCCATCAAGCCCTCGGATGGACGGGTCTCCACCGAGGGAGCCTCCTCAGTCGCTAGGCGACTCCTCTCCAGCAGTGCTTCGGGCCTGCACCTTTAGGACCTTCAGTTGTGAAACCTGGAGGGCCGACCCCCGGGCGCTTCCTGGAACGAGATAGGGAGAAATGAGCATCCGCAACACAAAGAACGAAAATCAATAAGGGAGTGATTGGAAAAATGACTTATCTGGTTTTGGGGATTGCCGTCTTCTTCGCCGCCCCGGTGCTCGGCGGAGCGACAGGTCCGACGGACGGCGTGGGCCGTGTTGTCGGCGGAGGGGTCGGCAGCACCTCGACGTCGTGGTCGACCCCGCCTTGAGAAACCCCTAGTGGCGGGGGCCCCGTCTGGCAACCGGGGGTCGCCTCGGCGTCGCCGTCCCTCGGCGGGGACGCCCTGGTTCGGGCGGATCCTAGCTTGAGGTCCGGCGTCGCCCAGCTCCGTCGCGAGCGGCGTCCTCTCCCCGCTCCCTCTGTCCTCGGTCATCGTGGCAATCAGCGACGGAATAAGGGCCCTTGGGCCCCACCACCAGCCACGGTCGAAGGAGCAACCTTGGCCGCCTCGGGCGCCGGAGCTGAGCCCGTTCCCGGCCCCTCCGACGGGCCCTCGCGGCAGCCGATCGGCGGAGCACCAGCCCCGACGCCCCCACCACCCGAGACCGCGCCTCCGGACGCGGGCTCCGACAACCTTGCTCGGGGGGCTCGGGATACGGCCCCCGGCACTTCTGCCGATGGGCGCCGACAAAGGAGCCTTCCCCGGCTCGTCGGCGCCCACCGTGGGCTTTGTGGCGACCATGGACCAGTGTCAGCATCATCATCATCATCATCTTCTTCTTCTTCGTCTTCCTCGGAGGGGGACTCCTCCTCTGGCTCCCCAGCCTCCCACTGGCGGCGGCGAAGCTGGGCGAGCCTCTGGGTCTCACGAGCCTGCTTCCTCCTCTTTGTGGTCTTCTTCTCCTTCTCCGCCTTCTGCCGCTCGCCCCGGAGACGGTTCTGGGCGCGTAGGGCGGCATCCTCTGGGACGGGAGGCAGAGAGGGCCTTCCCTCCCTCGAAAGGCCCTACGCCAAGAGGGAAAGAAGGATCAGAAAAAGAGGAGAAAGGCGGACAATTGACGGGATGAGAGATGCTCACCAGCGAGATGTATCCCGAGCGAGGGCGCATGGCCACCCTCTTCAGCTCGTCCCAGGAGGGATGAACGCCTACCGTGTATTTTACACGGCGCATGTTCTCGTCGGAGTTGAGCCCCTGAGTCAATATCGTCGTGCCCTCCCTCGGCGCGCCCTCCACCATCTCGTACAGGGCAAGCCGGCGCTCCATCAGGGGCAGCACCGTCCACGCATGGAAGTGCGGCACCACTCCAACCGCCATCAAGCCCCAGTCCTGCAGCGTTTGCAGCGCGACGAGATAGGGATCCAGATGCTTCGCATCCCGCGACGGACACCCCCACTTCCACCGTAGAATGGGGGCGGAGATCACCTTTCCCGTGTACTTGGGAAAGGCACTACCGTCGTTGCACAGGTAGAACCAGCCGTCGTGCCACCCCTTGTTGGAGGATTGGGCCTTGCAAGCGATGTAGTTGGCGGAGAGCAGCGAGAAGTTACTGCCCCCGGCGCTCACGACCTTTCGCGGGTTCTTCATGCCGAACGACTTGGTGTACGAGTTGACGTGGAAAAGGTACCGCCAAAGGTCCCAGTGTGGCATCACCCCGAGGTAGCCCTCGCAGACGGCAGCGAAGATCGCCGCTTGCGAGATGGAGCTGGGGGTGAGGTTGTGCAGCTCCAACTCGTTGGAGAAGAGGAGCGCCCGGCAGAACCAGCTTGGCGGCGACCCGAGCCCCAGCTCATGGAAGGCGACGAAGCTGACGAAGTACCCCGCGAGGGGCCATGGCTCCTGGTGATCGCCGCTTGCGAGACGGAGCTGGGGGTGAGGTTGTGCAGCTCCAACTCGTTGGAGAAGAGGAGCGCCCGGCAGAACCAGCTCGGCGGCGACCCGAGCCCCGGTTCATGGAAGGCGACGAAGCTGACGAATTACCCCGCGAGGGGCCGTGGCTCCTGGTGATCGCGCGATGGCGTGATCCACTCTGGGCACTGCGGGTCGGTACGGCGGTGCAGGAGCCCCAGCGTCACGAGATCCTCAAGCTGCCCCTCCGTCACCGAAGATGGGAACCAAGGCTCCACCTCGAGCGCGGCGGTAGCAGCAGAGGGCGCTGGAGCGGCCCTGGCGAGAGGAGAAGGGCGCGAAAAGAAGGAAAGGATGCCGGCGGCGAGGACGAGGAACTAGCAAAGGGCTCTGGACGACGGAGACGAAGAGGCAAAGGCAAGCGAATGCGGCGAATGGCTAAGATAAAACGAAAAAAGAGACGATTTCTTCCTTATATACCTAAGCAAAACAGATGCGGTGAATCCGCCACATTAACTGCGCGGGCCTCGCCATGACTCTCCGCATCGCCACTGGCTTCGCGCACGCAACTGTCCTGTCTACCCTGAAACGTCGCGTCCGTCAGGCTTCTCTCCTCAAAAGGTGCGTCGAATCATTACGGTAGCCTCCTCGATTTTGACAATGCTCTCCTTCTCGATGAAGGAACCCCGAGCTCGGGTGCCCGTTACATTCCCAGGGGATCGAAGACTGGCCCACCGAGGCTCGAACAGTCGCCCCAGGGATACCGAGTTAGGGACATCAAGTGGGTGGATCACCAAACAGTCAGTATCCCGACGCTCGAGCGTCAAAAGGGACACCCCACGTTGTGTCCAAGTCCCAGCAGCGAGTTGATGATGTGGGATCCCCTCGGGGGAGGCATCAGGCCCTCGGGACCCGTCGAAGGGACCCGAGACCCACGAATCGACCCTCGGGAAACATTTGGAGTGTGCTCAGGCCACTAGCCAACCCCCAATGAACGGGGCACGGGCCTCCACTTGGACAAACACGCTTGTAGCTCAACGGAAATGCCGACTCGCGCCCATCGTGGGAACTTGAGCATGACCAAACCTTCCTCTTCTCGAAGAAGAGCGCGAAGATTGAACTATCGAAAGAGAACCTGATCGACCCTCGATACGAAAACGAAGGCTCGGGGACTCTCCTTGTACCTTGGCATGATGAAAGAAGCTCCCGGATCGGCCGTCTACCCGTGGCAAAGGCTCGGGGGCTACAGCACTAGAAAACTCCTACCAAGGGACGGATTGCCAGCGAGCGAGAAGGCACCCGAGATTCTGCAAGCACGATTTCAAGCCCTTGATGGGATACACCATCCCTCCATGGCCTCGGGGGCTATACCCACCGGACAAAATAAACAAACCTTACCAACACGGCAGGAGAAACTAACTTGAGCCTCTGGAGGAGTGCCTCCACTCCACCACAGGCTCGGGGGCTACTGTCGAATACCCAAGTATGGGGTACCCAACTTCAACGCAAAGACATATTTCCCAAATAAAGCCTGGCCCAAGAGGACGCCAACCAAGGCCCATGCGGGAACAGCCCACGTGGCCTAAGACAGAGCCGCGGGGAAGCACATTACCTCTCCCAGGCGCGTGGACCCCATGTTAGAAATCCTCCGATTCACCCGAGCCTCCACGACAAGGCTCGGGAAAGCATGGCTCGGGCGACACCATCCGATTCGCCTGAGCCTGCCACTTAATGCCGTGGGCTCGGGCAACCGGCTTCCGATTCGCCCGAGCCCCCCGCTATACGCAATCTCCCTTGGGCGCACTTCCCTGGTTCGTCCGAGCCCTGCCGATGTCAGCAGGGCAAACTTGCCGGCCAAGGGACCTCCCTGACTACTTTACGAGCACGGTCCCATCGGGTGGACCCCTTGACACAACTGCGTCCCGCACGCGCACGTTCTCCGTACCAACTGCCATATCTCATCTGGCAACTGATCTGACGGTCCTATTTCTCCCACGCCGTTACAGGGACAGTCAACCGTACGACCCCCTGGGCTGACGAAGAGATTCTCCAACTACGACAGCGACAGACCATACCCCAGCCACACGTGTGGCGCCAGGAAAGGGGGAACGACAACCATCCGGCCAACCTAGCGGAATGGGCAAGGCTTACGACCAGGCTCGCCTACCCCCTAGAAAGTACCGCACAGTGGGAAGAGACACGCCCGAGGGAGGACACTCTGACCGCTCCGTCCCGTCATGCCCCCGACTGCATCAAGGACTCCCGAGCCTCGGGAGCTCATACTCAAAGGTCAACCCATCTTCTCGTTGCACTATGCAGGGTCGGATGCGACGTCGTGACGTAGTGCTACGTAGCAAATCACACCCCGCACTGTGTGCCACTTCGGGACTCACCAATCGAACAGTGGAAGATCAACCAAATGACTAAGGCCATACGTTCGAGGCGCCAAGACGAGGGCGTGGCTGACGATAGTCACCAGGTCACCACTGTCTCCACCATGCCGAGTACTGTAACCACAGCGAAACATGTGTAACTCTAGCCTCTCTCTTGTAACTATAAAAGAGAAGGAAGAGGCCGATCTCAGGCAAGACCTCAGCGTCGCTCATAACACACTACAATCATAAGAACATACACCCACACACACACAAACACACATACACATATTCACAAGAGACTTGGGAGCTCCTTCCTCTCTCGCCTAGGCTTGTAACCCCTACAACAAGCACCCCGGTGCAAGGCAACACGACTCGACCCACACTGGACGTAGGGCATTCTTAGTCCGAACCAGTATAACCCCTGTGTTCCCCCTTGCACATCATCCGTGATCTCAACCGCAAAGCATAAATTTAATAGCCGGTGTTAGCACCCGCTAATGCTAGCACCGACAACGCTAAAGTTGCAAGCCAACGAAACTAACTTATCGACTATCAATTTAGGGTTTCATTTTAACAGTTGTTGAAAGCCTTTGCATAGCTGTTCAAATATTATCCAAATACAGCCTTAAAGTACCGAGGATCACTATAATGAATGAACCAAGGTCGTCAAACAATCCAAAAGTCACACGATCCTAAAGGGATTAGGGTTTCTTTCCATTTTATTATTTAATTACTAGGGCATAAAACAATAATTAAATAAACTATCTGCAAAAGAGTTCAAACTTTTTCTACAGCTAGATCTTAGCAAAAACAGTGCCAATTTAAATTTCATGATTTGGGGATATATATTTTTGCCTAGAAAAATCACGGAAGTTCCACTTATTAATTAAAAGACATTTTTATTTCATACAAAAAGTGCATAAAATCATTATTTAACATTTTTATAAAATACTACCCACTACATAGAGTCTATGTAATTATTTTCATCATTTTTGGGGCAGTTAATAATTCCCTACAAAAGTGACAAAACCTGACACTATTTACCCTTCAGAAATTGGGAAACACAAATAAATGCACTCGGGTCAGGTGCACATGCTGGCTACTTGGCCCAGCCAGGACTGGCTCACCCTCCCTCTCACTCAGCGCGACTGGGCCGGCCCAAGTCAACCTCGACATGGCGCAGCAAAGAGCTCTCTCTCTCAGAGCTCTCTCATGCGCGCACAGCGGCGCAGCCGCGGCAGGCTCGCCGCCGGTGATCTTCCGGCGATGCCGAGGGCACCAGGATGCGCCCCTACACTTCCCACACACACCCAGCTAGTCGGTTGGGCCGATTAGGACTCGGCCTAAGCTCTATCACGGCCATGGCGGCTTGAGCACGTTCGGCTCCGACGGTGGAGGGCGTTCCTTGCGATTCCGGCTCGATAGGGTTCAAATAAATGGCATGATGAGCATCAGCGCCTCACCGAGCCTTGTGTTTGCTCTAGTTGGGGCAAAGACAGTTCCGACGGTGTTGGTGACGACAACGGCGGCCATGGTGGTGTGCTTTGGTGGCGAGACGGCGTCCTGGCTAGCTCTGTGAATTCACGACGAAAACACTGAGTCCGTGAGCTTCAAGAGACCCAGGAGAACCCAAAACAAATGGGAAAAAAAGGAGCAAACCCAACTGGGTCGAGTCAGTCACGGCGAGAACGCTCACGGCGGCGCTTTTGCCACCCGCGGAGAAGAAGGGCTCGGCTGTGCATCTTCAACGGTTTCAATCGGCAAAGAAGACCCTAACGGTGCGCAGGGACGAGGCGGGCATGGTGGCTCGAGGAATTGGGTGGAGTTGGATGGACGACGGCCAATTTTGCCGGCGACAGTGAGGTCGTTGGAGGCGGCAATGGAGGACAGTGGCTAAAAACTGCGACGACGGTGGTTTATAAAGGCAACGGCGGGTGTGCGACGAGGCTGGACCCCCACGGACCCGGCCCCGACGGCGACACACGGCCGGCCGGCCCCGGGCATCGCTAGCGTCCGGCGTGCGCACACGAGCTTGCACGCGAGCAGGGCCCGAACCGGAACACACCCCCCCCCCCCCCCCGCGCCAAACACTATAGCAGAACCTCCCCTTTTTGAGTTTAGGGCTAAATTACTCTTTATTTTGTGTAGCAACTTGAAAAGCTACCAAAGTACAATTTGTAGGGAATTTTATTCTGAGCAACTTTGATTTTTGAACCATTTCCAAATTTTGAATGGATTTTGAATAATTCAAAAGGGGGTAAAAATGGGTTTTGAATTTCCATTTCAAATTCAGTCAAATTCTCAAAATTTGTCTCAATAACTTGAAAATTTGATAAAATAAAAGTTGTTCTACTTGATAGGGCCTACAACCTTCATTGAATGACTTTTGTCAAATTATTGATAATTTTTCGAAATAGAATTTCAAATTTAAATTTCAAAGCACTAATTTGAGGTAAATTTGAATTTCCAATGCATAACTTCAAAATCACCCAAAATGAAAGTTGTTCCTTTTTAAAAGATCTACAACTTTTATTAAAGCACTTTCATCAGATTCTTGTAAGTTTTTGAAATTGAGTTTCAAATTTAAACTTTAAAGCATAGATTAAGGTTTTATTTAAAATTCTTTTTAATAACTTCAAAATTGCGCCAAATAGAAGTTGGTCAACTTTTAAAGATTTACAACTTTTGTTTAAAGCCCAACCCTCGGTTCTATTTAGTTTTTGATTTAGGGTTTTGGGGTTTTGATTTAGGATTTATAAATAATTTTCTTTTAATTTTCAATTGGATTTAGAGAAATGCACACAAACAAGTATTTAAATCATAAAAACATTCTAAGATACCTATGCACAATCACATGTAAAAATAAAAATTATTTTAGTGGTGCACAATAATAATGAGCTTATCTGAGATGATTTGCATGTAATCATGATGACATGACAGGTTTTAATTACACTACTACTGGTTTGCAGCATGAAAACTTTCAGTTGTAATGTCCCCCATAGCATGCCTCCCTACCCGGTCAGTGGAAGTGGTACTGCCTGCAATGCATACGAGCAAGTGGGCCTACGGAACATATGGTCCACGGCCACGGGTTCCTGCATGCAGGTTGCACTGTGGATGTGGTGCCGCCATTTCCAAACTATCGATCGAGCTCTCAAACTATTTAAGGGCGCCGGGACAAAACCGGCCAGCTGCTACACGGTGAGTTAACGCGCGATCACTTGACCTGAAAAATCTACAGGAGGACGTCCTACCAGGCGGTTTGTAACGGTTACCATACCACCGCCTTTGTCTATGGCTCTGTTTTATACCCTTTAGAATTCTAACTTTCTCGTTGTGTCATATTAAATATTTGAACATATACATAGAAATATATAAAAAAATTATGAGACGAATCTTTTAAATTTATTTAGACCATAATTAGATACTTATTATAAAAATTAACATACTACCATAGCTAAAGTTTAAACTGTCCAACGTACACCCTGAACCGACTGTTGTGGTCCTCGTCCTCGGTGTGGCAGTCGAGCTGTGTACTAGTAGACAAATACAGTACGTAGATTCATCCAATCTCGTGAGATACTGAGATTAGCTATAGCGCGAACTACACAGTATAAAACTCAGTGAGCACGAGTCATGCTTAATCCCAGGCTGTCACGAGCCTAGTTAGGTATGGTTTGTGTTTGGTTGTTTGGCTTAGGATCTAACCAGACTTTCATAATACAGCTAACGCGCACAGATGGAGGAGAAGAAGATGGAGATCGATGGTTAGTGCGTAGCTAACGCGTACTCAACCAAACGAGACAATTATAAGCAGTGGCGGACCCAGCCACAAATATGAGCTAGGGCGGCCTGCCCGCCGCCACCGCGCGCACGCCATTGTCCGCCGCCGTCGCGCTCTGGCCACTGCCCGCCCGCCGCCGCCGCTCGCCCACTCTGGCTGACTGGATCGCAAGCCCGCAGGGGAGGCAGCCAGGGAGGGAGCGCCACCGGCAAGAGCGCCGCCGCCCGCAGCCGCCTGCGTGCCCGGCTGTTGAAGCATTGAAGCCGAGCAGGGGAGGCCGTGGCTCTCTGCTGCTGTCGTGCGTGGAGCGGTGAAGGGACGAAATGGGCTGATGGGCCACAAGGTTGCAGTGGTGATGGGCCTTATCCTTTATGGCTAGACGGCCTGGCAACAACGCTAGTGCTGGTCTTCTACAACGTCGCCGCCTCGCGTCTGCTCGCGACGACGCTACCACTACCAGACAGCTCGATGGACGCCGTCGCTTGTCGGAAAACTGCCAGATACTAGTGCTCCTCGCCGGAGAGCACCTAGGGCGGCCGTCCAAACTCGCCCTATGGGTCTGTCCGCCTCTGATTATAAGTCAGTCTTAGCTAAGACAGACAACCAAACAATAGCCGGTTGCATTGCTCGAGCCTGGCTTAGAACACATCCACAGTAACCAACCTAAACCCATGCATAATCTAGTGTCAGGAGGTACGCGTCCACGGACTCCAACTGGGCTATATGCAATAATGCAAAGCAGCATGTATGTTGTGTGGTGGCTGATCGGGCACTGGCCAGTGGCCACTGGGGCTACGCGGCTTCGCTGTCGCATCAACGTCGACCGCCCTAGCCCTATCCCTACCTCGACTGCGAGCGCTCAACTTGTACACGTTCTCTTCCTGTTCCGCCGGTGCCGATGGATCTCGGCGGCACGCCGGCACGTGCACGTCCGGGGACCATCATGCTCATCAGCTCATGCATGGCACGGCCCACGGTGGGCGCCTGCGCATGACACATGATGACCACCCTACGTCCATGCCCAGGGGCCAGGGCCCGGCCTCCCAGCCCGCCACTGTCCAACCGGCGCCCCGCGGCCAAAATCGGCATCGCTAGCTAGATGAGATCCCGCCGATAAGGCCGGCCGGCAGTTCCTGTTCTCCGACCCCCCCACACATCACGGACTCGCCCAGCGGCCGCGGGCACCACCCCCCACCCCGTGCAGATCGACTGCAGAGTGTGCAGTGCAGGCTCAAAACTGTGCTCGACAGCGCGCGCTTGGCCGGAATGAAACGTCCAGTGCTGTGTGTTGCTGCGCGCGATAAGACGTGTACATTCTTCACCGCCGGCGTCACGTCGACCACATCACTGTCACGCACCGGCCGGTAGTTACCTCGCCTGCAGGCTGCAGGTACTCCGTTTGTGCATGATGATAATCATGGACTATTACGTACGACATCTTAAAATGATCAACCTGGATCAGGTACAAGTACAACTAAAATTCACAAAACACAAAAACGGACGCCCGCTCACACACGGGTTACGAGTACAGGCACATGATACACACGCCGAAAGCTACAGATATCCGGGCCGTTACCTCAGGCCGAAGGAGAAATGGCCGCCGGCGCTGCTGCTCTCGGCCGGCTCGCAACTGCTGCTGGCGAACGTGAAAGAGGAGACGCGGGAGGAGCTGCAGGCGCAGGCGCAGGCGGAGGCGGAGGAGACCATGGTGACGACGAGGTCGACGAACGCGGTGATGATGACGGGGTGTGTGTCCCTGCCATTGGCGCCGAGGTACCACGCCAGCATCCTCTCCAGCCACTTCCAGTCGACGCAGCCCATGCCGCCGTGCGCCGCCACCATCTCCTCCATGGAAGCCCGGAAGTCGTGGTACGGGTCGGTCGAGTCGAACGCCACCGCCACGCCGTCACCGAAGGACGCCTCCGCCGCCGCCGCCGGCCACAGGGGAGGACGCGGACGCGCCGGAGGCTTCCGTTCGAGGATGGAGCTGGAGGGCCCGTGGGGCTCGAAGACGAGGCGGTCGTCGGAGCGGAGCCCGCGGACGACGGCGTCCGCGAAGTCGTCGGCGGCGGCCGCCGAGGCCGCCTCGGACTCGGTGGACTGGCCGCTGTCGTCGGACGCGCAGCAGCAGTCGACGTGGCGCGTCGTCGTCGTCCGCGCGGAGGAGGAGTTGGCGAACGACGACTCGCCGGAGTCCAGGAAGAGGGACGCGATGGTCTTGGCGGTGGCGGACGGGGTCCGGTGGTAGTACTGGGTCGTCGTCGGCCTTGGGTTCTTGCAAGAGGGCCACATCCACGCCGCCGGTGGAGGAGCGCCAGCCGGCGGTGACGGTGACGGTGACGGTGGCGGGCTGCCCTGGGCTGAGTTTGTGGTGTAGAAGAGGGAGCTGAAGGGTAGCCCCCTCACCATTGGCGTCAGCTCGCTATGATGTCAACAGCGACGTGTGCAGCTGTGGCGCTGGCGCCAGTTGGAGCAGCCGGGGAAGAAGGTGAGAAGAGGGCTTTGGGGGCGGATGACTCGTTTTCAAACACATGGATTTATTAGCTTTTTTTTTTCCCTGTTTGGGTTCCCTTGTGAACGACTGTACTTTTCTATTAGTACAATCTGGATTTTGTTTATTTCTGTACAAACTGTATTTTTTTTTCCGTTACTATTATCTCGAGCAATGACCTAACCATGTACTTTCCCGTTGTTTGACCATTCGTCTTATTCAAAAAAATTTAATAAATATTATTTATCTTGTTATAACTTATTTTATAATTAAATTTACTTTAAAAATAATTTATTTATTTTATAATTTATACATAATTTTTAAATAAAACAGAACAGTCAAACACGATGTCTCAAAGTAAAAAATACGACACTCTTTTTTAGATGGGGAGTACAACTACACTACATTTTAATATTACTGACTACATTTTAAACTCTGTGAATTGCCTCTATTAGCCCACCTACAACCGTTCGTCCTTTTTATATGAGCTTGGACACCATAGGAATCTCAATCTAGATATGTTCCTTCGATCCTAAACAAACTGAATAGGAATCATAGACCTAATCTCTACTCCTAAAAACCACAAACAGGAATCTGTTGGCGCAAAAAGTGGTTCCTTAAGCCCAACACACCAACGAAGCCGGAAACGACTCTTGAAAGCAGTAGAGCTCTCGCAGATCCAGTTAGCTTCGGACCCGGTCTGAGAATATCGGTAACACCCAAGCGTATCAGTCAATTTGACCTGCAATTGACAAGGAAACAGATATAATCAGTAACCCAAGGCGGAACTAACTGGTGAGTCCAGATAGTTCCAACTGTACGGCTCAAAGAGCCAGCATAATCGGAGATCGACTAGAAAGCCGATTCTGTCATGTTATGAACCGATAGTATAATAATGAAGTAAAACGGCTATCAAGATACTCATATGAAGATAATAACGTGCTAGCCGATCTAATTCAGTTAATGTATATAAAAAAAATAGATCATGTGTACAGATCTGATCTGTACATCAAACAAGTAGAGATCGGCTAAAGCTGGTCTAAAAGGCCGGCGGCTTTAGTAAATCCTCTTCGCTAAGTTCACCAAGTCTGCGTTCACCTGGTCCAACGGTCAGCGGGCTTCAACAAACCCAGCAAACAAACCTAGATCGTTTGATATCCAAATAGGTCTATATACACGATCTATTCGTGAAAGCATAACTGAATCGGCTCTTTAGCCGATGCAGGGTCCATAAAGAACGAACGAATGCTATCGTTGTCATAAACAGACCTCAAATTAAAGCAAGTCTAATCTAGCGACACTTGTTTAGGTTAAAACTATTCCACCGGATGACACTCAGTTTAACTTAAATAAGGACACGAAAATAAGACTTACGATAATCTCAGAACTACTTTTGTCTCAGCTAGCACCGAACGCACAACATGTAACGAACAAGATTGATAGGGAATTAGCCGATGTAAGCATGGAACCGATCATCATGGAAAAAATAAGCATAAGAAAGCATGAACGACGATCAGATTCAAGTAAATCTAAGACCAAATCTATCAATCTTGATCGGACAGAGAGATGTCATATTGATAAATAAACAATAAACAACAAATAACATCTTGATAACTTAATAAATCTAACTAAATTGCCATATTTAGCTAGAGCCGATAACTAATCCATGCGTGCAAACCATCCCAATCTATAGCCTGTCTACCGGATGACATTAACGAATAGATTAATCAAGCAAACAAACACGAATCGATAACTAATCCGCGTGTGAAAACCGTCCTAATCTGCATCTCGTCCACCGGATGACGGTTAACACAGATTGATCGGGTAAACCAGCATGAATCATCCTTGACTCACTATGCTTCCCGCGTCCACCGGATGACGCCAAAGAAACAGAGCTTAGCAAGGACCCTGGTCCGCCATGCTTCCACGTCCACCGGATGATGCTAAAAAAACAAAGTTTAACAGGGGGTTGACGATACTTACAAGCAAGCCTGTGTCCATCGGATGACACCCAGCCTGGATGAAGTAACTCGCCGGACTCGACTGACTCTAGGGTTTGTTGGCCGGAGCCGGAAGTTGTGTTGTATTGATGTTGTTGATTATCTGTTCAATGGCTGAGGGCTTATATTTATACCCTGAGCGTAGATAGAGTCCTAGTCGAATTACAACTCATCAATAGACAAGGAAACTAACAAACTATCCGATATCTAAGGTAACTTGGAGTCCCACCTTCCCTTTCCATAACGGACTCCGATCGTGATTGAATCCTGGCGGCGCGGACTCTGGATGACGTCATCAATACCGACGTTGCGCGCCTCCTGTCACCTTGGCCCGATAACCGATTCACCGTGCAATCGGCTATTTCTTTCCTTCCGCTGGACGGAATCTGCTTCCGAAATCGGCTATCTTCCTCCGGTATCGGCTATCTTCCCCTGGTATCGGCTATCGGCTCCCAGCCCAAAATTTGGTGTTAACACATGCCCCCCAATTTTGGAATAAACTGGTTTATTCCGAAATTAGCGCTTGAGCCTTCAAATAGCCAAACTGCAGCTTCCCTCTCGGCGCTCCAAACTCTCGCACCAAAACGAAACCCTAAACCGTCGCAACTTCCACCACGGGCTTCAATCCGCCGCCGTCAGCTTCGATTCGCCGCCGTCAAGCCATCCCCGAGCTAATGGCGACTCCTTCCGAGGTCTCTGAGGTATCAATTTCATCAATCCACCCCCTGATTTGTGAATCCCTCTTCAACCTCACTGAGTACGAGTTTTAAATCCAGGTACTGAGGAATGATATTCTGATTCCACTGAAGGACATCCCCGATACCTACTACTTGGGTCCGATGGGCGATCCGGTCCCCAAAGATCTCATTGTCCAAGAAACCAACCAGTTCCCATTCCGAAGCTCCATGATGGGCACCTCTTCTTGGGCCAAATCCTTCAGAAACTGGCCAAGCGTACCTGCTGGATGGAGGAACTGGTTCCGCCGCGTCGCGGCAAGGAAACGCGCGGACTGAGAGATGCGCCATCTGAGCCAATGTGTTGACCTATCATTATCAGAGATGGCAAGGAATGAACCACTCCTGATAGCCGCCAGCCACTTTTGGTCCAACTCCCTGAATGCTTTTGTATTCGGAGACGGTCCAAAAACCATTACCCTGGCCGATATCCATATGCTCACCGGGCTTCAGATCACTGATCATATGACTTCTGGGAAATCTGCTCCAGTGGCAAGAAGGACCCCTACTTCCCGAAGTTGGACACATACAAAGGGTGGAGTGGCTATGTTCAACACGACCAGAAAATCTCCTCTTCCATCAGCGAGAAAGAACACGTCGCATTTTTGACCATGTGGCTTGAGAGATTCGTGTTCTGTGGCGCCACTGCCGGACCAGCATACCCTTATCGGGTCTTAGCAGAGAAACTGACTCAAGGGCACTCCAACCCCCTAGGCAAACTTCTGTTGGGTGCAGCATACAGGCTTATGAACTAGGTGTTCAGTTCCTTGATTATAGGTGAAGAAGTTCAATGCATAACAGGCCCTTGGTGGCTAGTACAGTTATGGCTCAGCCTGTATCCGCATAAGCTGGTAAGAACACAACTCCAGGGCCTCAACTTTCCATCCACCGAGTACTCAGAGGAGGAGGACCCAAAAACCAGAGGCTGTCAAAGTTTTCACGAAGCTGCTTCTGCCATAACCATCCCAACTTCAAAGGGCAACATGCTGGAAACATTATACAGGGGCTTGGGACCAAATGTTACTACCTGGTTCCCCTATGAGGATGAAGATAAATTTCCAGCGCCCTCCAGCTTGAAGTTCAACAACGGGTGCTCTAATGATGAGGCTATCAGAATCTTGAATGCAATTATAAAACCTTGTGCCTTGCCAGATGACTTGAAGCACCTTCGGAGCGCGAGCGGCAAGCCAACAAGCTATCCCTCTTATGAATTTTATCACCCAAATATAGCGGCAAGACAACTAGGCTTTGGCCAATTGCCCCCTCGGCTCCCTTTCTTGAATACCTTGAAACCCAGGGAGAACATTATAGAGCTCCTTCAGGTCGGCAGAATCTTTCAACTCGGAGCAAACCTGCCCACATTCTCGCCGAAGCCATGGAATCAAATCTGATCACCCATCAGAGTTTCGATGACTGGTGGCAGCGATGGCACGCTCACTTGTTCTGCTAGACTATCCACGACAAATGCAGAGCCATGGACTCGAACTTCCAATCTTCCCGAGCAGTAAGTGTTCTCAGCCGATTCCAGTAAAAACGGCTTTAGTCAAACATGTTACTTAACAGATGTTTCTCGCAGGACCCATCATCCAATCCACCAGAGCGAGTGGAATACTATCCCCCTTGTCTGACAGCGAGGCTAGGCTCTCGAGCACCGAAGCTGCGACAACTAATGTTAGGCCCTGCTGTAGTGACGCCCCCTTCTGCTTCAAAACGGCCAGCTGCATCTCAGCTCCAAAAGCAAACACCCAAGAAATGCCGTTCGATAAGAAAAGTTCACGTATCCAGAAGTAGCATCTTCCTTTATTGCAGTATGCTCCGACTCTTAAATCGGCTTTCTACCAGGTGAAACCCCAGCCAATTCAAGATACCTTGGGAGAGAAATAGGCCGAAGAACCACCAGAATCCACTGGCCATGAGGAGTCAGCTGCTCAAGAAGAAGGGATCCAGGAAGAAGGAGCGAAAACTCAGGTACTACTCGTTGGGCTTATCTTTCCTCGACATAAATGCCCTGATTGACCAAATCTTCTTTTCAAAAATACAGCCGAACAGCCCTTCCGACGAAGTCTAGGAGAACCTTGAAGAAGAGGAGTTGCCCCCTGAGAGGAATCCAGGTAACTCCTATTCGGCTGTTAGCAATTATCCTTACTTCCTATACTGCTCTTACTTCTGGTTTGCAGAAACCCATCTGCCCGGGGCAATGACAGCCGAGGATCCGCATGCCGCAAGAGACAAAACTGCCTTAGTCGAACAAGCAACATCAGGCATCAACCCTACAACCCTTAGGCCTCATTCAGGTATCCTATCTTTGCCAGAAAACAATTAACCTATATTGTACCTTTTCTGATGAGAGAATGTATGTATTGCAGGTACCGAAGCCTTCGTCTCCCGGCTATTCATTCGACATAGAAGAATTCTGTGATAGAGACGAACTTGCCTCCTCCTCCGTGAAACTTTCAGAGCCAGATTTCAACAATCAGCTGAGTGCACTTCTACCCCATCTAGAGGGTGATCTAGTTGCTCTGGCCTCCAATCCCGGACTGGTTGATCAAATAATCGAACTTGTCCAGCAGCAACCCAATCTGACAGCCTTGAAATCCCTGCAGAGACTTGGTGATCTTAAAGTTACAGCATCAGGGATTATCATTGCTCATGGGAACCTGGCAGAGCTTGAATAGCTGAGGAGAAACAAATCAACCAACAGACAAGAGGCCACCGGATTAGCCGATCGAGCCAGGCTGCTCAAATCTTCGATCAGCACGACCGAAACAGAACTGGAGATCTTGAAAACGAGACGAGACCAGCTGAGAAAAGAACTGGAAGCAGTTGAGTCGGCTATCAGTGAGCACGAAATCACCATTTCCACCAGCACGATCGAGCTCTCCCAGAAAAAGAAGGAAATCAGCAGCTTGGTCGTTGCAGGCAGGAAGACGTGCCAACGCCTGGACCTGTTGCAGTCCACTAAAAACCGAGATCAACAATTGTTGCAGGCTGGCCATGCGCTCCGTGCTGAACTAGTAGAACTGATCCGATCTGTATTAATTTTGTAACATGATGGGTGTACTACTTGGCATGTTCTTTTTTATTTGCAACTTTGTCTTCGTGCTGTTTCACCCTGAGTTTGAAAATTTAGCCTGATCTGCCTTTGATTTCATACCTCAATATTGGCTTTGCCCTGTTTCGAATTAACTTTGTTCAGCCTGATACGTTTCTGCATGCGAATCGGCTCTCAGGCTTGCATTGTACCTTAGAATCGATTACTCAGCCTGATCCGTTCTACATACGAATTGGCTTTCGGGCCTGCTTCTTAGCATCGGCTTTGTTCTGCTTTCCCTTAGAATTAACCCCTCAGCCAGATTCACTACGAATCGGCTTGCGGGTACTCACAATAGGATCGGCTAAACAGCCTGACCCAAAAAAGCCGATCGGTGTGCGACCATTGATGGCGGCGCTTCGTCTCCCGGATCTGGCAACTGTTCCGGATTCAAGAAACGCGGATTAACCGCAACCTAAAATCCGCCGTGCCGTCTCGCTTCCCAAAGAAACCGCCTCGGTGCCCGTGCTGTCTTATAAATAGTTGGCAGACTTGAGGCACTGTCACACGCCATCGTATCCGTCTCGCCGACCAATTCTTCCGACCGCCTCCTTGTATCTACTTCGCTTCCGCTCTCTCAATCTTCATTCACGACCATGGCCGGCAATGGAGACCGTGGGAAGCGCCCGGCGTCTGAGCCCGCCGACGGCAACGAGGTGGAATGGAGCATCCGCCGCATCTGGGCTAGCGTCGCCCGAATCGAGCAGACGTTAGGGTAAGTTCAACCGTCAGCCTACCATCTCCTTGCTGTTTCTGTCTGATTTGATCTGTTTCCGCAGTCACCAGCCATCTCTCGTCAGCGGCATTGTTGGCTCCTTAGCCGGCCTGAACACCCCTGCCCCCGGTGTTGATCTTCCTCGGGCAGCCCTGGCGGATGGTGACGCTGTTCCTGCAACTGGGACGGCCGCCCCGGATACCCCCGCCGCTAGGTGACGCCGCTGGGCCCTCTACTCCTGTAAGGTCTCCAATCAGGCGTATGATGCAAGTCAGCGGACGGGGAGTCCATAGCAGGTATCTTATTCGCCCTTCTCGCCAATCTTTAAATCTGGCTAAATCTGGGTGCCTGATCTGATGGTTCCTTTCAGCCAACGTCCCCCGCTCCATCTGCCTTCCGGTGCACCGATCGGCGCCGGTTCCTCGATGCGTCGCACGGCGCCACAACCGAACCTCCATCACGCACCGGCTCGCAGCACCACCTCCGGAGCAGGATCGAACTCGGAATCATCTTCGAGTTCCCGCGACTCCTACACCGCCGCCGACGGCCGCCACTTCCACCATGAGATGGTGCTGTACCGCAATCTCTACTCCGAGGCTACCAAAGAAGCCGGTCGGCTGGATAAGGAGAATGAGGACCAGGCCGTCGCGCTCGTTGTCGCCAGCATCGATTTGGCGGAGGCGCGGGCTAACCTCAGCGGAGTCGCAGGCCGCCGTGGCTGGTAATCTCTCGCTTTGTCCAATGGCGTGCACGGCGCGTTTTCCAGCACTGACCTTCCCTATTTATGCAGCCCTGACGGCGCAGCTGCATGAACTGCGCGTAGCTGCGGTGAGTGCCACCAACGTCCTCCACGCGCGGGGCCAAACGCAGGTGGAGCAGCTTGCAGACGTGCACCACCGCGTCCACCAGGTGGCGATGAGCGGCGTCCGTCATGGTGCCACGGGAGCTCTGGCCGCCGCCCAGATCAACTCTGGCATCGTGCTGGAGAACGTCGAACCGGGGATCCGGGCAGGCCAAGACATGGAGGAGTTCGGCACGCTGATGGTCGCTTTCGTTCCTCATGCCGACTGGTCTCTCCGTGTCCATGGACGCCGAGGACGTGATCCGGGATGGCGTCAATAATCCAAACTAGATTGTATTAGGCATTTTGATGTATATGATACTTCTGAACTCGTTATGCCCGAAACAATCCAATCTGCAAGGCTGTATATTTTGTTTTTATTTTTTCTCTAAAGGCGATGCTTGTCGCATCGGCTGTTACACCCCATCGAGAGTATTTCATTTTTGTGCTAAGGGCGACTCGTTACTACGATGTCGGCCATTTTTGTCCTGAAGGCGACCCGCTTGCACGGCATCGGCTGTTAGAGCTAGATTCACATGAATCAGGCTATCACCCCCCAACTGGGATGCTAGGGTAGTATTTCTTCAGATGCTTCCCGTTGATGGCTCTGGCGAGTCTCTGTCCTTCTAAATCTTCAAGGATGTAAGCATTACCCGGGGCGCATTCAACCACACGATACGGGCCTTCCCAGTTTGGCGACCACTTACCGAATCGGCTATCTTTTGTACTAATAGGCAGAATGACTTTCCATACTAGCTCTAATTCGGTGAAGCTCTTGCTCCTCACCTTAGTGTTGTAATACTTGGCCACCCGTACCTTGTTCCTTTCAATGTATTCCAAAGCCTTAAGCCGATAACAGTGCAAATCTTCTAAACTGTCCATCATAATGTCTTTGTATTCACCGGCTGTAAGCTTGTTTTGCAACGTGACGCGCCAGTGTCTCAGACTGAATTTCCTATGGCAGGACAGCAGCGTGTCCATACACTAGCTCATAAGGTGAAGCTTTGATCGATCCATGTTGTGCCATGCGATATGCCCATAGCGCCTCGCTCAAATGCAAATACCACTTTTTGGGGTTCTGCTCAATCTTTTTCTTGATGACCTTGATCAAAATCTTATTGGAGGCTTCTGCTTGTCCGTTGGCTTGGGCATAATACGGCGATGAATTATAAATCTTGATGCCCATGTCGTCGGCAAAGGATCATAAACTCCTCTGAAGTAAACATTGTCCCCTGATCGGTTGTGATCGTCTGAGGTATGCCAAACCTGTAAATAATGTGCTCCTTTACAAATTCGATCACGTCAGCTGAAGTGGAGTTCCTCAAAGGAATGGCTTCTACCCACTTAGTGAAGTAATCAGTCGCCACCAGGATCCATTTGTGACCCTTGCTCGATGGTGGGAAGATTTGGCCGATTAGATCAATACCCCATCTTCTAAACGGCCATGGCTTGATTATAGGATTCATAGCAGAGGCTGGAGACTTGTGTATATTTCTGAACTTCTGGCATTCTTGACACCCTTTATAATATTTGAAACAATCTTCCAGCATCGTAGGCCAATAGTAACCAGTCCTCCTGATGATCCACTTCATCTTGTGAGCCGATTGATGTGCACCACAGACTCCATCGTGTACCTCACTCATCAGCTTCACTGATTCCTCTGTCCCCAGGCATTTGAGCAGCACTCCTTCAACAGTCTTGTAATACAACTGACCATCCAGCAAAACATACTTGGTGGCTTTGTACCTTAGTTTTCTGTTGACTCGTTGTGAAGGATTTGCCAGGTAACCTGCGATCTCGCCCCTCCAGTCATCAGCTGATTGCTCGCTGTTACAAATCTCCTGCATCAGCCGATAACCCGACGCGTTCTGCGCCAGCCGATTAGCTTCCTGGTTCTGGGCCCTGGGGATGTGACAGAGAGATACCGTCATGAACTTCTTGATGAGAGCCTGGCACTGATCATAATAGCCTCTAAGTATCTCGTCTTTACACTCATACAGGCCGAGCAATTGGTTGATGACTAGTTGTGAATCGCCGAATACTTCAATTGCATCGGCTCTTGCTTCATGCAGAAGCTGAAAACCTTTTCACGCGGCTTCATATTCAGCCTGATTGTTTGTGACAATCAGCCCGATCTGGAAAGCATATTCAAAGCGCACACCCCACGGTGAGATGAGCACTACTCCAGTGCCACCACCTTGCTTGCACGAAGAGCCGTCAAAGAACATAGTCCATGGCGCTATATCCGCTACATTAGCCGATCCTCCGTGATGCTGTGTGATGAAATCGGCTATCGCCTGGCCTTTGACTGCCTTAGCCGATTCGAACCTCAAGTCAAACTCTGAGAGCACCAAGATCCATTTGCCGATCCGACCATTTAAAATTGGCATCGAAAGCATGTGCTTGATGACATCCTCCTTGGACACCACCACACACTCCGAGGCAAGCAGGTAGTGCCTCAACTTGGTGCATGAATAGAATAGGCACAAGCACAACTTCTCGGTCGGTGTATATCTTGTCTCAGGGTCAAGGAGCCGCCTGCTCAGGTAGAAAACTGCTCTCTCCTTCCCTTCGAACTCTTGAATAAGGGCCGATCCAATAGTATGGCTTTCGGCCGTCACGTATAACTTAAAAGGCTTCCCTGTCCGTGGCGGTACTAAGACAGGTGGAGTTTTCATGTATTCTCTGATTTCGTCAAAAGCCCTCTGTTGCACGTCACCCCATTTGAACTCTTGATCATTCTTGAGCTTCAACAATGGCGAGAACGGCAGCAGCTTCTCTGATAAGTTGGCGATGAACCTTCTGATAAAGTTAATCTTACCGAGCAAAGATTGCAACTCTTTCTTGTTGGTTGGAGGTACAAGTTCATCGATCGTCTTCCTGCTCTTGCTGCCGATCTCTATCCCCTTGCGGTGGACCATGAATCCCAGAAATTCGCCAGCCGACACGCCGAACGCACACTTGTTAGGATTCATTTTCAAACCATGTCTCCTTAGTGCACTCCAGAGTGGCCCTCAGATCGGCCAGGTGATCCTTATAGCTCTAGGATTTCACCACCACGTCATTTGTATAGATTTCAACGATTTTGCCGATCAACTTGTGAAATATGTAATTCATAGCTCTCTGATAAGTTGCACCGGCATTCTTCAAACCAAACGTCATGACCACCCATTCGAACAAACCAAGCGCACCAGGACACTTGAAAGCAGTCTTCGGGATGTCTTCATCAGCCATAAAAATTTGATTATAACCAGCATTGCCATCCATGAAGCTAATAACCTGGTGCCCAGCAGCCGAGTCTACCAACATATCGGCTATTGGCATAGGGTAACCATCCATCGGTGTAGCTCTATTTAAATCCCTGAAGTCAATGCAGACTCACAATTTACCATTTTTCTTGTACACAGGGACGATGTTCGATATCCATTCGGCATATCGGCAAGCTCGAATGAACTTGGCTTCTAACAGTCTCGTGATTTCGGCCTTAATGTCGGGCAGAGCGTCCTCTCTAAACAGACGTGGAGGCTGCTTGTGTGGCCGAAACCCCGGCTTGATAGGTAGCCTATGCTCAACAATAGATTTGTCCAATCCAGGCATTTCATAATATTCTCAGGCGAAGCAATCTTTGTACTCCTTCAGCAGTTGAATCAGCTCCTGCCTGAAATCCGGGTCTAGGTTGGCAGCAATAAACGTCGGCCTTGGCCTGTCGCCGGGTCCAACATCTACTTCTTCGAGCTTGTCGGCCGACGTGAATCCTTGCCCCAACTTACCCTCTGTACCGTCGATCGGGTTCTCCATTTAATAAAAAGACTCAGAGCCGATTGCCCTGACCGGCTGTTGACTCTCATCGCTGACCTTGATGGAGCCTCCTTCCCAAATCTTGCCAGAGAAACAATCATGTTCCCCAGCTTCCCAGTACATGGCATCCGCTGTCGCCACGCTGACCGAGTCGTCGGCCGGAACCACTTCGACCTCATCGCCATGCCACTGAATGAGACACTGATGCATGGTGGATGGCACACAGCAGTTGGCATGGATCCAGTCACGTCCGAGCAACAAGCTGTAGGCGCCCTTACTGGTGATCACGAAAAAGGTGGTAAGCAGTGTCTTCTTGCCCACTGTCAGCTCGACGTTGATTGCCCCCCGAGTGTTGGAAGAATTGCCCCCGAAATCCTTGAACATCAGATCGGTTTCTATTAGATCATCGGGACCCTTGCCCAGCTTGCGGAATGTGGTGTAAGGCATGAGATTGACCGTGGCGCCGCCGTCCACCAGCATCTTCGTCATGGGCATACCGTCAACATAACCTTTGAGGTAGAGGGCTTTCAAATGTCGATTCTTGGCCAGCTTGTCAAAAGTAGCTTGCTGTGCGAGCACTAACTTGGCCACTCCTTCTTCTGATCCTGAGTCGTCTGAGTCAGAATCGGTATCGTACTTCCTGGCTTTGAACTCTGCAGGTAGCACAAAAACCATCTGTGCATTGGCTACAGCTTTTCTATTATTTTGTGAAGGCTTTTCGCGCCACACCTGCTTGGCGCGCCCCTCAGCCTAGGAGCTCCCTGTTCCTGAGCCGCTGCACCCGGCGCCTTTGGCTTCTAGTTAGATCTCTCGGCCACCACTGGTTCTCCTGTCAAACCGGCTGTCGGCGTTCAACCACCGCCTCATCAAGCCGATCGCGCAGGTCCCTTTTTTCACGCCGATCCCGCGGGCTATGGGGGCTCCCTAGCCTCTGGTGCACTGACCGGTGGTTGACCTGGGACTGCCTGTACTCTCGGTACTGATCGCTGCACTTTGGACAGTTGCGCAGCGTTGGCAGTCTCAAGCCTTCGTTCCAGCAGTGTCGGAAGAACGGGCAATGCCAGTGATCCTCCTCACCTTCCCGGTGGCGAGCCATTTCTTCGTGATAGCGCGCCTCTTCTTCCTCGCGGAGCCACCTACGGTACTCCTCCTCTTCGCGCTGCAGCTGCCTCTGATGGTCCTTCTCTTTCTGTTGCCGCCACTTATTTAGGAGATGCTGGTGCGTGGGCCTCCTGCTCTTGGTGCCGCTGGACTCTGCCTTCTCCAGCTGCCTCTGGTTCTGCTCCCTCCTTTCTTTGATCAGCGCTAGCTCCTCAGCTGTGATCTGCGTATCGGTATCAACCGAGGAGTTCTTCTTGGCCCGTTCGGAGGTTAACACCTTCACTTTGGTTGGGGGGGTATGCGATCTGGACCATGTTCTGCCCCTTCGGGAATGGGAATTTGTCGATCTTCATCTTTCCCTTGGGAGGGGCCTCAAATTTCAACAGGCCGCGCCTAATGGCATTCTGGATTGCTGCTTTGAAATTGCGGCAGTTGTTTGTGAAGTGTGAGGTGAGGCCGTGGTACTGACAGAACGGTTTTCCCTGCAAATCTTCAGGAGATGGCTTGACGTAGTCAGCCGGGAAGGTGATGTGGCCCGCGCTAACTAACAGGTCAAAGAGCTTATCCAGCTTGCGTGTGTCAAAGTCGTATTGATCCTCCACGCTCTAACCCTTCAGCACGGCCATGGGCTTTGTACCCATTTGAGCTCAATAGTAGCCACTTCTTCATTCTCCCCATCCTCTGAGTCGGAATTACAGACGTAAGCCGACTGCTTGTATTTCGATTCCTTCTTGAAGCTCTGGGCCTGCTGTTCTAATGCGGCCACCCTCTGCATCACTTCACTGATGCTGTTGAAGTTGGTGCCCACCAGCTTCTATTGGACGTGTGGGAGTAGCCCACTGACCACTATCTTGGCGAGCTGTTTGTCGTTCGGGTTCAAAGAGTAGCACATGTTCCTGATTTCCCTGAATCGCCTGATGAAAGCCAATCCAAGTTCATTCGGCTTTTGGCGCATGTTGGTGAGATCTGTGATGTCTTTCTCCCCGGTGCCAAAGAAGAAGTAATTATGGAACTTGGTCTCTAGATCTTCCCAACCTTGAATCGAGCCAGGCTCCATGGACGCGAACCAGCTAAACGCCGGCCTTGTCAGTGATAGCGGAAGGAGCCGGACCCTGTGAGCTACCTCATATGAAGCTTCACTAAGCTGGGTCAGGTAGCGGCTGATGTGTTCCATGGTGGTGATGTCGTCCTACCCACTGAACTTGGAGAAGTCGGGCAAGCGATACCTGGGCGGCAACGTTACTCGGTCGTACCACTCGGGGTAAGGACGTCTGTACTTGATTTTAGTCCCGGTCTTCGGCTGCAAACCGAACGTATCACGGAAGCATGGCACTCATCTACTCCAGCAGCTGATTGTTGGGCGTCTGGGCGTACCCCGGATGTGGCGCTGCCTGAAGGTCTTGATATGTAATCCCCTCGTGGTATCCAGGAGTAGGGTTGGCCGTGTCTGCCGCCGGCGTATTTTTAGCCACCGGGTTCACCGCTGATGAGTTCATCGAGTTCACCGTCTGCCCGGTGGCCTGCATGAAAGCGGCGATCTTTTCTGGAGTATGATCTTTGTATAATCTGGGAGAAGCTGCTATTTTTTGAGCCGAACTGGCCACCGAGGCACCTTGCACTGGCGCTTTCGACTGGCTCGGCTGTTGCGGTGAGGAATTGGAGGTCCCTGCCGCTGCTTTTGGATCTGCGTCTTCTGCGGATATGTTGAAGTAAACTGGACCCAAGGACTCCCAATCCTGCCGCTTGAGAATGGTCTTCATGATGTTATAGAATGTTTGCAGGAAGGATTTGTGGTGGTGGCCGACTGCTGAATAGGCGGCCTCTCAGGTCGCTTCTTCCAGCATCTGTTTGAGGTCGGCCTTGCATTCCTCTTCAGATTTATCAGAATGGCCGTCCATGATTCACCTCGGGAATGCATTCTTCTTTACTATGGAGCCGTTGCGCTGCTTGCTGAATGAAAGCAGGCAGGCATCAGCGAATTCTTCGACGATCTTGTTCAGCACTGCCGCGTCCTCCTCGTTGAGATCTTCGATCCTGACCCTGAGGACACCGTCATCCTTGGAGGAGCCGTCTGCCGCGGTCTTCCCTTTTGCCATGGTCTTGAGTGAAGGTCCCAACGGGCGTGCCAAAAAGTGTGTTGGCGCAAAAAGTGGTTCCTTAAGCCCAACACACCAGCGAAGCTGGAAACGACCCTTGAAAGCAGTAGAGCTCCCGCAGATCCAGCTAGCTTCGGACCCGGTCTGATAATGTTGGTAACACCCAAGCGTGCCAGTCAATTTGACTTGCAATTGACAAGGAAACAGATATAATCAGTAACCCAAGGCGGAACTAACAGGTGAGTCCAAGATAGTTCCAACTGTACGGCTCAAAGAGCCAGCATAATCGGAAATCGACTAGAAAGCCGATTCCGTCATGTTATGAACAGATAGTATAATAATGGAGTAAAATGGCTATCAAGATACTCATATGAAGATAATAACGTGCTAGCCGATCTAATTCAGTTAATGTGTATAAAAGAAAATAGATCATGTGTACAGATCTGATCTGTACATCAAACAAGCAGAGATCGGCTAAAGCTGGTCTAGAAGGCCGGCGGCTTTAGTAAATCCTCTTCGCTAAGATCACTAAGTCTGCGTTCAGCTGGTCTAACGGCCAGCGGGCTTCAACAAACCCAGCAAACAAAGCTAGATCGTTTGATATCCAAATAGGTCTATATACACGATCTATTCGTGAAAGCATAACTGAATCGGCTCTTTAGCCGATGCAGGGTCCATGAAGCACGAACGAATGCTATCGTAGTCATAAACAGACCTCAAATTAAAGCAAGTCTAATTTAGCGACACTTGTTTAGGTTAAACCTGTTCCACCGGATGACAGTCAGTTTAACTTAAACAAGGACACGAAAATAATACTGACGATAACCTCAGAACTACTTATGTCTCAGCTAGCACCGAACGCGCAACATGTAACGAACAAGATTGATAGGGAATTAGCCGATGTAAGCAAGGAACCGATCATCATGGAAAAAATAAGCATAAGAAAGCATGAACGACGATCAGATTCAAGTGAATCTAAGACCAAATCTATCAATCTTGATCGGGCAGAGAGATGTCATATTGATAAATAAACAATAAATAACAAATAACATCTTGATAACTTAATGAATCTAACTAAATTGCCATATTTAGCTAGAGCCGATAACTAATCCATACGTGCAAACTATCTCAATCTATAGCATGTCTATCGGATGACATTAACTAATAGATTAATCAAGCAAACAAACACGAATCGATAACTAATCCGCACGTGAAAACCGTCCTAATCTGCATCTCGTCCACCGGATGACGGTTAACGCAGATTGATCGGGTAAACCAGCGTGAATCATCCTTGACTCACTATGCTTCCCGCGTCCACCAGATGACGCCAAAGAAACAGAGCTTAGCAAGGACCCTGGTCCGCCATGCTTCCACGTCCACCGGATGACGCTAAAAAGACATAGTTTAACAGGGGGTTGACGATACTTACAAGCAAGCCTGCGTCCACCGGATGACACCTAGCCTGGATGAAGTAACTCGCCGGACTCGACTGACTCTAGGGTTTGTTCGCCGGAGCCGAAAGTTGTGTTGTATTGATGTTGTTGATTATCTGTTCAATGGCTGAGGGCTTATATTTATACCCTGAGCGTAGATAGAGTCCTAGTCGAATTACAACTCATCAATAGACAAGGAAACTAACAAACTATCCTATATCTAAGGTAACTTGGAGTCCCACCTTCCCTTTCCATAACGGACTCCGATCGTGATTGCATCCTAGCGGCGCGGACTCTGGATGACGTCATCAATACCGACGCTGCGCGCCTCCTGTCACCTTGGCCCGATAACCGATTCACCGTGCAATCGGCTATTTCCTTCCTTCCGCTGGACGGAATCTGCTTCCGAAATCGGCTATCTTCCTCCGGTATCGGCTATCTTCCCCTGGTATCGGTTATCGGCTTCCAGCCCAAAATTTGGTGTTAACAGAATCATTCACACCTCCTCAGCGTGCCTCCGACTTTCGTCGCCCTCGCTCCCTCGCCTTGTGCCTCCGCTCCCTCGCTCTCCAGTCAAAACCAACCGGCACTTCCCAGTTCGCACCCGTCGACTCACCCCCATCCTCCCTTGCTCTCCCCGCCGCCGTCCCCATTCGTCGCGCCGTCGCCGCCGCCCGCATCCACCGTGAGCTGCCGGCCCGCCCCACCCGTCGAGCCGTCCCCTATCCTCCCTCGCTCACCCCGCCGCCGCCTCCATCCGTCATGCCGCCGACGATCTGCACGTTCGTGAGCTGCCGGCCCGCTCCGTCCCGCCGGGAAGAGTCCGCACGGCCACGGAGGACGCGCGTGGCCTCGGTGTCGACGGTGATCCGCCTGGAGGTCGACGGTGAGCTGCAACTGAGGAGCGAGTGGTCTGCAACATCGGCATGACGATGAAGCTGTTCACAAGCTAAGCAGCGCTGAAAGCCCATGTTTGGTTTTGGGTAATTGATGAAACCTAGTTTGCTAATGCTCTAAGTGTTTCATGAGGTTAATTAGCAAATAACAAGATGGAGAAAATGATCGGGTCGGTGGAGGCCACTAGTGAAGGGCAATGACGGCATCCATGCAAATGGTGTAAGTCCATCAACATGAGGAGAAAGCCCAAATGACGGCATTCATGCAAATGGTGTAAGTCCATCAACATAAGGAGAAAGCCCTAATGACGGCGTCCATGCAAATGGTGTAAGTCCATCAACAAGAGGAGAAAGCCCTAATGACGGCATCCATGCAAATGGTATAAGTCCATCATCAAAAGGTGTCCACAAGCTTCATCAAGAGATGAGAAGGAAGATGGTGAAAAGGTAGGAGCTCAAGGCAAAGGTATAACTTATAGGAGCTCTTTTGCTTTTGGCGATCAAGACTCAATAGAGAGAGTGAGCACATTTAGGATAGATAGCCGTACTATCAAGAGGGGAGAAATCGTTCGTGAAATGCGGTTGCATGTAGATGCTAGTGACACTAACAAAACCCGTGGAAAACTCTCTGGAAAATGCTAACACACGTGCACTAAAGTGAGAGACACTTTGAAGTATTTGCGCCTTTTAGAAACGTGGTGAAGGTTGAGTGCTAGAGAGGGGTTTGGGTGATTTCACAGTATAGAAAAGTGCACCGGAAACTTGTCGAAGTTGTCCGGTGGCTAACTCTTTGAAAAGGTGCAAAAACGTGTGCACCGGACGCGTCCGGTATGAACCCTGTGCTCTCGGGTCGGTTCGATGAAGTTTTCACCGGGCGCGCGAAAATCTTCACCGGACGCGCTAGGAACACTGTTCCAGCGTCCGGTGCCTCTGACGTGGCGAGTAGCAGTTGACCGTTGGCGCAACGGACGCCGAGGAGCGTCTGGTGACCCTGCACCGGACGCGTCTGGTGAGCAAATGTGCTCTCTGGAACCTCTCTGCGTAGACACCGGACACGGGCGTCGGAGCGTATGGTGTGACGGCTCCGCGTCCGGTGTGAGCGCGCGCAGCAGGCGATTTCAAACGGCTAGTACATGTCTCCGGACGCTGCACCGGACGCGTCCGGTGTGAACTAAAGGAGTGTCCAGTGCCCCCGAAAACAGTGAGTAACATTTAGATTTTGATTGGGGGCTATAAATAGTGGAGTGGCCGTCTTGTGCTCTCTCTCTTGAATATTTTCATTGACATAGCAAGCTAGTGAGCCTCTCCACTCCTCTCTCACACATTCTACTTGATTGAGATCATCATTTGGTGAGATTGGAGAGCATCAAGTGCATTGCATGCTTGTGATCATTTAGAGGCACTTGGTGATTGGATTTCACAGCGGATTCTCTTGTTACTCTTAGAGTTTGCTGACTCCTAAACGGCTTGGAGCTGCGTGGATCGTTGAGGGGAGTTGGTGATTGTCTCCGCCTCCGATCGGTGAAGTTGTAAGGGGTTTTTGAGCCTTCCCCGCGGGAGATCGCAATTGGCTACTCTAGTGGATTGTGCGTAGCTTGTGGATCCCCATCTTGTGTTGGTTGTGCGGCACCCTTGAGAAGTGTTTGGTGTGTGATGCCAATTAGCGCGTGAACATCCAAGTGGGTGTATCGCTACAACGAGGAGTAGCTTGCCGGTAAGTAAGTGAACCTCGATAAAAAATCATGTGTCATCTTTCTACCGAGGATTTCTCTTGTATTTTGTGATTAATTGCATTGGTATTCATATCATTATTTCACCGACGGTATACCCATCTCCCTCTCCTTTACATTTGAGCATTTACTTTTGAAGTAGTATATTTGTGTAGCTTGCTCTTCTAAGAGTAGAGTAAAGTAGTGATTTAGACTCGGTGTGAACTCTAGAGACAGTAGCCTAGAACGGTTAGGGGGCTTGCTTCTTTAGTAGGCTAGCGTAAAATTCGCTTCGCCGTTTAATTGCCTAACCACTTTGCTTAAATGTTTTTTTAGATTTTTTATAGGCTATTCACCCCCTCGAGCCATTTAGGACCTTTCAAGCGCACGACACCTGCGTCGTGACCCGCGGTGAGCCGCCAAACCTCTCCCTATCCTCGCTACTGCTATTAAGATTTCCTCCAGTCACCACCGGAACAGGGTCCTTAGGATCCAGCACGCGCGTGTTTGAGGAACCGGTAACGCAGAGATCTCGCTTCTTCCTCCTCGCTTGCTGCTCGGCTGCTCCGATCCGTACTCGTCGTTGCTCCCTCGTGCACACCTGCCTGTAGGTGGTTGCCATGGCCTGAGTATGCTCAAAACTGTAGTATAAACCTTCCAGCATTGACTGGTGTACGTAGCAGACAGCAGCAAGAACCAGAGCAAATGCAGGATCTGGTCAAGAGACCAGAGCAATTGTCCAGATGGATGCACGATATGGCTCAGTCTCCAGTCTCCATCAGGGCATAGAGATGATTGTTCAGGGGGTGTTTAGATCCCAAAATTTTTGAGGTTTTGGCACTGTAGCAGCGAGAAATCTTTTACAATAAGTGTCTAATTATAGCCCAAGTAGGCTCAAAAGATTCGTCTCACAATTTACAGGCAAACTGTGCAAACATGCAAAAGTTTCGTCTACATTTAATGTTTCATGCATGTGCCGCAAAATTGATGTGACGGAAGTTTTGGGATTTTGGAGAGAAACTAAACACCCCTTCAGTCCACAACATCGTATCAAAATATAATCAAAACAAAGTTTACTGAAAGATGTAAAGAGTAGGTATGAATGCAATGGCCATCAACACATGCTCCTGCAACCCATTCAGGAAAGTTAGTTTGCCCCCCCCCCCCCCCCACCCAAAAAAAACATTAGATTGATTTAGCTATTTTGATGTGCATTATAAATGTCATTTAGGATGCAACTTGCCAACTAAAAAAGGGAAATAAAAGGATAGTTTGAGACAATGTTTACTATTTTATGTTGCTGGGTGCTTTCAAAAGGATAGTTAAGCAGAAAAATATCTCCTCTTGCTGCTCAGAAGACCATAGATCGATGGAGTTTGGGGGCAACTCTGTCAGAAGACGAAAAACAGGACTCTGAAACCATGGAAGTTAAGAAGTTAGGTGCTTTCCAAAAGAATAGTGGAGCAGAAGCAAGTCTTCCTCTTTCAGTTTAAGCTGTTTCATTACTTTCTTTGCTTGATGGTTGTGAATTCCTTATAATATTTCAAATAGTAAATGACTGCAGGTCTTCTGTAACTGGACTTTCGTCAATTATACATGACTTATCTTGATACTAACATACCGGAAACCTTTTGTAACAAATGATTCTTATATCACCAATTTTTCCATAAAATATAATAACTTGTCAGATATGCCGTGCTAACAGGACCGAAGCTTTTCATGATCTTATTAAGCCATGCTCCTCGACTCGAGTACTACCATTATTGACCCTTTTGATTGTGTCTTGGTCATTTGTCCTTTTTTCCCTGTTCACTATTTTTTCCTCTTGTCAGAATCGCCTACTTTTGAGGTCACTAATACAGTCACCAAAACACAACATTGTGTTTGCACAAAAAAGTGGTTCTCACGCTCAACACACCAGCGAAGCCGGAACGACCCTTGAAAGCAGACGGAGATTTCGCAGATCTAGCTAGCTTCAAGCCCAGTCTAAGAGTGCCGACGACTCATAAGCGTGCCAGTCAATTTGACCTGGGATTGACAAGCAAAAAGATATGATCAGTAACAACAAGGCGGAACTCACTGGTGTGTCCAGATAGTTTGAAATTTTCGGTCTTACAGACCTTGTTTGCAGGCTATCGACTAAAGAGTCGATATCCGGATGTCATGAACTGATTTTCATGAGATAAACATTATGACATAAATTAATCGATTCTCTTGCATCAACAGGAATAATAACTCGCATGAGACAAGATATAATATATTTAATGCACACATGTCAAGTTAGTATGATTAAAGATGTCTGAATGCAGAAATAGATCGAGATCGGTTATTTAGCCGATTCGGCAGATGTCTGAATGCAAAAACAGGGCGAAATCGGCTGATTAGCCGATTCGGCAAATACGTGCGATACACAGGCATATAAGGAGAGTAATACTTAGATCTTCAAAATAATACATCTAACTCAATGTTTACAACAGTGGGGATCGAGAGGATCGAGGCAGCCATAATGTAAACATGATTTAAATCTATCGATCATCGAATCCAAACACTATTCATCTTATTACTTGAGTACAACTCGTACACAATCAAGATCTAGATCTATCGGCTATTTTGAGCATATTCTATTTATCAATGCATAAACGTGTGACAATTATCATTCTTTGAACAAACAGATCTAAAAATAAAAGCTCATACAAGCAGATCAAGATTGGGCAAAATTGGTGAGTGATATATGTAAATAAACAAATAAACTCATACATCACCGATAACTTGATGAATCTAACTAAGATGCCACCTTTAGTTAGAGCCGATAACTAATCCATGCACATTAACCAATTTAATTTAAGCCTTCGTCCACCGGATGATGCTAAACATAAATTAAGCAAGCAAACAAGCATGAATCGATAACTAATCCTTATTTAATCTAAGCCCACGTCCACTGGATGACGCTAAACTCATATCAAACAAGAATCGACCTTGACCTACGAAGCTCCCATGTCCACCGGATGACAATAAGGAGACAAAACTTAGCAAGGCATGAAGGTACTTACAAGCAAGTTTGCGTTCACCGGATGACACTCAGCCCGTTCGAAGAAACTCGCCGGAATCTACTTTACTCCTACTCCTAAAGGTTTGGCTGGAACCGAAAGGTGTGTTGTATTGATGTGAACGTATGTATTACAATGGCCGGGGGCTTATATTTATACCCTGGGCTTGACAAGATAGAGTTCTAATCGAATTACAACTCAAAAATAGATATGAAAACTAACAAATTTTCCTATTTTAAAGGTAACTTAGAGTCCAATCTTCCCTTTTTAAAACGGACTCCGAACGTGATCGCTTCTGGAGACTCGTGCCGACGTCATCAATCGACTCTTGTCTTCAACCGCGCCGTCTTCACTTCGGCTCAACAATCGATACAGGACCCGATCGGCTATTCTCAGCTTTTCGCGTAAAGGCTCTGCTTCCTAAAAATCGAGTTTCTCTGCTCTTGGCATTGGCTATCTATTCCTAATCCAAATTTCTGTGTAAACACATGCCCCCTAATTTTGGGATAAACTTGCTTTGTTCCAAAATTAGCACTGAGTCTTAATCGATCTCCATCCTCAAAAACGCAGCCGAAACCGCAATCTCCCGCTCAGCACTTCAAAGCTTCGCACCAAAACAAAACCCTAACCAAGATGGCTCCCATCGCATTTCTCCTCAGGTTTTGATCCGCCGCCTTCATTCAGCTCAAGCAGATGGCGACTCCCTCTAAGATCCCCGGGGTATGAATTTCATCAATCCGTAGTCTCATTCTCGAACCCTCGCCCAATCGGTCACATATGTTGTTCATCATCCAGGATTTGAAAAACGAGATCTTGATTCCACTGAATGATGTTCCTTCCGCTTATTACCTGGGTCCGATGGGCGATCCAAATCCAGCAGAGTTCATCAGTCAAGAGACCAACCAAATTCCCTTCAGAAGCCCACTAGTAGATGCATCTTCGTGGTCCAAGAAATCATTCCGGAACTGGCCGAATATGCCCACCGGATGGAGGAACTGGTTCTGGCGGGTGTCAGAGAAGAAACGGGCAGACTAGGAGCTGCGTAATCTGAGCTAATGCCTCGACCTCTCACTCTATCAGATGGAGAAAAATGAACCGCTTTTGATTGCTGCCAGCTACTTCTGGTCCAATTCTTTGAACGCCTTCGTGTTGGGAGATGGGCCGACGACTATTACCCTGGGTGACATTCACATGCTCACCGGCCTTTAGATCATCAGGTCTTACCCGTATTGGAATCTCCTTTCCACAGGCGAGAAGCAGTTCAAAAAGCTGGATGAATACAAAGGCTAGACCGGCTATGTCAGTACTCATCATCTGACAACTCCAAGCATCAGTGAGAAAGAGCACACAGCATTCTTGATCATGTGGCTGGAGAGATTTGTCTTCTGTGGTGCTTCTTTAGGACCAGCCTACCCTTTCAAGACCCTTGCAGAAAGGTTAGCCCAAGGAAATTCAATCCCTTTAAGTAAACTTTTACTGGGATCTGCTTACAGGCTAATGACCCAAGTTGTCGGCTTTCTGCTAAAAGGTGAACATGTTCAATGCACAACAGGCCCCTGGTGGCTGATTCAGTTATGGCTCAATCTGTATCTACACAAAATGGTTAGGCCAGACCTCCACAACCTTAGCTATCCCTCCATCAACTATGCAGAGGAGGAGAAAAATAGGATAACTAGGGGTTGCCAAAACTTTGGTGAAGCTGCCTTAGCTATAACCATAGGTGTCAGCCGGAGCAACATGCTTGAAGCATTCTATAGAGGCCCGGGACCAGACGCATTAACTTGGTTCCCCTATGAAGATGATGCAGAATTCCCAATGCCTTATACCTTCAAGTTCAGTACTGGGTGTTCAGATAATGGGGCAACTGAAATTCTTAATGTGATCATGAAACCCTGCATATTGCCAGTCAACTTCAAACACCTTCGAAGTGCAAGCCACACTGAGCCCAGCTGGCCTTCATACGAATTCTATCACCCCAATGTTGCAGTAAGACAACTGGATTTTGGCCAACTGCCCCCAAAGCTTCCATTCTTACACCTTCTGAAGCCTAGAGAAGAAATCACTGAAAATCTAGAGGCTGACAGAGTTTTTACACTGGAGCAGACCTGCCACTCTATTCAATGGAGCAGTAGAATCAAATTTTAGTCACCCATGAGAGCTTCGACAACTGGTGGTTGCAATGGCATGCCCATCTGTTTTGTCAGGCAATTCATGACAGATGCAAGGCCCTGGACAGCAGCTTCGCCTCTGAATTAGTAGTAAGTATTATCAACCGATCATATCTAAACTGGTCATCTATAATCTAAACTTTGTCAATGCAGGATCCAGAATCTAATCCATCGGAGCAAATCAAGTATTATCCCTCTTGCCCGGTTACAAGGCTAGGCTCTCAAGCTCCCTCCCTGAAGAAGATGATAAAAGCCCCTGTTGCCATAACGACTGCTCCAGCTCAAAAAAGGAAAGCCTCATCTAGTCTTCAGAAGGTGACTACTAAGAAACAAAGATCCAAAAGGAAGCCTTCCTAGGTATCTGAATATCCTGAAACATTTTCTGCATCATTCATTAGACACTCAGCTAAAATCGGCTAATCACCAGGTGATGGTTCAGCCGATTCCAACACTGCCTGAGGAACCTCAGATTGAAAGGCAACCAGGACCTACTGGCCCCCAAGACACCGGCTTGGGTTCTTCAGGCACTCAACAAGAAGCTCTTGAAGCACCCCCAATTAAGGTAACTACTGGAACCACTTTTACAGTTAATGATTAGAACTGAGCACATGGTCTTAGCTACCTGATTTGAAAAAATACAGCCGAACAGTCCTTCCTCTGAAGACACTTGGGGCAAGCTCAAGAAAGAAAGGACACCATCTCCAGGTAAGAAAATTCAGCTGTTAACACCATTGTGTTTTCATTATAATATTGACTGTCACTTTTGTAGAAATCCAATCGGCCATTCCCACTTCAGCCACAGAAATACCAGATGACACTGCGCTGGATGCTGGGATGCAAATGGCCACAGAAACACCAAGACAGCTAGAGACCTCATCGGCTCCTTCTGCACCAGACACTGGGAAGGTAAGATCTTACCAGATTAACCGATTGCTCTTAACATGCATCATCTGACAGAATTACATATCAAATGCAGGCACTGCAGGTTTTATCACCCAGTTACTCTTTCGATCTAGAAGAATGCTGCGATGAGAAAGAGCTAATTTCCACATCTCTAAAACTGTCCAAGCAAGATTTCAAAAATCGGCTAAGCGAGCTCCTTCCTCGGTTGGAAAAAAATTTGGTCAACCTTGCTCTGAACCCTGAACCAATCGATCAAGCTATCCAATTGCTTCAGCAACAAGTACATTCAATAGCCTTCAACCCTTTGAAGCAGCTCACTAAACTCAAAAATGAAACTCCAAGGATCATGTCTGCACATGCTAACCTGACAGAGCTGGAACAGTTGAAGAACAGCAAAATGACCAACAAGCAAGAAGCAACTAGACTAGCCAACCAAGTCAAATCACTAAAAGCTTCAATCAGTATAGCCGACTCAGAGCTAGAAATGCTGAAAAATAGGCTGATCAACTGATGAAGGAGCTTGAGGAAGTTAATTCTGCCATCACCCAACGTAAAATCACTTTATCAACCAACACCATCAACATTAGTCAGAAAAGAAAGCAAGTAAGTATCATGGTTGCTGATGGCAGGGAAATTCACCAACGCTTAGCTCTTCTGAGGACGATGGCCGATGAAGATCAAGCAATGCTACAAGCTGGCCAAGTCCTTCATGCTGAAATTATCTCATCCATTCGTTCGATGCTAGCCTTGTAATGCTTTCTTGTAAAACTTACTTTGTACAATGTACAATTACTCTGTGTGTAGCCTCCGATAATTTCATCCTGCTTTAAAAGCCGCAAATAGGCTATTCTACCTGTCTGCTTTAGAATCGGCTGAACAGCCAGTCCCTTTGTTTGCGAGAAGCCGATCCAACAGCCGATTCCAGGACGCCTATTCAAAACAACCGATCGAATGGCAACCGATCAAGGCAACTGTTTCGGATTCAAGAAACGTGACTTAACTTTAGTATAAAGTCCACCGCGTCATCTCGTCTCTCGAAGAAACCGCCTTGACGCCTCCGTCTTATAAATATCCGTCAGGCCCGAACAAGCAACCGCACACGCCATTAGACTTTGCTCACTCGGCCTTCCTTCTCCGTCTCTTTGTCTTCAGGCCTAGTTCATCCTTTAGAGCAAATCCTCCAATGGCCAGCCATGGAGATCGTGGCAAGCGTCTGGCCTCGGAGCCGGCCGAAAGCGATGAGTTCGCCAGAGGACTCCGCCGCATCAGGTCCCACGCTCACCAGTTAGAAACCTATCTGAGGTGGAGCCACTGTTCATTTCTTGATGCATCTGCCCAAACCTAATCTGACTGCCGTCATCTGAGCAGCAATCGGGCGGCCACCGATGCCGAGGCTTCTGAAACCACCGCCGGGCCTTCACCAGCCGCTCCTGCGTCGGGCGGCACTACTCCTGCGGCCGCCGGAGCCACCCCTGCAGCGGGTGATGCTGCGGGTTCATCTCGCGCGTCAAGGAGCTGGGCGACGAGTCGGTAGTTGACCATCTATAGCAGGTAAGCCGATCTGCATCTATGGCATTAATTCCCGGCTCTCAACCTCTGACATTCTTGTTCTTCCATCGTTCTTTCAGCCAGCAGCGCGTCCTCCACCTGCCGTCTGGCGGGCCGATAGGCGAGTGCTCGCGAGTGCGTCGCACCGCACCTCAGTCGATCCCTCAACAGGATCCAGCTTCCAGCGCCGCCTCTAGAGAAGGGTCCAGGTTCGAGTCTTCCTCAGGCTCAGCCAACTCCTACACCGCCGACGACGGCCGCCGCTTCCACCACCAGATGGTGGAATACCGTAATCTCTACTCAGAGGCTACGAAAGAGAATGGTCAGCTACAGGGCGTTAATGAAGCCCAAGCAGCCGCGCTCGCCGCCACCGAGACCGAGGTGGTGAACATGCAGGCCAACCTCGCCGAGTCGGACGCCGCGGTGGTAGGTACCCTTCTGGAGTCATCTTGTAATGTGTCGATAAAAATTCTTGTACTAACTCCTCTGTTTCTTGCAGCCCTGACCGCGTAGCTGCAAAAGTTGTGCGTGGCCGCCGAGGACACCGCCAATGTCATCAACACCCGTGGCGAGACGCTGGCGCAGAGGCTCCAGGATGTGCACCACCGAGTTCGTCAGGTGGCCATGGCTGGCGTCCGTCACGGCGCCACCGGTGCTCTCGTGGCGGCCCGACTCCGCTCCGGCATCGCCCTGGAGGCCACGGAGCCTGGGTTCCCAGAGGGCCATGACATGGGAGAGGCTAGTGCCCAACTGGCGGCCTTCTTCCCCCACACCGACGGGGTCGTGGCCGTCACCGACGCCGAAGATGTCATCGTTAGGGCCACCAACAATGATGTCTAAAATGTATCAAACTGCATTGTAAATATAATCAATAATCAAAACTCTATTGGGAACCAGCAATCTGATCTTCCAATGTCTTTTATTTTTTTATTTTTTCTCTAAAGGCGATGCTTATCGCATCGGCTGTTATACCCCATCGAGGGTATTACAATTTTTGTGCTGAAGGCGATCCTCCGCTAAGAATCGGCTTTCAGAGCCAGATTCAATGAATCAGCTATCAACCCCCGACTGGAATGCTATGGTAATATTTCTTTAAATACTTTCCGTTGATCGCTCTAGCAAATCTTCTCCCTTCCAAATCTTCAAGGATGTAGGCATTGCCGGGCGCACATTCCTCAATTCGATACGGGCCTTCCCAATTTGGAGACCATTTGCCGAATCAACTGTCCTTAGTACCAATAGGCAATATAACTTTCCATACCAGCTCCGATTCGACGAAACTCTTGCTTCTCACTTTGGTGTTGTAATATTTGCCTACCCGTATCTTGTTCTTATCGATGCACTCTAAAGCTTTGAGCCGATGACAATGTAGATCTTCAAGGCTATCCATCATGATGTCCCTATATTCAACGGCTGTAAGCTTGTTTTGCAACGTGACACATCGTGTTCCCGACTGAATCTCCCATGGCAGGACAGTAGCGTGTCCATAGACTAACTCATAGGGCGTAACCTTGATCGATCCCTGTTGCGCCATTCGGTATGCCCACGGAGCCTCACTCAATGTCAAGTACCATCTTCTGGGAGTCTGCTCAATTTTCTTCTTGATGACCTTGATTAAAATCTGATTTGAAGCTTCAGCCTGACCATTGGCTTGGGCATAATAAGACGAAGAATTATAAATTTTGATGCCCATGTCGTCAGCAAAGGTCAGAAACTCCTCTGAAGTGAACATTGTTCCTTGATCGGTTGTGATGGTCTGAGGTATACCAAATCTATAGATAATGTATTCCTTCATGAACTCTATTATATCACCTGATGTAGCATTCTTCAGAGGCACAGCTTCCACCCAATAAGTAAAATAATCAGTTGCGACCAGTATCCACTTGTGACCTTTGCTCGATGGTGGATAAATTTGACCGATCAGATCGATTCCCCAACCTCTGAACGGCCATGGCTTGATGATAGGATTCATAGCTAAAGCAGGAGATTTTTGCACATTCCCAAATTTCTGGCATTCTTGGCAACCCTTGTAATATTTGAAACAATCTTCGAGCATTGTTGGCCAATAATAACCAGTCCTCCGGATGATCCACTTCATCTTGTGAGCCTATTGGTAAGCACCATAGACTCCATGAACCACACTCATCAGCTTTACTGACTCTTCTGCCCCGAGGCATTTTAACAGTACCCCTTCAACAGTCTTATAGTACAAGTGACCATCTAGCAATACATATTTGATAGTTTTGTATCTCAACTTTCTATTGACTTTCTGATAAGGATCTGTAAGGTATCTTGCTATCTCGACCCGCCAATCATCAGCTGATTGCTCGGCGTTGAAGATTTCCTGCATAGATCTGTAGCCCGAGGCGCTCTGTGCCAATCGATTAGCCTCCTAATTCTGAGCTCGGGGAATATGATGAAGCGAGACTGCTATAAATCCCCTGATCAAAGCTTGGCACTGATCATGATAACCTCTGAGTATGTCATCTTTACACTCATATAGGCCAAGCAATTGCTTGATGACTAGTTGTGAATCTCCAAAACCCTCAACTACATCGGACTTTGCTTCATGCAGAAGCTGAAACCCCTTCTATATCGCCTCATATTTAGCTTGATTATTTGTCACCGTAGGCCCAATCTGGAAAGCAAACTCAAAACGCTGTCCCCGAGGTGATATGAGCACCACTCCGGCACCTTCACCTTGCTTCCAAGATGACCCATCGAAGAACATAGTCCATGGGGCTACATCGACCAGTCTGACAGCGCCTCCGTGATGCTGGATAATGAAATTGGCTATTGCCTGACCTTTGACTGCTTTAGCTGATTCGAACCTCAAGTCGAACTCAGAGAGTGCCAAGATCCATTTTCTGATCTGCCCATTCAGGATTGGCATTGATAACATATGCTTGATCACATCCACCTTGGACACCACCACACCCTCAGCTGACAATAAGTAATGCCTCAACTTGGTACATGAATAAAATAAACATAGGCACAACTTCTCGGTTGGTGTGTATCTTGTTTCAGGATCCAAGAGCCTCCTGCTCAGATAGAAAATTGCTCTCTCTTTTCCTTTGAACTCCTGAAAAAGGGCTGATCTAATCGTATGGTCCTCAGCCGTCACGTACAACTTGAAAGGCTTTTCCACCTGTGGTGGTACCAAAATATGTGTGGATTTCATATACTCTTCGATCTCATCAAAAGCCTTTTGCTGTACATCATCCCATCTGAATTCTTGATCATCTTTAAGCTTCAAAAGTGGTGAGAATGGGAGCACCTTCTCTGACAGATTGACAATAAATCTTCTGATAAAATTAATCTTGCCAAGCAAAGACTGCAACTCCTTCTTGTTAGTCGGAGGCACAAGTTGATCAATGGCTTTCCGGCTCTTGCTACCAATCTCTATCCCCTTGCGATGAACCATGAAACCCTGAAACTCACCAGCCGATACCCCGAAAGCATATTTATTAGGATTCATCTTCAGCCCATGCTTTCTCGTGTATTCCAGGGTAGCCTTCAAATCGGCTAAATGATCCTTGTAGCTCTTGGATTTCATAACCACATCATCAATATAGATTTCAACAATCTTGCCGATCAACTTATGAAAAATATAATTCGTAGCTCTTTGGTAAGTTGCACCGGCATTTTTCAAGCCAAAAATCATTACAACCCACTCGAACAGACCGATTGTACCGGGACACCTAAAAGCTATCTTGGGAATATCATCGTCAGGCATGAAAATCTGGTTGTACCCAGCGTTACCGTCCATAAAGCTAATGACCTGATGCCTTGCCGCTGAGTCAACTAACATATCGACTATTGGCATCGGATAACTGTCCATCGGGGTTGCTCTGTTCAAATCTCTGAAATCAATACAAACTCATAATTTGCCATTCTTCTTGTATACAGGGACAATATTCGATACCCATTCGGCGTATCAGCAAGCTCGAATGAACTTGGCTTCCAGCAATCTCTCAATTTTGGCCTTGATGTCAGGTAATGCATCTAACTTGAATTATCGTGGAGGTTGCTTGAATGGCCGAAATCCAGGCTTGATAGGCAGCCTGTGCTCAACAATTGACTTGTCTAAACCAGACTTTTCATAATATTCCCAGGCAAAGCAATCTTTATATTCTTTCAACAGATCGATTAAATCCTGCCTGAACTCAGGGTCAAGGTTGGCGACAATATACGTCGGCCTTGGTCTGTCACCAGGTCCAATATCTACTTCTTCGAGTTTATCGGCCGACGTGAAGCCTTGCCCAAGCTTGCCCTCGGTGCCATCGATCGGATTTTCCATTAATAAAAAGACTGAAAGGTCCTTGTCTGGTTTTGGTAATTGAGTGACAACTTAGGTGGACTAATATGTGTCTAAGTGTTGATTACACAGGTGATTAGTCCACAGGTACATGTGTGTGAGCAACTATGCCATGAAGGTGGATATGGCGTGTTGAGTGTTGCTTAGCTCACACATATGGAGATGAAGGAGCTAAACGCATGAGACATGACATGGAGTCGTGTGGCTAGGTGGAGAAGATCAAGACGAGGCTTCGCGTCGACGGACCGGTTGCAAGTGTGAAGGGCAAGTCGGGTGATGGCTTGGCGCGATGGACCAACGCAACGGTGAAGAGCAAGCAAGTCAAGGATCGATGAACCAAAAGCCACATGATGATATGAAGTGGATCATATCATTCATGAGGTGTTGGTGCATGTGTTGCATCGGCATCGATGGTGTCGGAGATGGTGATGAAGACGGTGATCGAAATGGAAAGCGTAAGGCAAAGGTATAACCTAGGGCATTTCCATTTCACCGGTCTAAGGTTGAGTAGAGAAGTGCTTGACCGGATTTAGGGTAGATGGCCGTACTATCAAGAGGGGCAAACTTGTTTGCATATCGGTCATCTAGTGCCACTTGAGCGATCTAACTTGCATACGTTGCTAGGATCGAGTGGCGTAATGAAAAGTGTGAAAAATCCTTTGAAAAATGTTTGTGAAAAGCTAACACACATGCACATGAGGTGTACACTTGGTGGTGTTAGCACACTTGCAAAGGTGGTGATGTTTGGAGTTGAGAGGAGCTCAAAAAGAGCGTCGGACGCTGACTTGGGTGAGCGTCGGACTATTGCGTTCAGTCCGACGGTAAACCCTAGCCTCTGTGCAGTTGAGTGCGAGCGTCGGACGCTGTCTGCAGTGATAGCGTCGGACCATCCTCGTGCGTCCGACGGTGGTTGGTCTGTGAGCGTCGGACGCTGAAGTTTGTGGGCGTCGGACTTTTGTCCGAGCGTCCGACGGTGCAGATCGTGCGAGAGCTGACATGTGGCGAGCTCTTAGAGCGTCGGACTCTTGGGTTTAGTCCGACGGCGAGCGTCGGACGACCGTCCGACGGTTTTCAGCCCTCGGGGAGCTCTCTGGAAGCGTCGGACCGTGGAGTTCGTTGGTCCGACGGTGTTCCGTCCGACGGTGAGCTAAAGCACGGGAAGTTAGCCGTTGTGATCCAACGTTTGACTTCAAACGGCTAGTGACACGTGGTGGCTATCGGGAGCGTCGGACCGTGGACATTGGTCTGACGGTGGCGCGGCTGAGCGTCCGACGCTCAGTCCGACGGCCGGTTTTAGAGGGCAACGGCTCTATTCGCTTGAGGGCTATAAATCCAAGCACTTGGCGGCCTTGGCCGAGAAGCTGAGCACCCTTGGGCCTGTGTGGCTTGTGTAGGTGTACTTGGAAGCCCTCCCACTCACTCACTTGCTTAGTGCACATCCGATTGATTGATAGTGAGTGATTCTAGTGCGTTGCATTGTGAGATTGCATCGAGTGGCACTAGGTGATCGTGTTGCAAGCCGGTGGTGCTTGTTACTCTTGGAGGTTGCCACCTCCTAGACGGCTTGATGGCTTGTGGCTCCGTGAAGCAAGCAAGAAGATTGTGCTTAGCTCCGGAGAAGCTTTGTGAGGGGTTGGAGCTCACCCCGCGGGAGATCGCAAAGAGCATCGTTAGTAGAGCGAGACGTGAAGAGCGACGAGTGGTCCGGCCGAGTCAAGTGCTAGAGCTTGTGGTAAGCACTCCACGTGGGAGAGTGTGACTTGCGGGTCACCACTAGCAAGAGGACCGGCGGCAACCTTGGTGCTTGTCTCAACGGAGGACGTAGCTTGTGGCGACAAGTGAACCTCCGGGAAATAAATCACCGCGTCAACATCTTCCCATCCTTCGCGGTGGTTTGCTCCCTTCTACACAAGTCATTTATATTGTGCATTACTTTATTTGTGTAGTTGTAGTTGCTCTTGTGAGACCGGTTAGCTTGTGTAGCTTGCCACTCACCTTCTTAGCTTGCGTAGCTTAGAAGTAGTTCTCACTTAGTTTGTGTAGCTAAAGTGAGTTGCGCTCTTTGATTTGGATTGTGTATCCTTGTCATTGAGCAAGTAGTGAGCTTAGGTGCTTAGTGCGTTTTTGCTTGCTAGTTAATAGGAGTTTCCCCGGTGCTTAAAGTACTAGCGCTTAGGTTTGTGTGATCTTGCGCTAGAACGGTTTAGGGAAGCTCAAGCTAGACTTGCACCTTTGCTTCTCGTTAGGATCTTTGGCAAGGTGTTTAGAGTCTTAGTTAGAGGGGTGAATTGTCGCTAGAACCGATTAGGTTTTATTCCGCTGCGATTAGTTGTTATAAAAGACTATTCACCCCCCTCTAGTCCGCCATCTCGACCCTACAAAGACTCAGAGCTGATCGCCCGAACCGGTTGTTGACTCTCATCGCTGACTTTGATGGAGCCTTCATCCCAAGTTTTGCTAGAAAAACAATCATGATCCCTGGCTTCCCAGTAGGCGGCATCTGCCGTCGCAACACTCACCGAATCATCAGCCGGGACCACTTCAACCTCATCACCATGCCACTAGATCAAACATTGGTGCATTGTGGACGGCACACAGCAGTTGGCATGGATCCAATCACGTCCAAGTAGCAAACTGTACGAGCCCATGCTGTCAATCACGAAGAAGGTAGTGAGCAGCGTCTTCTTCCCGACTGTCAACTCGACATTGATTGCCCCCCGGGTATTGGAAGAGTTGCCCCCGAAGTCCTTCCGTATCATATCGGTCTCGATCAAGTCATCAGGGCCCTTGCCCAGCTTGCGGAAAGTAGTGTATGGCATAAGATTGACTGTGGCACCACCGTCCATCAGCATCTTGGCCATCGGTATTCCATCAATGTATCCTTTGAGGTAGAGGGCCTTCAGGTGCCGCTGCTTGGGCGGTTTGTCGAAAGTAGCTTGCTGTGCGAAAATCAACTTGGCAGTGCCTTGCTCATATTCTAATTCGTCAGAATCGGAAGATACATAACCTTTCCTGGCCTTGGGCATCCTGAACTCAGCCGGAAGCACGGATACTATCTGTGCATCGGCTATTGCCTTCCCCTTGTCTTGAGAGGGCTTCCCCCGCCAGACTTGCCTTTGGCCGCCTTCTGCTTTGAGCTCTCTATTCCTGAGGCGCTGCACACGGCATCTCTGACTCCTGGCTAAGTACCCAGGGCACCACTGGCCTTCCTGCCAGGCCGGCTCTTCGCGATCGACTAATGCTGTATCAAGCCGATCATGCACATCCCTTTTTTCGCGCCGATCCTGCATGTCTCGCGGGCGTCCAAGCCTCTCATGCACAGACTGGCGGTTGGTTTGAGACTACCTATACTCCCGGTACTGATCACTACACTCCGGGCAATTGCGGATAGTCGGCAGTTTCAAACCTTCGTTCCAGCAATGTCGGAAGAACGGGCAATACCAGTGCTCTTTTTCTTCCTCCCGACGATAGGCCAGCTCTTCCTGATAGCGTGCTTCCTCTTCATCACGGGCCCATCTTCGGTACTTTTCTTCTTCAAGCTATCTCTGGTGATTCTTCTCCCTCTGACTTTTCCATTTATTCAATAAGTTACGAGAAGTCACCCTAGTCTTGCTGGATTCCCCCTGCTCAAATCGGTTCCTGCTCTACTCCCGGCTTTTCTTAATCATCTCCAGTTCCTCGGTTGTTATCTGCATGCCTGGATCAACCGACGCATTCTTTTTCACCTGATCAGAGGTCAGGACTATCACCTTGCCTACAGGGGATGTCACCTCGACCATGTTCTGGCCTTTCAGGAACGGGAATTTGTCGATCTTCATCTTCCTTTTGGCAGGACTATGAAACTTCAATAGGCCGCGAGAGATAGCTCTCTGGGTCTGAGTTCTGAATGCACGGCACCCATTAGTATCGTGCATGTCACGGCCGTGGTACTGGCAAAATGGCTTCCCTTTCAATTCTTCAGGAGAGGGCCTGACATAATCTGCAGGGAACGTGATCTGCCCAGCGCTGACCAGCAAGTCCAAGAGTTTATCTAGCTTGTCTGTGTCAAATTCATATTGATCTTCAATGCTCCAGTTCTTGGGCACAGCCATGGGCCTCTTGCCCCACTTTAGTTCGATAGCAGCAACCTCGTCTTCGCCTTCGTCTTCTGAATCAGAGTTGCCAACGTATGTAGCGCGCTTGTACTTCGCATCCTTCCTGAAGGCTTGAGCTTGTACCTCCAGTGCTGACACCCTCTGCATCACCTGGCTGATAGTGTCGAAGTCAGTGCCCACCAGCTTCTCTTGAACGTGCGGGAGCAAACCACCGATGACCAGGTGAGCGAGCTGCTTGTCCGTGAGGTTCAATGAATAACACATGTTCCTCGTCTCTCGGAAACGCTTGATGAAGGCTGATCCGGTCTCGCTGCTCTTCTGTCGCATGCTGGTCAGATCAAGTATAGTCTTTTCCCTAGTACCGGAGAAGAAATAGTTGTGAAACTTGCTCTCTAAATCCGCCCAGTTCTTAATCGACTCCGGTTCCAGAGTAGTGAACCAACTGAACGCCGGGCCAGTCAATGACAGTGAGAAGAAGCGGACCTTATGAGCATCCTCATATGACGCCTCACCAAGTTGAGTAAGATATTGCTGATGTGCTCCAAGGCGGACACGTCATCCTGCCCACTGAACTTGGTGAAGTCTGGCATGCGATACCTAGGAGGCAGCGCCACACGCTCAAACCACTCGGGATACAGGCATCTGTATGTGATTGAGACTCCTGCCTTTGGCTGCAAGTCGAATTGTTTCTTGAGCATTGTACTCATTTTGCTCAGTAATTCGTCCTGAGGCGACTGAGTATAGCCGGGGTGTGGTGCCGATGCGAGCTCATTATAAGTATGCCCGAAGTGATAATTTGGAGCTGTTGGAGGCACGTTGCTGACCGGCACGTTCCCAGTTGTGCTCATGTAAGCAGCGATCTGTTCAGGAGTATAGTCTCTGTATAACTTGGGCTACGTAGCTATTTTTAGAGTCGAATCCGTCATCATATTGGGATGTTGAACAGACGGCTTTGTCGGATTTGGCTGTTGCGGCGGAGGATTGGAAGTTCTAGCCGCTGCATTTGAGTTGGAATCTTCTGGAGGTATGTTGAAGTACGTTGGGTCCAGCGATTCCCAATCCTGCCTCTTGATGACTGTCTTCATGATGTTGTAGAATGTTTGCAGGAAAACATTGTGATGATGCCCGACTGCCTGATGCGAGGCTGACCAGATGGCGCTGAGAAGATAATCTTTGAACTCTTCTTCACCCTTGTCGCTGTGGCCATGCAGGATCCACCTTGGAAAGGGATTCTTCTTCACCACTCGACCCTCACGGGTCTTGCTGAATGACAGCAGGCAGGCATCAGAAAACTCTTCAATGAGCTGCTCCATGATCACAGCATCTTCAGATTCGATCTCTTCACGCTTGACCCTGATGACGCCGTCATCCCTTAGAGTGTTGTCCGCAGCTCCCTTATTCTTGGCCATGAGTGAAAACTATCCCACCAGGCGTGCCAAAAAGTGTGTTGGCACAAAAAGTGGTTCTCGCGCTCAGCACACCAGCGAAGCCGGAACGACCCTTGAAAGCAGACGGAGCTTTCGCAGATCCAGCTAGCTTCAGGCCCACTCTGAGAGTGCCGACGACTCCCAAGTGTGCCATTCAATTTGACCTGCAATTGACAAGGAAAAAGACATGATCAGTAACAACAAGGCAAAACTCACTGGTGTGTCCAGATAGTTCTAAATTTTTGGCCTTACAGACCCTGTTTGCAGGTTACCGAATAAAGAGTCGATATCCGGATGTCATGAACCGATTTTCATGAGATAAGTATTATAACATAAATTAATCGATTCTCTTGCATCAATAGAAATAATAACTCACATGAGACAAGATATAACATATTTAATGCACACATATCAAGTTAGTATGATTAAAGATGTCTGAATGCAGAAACAGATCGAGATCGGCTATTTAGCCGATTCGGCAGATGTCTGAATGCAAAACAGGGCGAAATCAGCTGATTAGACGATTCGGCAAATACGAGCGATACACATGCAGATAAGGAGAGTAATACTTAGATCTTCAAACTAATACATTTAACTCAATGTTTATAACAGTGGGGATCGAGCGGATCGAGGCAGCCATAATGTAAACATGATTTAAATCTATCGATCATCGAATCCAAACACTATTTATCTTATTACTTGAGTACAACTCGTACATAATCAAGATCTAGATCTATCGGCTATTGTAACCATATTCTATTTATCAATGCATAAACGTGTGACAATTATCATTCTTTGAACAAACAGATCTAAAAATAAAAGCTGATACAAGTAGATTAAGATTGGGCAAAATTGGTGAGTGATATATGTAAATAAACAAATAAACTCATACATCACCGATAACTTGATGAATCTAACTAAGATGCCACTTTTAGTTAGAGCCGATAACTAATCCATACACATTAACCATTTTAATCTAAGCCTTCGTCCACCGGATGACGCTAAACATAGATTAAGCAAGCAAACAAGCATGAATCGATAACTAATTCTTATTTGATCTAAGCCCACGTTCACCGGATGACGCTAAACTCATATCAAACAAGAATCGACCTTGATCTGCGAAGCTCCCATGTCCACCGGATGACATTAAGGAGACAAAACTTAGCAAGGCATGAAGGTACTTACAAGCAAGCTTGCGTCCACCAGATGACACTCAGCCCGTTCGAAGAAACTCGCCGGAATCTACTTTACTCCTACTTCTAAGGGTTTGGCCGGAGCCTAAAGGTGTGTTGTATTGATGTGAACGTATGTATTACAATGGCCGGGGGCTTATATTTATACCCTGCGCTTGACAAGATAGAGTCTTAATCGAATTACAACTCAAAAATAGATATGCAAACTAACAAACTTTCCTATTCTATAGGTAACTTAGAGTCCAATCTTCCCTTTCTAAAACGGACTCCGAACGTGATCGCTTCTCGGCGCTGGAGACTCGTGCTGACGTCATCAATCGACTCTTGTCTTCAACCGCGCCGTCTTCACTTCGGCCCAACAATCGATTCAGGACCCGATCGGCTATTCTCAGCTTTTCGCGTAAAGGCTCTGCTTCCCGAAAATCGACTGTCTCTGCTCTTGGCATCGGCTATCTATTCCTAGTCCAAATTTTGGTGTAAACACATTGATCATTAAATTTCTGAACAATATGCTACAAAACAGCATGCACTTTCAATATTAACTTAAAAAGCATGTTTTGGCTGGATGTTGGTTAGGAGGATGTCCCCTTAACCTTTAAACCGTGTTTATTTTGCTTTAAATTATCTGTAATGAACAAGAGGATGTTAAATTGTGTTTATTTGCTTTTAATTATGTGGTCAACAATGTTAAAAAGCCTGTTTGTGACTGGATGTTGGTTAGGAGGATGTCCCCTTAACTTTTAAACTGTGTTTATTTTGCTTTAAATTATCTGCAATGAACAATAGGAGTCGTTGGGATCCTGATAAATAATGAGGTAAACTCAACTTGTAGAATATCGTTTTAGATTGAAGACAGCGAAGAGGAGGCAGCTCGGAGGGTGCAGGTTATTATATAGATGTTGGATGAACTTTGTGTATTGGAGAGGTTATTGGCAATTTAAGTTGGAGAGTCATCAGTTCAAGAGTATTTGATAAAGATTTTGGGCTGGTACCTTGCTGAATTCAGGTTCTGCAACTTGGTCCTAATCTGTCTTCATCAACGACATTGCCACTCCCAGGTTAGTTGAACCATGCATACACTTCTTGAGAACTTTAATTTCTTATTGCAGTGTAGACTTAGTAGTTCTTTAAATTTTGCCGCCCACACAACTCCAGTAACGGCGTCATTCCGCATCCCGCTGCTTCGCGCCGGCGCCGCCGCCGCCACCGCACGCCAGGTGCTCAGGTATTTGTCAGCGACGAGCACCCAACAGGCATGCCCGCCCTTCTCTTCCCTTCGTGCTGTGCGAAACCGAGCACCAGAAACTTGGCAATGTTTGTATTCAGATCTGATCTAATTACAAGTGTATATGTACCCCATTCAAAGATATCAAAGGTACATGTGCACCCAATGTCCTTTACTCGATCCTCACCTACGATTCTGTGTGCTTTGATTTGGTTTCCTCTGAATGTTCTAGCCCTTGTGCTCCTCATCTACCTTGGCCTTGGTGTGCTTGCATATAAACACGAAAATATGTATACCCATATAAATTTATGAACACTTCCAAGATGTCAATTAGTGATCTGAGTAAACGTGTGTGGCCCTATGCCCTTATGACTTCAAACGCCTTAACAGAATAGCAAGTTCCTGAAACTTCCCACAAACATATTCTTCTCTTTGCAGTGATCTTCTTATCTGCGGAAGGAGCTAGCAGAATTTCACTACAAGTGAAAGGCCCACACGTCTTGGAAGTCCCTTCCTACCTAAGTTTACATTTTAGTCAGCACACAATATTTACACCAGTGATTACACATTTCCACAAGCTAAATATGTTTGTGTTTTTTTTTGATGAGTTGTTGCTGAAAACAAAGACGACATGGATGTACAGGGTGTTCTACGTGGAACTTTTTTGTTTGTAGTTATTGTATACTCTCTCCGTCCCATAAAAACTGTTATTTTAGATTTTTCAGAAACTGTATTTGACTGTCCGTCTTATTTAAAAATTTTATACAAAATACAAAATCAATAAATAATTATTAAAGTATCTCTAATGATATGACAAATCATAAAAAAATAAATGATATTTATACAAAATTTTTAAATAAGACGAATGGTCAAACGTGATGTCTGAAAAGTTTAAAACGACAGTCTTTCTAAAACGGAGGGAGCATTACTTATGCTTGCCTTTGGAAACAGTGGGGAAATTAGTTTGGTTGCATGTTGCAGTTGGTAGAGTAGAATGCTTATGGTCATGCTTCTGTTTTATCGTGACATTATGTTTTTCCCGTTGCAACACACGGGTATTGACCTAGTTCATATAGAAATAGGAAAAAAATATACAAGTATAAATTAGGCAATTACATCGGGAGAAAAACAGAAAATAAAGGCATTTTATGTTTATCTGATGAGAGAAAACAGAAGAAAAAATTGCAGCGGTGATTACTTGAGAAAAAATAGAAAAAAATATAACGAGAGTTGAATAAAAAAAGACTAACACTGTATGAAAAAGGAGGAACATAGGGGCAGAAGGAAATAAAAATATTTTTGTGGTATTTGGAGAAATTAAAGGTGTGACGTTAGCTAAGGACAATCTTGTTAGGCGACACTAGAACGGTGACACTAAGTGTTGCTTCTGTCAATCACCAGAAACTATTCAACATCTTTTTTTCGACTGTTTCTAAACCAAATTCTTGTGGCGAGCCGTACATTTATTGTTTGAAATAGCGCACCCCAAAAGTATAATGACCTTTTTAACAGGTAGTCAGAGAGAGCTAGAAAAAAATTCAACGCATTATTATGAACTGCAGCGGTGACACTTGTGTTGGGCTGTTTAGATAACAAGAAAGAATGTGATTTTTGACAAGTGTAGAAACTAATTTCATAAGCACCTTATAGAAGAATCTACACAAGGTACCAACTACGTGTTGAGCTAGTGAGAGCTTTCCTACACAAATCTAATGTGCTCGTGCTCACACAAATGTAAGCAATTAGAACTGAAACAAGCAAACGAGAGCACCAACGCATACTAGTGTGAAGAGGTAAAGACTACAAACATGCTACACTAGTTGCCACTACTTAAGAAGATACTCCTACTTAGGTCCTATTTAGTTTCTAAACTTTCTAAAATAAGATTCTCCGTCACATTAATTTTACGATACATGCATGAACCATTAAATATAGGTAAAAAATCGAGATAAATTTTTTAAGACTACTTAAATCATATTTGACAAAAGTTATCAAATATAAACAAAAATTCTACAATACCAAAACTTAAAATTTTTCTCTAACTAAATAGCACCTCAATTAGTAGAGCTACATAAACACAGCTACTAGAGACGCAGAAGAACAACAGCAACAACACCACCATACTGTTCTGACGCGTCCACGTGACCCTGCCGAGGAGTGGCCGACAAGGCCTTTGTGTGGCTATGGAATGAAAACGGTGCCTAATGTAAAACGGTGCCTACTGCCTAGTGTCTCTATCCTTCTGCACTTGTACGTGAGGTACCTCTAGTGTTGAGAAGCCTATCTACTTGTATCTTACTTTCCTTTACTTTTACGTTTTTATCTATCTTTTGGTAGGTAACTTAGAAGTTAAGCTAATATCTACTTTATACCTAAGAATATGCTGGAGTAGTTGGCTGCTCCACTGCCATATAACCAGAGGCACGCCACCAACACTTGTAAGCCGGTGTGATCTTTACTTTCAATCCAAGCGGCCAATCGGTCAAGCTGTCCTCTGAACTTTCTATCACCCTTGATCCATCAGATCAGTAGCCAACAATTGGTACCGGAGCCTAGGATTCTAGAGAGTCCTAATCCACCGCCGCCGCCGCCATTTCCATGGCTTCCACCTCCGCAGACCATGCAGCCACAGCAGCAGCCGCGGCCAAGAGTCGCAGGAGCCCGTCGGACTCCAAGATCGGCGGCAAGGCCGCAATCACAGAGAGTCGTGAGATGCGTCTCGCCGCCACCGAGGCAGCAGCACAGCAGGCGGTGCAGGCGGCAGCAGCCGCGACCCAGGCCGCGGTGGCCGCGGCCGCCGTGATCCGCGCGGAGATGATGGAGGAGGAGGAGGCAGGCGGGTTGCAGGAGGGATTGCGGAGTCCAGGGCAGCACCGTCGTCTCTCGCCGTCACCAGATCGGCGCCGCGGGAGGCGCGGCCGGTCACCGGTGATGCAGGTGTACCGCAACGCCGGAGGCACGTGGCCACAAATCACCCGCTCCAACTACCACGAGTGGAGCCTGTTGATGAAGGTCGAGCTTCGGGCGCGCGGGCTCTGGGAGGTGGTCCGCTACGCTTAGGTGTCCTATGCAGATGATCGGTGGGCCTTGGAGGCCCTCTGTGCTGCAGTCCCGCCGGAGGTGGGGGCCGCCATCGCCAACAAGCCATCTGCCAAGCTCGTCTGGGAGGCGATCGCGACCAGGCACATTGGAGGAGAGCGTGTTCGTCGCGCTATGCTGCAGCGCCTCCGAGGGGACTGGGAAGGCTTGGCCTTTCAGCTCGGGGAGAAAGTCGAGGACTTCGCGCTGCGCCTCACCAGCCTGATAGAAAAGATGGCGATCAATGGCGACATCGATCTCAACGAGGAACGAGCGGTGGAGAAGCTCCTGCGGTGCATGCCGAAGAGCCTTGGGTAGATCGTGAATTCGATCGAGACCATGCTCGACTTCAGGACGCTCACCATCGAGGACGTCACCGGGCGGCTCAAGGCGGTCCAGGACCGCGAGTGCGCGCCGGAGACGGAGGCTACTTCCGGCAAATTCCTCTACACCGCCAAGCAGTGGCGGGCCTTCGACAAGAAGAAGGAGGAGGAGGAGGGCGCAGGATCGTCCAAGGATCGGCGCCGGTGTCCTCGCGGCATGAAGAACAAGCCGCGCGACGGAGCCAGTGGTGCCAGTGGCGGAGGACAAGCCGATGGTGCCGGTGGTGGAGGACAAGCAGACAAGCCTGGTGGTGCGGCTGGTGAACGCAAGGTGAACCAAGATGACACCTGCCTCAACTGCAACTGCACCGGGCACTGGGCACGCGACTGTCCCCATCCGTGGCGAAACCGGGAGCGTGGAGAGGCGAATGTCGCCAAGGCGGGAGGGGAAGGCGCGGCCTTTCTCGTCCACGGCATCCTGGAGATCGAGGAGGAAGGGTGCAGCAAGCCTCAAGCTTTCGAGCACTGAGTACCGATCTCGAGCTCGAGGAGCCACGTGCACGTGCCTACCTCGACATCGGCAGCGACGGTAAGAAGCTTGATGGCTGGTACCTGGACAGCGGCGCCACCCACCACATGACCAGGCGTCACGAGCTCTTCACCGACCTGGATACATTGGCTCGGGGAGTCATGAGGTTCGGTGACGAGTCGAAGGTGGAGATCCAAGGTGTCGGCTCCATCATCCTCGAGACCAAGGACGGCGAGCATAGGGTGCTCCCTGGCATCTACTACATCCCGGCGCTCCGCACCTCGATCATGAGTCTCGGATAGCTCGATGAGGGAGGCTCGAAGGTGGAGATCAAGGATGGCATCTTGAGGATCTGGGATCGTCAACGGCGGCTGCTTGTCAAGGTACGGCGCAGCGCCAACCGCCTCTACATTCTCCACCTCAACACCGCAAAGCCGCTCTGTCTTGTTGCTCAGAAGGATGATGAGGAGTGGCGCTGGCATGAGCGCTACAGTCACCTCCACTTCGACGCGCTCCGGAGGTTGTCCAGGGACGACATGGTGCGCGGGCTGCCGGCGATCCACCACGTCGGGCAGTTCTGTGACACGTGCGTCATCACGAAGCATCGCCGAGCACCGTTTCCGGCCGAAGCCCAGTACCGAGTGCGGGAACCGCTTGAGCTGGTCCACGGCGACCTCTGCGGCCCGGTGACACCGGCGACCATCGGCGGTAGGTGCTACTTCTTGCTGCTCGTCAATGACGCCACTCGCTATATGTGGGTGGCTCTGCTGACCACCAAGGACAACGCCGCCGATGCCATCAAACACCTCCGAGCTGTGGCAGAGAACAAGAGCGGGAAGAAGATGCAGACCCTCCGCACCGACAACGGCCACGAGTTCACCGTCGCCGAGTTCACGGCGTACTGCACCGAGGAGGGCATCCAGCGTCACTACTCCGCCCCGTACTCGTTGCAGCAGAACGGCGTCGTGGAGAGACGGAACCAGACGGTGGTCGCCATGGCGCGAGCACTGTTGAAGTAGCGAGGACTGCCGGCACGCTTCTGGGGTGAGGCTGTGGTGACCGCTGTGTATCTGTTGAATAGGTCTTCGACCAAGGCGCTGCAGGGCATGACGCCGTACGAGGCATGGCATGGGATGCTACCGGAGGTCAGACACGTGCGCACATTTGGCTGCGTGGCGTTCGTCAAGGACCTCACCGAGTTGAATAAGCTCGACGATCGCAGCCGCCCCGGCATCTTCATTGGGTACGCTGACGGCGCCAAGGCCTACCGCATCTTCAACCTGACCACTCAGCGTGTGCGAGTATCTCGCGACGTCGTCTTCGACGAGAGCCGTGGCTAGGACTGGATCAAGGAAGGAGGCGAGCACGCTCCGGCGGACTGAGAGTTCGTCGTCAAGCACCTCTGGGAGAATGGAGTTGAAGGACCGCGTACCCCGGCGTCCTCTGCTCCGAGTACCGCCTCTGCTCCGACCACTTCGACCACGCGGTCTTCAGCTCCTGGGGAGCAGTCGACCACATCCCCGACCACATCCCCGAGCACTGCCGAGCAATCTCCGAGCACCGCCGAGCAGTCTCGAGCACTGCCGAAGCGCCTCCCAGCACCGCCGAGCAGTCTCCGAGCACTGCCGAGCAGTTTTCGAGCACCGCCAAGCAGTCTCCGAGCACTACTCCGACCACGGCAACGGTTCTGACCACGTCAATCGAGTTCGCCACGCCGCTGAAGGATGATGAGAACCGTCTGGATGCGTTCTACGACGACGAGCCTCTTCCGTACTGACAGATGACCAACATCCTCGGTGACGAATCTCCTTCCGAGTAGGTGCTGCGACTCTTCGCCCAGCTGCATCTCTCGCACGCTGGCGAGCCCACCAACTACGCGGAAGCACAGGGTGATCCTGCGTGGGAGGCCGCCATGAAGCAAGAGCTCTAGTCGGTGAAGAAGAACAAGACTTGGGAGCTCGTGTACCAGCCTGTCGGACATCACCCGATCACCCTGAAGTGGGTGTTCAAGCTCAAGAAGGATGAGAAGGGGACGGTGACCAAGCACAAGGCAAGGCTGGTAGCAAGGAGCTTCGTGCAGCAAGAGCGAGTGGACTACGACGACGCCTTCGCGCCAGTGGCGCGCGTGGAGTCGGTCCGTGTTCTCCTCGCGCTGGCAGCTCAGGAAGGGTGAAAGGTCCACCAGATGAACGTGAAGTTGGTGTTCCTGAACGGCGACCTCAAGGAAGAGGTATACGTGCGACAGCCACTAGGCTTCGCCGTCGCCGGAAAGGAAGACAAGGTCTACCGCCTGCGCAAGGCCCTCTACGGCTTGCGGCAGGCGCCGCGTGCCTGGAACGTGAAGCTGGACGCCACTCTGAAGGCGATGGGCTTGCACCAGAGCGCGCACGAGGCAGCGGTGTACCGGCGGAGCAGTGGGCGCTCTGCTCTGCTGGTCGGAGTCTACGTCGATGACCTCATCATCACCGGAGTGGATGAAGAAGAGGTGAAGAGGTTCAAGGAGCAGATGAAGGAGAAGTTCGACATGAGCGACCTCAGACTCCTCTGCTTCTACCTCGGCATCAAGGTGCGCCAGGACAACACTGGCATCACCCTCCGTCAAGCTCACTACGCCAAGGAGATCCTGGAGCTCGGCGGGATGACAGGCTACAACCCAGCTCACACGCCGATGGAGGAGAAGCTGTGGCTCAGCCGTGACAGGAAGGCGGAGGAGGTGGACTCCACTCGCTACTGGGGGCTGGTCGGCAGCCTCCGGTACCTCGTACATACCCGACCGGACCTAGCGTTCGCCGTCGGGTACGTGAGCCAGTTCATGGAACGGCCCACGCTGGAGCACCTGCAGGCCGTGAAGCGTATCCTCCGCTACGTCGCCGGGACCCTGGACTACGGTCTCTACTGCAAGAGGGCTCCTGGCACGACGCGCTTCGTCGGTTAGTGCGACAGTGATCTTGCCGGCGACATCGACACAAGTAAGAGCACCAGTGGAACTATGTTCTTTCTGGGTAATTGCCTGGTCAGCTGGCAATCGATCAAGCAGAGGGTGGTGGCGCTGTCGAGCTGTGAGGCAAAGTACATTGCCACCACTACTGCAGCAACACAGGCCCTTTGGCTGTCTCGGCTGCTCGGGGAGCTGCTGGGCAGGAAAGTGGATGTGGCGGAGCTGAAGGTGGACAACAAGTCTACTTTAGCCCTGGCCAAGAACCCGGTCTTCCACGACAGGAGCAAGCACATCCGGATCAAGTACCACTTTATCAGGGACTGCTTGGAGGACGGGAGCATCAAGGCCAGCCACATCGGTACTACTGATCAGCTCGCGGACATTCTCATCAAGTCGCTGGGCGAGGCCAAGTTTCAGGAGATGAGGATGGGGATAGGTGTGAAGCAGATCACCTAGTACTAAGCTTAGGAGGAGATTATTAGATAAGCCTACCTACTTGTATCTTACTTTCCTGTACTTTTATATTTTTACCCAGCTTTTGGTAGGTAGTTTAGAAGTTAAGATAGTATCTACTTTATACCTGAGAATATGCTGGAGTAGTTGGCTGCTCCACTACCATATAAGCAGGGGCACACCACCAACACTTGTAAGCCGGTGTGATCTTTACTTTCAATCCAAACGGCCAATCGGCCAAGCTGCCCTCTGGGCTTTCTATCACCCTTGATCCATCAGATCAGTGGCCAACATCTACTGTTATGCGCTTGTATACGTGAGGCTCTGGCATTGGTGATTCTCTGACTCTGTTCGCTTGAGCTAATAAACGATTTATTTTGTTTTTTTTTCAATTTTGAAACAGTAGTTTCCTCTCATAAAAATCAGCTTTCAGCTAAGAAGAAGCTCGATAGAGGCGATAGAGGTGATTCTGAATATATAAGCTTAGTATCCAATATATGCCTAATAAGTTTACAATTCTGAAAACAAGATTCAAATAAAAAGAAAGGAAAGATTTTGATTGAGGCGATAGAATTGGGATGGCAGACGAATAAGATAGAAGCTTTGTCAAATTTGATCATATATCTTCTTTTCTGACATGGTATTATTTGGAGCATGTTTTCTTTAGGTATACAATGCCTAGACCGCGCGTCTTTTGTCCAAAAAGAAAACAATATATGAAAAATACACATGGATGCTACTATTAGAGAGAAGATAGTAAAATAATGCAGTGATTCCACACTATATGATCAGCGCTTGATCATAATAATCAAGTAATGTAAGGTTGGATATACATGCATTTCAAAACAGTACGATCTGTACATGTGCCTGCCACAACGCCACAATTGGAGTGTATTTGTAACTGTGTACTGTCTGATTGCACCATAAGCTGAAAAGGGACCAGCGGGGATCAGATCATGTGAACTGTACTCTCAAAACTTAATTAGAATCAAAAGGAGCTGCAACGAGAGCCCAGGTAGCTCCTCTTCACTGTGCGGCGTAAGCTGCCATGCTTGGGACATTGCTCAGACGCTCAGGAACTATTTAGCATGATGAGCCAAAACAGTCGTATATACACGTCCTGTGTTGCATCGCCATGCACCCACTGTGTGATCTGCATCTGGATCTGCGTGCATGCCTCATGCCTGAGCCTCGGTTACTTGCGAAAAAGTAACTGGCATGCTTCTTTGATCGCTCCCCATCGCTGACCTGCATGGACGAGTACCTGGTGCTGGTGGTAGAGCAGTGTAAAAGGCTCTGAAGCTTTCCTGGAGACGACGCATGTGGTTGAAAAGTTGCAGGTTGGCTTTCTGTTGCTTTTCCGGATTCTGAGAATTTCGTGCCCTAAAAATAATTGGTTTGATCTTGTTTTTTATGCGTATGGTCACTGCAGCACTGGTGTGCTTGTAAACTTGTAAAGAGGAGCACAGAACAATCATGACAGACAGCTGCAGAAACTTGGCAATATGCTAGGGTAAAAAGTTCCCTGCTTTCTTCTACCTCCGGCCAGACAGCGGCAATCGTATCTACCCATAAGATCATCACACAGTTCACGTGTAGTCCAGCCTTGTCTTCGCGATCATCTACTGAGGAATAGCAACCTGTCAGGCTTTCATCAGTGCCATTGTTGTCTCCATGCCATGCCAATTCAAGCTTGATACTGCATCATACAGTATATATGATTTCTTTCCAACATCACCTTGTTTGGTTGTTAATTAGCCACACTTTGCAACTATTTGCCAACAAAAATTGTCACACTTGTCTAAATTGAGGTGCTCAAATTCTTTACCAAAACTTAACAAACCTAAGAGAATCTTGCCACACTTTTTTGAGTCACTAACGCAAAAGACCTAGTTTGCTGTAAGGGAATCTTGCCACAACTGTTGCTGCAACCAAACAGCTACCGAATTTGGTCAAGCTTCTCTAACCTTAGGTGTGCCAATCTGTGGCAAAGTGTGATTGGCAACCAAACAGCCCATGATGCGCCTTGGCCCCTACCAAAGGCCAGGATAAACCGAACAATGATACAGTACAGTAGCACTCAAGTCAATGTTAGCATATTCTTTTGAGTACCTATTCCGTTCCCTTTTTCTCATTTCATGAAGTATCAAATATAGGTAAAAATATTAGTTGCACAGACTGTAAGTATTTTGTGACGAATATTGTAAGCGTATTTAGTACATAATTTGATAATATAGTGCTATAGTAAACATTTATTAACGATGGATTAATTAGGTTTAAGAAATTTATCTCATGTAAAAGATTTACATGTGAGTTCTATAATTAATTTTTCATTAGCATCCGAACAACCCACATGATAACCTATAAAACATCCGACTTCACACAGAAGAGAACACATTTTCCGTGGGCTGAGACAAGAGCTACGTGCTGACCTTGCTGCAGATGCAGAGAGACCAGGCGGCTGCTACATCCATCCAAAAGATGCAGAAGCAGCGAGCAGGTGCAGCTGCACGTACGGAAGGTTTTTTTTTTTTTTTTTCAAACCCAGTTACAGAAGACACTGCATGAGCGCACATTAGCACACCCACGCACACTGTGTCATTATGAGAACATCTTAAAAACTTTAGTTGGATCGGTAAATTAAAAAAACTTAGTTGGATCCATAAATCTTAAGATTAATAAAGTCAACATAGACGTCTCGCTGTTGATGGATACGTCACCTACTACTGAAAAAATATGGTCATTAAATTCTGAAATAAATCTAGAAAAATATGAGCCACCGTATCTTGCGGATGAATAAGTTCCACCACAAGGCTATCCGCACCACTGCTCGGTAAAAGGACGTAACGCCAATTTTAGCGCTTCAACTCCCACACCACGGACCTCTATTCCACGCCCAACCACATCCCAAGTTTAACCAAAAAATTACAAAGAGAAATACGAATATTTATGACACCAAATAAGTACTATGAAAATATATTTGATGAAGAATTTAATGGTACTTAGTTAATATTATAAATAATATTATTTTATTATATAAACTTAATTAAAGTTGAGATGTTATGACTCTTCAACATTCTTGGTGACTTATAATTTAGGATGGAGGAAGTATTTTTTTTCCTTGAAAATTCAAACTACCAGCAGGTGTGAATTGAGCCCAGGTCAGGTGCGAGCGTGGCCTGTGCCAACTCGGCCTTTTAGGGTTTGGGCTGAAAAATTATTTGTGCCAGGCTGCTAGCCAAAAGGCCAAGACCAAGACTGTACTTCTAGTAGATGGGGAAAAAAGGAAGGAAATTCTAGATGAATGAAAATTGCTAAATGGGCTGGGTGGTCCAGCTGCACCAGGCCCAAAGCCTAGTTCATCCTTCTTACCCAGCTCCTCTGGTTAGGCCCATCCTTTACCCAGGTCGTTAGGACATGTCAGGTTTGCGTGTGATAATTGAAACAAGCCCACAAGGCTATAATTAAATGATGAAATATTCCAACAAGCCCACGTTCATGTTGGGGTCCGAAAAAAAATCCTTTTACCCGCTTGAGTCTTGACTCTTGAGCCCACGTCCATGGTGAACTAAGCATAGCTCTGGCGACTAGGTTCCACCACACCACTCAAGTCCTTGACTAAAAATGTATGCTCTTATTTTCCTGTAATTATTTTAGGTCTTCAGTGACTTTTTAAATGTTAGGGGACGGTGCCTACTAAGTTTCAAAAACAAATAGATTTCTTTTTTCTACTTTTAAAACCATTTTTTGCAAATAAATAATTTTATAAGGTGGTTATATTTGAGGCAATAAATCATTCAAGGCTAAATCGGACTATAGTTCTTTTTAGAAACTGTCTAACTATTTTTCCTACAAAATATTTTGTAATAAAAAAATTCTAAAATCCAATTTAGTGTTAGAAAAATCTTTTAAAATCCAATTCAATCATAGAAAGATGATGGTATTCTATGCAGTTCGGGTCCTCAACGTACTCCCTCCGTCCCTTATTAATCGTCGCTGTTGTTGGTGTACATGCTACAAGTTTGACTTGATTTTTAGAATATATGTGCAACATTTGCAACTTCAAATAAATTTGTTAAAAAACTAGATTGAAAAATCTTTCTAATGATATTAATTATGTACCATAAATATTAATATATTTTAATATATATTTAGTCAAAGTTATTTCTTGGGAAGCGCAAGCGACAAATAAAAAGGGACGGAGGGAGTAGATAGCATTGTTCTAATTCATATGATCATAGATTGTGAGTCTAGGTCACATATAGTACGGGAGGGCACAAGAGCAAAGGGTTGTTGGAAGTAAAAGAAAAATGACGCACTGATAATCCCTTCTCTCTTTAATATTATATACTAGAAATTTAAAAGAATGCCCACAACATTAAAACAGAACGTATGACTTCTTTGAGGTCACATTGACGCCCTATGGTTTCGATATATCCAATACATCTTGCAATCTTGGAATTAGACTCCATAACTTGCTAGACACGTGTGTTGGAAACAATGTCTAGCAGTAAATCAAACCGGTGATTACATTTACACACCCGTCTGATTTACTGCTAGACAATCTATTGTTTCCAACAACGTGTTATTCTAACTAGTATGAGCGGCCGTGAGTTCCATTCGTGATGGGATAAAGAGGTTGTGGGAAGTAAAAATATGACAAGACGGAAGAATCACTTCGCTTTTGATATTGAAGCATTTAGGCCTTAGTGGTTTCGGTGATTAATGACAACAAGGCGGTTATTATGACTAACATGTGTTTTGCAGGACAACCTAGAAGTTAAGTCATAATAACATGCAGGTTCAAGCCCCTAGCGATAGAAATCGATTCGGTTTTTCAAAGGATGGAAGACAAGATGGTGATAGGCTAGTTCCAAGTGTTGATTGGAGTTGAGAGACACTTGAAGCAGTTATAATTTTTCTCTTTAACCGTACTATTAAGAGGGGTTTGGATGGGTAGCTTGACCTAGGGCAAGGTTAGAGAGTGTAGATGTGATGCACACTTGTCCAATATAGATCTAGACAGCCGAGGGAGACTCTTGAGAGAGAGGGTCAAACTTCGTTTTGGAAAGTTTTCGATTCGGTGAAGTTTGGACTGAGTTTGGAGCGTCGGACCCTGAGCAGTATGGTCGTCGGACCAATGCTCAGAGTCTGACAGGTACGTGGCAGCCCCTGGTGGCTTCTCAGTTCACCAGGCAGCGTCAGACTCTGGCTGGATGGGCGTCGGACCATCAGCCAGCGTCCGACGGTGCCTGGAGGTTCACGGGCGAGCATCGGACCGTGGAGAGAGAGGGCGTCGGACCATTGGTGTGTGGCGTCCGACGATTCCAGAGAGGTCCAGAGAGCACAAGAAAGTGTCGGACTGGGTCCGACGGAAGGCGTCGGACCATGGCTGCATATTTTAGCCGTTGAGGGTTCCTGTGCCGAGCTCACCCGAGAGCTCAGTGGCGTCGGACGCTGGTCCAACGGTGGTCGTCGGACCATTGGAGTGGGTCCGACGCCCCTGTGTCATAGTGCCGCGTACAGTTCATCTGTGAGAGTCGGACTGAGAGGTTTTGGTTTGACGGGTGCACTGTTCACTCGGTCCGACGGTTCGCAGAAAGCTAAAAACAGTACAAACGGCTAGTTTTGGAGAGGGGGAGTATTTATACTTCACCATTGGCTTTATTCTAGCTCTCTTGCCCAATTGTTCAGTTGAAGCAACCCTTGTGACCTTGTGAGAGTGCAAGAGCCCTAGCGAGGATTAAGTGAACTCTATTGCTTGTGAGCTTCTTCCCTAGAGAGATCAAGAGTGACTTGTGTTTATCCATCACCCTCTTTGGCCTTGTTCTTGGTCAAGTGAGAGTCTACGCTTGTTGCTCTTGGTGATCGGCATCACCAAGACGGTTCAGAAAAAATTCGGCTTGCAATCTCTTACTCATTTACTTTCCTGCATTTACTTTGTGTTCTTTACATCGCCACACAAGGGTACCCACTCCCAAAGCCGGCGCAACCCTCACACCCGTTGAGGAAGAGCACGAAAAGTGGAATGCTAAGGCTCGCAACATCATCTTTAGAGGCCATAGCAAAGAGGTGTTCAACCGTGTGAGGAACCACAAAAACGCCCATGCACTATGGTCGGATATTTGTGCGCTCCATGAGGGAACTAAGAATGAGCATGAGGAACGATATTACCTTATCATTGATAAGCTCAATTCTTTCAAAATGCTTCCTAATGAAAAAGCTAATGACATGTATTCTCGATTGAATATCATTGTAGAGGAAGTAAATGGCCTTGGGCTCACTCAAATCACTCCGGCCGATGTTGCAAGGAGAATTCTCAATGCTCTCCCTATTGACAAGTATGGTGACATTGTGACCGTGCTTCACCAAGGAGATCTCTCCAATGCAACTCCCACTCAAATCTTGGGAAAAGTCAATGCTCATGAGATGTACATGAAGATCACTCCCCAAGATGGCTCATCATCCAAGAAGGAAGAGAAGAAGGACTTAGCTCTCAAGGCCGACAAGAAAGGCAAATCTCAAGTCAAGTATTCTTCTCTTGATTCCACAAGTGATGATGATGATGATGATGATGATGATGTGGAGATTGCTCTCATGGTGAGGAAGACCACCAAGATGCTCAAGAAGCTCAACAACAAGGGAATCAAGTTTGATTCCAACAAGAAGAAGTTCTTCACAAGTAGCAAAAGAAAGCCTATCTCCGAGATGGATTGCTACAATTGTGGAGAGCTTGGGCACCTTGCTCATCAATGCCCGAGGCCCAAGAAAGACAAGTTCAAGAACAAGAACAAGGGCAAAAGGCAAGACTCAAGTGATGAGAGTGATGATGAGAAAAAGAAGGCCAAGCCATTTAAGAAGAAAGAATTCAAGAAGAAGCAATTTCACAAGAACAAGAAGAATGGCAAGGCTTACATTGTTGGTGATTGCCTCATCGACATTGAATCTTCAAGTGACTCCTCCGGTGAAGATAGTGATGATGAGAAAGAGAAGGTGGCCGCTCTTGTGATTGGGACTTCTCTTCCTCCACCGCCCTCATCTCCAACACACCTTTGCCTCATGGCTAAGGACAAGAAGGTGAACTATAAGACCAGTGGCTCTCATTGGATAATTGATAGTGGATGCACTCAACATATGACCGATGATGCTCGTATGTTCACTTCACTTGAAGAGAATATAGAAGACCAAGGAAAGATAACATTTGGTGACAATTCCAAGAGCAAAGTGCAAGGGCTTGGCAAAGTTGCTATATCAAATGATCATTCTATTTCAAATGCGCTTCTAGTTGCTTCTTTAAGCTTTAACTTGCTATCCGTTGGTCAATTGTGTGATCTTGGCTTCCAATGCCTGTTTACAAGTGAAGAAGTGGTTGTTTCCAAGAAAGATGACAATGAAGTGATATTCAAGGGTTTTCGGTACAATCACCTCTATCTAGTGGACTTCAACTCAGAAGATACAAATTTGAAGACTTGTCTATTCACTAAACAATCTCTTGGGTGGCTTCGGCATAGAAGGCTTGCACATGTAGGGATGAGCACACTCAAGAAGCTATTGAAGAAGGAGATGGTTAGAGGATTGAAAGATGTTGTATTTGAGAAGGATAAATTGTGTAGTGCTTGTCAAGCTGGCAAGCAAGTGGCAAATACACATCCATCCAAGGCATGTGTATCAACTTCAAGACCATTAGAGCTACTTCACATGGATCTATTTGGGCCAATGACTTATGAAAGCTTTGGTGGCAAGCTCTATTGCTTAGTGATTGTTGGTGACTTTATAAGATACACTTGGGTGTTCTTTCTCCCTGGCAAGACCGAAGTTGCCGCATCATTCAAGAAGTTTACCAAGAGAGCACAAAATGAATTTGATGTGAAGATCAAGAAGATTAGAAGTGACATTGGGAAAGAATTTGACAACACAAATATTGAAGTATATTGTGATGAAGTTGAGATCAAGCATGAAGTGTCATCCTCCTGAACACCTCAACAAAATGGAGTTGTTGAAAGGAAGAACCGGACATTAATCACCCATGCAAGGACTATGCTTGATGAGTACAACACACCGGAGAGGTTTTGGGCGGAGGCAATCAACACCGCATGCTATGCATCCAACCGCCTATTCTCTCACCGGTGGATAAAAAGGACCCCCTATGAGCTACTCACCGGCAAGAAACCGGATGTCTCATACTTCCGGGTGTTTGGTTGCAAATGCTACATCTATAAGAAGCGGCAACACCTAGGGAAGTTTCAAAGACGTTGTGATATTGGTTTTCTTCTTGGTTACTCATTGAAGTCCAAAGCATATAGAGTATTCAACAATGCCACCGACCTTGTTGAAGAAACATATGATGTGGATGGAGTTCGATGAATCTAACAGCTCTCAAGGAGAGCATGAGAATCTTGATGATGTAGGTGATGAACCATTGAGGAAGGCTATGAAGAACATGCCAACCGGAGACATCAAGCCAAAAGATGATGAAGATGATGGTGATGATGTGCAAGTGATCAATCAACCATCTTCATCAAATGTGCCTCAAGATGATGAAGATAAAGATGGGGTGGATCCACATGAGGACACCCACATCACACAAGAAGAAGTTGAGGCACAAGCAGAAGATGTTGATGCTCCACAACCTCCTCCTCAAGTGGTTGATAGAAGATCTACTCCCCTCCTACAAGCTCATCCACAAGATCTCATAATAGGGAGTCCTTCAAGGGGGTAATGACTAGCTCACAAAGGCATGCTCAATTTATTAAACATCACTCTTTTGTCTCTTGCATTGAGCCTACTAGCATAGAAGAACTTCTTCAAGATCTGGATTGGGTGAATGCCATGCATGAAGAACTCAACAACTTCACCTGCAATCAAGTTTGGACACTTGAAGAGAAGCCAAAAGGAGCAAGAGTCATAGGCACCAAGTGGGTGTTCCGCAACAAGCAAGATGACAAGGGCAACATTGTGAGAAACAAGGGAAGGCTCATGGCAAAAGGGTTCTCCCAAGCTGAAGGCTTGGATTTTGGGGAGACTTTTGCCCCGGTTGCAAGATTGGAAGCCATCCGTATCCTACTTGCATATGCATCTAATCACAACCTAAAACTCTTTCAAATGGATGTGAAAAGTGTATTTTTAAATAGCTTCATAAATAAACTTGTCTATGTTTCCTTTGAGGGAGTGAGAACGGATAATAACTTAGCGGATATCTTCACAAAACCTTTGGATGAGGCACGGTTTTGCACTCTAAGGAATGAACTTAATTGCCTTGATCTAAGCAACTTCACTAAAAGATGATCTTGTGTTGTCATGTGCATTGCATTATAATATAAAACATGTTTAACTTTGAACTGCACGTAGGGCTTGTCTAACTCGGTTAAGATAACCGTCCAAAAGCGTGTGAAGAAGCTTACCCGAGGACAAACTTGACAAGCAAGTTTAATTTACGCGAACTTTCATTACATATGCATGGTTGTTTGTTTTCCCTTTTGTTCTTGGTTCTTATTGCCTATTTTCATAAAATTCACATATGCCTAAGGAAAAATATTTGAAAAATTGAGGGTTTGAGAGAGGACATCTCATACTAGTTCCAACTGGTGTTTATTTGACTCTTATTGAGGTTGGAACTTAGTTGGGAGAAATCGGCGCGAAGAAACTTGAAGATTTCAGGGTTTTTGGGCTTCGGACCGAGGCGTCAGACGCTGGTTTTCCCAGCGCCGGACCATCTGCCTTAGTCCGACGGTCCCAAGCCCTGTTGAAGAAGGCGTCGGACTGAAATTTTTCGAACGTCGGACCATTGGAAGAACGCGTTCTTGACAGTTCACACCGTCGGACTGGAGGATATCGTCCGACGGTTCTGAGAGCGCTCTGTTGCTCTCTGGACTCGTCAGACCCTGCGTGGGATTAGTCCGACGGTGCAACAGTGAAAGGTCCTTGTTTGGTTTTGGTAATTGAATGACAACTTAGGTGGACTAATATGTGTCTAAGTGTTGATTACACAGGTGATTAGTCCACAGGTACATGTGTGTGAGCAACTATGCCATGGAGGTGGATATGGCGTGTTGAGTGTTGCTTAGCTCACACATATGGAGATGAAGGAGCTAAACGCATGAGACATGACATGGAGTCATGTGGCTAGGTGGAGAAGATCAAGATGAGGCTTCGCGTCGACGGACCGGTTGCAAGTGTGAAGGGCAAGTCGGGTGATGGCTTGGCGCCGATGGACCAACGCAACGGTGAAGAGCAAGCAAGTCAAGGATCGATGAACCAAAAGCCACGTGATGATATGAAGTGGATCATATCATTCATGAGGTGTTGGTGCATGTGTTGCACCGGCATCGATGGTGTCGAAGACGGTGATCGAAATGGAAAGCGCAAGGCAAAGGTATAACCTAGGGCATTTCCATTTCACCGGTCTAAGGTTGAGTAGAGAAGTGTTTGACCGGATTTAGGATAGATGGCCGTACTATCAAGAGGGGCAAACTTGTTTGCATATCGGTCATCTAGTGCCACTTGAGTAATCTAACTTTGCATACGAGCTAGAATCGAGTGGCGAGGTGAAAAGAGAGAAAATCCTTTGTGAAAATGTTTGTGAAAAGCTAACACACTTGCACTTAAGGTTGAACACTTGTGGTGTTAGCACATTTGCAAAGGTGAAAGGTGGTTAGATCTCTCTTCCTCCTGCCGAGCTTGCGAGGCAGGATTCAGAGGTTTTTGGCAAAGTAAAAGGAGCGTCGGACTGTGTGGAGGGATAGTGTCGGACCATTGAGTAGAGTCCGACTCCTAACCCTAGTTCTGGCCAATAGCGAGCGTCGGACGCTCGGTTAACGAGCGTCGGACCATTGCCCGCTTCGGTCCGACGGTGGCGAGCGGTGTCGGCGTGACGCGTGGCGTTCGGAAAAGCGTCGGACGCTAGAGTTTAGTCCGACGGTGAGCGTCGGACTGGAGTCCGACGGTTTTGAGCGCTCGGGGAGCTCTCTGGAAGCGTCGGACCGTGGTGATCATTGGTCCGACGGCTAACCGCGCGAGAGTCCGACGGTGGCCGAGCTGTGGCCCGTCTGTGAGAGTCGGACGGTCCGACGCCTGGAGCTGTGCGCGCGTCGGACCATCGGCTTGAGCGTCCGACGGTTGGAAAAACGGCGCGAGAAATAGCCGTTGTGATCCAACGTTCGACTTCAAACGGCTAGTGACACGTGGCGGCCATCGAGAGCGTCGGACCGTGGGCTTTGGTCCGACGGTGGCGCGCTGGTTCGGTCCGACGGTCGGTCCGACGGCCGTTTTCAGTTGGCAACGGCTCTTTTGAGCTGAGGGCTATAAATAGAGGGTTGTGGCCGGCTGTTGGAGGGGTCTTGCACCTTGGGAATGTGTCTCCCTTGTTTGTGCATGGCTTAGTGCTCTCCAACTCACTTGTGCTCATAGAATTCAAAATCGAGGAGTGAGTGATCGATCGATAGTGCGTTGCATTGAGAGATTGCATCGTGTGGCACTAGGTGATCGAGTTGCAAGCCGGTGGTGCTTGTTACTCTTGGAGGTCGCCACCTCCTAGACGGCTTGGTGGCGAGAGGCTCCGTGGAAGCAAGCAAGAAGATTGTGCTTAGCTCCGGAGAAGCTTTGTGAGGGGTTGGAGCTCACCCCGCGGGAGATCGCAAAGAGCATCGCTAGTAGAGCGAGACGTGAAGAGCGACAAGTGGTCCGGCCGAGTCAAGTGCTAGAGCTTGTGGTAAGCACTCCACGTGGGAGAGTGTGACTTGCGGGTCACCACTAGCAAGAGGACCGGCGGCAACCTTGGAGCTTGTCTCAACGGAGGACGTAGCTTGTGGCGACAAGTGAACCTCCGGGAAATAAATCACCGCGTCAACATCTTCCCATCCTTCGCGGTGGTTTGCTCCCTTCTACACAAGTTATTTATATTGTGCATTACTTTATTTGTGTAGTTGTAGTTGCTCTTGTGAGACCGGTTAGCTTGTGTAGCTTGCCACTCACCTTCTTAGCTTGTGTAGCTTAGAGGTAGTTCTCACTTAGTTTGTGTAGCTAAAGTGAGTTGCGCCCTTTGATTTGGATTGTGTATCCTTGTCATTGAGCAAGTAGTGAGCTTAGGTGCTTAGTGCTTTTTGCTTACTAGTTAATAGGAGTTTCCCCGGTGTTTAAAGTACTAGCGCTTAGGTTTGTGTGATCTTGCGCTAGAACGGTTTAGGGAAGCTCAAGCTAGACTTGCACCTTTGCTTCTCGCTAGGATCTTTGGCAAGGTGTTTAGAGTCTTAGTTAGAGGGGTGAATTGTCGCTAGAACCGATTAGGTTTTATTCCGCTGCGATTAGTTGTTATAAAGGACTATTCACCCCCCCTCTAGTCCGCCATCTCGACCCTACAAACAGGTACGGTCCGACGATCAGTTGGATCGCACAGTTCAGTTCTTTTCTACTTCTGTCGTGTGGGGCCCGTTTTTTAGTCTTTCATCCTCACTCCGCCGTTGCCCCGTGCCCATCCGTACACCAGCGCGCCCTAACCCTAATCGCTGCCTGCGCCATAGCAGTCCTCCACCGCGCGCTGCCGCTCCTCTCCTCTCCGCCGTCCCTCCGGTGCCCTCGACGCCGGGGTGGGACTCCGCCGCAGCGCGCTCGCCCTTTCTCTTCGCGCGTGCGGACTCCCCAGCAGCGCCACCATGGTTCACCTCCACCGCTGGAGGTGCTCGCCATCGAGGAGCTTCGGGTGGCCGTCTTCTTCGTTGGTCTTCACCACCCCTCTCCTCCTTCCTCAGTTTTGGTGGTGAGGATTCCGTGCCCGTGCTCTTCATTCCTGTAGCGGTTTCAAGGTGTTTCTGAAAATGTCTCTTAGACCTCTTTTTCACTCTGCAATGCTGTAGGGCAATGGTTCCGGCCTCCATTGCTCTCCTAGGGTTTGTGGAGGCTCTCCTCTGAAAGCCCATGTTTGGTTTTGGGTAATTGATGAAACCTAGTTTGCTAACGATTGCTCTAAGTGTTTCATGAGAATTGATTAGCAAATGGCAAGATGGAGCAAAGGACCGGGCCGGTGGAGGCCACAAGTGAAGGGCATTGACGGCATCCATGCAAATGGTATAAGTCCATCATAAAAGGAGTCCACAAGCTTCATCAAGAGATGGTGAAAAAGCTAGGAGCTCAAGGCAAAGGTATAATTCATAGGAGCTCTTTTGCTTTTGGTGATCAAGACTCCATAGAGGGAGTGATCACATTTAGGATAGATAGCCGTACTATCAAGAGGGGCGAAATCGTTGATGAAATACGGTTATCAAGTGCCACTAGGTGTTCATGATCATTGCATATGCATATAGATGCTAGTGACACTAACTTGACCCGTGGAAAACTCTTTGAAAAGGCTAACACACGTGCACTTAAGTGTGAGATTCTTTGGAGTGTTAGTGCCTTAAGAAATGGGGTGAAGTTTGAGGGTTAGAGAGGGTTTAGTCCTCTCTTCCTCCTGCCAAGCTTGCGAGGCAGGATTCGGCGAATTTCGGAATCGTTTCAATAAGAAAATAGAGCGTCGGACCGTAGAGTCACAGAGCGTCGGACCATTGGTCTCGGTCCGACGGCTAACACTGCTGAGAGCGTCGGACGCTCAGTTTTGGAGCGTCGGACTATTGTTCGAAGTGTCCGACGGTGCAGAGCGACGAAGAGGTGACACGTGGAGAGCAGAGGAGCGTCGGACTCTCGACGTTATTCCGACGGTGAGCGTCGGACCAACGTCCGACGGTTTTCAGGGCTCGGGGAGCTCTCTGGAAACGTCAGACCGTGGTTTCGTTTGGTCCGACGCACCGTGTATTTTCAGTCCGACGGTGCAACGGCGGTGGGCGTCGGGCCGTAAGGATTGGTCCGACGGCCTACCGTCCGACGGTTCGTTTAGCGCGGGAAGTTAGCCGTTGTGATCCAACGTTCGACTTCAAACGGCTAGTGACACGTGGCGTTCATCCGGGGCGTCGGACCGTGCTGATTAGTCCGACGGTCAGGCCGTCGGACAGTCCGACGGTACGCAGAAAAGTCTAAACAGCTAGTTCTTTGTGTGTGGCTTATAAATAGTCACTTGGCCAGTTTGGGGAGCATCTCTTGGCACTCCTAAACATCCTAACATACTTGTGAGCCTTCCCACTCCACTCTCACTCATCCTACTTGATTGTGTTCATCATTTGGTGAGTTTGGAGAGCATCAAGTGCATTGCATTGATTGAGATCATCTAGAGGCACTTGGTAGTGGTATTTCGCAGTGGTTTCTCTTGTTACACTTGGAGTTTGCCGACTCCTAGATGGCTTGGAGCTGCGAGGATCGTTGAGGGGAGTTGGTGATTGTCTCTGCCTCCGATCAAGGTATTGTGAGGGGTTCTTGAGCCTATCCCCGTGGGAGATCGCGAAAGGCATCTTTAGTGGATTGCTCGTAGCTTGGTGGATCCCCATCTTGTGTTGGTTGTGCGGCACCCTTGAGAAGGGTTTGGCGTGTGATGCCAATTAGCGCGTGAACCTCCAAGTGGGTGTATCGCTACAACGAGGACTAGCTTGCCGGCAAGCAAGTGAACCTCGGTAAAAAATCTTGTGTCATCTCTCTACCAAGGATTTCCCTTATATGTGATTGATTGGTTATATTGGACTTCATATCTTCTCTACACCGGGGTATTGAAATCACCTTCTCTCTTTACTTTTGTGTACTTACTCTCGTGTGTAGCTTGTTAGTTAGTTGCTCACTTAGGAGTAGTGTATAGTAGTGACATAGCCTTTGAGTGTGAACTAGTGATCATAGTGTAGTATACTTGTCTAGGTGGCTTGCATAGCATAGTTTAGAGCTAGTGCTTTGCAAAGCTTGCTATTGTTACTAATCGACTTGTTAAGTGTTATTAGTAGATTTTTATAGGCTATTCACCCCCCCTCTAGCCATTTAGGACCTTTCATCCTCGCCGCTTTAGTATACTTCTTTCCACACCCTAGTTCTTGTGATCATTGCACATACCTTGTCACAACTCTCGGTTGTGACTCGTGCCCATCTTTCGTGCAGTGATTCCTTCTACCTGTGTCCTGCGGTGCCCCTCGGTGATAGAATCCTTATACCTTCACAGGTACTCTTCCCGCAGGTTGGTTTGCTACTCTGTTCTTTACCCAATGTGCTTGCTTCTGATAGGCCTCTCTTATCTTTAGAACTATTATATGCTGATATATCGTTGTCTATCTATCTATTGCAGCTGGTCGTTCGTCAGAGGCAGGGATCAGTGAATCCGGGGCCAAGCCCGCGGATACGGATTGAGGCCAAGCCTCTCGAGTGACAGTTGGCAGAGTCAGGGGACCAGGGACAGATACAGTTGGTAGTTTTGGCAGATTGGCAGAGATGGTTCGTTGCAAGCAAGCGAGCTGCAGTCAGTGTGGCACAGGTGGGGATGAGAGGCCTCCTGCTCATCCACCTCAGGACAAGGGGAAGGCTCCCATGGTAGAGGGCAGCAAGAAGCGGAAGAGGCACTTGACAGCTGAGTAGAGATAGGCCATCAGGGCAGCTCAGGCAGCAGAGGAGGTAGAGCGTGGTAGAGGCCTCCACATTGGAGGCATTGAGGTTAGTTTGGCAGGCAGAGAGGGTCCTCAGGAGCAGCCACAGGCAGAGACCAAGCAGAGGCAGATAGAGACAGAGCAATAGGAGACAGTCACTCAGGGGGAGCAGGCCCAAGCACCTCCACTTCGACGCTCGGGCCGCACTCGACCTACGGTGCCACCCCGGCCCGCTGGTCAGAGACGTGGCGACCGAGTTCCCAGGGCGCCTGCTCCCACCGAGCCGTAGCCGGAGCTAGAGCTAGAGGTTCACTTGGACTTGCGGAACATCTTAGTAGCCCGAGTCAGAGAGCTCCGGTTGACTTTGCTCGACAGCTGGTTCCCACCTCAGCGAGACCCCAGAGCTTCAGAGGGCAGGTACACCACTCTTCACGAGGACTTCTTCACCGCCCTTATGCTTTCAGAGGTTGGGTTACGTCAGTACAGGGTGTGTCCCCTAGAGGACATAGTCCAGGCAGGTGGTGAGGAGATCAGGCCTTACTTGACCTACATGCCTGGACTCGCAGAGTTGCTTGGTTAGTCTGGACGGTACGTCAAGTCGTGGGTCCGCGAGTTCTACACTTCACTTTGGATTGACCCCGACCACGAGTACCTGCAGTACACCTTCGGCGGAGAGCCTTATAGGATCTACGCGAAGGCCCTCAGAGAGCTGCTTGGAGTACCGGAGACTGCTACCAGGTTGCACAGTATCTGTTATAGCACGATGGATCTGTTGAGAAGGGCACACGGAGGACAGGCACCGGGTACAGCACACTTGGCAACGTGCTTTTGACCACTATTTGGAGACGGCTCCCGCAGGACCGCCTCAGAGCTTCGTCCCGTCGCTCGTCTCTTGAACGACGTGATGAGGCGTACTCTTCTACTGCGGGAGGGGTACAAGGAGAGACTCACTCACTTACAGCTTTGGCTCCTTAGTGCTCTGGTCCAGCGGTCAAAGTTCGATGTGGTTGATCTGATGATTTCTGAGATGGAGGACACTATTGCAGAGGGTATCCCGTCACGTCGGCAGCTCCCCTACGCTCACTGGATCTCTTCTATTCTTGTGCGCAGGCTGCACAAGATATGGACAGGGATCACTAGAGACTTGCGCCAGACTGAGACCGAGTTACCTGTTTACAAGATGACTTCTCTGAAAGATGGCAGGCGTGGCAGTAGAGCACTACATAGGATTCAGAGACGTCAGACTTCTAGGGGCGGATGTGGCCGAGGTGCAGCAGCAGGACGAGGCTATGAGGCACGTTGCCCATAGTGAGTTGGAGCAACTACTTGTTGATGATATCCAGTCTACTCTTCCTCTGACAGCTCAGACTTAGACTACCGGCCTATCCCTAGGCATCCACGAGCTCACGACTCGGAGGCCAGGTGGCTCCAGCTCAGCTCCACAGGCACCTCAGACCGACCCAGCCTTGCTAGTTATATTACAGTCACTTCACCAGTCACAGCAGCAGTAGGCATAGGAGCAGTCCCGCCTTGCCCAGGAGCAAGCCCTGTTGGCCAGAGAGGAGGCTGCATCACTAGCACAGGTTAAGCTTCGTCAGGATCAGTTCCAGCAGCAGATGCTCGTGATGCAGCTCCAGAGCCAGTAGATTCAGTTATAGACTTTTGGGTTCATGGAGCACATCATCAGGCACACCGGATCCCCACCGTAATTGGCCACCACTCCTCCGGTTCAGCAGGTTGGACCAGCAGCCACAGCAGCCCAGGTGACTCCAGCTATACAAGCCAGTGGACTTCAGAGTCAGGGCACCGCCACTTTCACGAGTCAGTCTACCACTCCTACCCAGCAGACTTAGCAGTGGCTTTATTCTCTAGGCTTTGGTCAGGGGTTCACGCCGATCCGTACAGGTTTCACTCCAAACTTGGGTGGCCCCTCAGTGACTAGGAGCTTAGGTGTGACTTTCAGCGAGATCACAGGCTTGCCTACACCTCCAGAGTACCGACAGCCTGTGCCTTCCACCACAGCTCCACCTACTACCGGCACTTCAGAGACTCTACCGTCCTCAGTTGCTTCTTATGAGCCTCTCACGACTACTGCAGACACTGAGGCAGTAGTTGTGATAGTAGCAGAGACACAGGGTTAGCAACTTAGCACCGAGTAGCAGACAGTTCTAGAGTCAATTTAGACTATTCTTGAGGAGCAGGCACCTACACAGACAGTTTCTGCAGCTCCCGACGCACAGGCCGACCCTGGTACAGAGATAGCTGAGCTGACCCGGACCGCTTCTTCTACACATTCACCGACAGAGGGTCAGGCAGCTCAGAGTTCAGAGTCAGACACCGACCCCTCACAATTTAAGCTTTGACCTCACTCCTCCGACCACGATGAAAGGATCGAGGATGCCCAAGAGGGGGTGAATTGGGCAACTAGTAAATTTTTCGAAATACAATTCAACCTATCGCCATTTGCCCAATCTCACCCCACAAGTGCTTGTGTATGATCTAATCCTAAAACAAGTTATGCAACCTAGAGCCAAGTCCTATCACAAGTATACTACTTTAGGAAAGTAGAGAACACAAAGTAAATGCGGGAATGTAAATGAGATAGAAAGACAAAGCCGAATTTTCCCGAGGTATCGGAGAGTCGGCACTCCCAACTAGTCCTCGTTGGAGAACCCACGCAAGGGTGTAGCTCTCCCTTGATCTTCGCAAAGACCAAGTGCTCTCTACGGGCTGATCCTTTGCCTCTCCGGCGCGGTGGATCACCCACAACCGCTCACAAGCTTGGCTTGGGCCGCCCACAAGCTCTCCAAGCGTTCACCAAGCCTCCGATCACCACCGAACCGTCTAGGTGATGCCGATCACCAAGAGTAATAAGCCTAGAATCTCATTTGACCAAGAACAAAGCCAAAGAGGGTGATGGATGCACACAAATCACTCTTGATCTCTCTAGGGAAGAAGCTCACAAGCAATGGAGTTCACTCAATCCTCCCTAGGGCTCTTGCACTCTCACAAGGTCACAAGGGTTGCTTCAGCTGAACAAATGGGAAAGAGAGCTAAAATAAAGCCAATGGTGAAGTATAAATACTCCCCCTCTCCAAAACTAGCTATTTGTACTATTTTCAGCTTTCTGCGAACCATCGGACCGAGTAAACAGTGCACCCGTCGGACCAAAACCTCTCGGTCCGACTCTCACAGACGAACTGTACACGGCACTGTGACACAGGGGCGTCAGGACCCACTCCAATGGTCCGACGCCCTCCGTCGGACCTGGTCCGACGCTCTACTGCGCTCTCTGGACCTCTCCGGAAGCGTCGGACGCCACACACCAATGATCCAACGCCCTCTCTCTCCACGATCCGACGCTCGCCTGTGAACCTCCAGGCACCGTCGGACGCTGGCTGATGGACCCATGCCCATCCAGCCAGAGTTCGACACTCCTTGGTGAACTGAGAAGCCACCAGGGGCTGCCACGTACTCGTCGGACTCTAAGCATTGGTCCGACGACCATACTGCTCAGGGTCCGACGCTCCAAACTCAGTCCAAACTTCACCGAATCGAAAACTTTCCGTAACGAAGTTTGATCCTCTCTCTCTCAAGAGTCTCTGGGCTGTCTAGAGCTATGTTTGACAAGTGTGCATCACATCTACACTCTCTAACCTTGCCCTAGGTCAAGCTACCCATCCAAACTCCTCTTAATAGTACGGTTAAAGAGAAAAACAAAACCTATGACTACTCCAAGTGTCTCTCAACTCCAATCGACACTTGGAACTAGCCTATCACCGTCCTTGTCTTCCATCTTTTGAAAAACCGAATCGATATCTATCGCTACGGGCTTGAACCTGCATGTTATTATGACCTAACTTCTAGGTTGTTCTGCAAAGCACACGTTAGTCATAATAACCACCTTGTTCTCATTAATCACCGAAACCACTAGGGCCTATATGCTTCAATCTCCCCCTTTTTGGTGATTGATGACAACAACCTCAAATGGATTTAGAAAGAGTAAAGTTTTTAAAGGCTTGATTCATATAAGCATGTGTCAATAAGAGCAAATTAAAGGGGTTAAGCATGCTTATACAAGTCAAGACCACAAGATACACAAAGGATATGAAATAAGCACAAGTACCAAAAAGATATGCTCAAGATCGGAGTGAAGTGCGAAAGCTAAGTCAAAGATCATAACCAAGTGAGAACCAAGTGACATGATAAATATCAACATGAAGCTCAAACTCATGTCACAAAACAAGTCTTAAGCACTCATATACACAAATGCATGAAAAGTAAACATGATGCACGCATATATCACAAACAAAAGTCATGTACGAGCCAGATCCCTCTCTCAACACTCCCCCTAAATCTATGCTCTCTCCCTCTTTGGCATCAAGGACCAAAGACCTAAGACTCAGGAGGTGGAGAAGAGGCATGAGGACGGATCTCAAACTGCGATGCATCACCATCTAACTCTGAACTCTGAGCTGTTGGACCCTCTCTCGGTATACGAGTAGGTGAAGTAGTCCGGGTCGGCTCAACTATCTCTGCACCGGGGTCATCTTGTGTGTTGGGAGCTGTTAGAAACGGTCTCTGTAGGTACCTGCTCCTCAATAACGGTCTGAGCAGACTCTGGAACTGTCTGCTCCTTGGTGCTAGGCTGCTGAACCTGTGGCACTGCTACTGTCACAACTACTGCCTCAGTGTCTGTGGTAGTCGCGAGAGGCTCAGAAGAGGCGACTGAGGACGGTAGCGTCTCTGTAGTACTGGTAGCAGGAGGAGCTGAGGTGGAAGGCACTGGCTCTCTGAACTCTGGAGGAGTAGGCAAGCCAGTGATCTCACTGAACGTAGCACACAAGCTCCTAGTCACGGAGGGGCCACCCAAGTCTGGTGTGAAACCTGTGCGGATCGGCGTGAACCCCTGAGTGAAGCCTAGAGAAGCAAGCCACTGCTTAGTCTGCTGAAGAGGAGTGGTAAACTGACTCGAGAAGGTAGCTGTGCCCTAACTCTGAAGTCCACCGGACTGTATAGCTAGAGTCACCTGGGATGCTGTGGCTGCTGGTCCAACCTGCTGAACCGGAGGAGTGGCGGCCAGGTACGGTAGGGCTCCGGTGTGCCTAATGATGTGCTCCATGAATACAAAAGTCTGAAGCTGGATCTACTGGCTCTGGAGCTGCATCTAAAGCATCTGCTGCTGAAACTGGTCCTATCTCAACTGAATCTGTGCAAACGCTACAACCTGCTCTCGGGCTATCCGGGCCTGCTCCTGGGCAAGGCGAGACTGCTCCTGTGCCTGCTGCTGCTGTGACTGCTGAAGGCTCTGTAGTATAGCAAGCAGGGCTGGGTCTGTCTGTGGAGCTGAGCTGGAGCCACCGGCCTCCGAGTCGTGAGCTCGAGGATGCCTAGGGATAGGCCGGTAGTCCAAGTCTGAGCTGGAAGAAGACGAGTCAGCAGGTTCATTGTCAAAAAGTAGCTGCTCAAGGTCACTTTGGGCAACGTGCCTCATAGCCTCGTCCTGCTGCTGCACCTCAGCCATATCTACCCCTGAAGTCTGATGTCACTGAACTCTACGAAGTGCTCTGCTACTACGTCTGCCATCAATCAGAGAAGTCATCCTGTAAACTGAAAACTCTGTCTCTATCTGGCGCAACTCTCGAGTGATCCTTGTCCATATCTTGTGCAGCCTGCGCACAAGAATGGAAGAGATCCAGTGTGCGTAAGGAAGCTGTCGCCGAGACCTGATACCCTCTGCAACAGTGTCCTCCATCTCGCTGATCATCAAATCCACTATGTCAAACTCTGACTGCTGGACCAGGGCTCCAAGGAGCCAAAGCTGAAGGTGTGTAAGTCCCTCCTTGTACCCCTCCCGTGGTAGAAGAGTGTGCCTCATCACGTCGTTCAAGAGATGAACGACGAAACGAAGCTCTGAGGGTGTCCTACGGGAGCCATCACCAAATGGTGGTCGGAAGCAAGCTGCTATGTGTGCTGTACCCGGTGCCTGTCCTTCGTGTGCCCTCCTCGGCGGATCTGTCATGCTGTTACAGATACTATGCAGCCTGGTAGCAGACTCTGGAACTCCTAGAAGCTCTCTGAGTGCCTTCGCGTAGAGCCTGTAGGGCTCTGCGCCGAAGGTATACTGCAGGTACTCGTGGTCGGGGTCAATCCAAAGGGAAGCATAGAACTCACGGACCCACGACTCCACGTACCGTCCTGACTATCCCAACAACTCCACGAGTCCAGGCAAGTAGGTCAAATAAGGCCTGATCTCCTCGCCACCTGCCTGGACTATGTCCTCTAGGGGACATACCCTGTGCTGCCATAGCCCAACCTCTGAAAGCATAAGGGCGGTGAAGAAATCCTCGTGTAAGGTCGAGTACCAGCCCTCTGAAGCCCTGGGGTCCCGCTGAGGTGGGAACCAACTGTCAAGGGACGTCAACCGGAGCTCTCTGACTCGGGCTGCGGAGATGTTCCGTAGGTCCAAGTGTACCTCTGGTTCAGGCTCCGACTGACCATCGGGCCGGGGTGGCACCGAAGGTCGAGTGCGGCCCGAGCGACGAAGTGGAGGTGCCTGGGCCTACTCCCCCTGAGTCCGTGACTCCTGCTGCTCTTGCTGCTCTTCCTGTGGTAGCTCCTAAGGACCCTCCGTGTCTGACAAGCTGACCTCGATGCCTCCAATGTGGAGGCCTCTGCCACGCTCTGCCTCCTCAGCTGCCTGTGCTGCCCTAATGGCCTGCGTCTGCTCGGCTGTCAGCTGCCACTTCCTCTTCTTGCTGCCCTCAACCATGGGGGCCTTTCCCTTGTCCTGAGGACGACGAGGAGGAGGCCTCTCATCTCCACCTGTGCCTCCCTGATTGCGGCTGGCCTGCTTGCAACGAATCCATCTCTGCTAATCACAGCTCAAGCTGCCAACAGACACTCAAGAGGCTTGGCCTCAATCCATATCTGCGGGCTTGGCCCCAGATTCACTGACACACTGCCAACCTCTGACCACGACAAGCTGCAAGATGGAGAGACAGGGATATACATAAGCATATAATAGCTAGAGATAAGCGGGTGTCCTATGGAAGCAAGCGTAGGAGATAAGAAGTGAATAGCATAGCAACCATCTAGGAGAGAAGATCACGTGAAGAGGTAAGATACTCTGTCGGCGTGAAGCACCAACCACGAAAGGACACAAGCCACTGAAAAGCTCAAACTCTGTGACAAGAACAGGGCATGCACACAAATGAGCACAAAGAACTAACTAAGGCTAGGGTTTGATGGAAAGATGAGAAAAGGGACAAACCCTAGAGGGAAGGGCTCGAACACGACCAAGATCTCTACTCTGGATCTCAGGAAACACGCCAAGAGCTTTGCAAGATCTCTGCAACAAAGAATCAGAGAAGAATTGAGACAAAAAGCTCTTAGAGGCACCAAGTCGAACACTTGGTGGGTAGAGATGAGTTGCTCACTGCCGGCAGAGGGAGAGGCACGATTCCTCCATGAGGCAGAGCTGAGGAGGGAAGGAAGGAGCTCCTCAGGTCACTTGGAGGAAGAAAACACCCCGCCGAGGACGTTTCTGAGCGGTGAGGCAGGGTTCACGATGGTGGCGGCGAATAGAGCGGAGGGCGCTGAGAGGCTGTGCGCGGGCAGGGGTGATGGCGCGGTGAAGGTCAGCCGGTGACAAGGGCACCGGCAGGCTGAGCAGGAAGACGGCGGAGGCTGCGGCGGTGCTAGGGTTAGGGTACGAGTGGTCGAGACGGTGGTGTATGGCTCGGCGAAGGAAAACAGAAGAAAAGGATGAAGTGGTGCGGGCCCCACGTGACAGAGAAGAAAAGAACTGCATCTCATGTTCAAACCGGTCGTCGGACCGTTACTTAACAACCGTCGGACTATACCAATTGAGCGTCCGACGCTTCCAGAGAGCATCAGAACAGACGCCCTTCGTCGGACTAATCTCTCTAGTCCAACAGTGTGAACTCCCGTCAACACGTTCTTCCAATGGTCCAACGCATGAAAAAATGCCGTCCAATGCCTCCAGACACAGAGCCAAAGATCATCGGACTGTGGCTAATGGTTCGACGCTAGGAAAACCAGCGTCCGACGCCTTAGTCCGACGCCCTAAAACCCTGATTTCTTCAAGTTTCTTGGCACCGATTTCTCCCAACTAATTTCCAACACCAATAAGAGTCAAATAAACACCAGTTGGATCTATTATGAGATGTACTGTCTCAAACCCTCAATTTTTCATATAGTTTGCCATAGGCATATGTAGTTTTTATGAAAATGGGCAATGAAATCCAAGAACGAAACGACAAATCAACAACCATGCATATGCAATGCAAATTCATGCAACATAAACTAGTTGCTTGTCAAGTTTGTCCTCGGGTAAGATTCTTCACACGCTTTTGGGCGGTTATCTCAACCGAGTTAGACAATCCCTACGTGCAATTTCAAAGTTAGACATGTTTTATATTACAATGCAATGCACATGACAACACAAGATCATCTTTTGGTGAAGTTGCTTAGATCAAGGCAATTGAGTTCATTTCTTAGTGAGCAAAACCGTGCCTCATTCAATGGTTTAGTGAAGATATCCGCCAAGTTATCATCCGTTCTCACTCCCTCAAAGGAAATGTCACCTTTAGCAACATCATATCTAAGGAAGTAATGGCAGATGTCAATGTGCTTTGTGCGGAAGTGTTGAACCGGGTTGTTTGCAAGTTTTACCACACTCTTGTTGTCACATGACAAATGCACCCTTTTTAAGTTAATTCCATAATCAAGTAGGGTTTGTTTCATGTAAAGGATTTGTGCACAACAAGCACCCGCGGCAATGTATTCCGCTTCGGTTGTTGATAAGGCAACACTATTTTGTTTCTTGGAGGACCAAGAAACTAGTGATCTTCCAAGCAAATGGCACCCTTCGGATGCACTTTTTCAGTCAATCTTACAACCGGCATAATCCAAATCAGAGTAGCTGACAAGAGTAAAGTTAGCTCCTTTGGGATACCAAAGGCCAATGCTTGCGGTGTGGTTTAGGTATCTAAGGATTCTTTTTACCACAACTAAGTGAGGTTCCTTAGGGTTAGCTTGAAAGCGCGCGCACATACACACATTAAACATGATGTCGGGCCTAGATGCGGTCAAGTGTAACAAACTACCGATTATAGAATGATAGAGAGTTTGGTCAACCGATTTACCTCCCTCATCAAAGTCGAGATGTTCGTTGGTAGGCATGGGGGTCTTGATGGGCCTGCATTCTTCCATCTTGAAGCGCTTGAGGAGGTCCTCGTGTACTTCTCTTGCGACATGAACATCCCTTCCCTCAATTGCTTGACTTGAAAGCCGAGGAAGAATGTAAGCTCACCGATCATGGACATCTCAAACTCCTTTGACATCATATCACCAAATTCCTTGCAAAAATCTTCATTAGTCGAACCAAAGATAAAATCATCAACATAAACTTGACAAATGAAGATATGCCCTTTATGCTTCTTGGTGAATAGTGTGGTATCCACCAAGCCAATTTTGAAGCCCTTGTTGAGGAGGAAGTCGCGGAGGCGCTCATACCAAGCCCGTGCGGCTTGCTTCAAGCCATATAGCGCCTTGGACAACCTATAAACATAGTTTGGATATCTAGGGTCTTCAAAACCCGGTGGTTGCGAGACATAGACAAGTTCATTTATGAAGTCATTTAAAAATGCACTTTTCACATCTATTTGAAAGAGTTTTAGGTTGTGATTAGATGCATATGTAAGTAGGATACGGATGGCTTCCAATCTTGCAACCGGGGCAAAAGTCTCCCCAAAATCCAAGCCTTCAACTTGGGAGAACCCTTTTGCCATGAGCCTTGCCTTATTTCTCACAATGTTGCCCTTGTCATCTTGCTTGTTGCAGAACACCCACTTGGTGCGTATGACTCTTGCTCCTTTTGGCTTCTCTTCAAGTGTCCAAACTTGATTGCGGGTGAAGTTATTGAGTTCTTCATGCACGGCATTCATCCAATCCGGATCTTGAAGAGCTTCTTCTATACTAGTAGGCTCAATGCAAGACACAGAAGAGTGATGTTTAATGAATTGAGCATGCCTTTAGTGAGCGAGTCATTACCCCCTTGAAGGACTCCCTATTATGAGATCTTGAGGATGTGCTAGTAGAAGTGGAAGTAGTTCTTCTATCAACCACTTAAGGAGGAGGTGTGGAGCATCAAAATCTTGTGCTTGTGCCTCAACTTCTTCTTGTGTGATGTGGGTGTCCTCATGTGGATCCACCCCATCTTTATCTTCATCATCTTGAGGCACATTTGATGAAGATGGTTGATTGATCACTTGCACATCATCACCATCATCTTCATCATCTTTAGGCTTGATGCCTCCGGTTGGCATGTTGTTCATAGCCTTCCTCAATGGTTATCACCTACATCATCAAGATTCTCATGCTCTCCTTGAGAGCCACTAGATTCATCGAACTCCACATCATATATTTTTTCAACAAGGCCGGTGGCATTGTTGAATACTCTATATGCTTTGGACTTCAATGAGTAACCAACAAGAAAGCCAATATCACAACCTTTTTGAAACTTCCCTAGGTGTTGCCGCTTCTTGTAGATGTAGCATTTGCAACCAAACACCCGGAAGTAGGAGACATCTGGCTTCTTGCCATTGATTAGCTCATAGGGGGTCTTCTTTAGCAACCTTTGAGGGAAAAAGCGGTTGGATGCATAACATGCGGTGTTGTTGGCGCAAAAAGTGGTTCCCTAAGCCCAACACACCAGCGAAGCCGGAAACGGACCCTTGAGGCAATAAAGCTCTCGCAGATCCAGCTAGCTTCGGACCCGGTCTGAGAGTGTCAGTAACACCCAAGCGTGCCAGTCAATTTGACCTACAATTGACATGGAAAAAGATAGTAATCAGTAATCACAGGGCGGAACTAACCGGTATGTCCAGGTAGTTCCAAATGTATGGCTCGAAGAGCCGATGTAATGGGAGATCGACTAGAAAGCCGATTCCGTCATGTTATGAACCGATTGTAGCGAAACATGTATTATAACTCAAGTTAACCGATTCAGACATGAATTCAATGATACATACTTGCTTTAGATAGAAATATGCTATAAGAGATGTAGTCACAGCAAGCTAACATGATCATAAGATGTCTCAATGTAAAATAAGATGAAATCGGCTATTTCAGCCGATTCAGTGTATACGGGCAACATACAAGCCTATAAAGTAAACAATGTTTCAACTCTCCGGCTAATAAATCTAAATCGCAATCTTGCAACAGTGGAGATCGAGCGGATCGAGGCAGTCATGATGAAGTTGCAAGTTAGATCTGTTAACCCTTGAATCTAGACAATGTTTATTTTATTACTTGAGTGCGACCCGTATCTAATCTAGATCCAAAATACAACCGGCTGGTGCAAAACATTCTATCTTATCAATATAAAACGAATGGCAAACATAATTCGTTGAACATATAGATCTATTAGACATAAGCCGACGCATATGGATCAAGACGGGCAAATTGATGATTGCTTTAAATAATAAACAATAAACATAAGCAACATCGGTAACTTAATGAATCTAGCTAAACTGCGAAATTTAACTAGAGCCGATAACTAATCCATGCGTGCAAACTGTCGTAATCTATAGCCTGTCCACCGGATGACGTTAACTAATAGATTAATCAAGCAAGCAAACACGAATCGATAACTAATCCGCGCGTGAAAAACCGTCCTAATCTGCATCTCGTCCACCGGATGATGGATTAACACAGATTGATCGGGTAAACCAGAGTGAATCATCCTTGACTCACTGTGCTTCCCGCGTCCACCGGATGACGCCAAAGAAACAGAGCTTAGCAAGGACCCTGGTCCGCCATGCTTCCACGTCCACCGGATGACGCTAAAAAGACATAGTTTAACAGGGGGTTGACGATACTTACAAGCAAGCCTGCGTCCACCGGATGACACCCAGCCTGGATGAAGTAACTCGCCGGACTCGACTGACTCTAGGGTTTGTTTGGCCAGGAGCCGAAAGTTGTGTTGTATTGATGTTGTTGTTTTTACAATGGCTGAGGGCTTATATTTATACCCTGAGCGTAGCTAGAGTCCTAATCGAATTACAACTCATTAATAGATAAGGAAACCAACAAACTATCCTATATCTAAGGTAACTTGGAGTCCCATCTTCCCTTTCATAACGAACTCCAACCATGATCGCATCTTGGTGGCGCAGACTCTGGATGACGTCACCAATACCGACGCTGCACGCCTCCTGTCACCTTCGCCCGATAACCGATTCACCGTGCAATCGGCTATTTTCTTCCTTCCGCTGGACGGAGTCTGCTTCCGAAATCGGCTATCTTCCTCTGGTATCGGCTATCTCCCTTTAGTATCGGCTATCGGCTCCCAGCCCAAAATTTTGTGTATTTCTTTGCTTCTATACCATCGGCCAGCCCTTTCCTTTCTGGGGCAAATTTACCAAATTTTGGTGTAAACACAGGCCCCCTAGTTCGGAGTATGATTTCTTCATGCTTCGAACTATGATCCGATGGTCTTCCTTGTGCCGAGAAACTCACTAGCAGCCATAGTGCATCTAGGTCTTCTTCCTTTAACCCTTGAAATATAAGCATGTTCTCACCATATTTCCACACCTCAGTATGCTAGTCCTGTAAAGCAATAATCCTCCAATACATGTGGAAATAGATTAGTAGTAAATGCATATGTGTATAAATATTATAGTTTTATCCATTCTTAGATATTGTTGATCAGAAGATGCTACGATGTTGATTACATCTCAAGAGTATCATATTTATAACCAAGATTTCTTTTAAATTTGAATAAAATGGTACTTTACTCATCTATCTATCTCTTCAACCATGGGGCTTTTACTTTTCACTAAGTCCTCAAGCAACCGCAAAACAGAACAGCTACAGAACTGCTTATCTGTTATCCCTTGAACACTTTTCTTCTGGAGTTTTATTATTATCTTTTATAAATTGTATCACATAATATTGCAAAGTCAAAAAAACCGAACCTTAAGGAGATAAAAGTCACATACTTAGATCAAGAAGTGCAAGTGAATATTTTTTGTATTTTTATTTTCCCTGTGCATATGCCACTCTCTTTGATCATTCTAAACTATAAGACTATTGGGCCTTTGGCCATCTTTCATTTTTATTTGACGATCACGCGATCGTCATTTTTCTTATTTTTCTCTTCTCAGTTCTGGCGGACACGTGTCCGTCGTTTTTATTTCTGAGTATATAGAATAGCCTCATATCTTATCTTAATCAAAGAGAGAATGTCCATGGCTCATCAAGGAATTTTATTAATTTATAACGTGTACGTGAATCTTGATCTTAGGAGCATGACTATAATCTCACTAGTGGTCACAAACAATATGACAAAGCTCAATATGAAATCAATTAATCTTTATTAATCATTTTATAAAACTCTCCGGATTTCAAGTATCTCTCAGAATAATGTCATAGCAAATTCCATTTCCATTCACATTGTACAGCCACATTTAGACAAAGTTCAAACTTTACGCAACCCACAGGTTCTCAAGACTTCAAGACAAGTATCAGACCAAGAAACTCAAACCTTAAAGAAATTAAAATTATAAACTAGACACGGGTGAGACATGAAACAGAGCATCTATTAATCATTTCAACAATGGACAAACTAAAACATTTATATCACATATTTGTAGAGTGGAATTACCCTTAAGATTTTAAAGTTTTGCCTTTAAACATTTCCAACTATAAACTTTGAAACTGTGAGAGTAGAGTTGTGCATACCATCGTTGAAGATGTAGGAGCCAATGAAAGTCACTCGTCTTGTCCGTCTTCGTGATGGATCGCTTGATGTCGTGCAACGTGTGCATGCGGCGAGTCCAAGCCCCCAAGGCATAGCTGATGCAGGATCTTGAGACGCCGTGTGTGTCCTTCTCAAAGGTCTTATTCGCCATTATTTCGTCGCATCTGTATGTATGTCCCTTCATTCTAGGCCGATAAAGATGTTGACGACTTTTTGCTGCATGCGAATCGGCTCTCAGGCTTGCATTGTTCCTTAGAATCGATTACTCAGCCTGATCCGTTCTACATACGAATCGGCTTTCGGGCCTGCTTCTTAGCATCGGCTTCGTTCTGCTTTCCCTTAGAATTAACCCCTCAGCTAGATTCACTACGAATCGGCTTGTGGGTACTCACAATAGGATCGGCTAAACAGCCTGACCCAAAAAGCCGATCGGTGTGCGACCATTGATGGCTGCGCTTCGTCTCCCTCCGGGATGGCGTCAATAATCCAAACTAGACTGTATTAGGCATTTTGATGTATATGATACTTCTGAACTCGTTATGCCCAAAACAATCCAATCTGCAAGGCTGTATATTTTGTTTATTTTTGCTCTAAAGGCGACGCTTATCGCATCGGCTGTTACGCCCCATCGAGGGTATTTCATTTTTGTGCTAAGGACGACTCGTTACTACGATGTCGGCCATTTTATCCTGAAGGCGATCCGCTTGCACGGCATCGGCTGTTAAAGCCAGATTCACATGAATCGGCTATTATCCCCCAACTGGGATGCTAGGGTAGTATTTCTTCAGATGCTTCCCGTTGATGGCTCTGGCGAGTCTCTACCCTTCCAAGTCTTCAAGGATATAAGCATTACCCGGAGCGCATTCCACCAGGCGATACGGGCCTTCCCAGTTTGGCGACCATTTACCGAATCGGCTATCTTTGGTACCAATAGATATAATGACTTTCCACACTAGCTCTGATCCGGTGAAGCTCTATTTAAATCCCTGAAATCAATACAGACTCGCAATTTACCATTTTTCTTATACACAGGGACGATGTTCGATATCCACTCGGCATATCGGCAAGCTCGAATGAACTTGGCTTCTAACAGCCTCGTGATTTCGGCCTTAATGTCGGGTAGAGCATCCTCTCTAAAACGACGTGGAGGCTGCTTGTGTGGCCGAAACCCCAGCTTGATAGGTAGCCTGTGCTCAACAATAGATTTGTCCAATCCAGGCATTTCATAATATTTCCAGGCGAAACAATCTTTGTACTCCTTCAACAGTTGAATCAGCTCCTGCCTGAACTCTGGGTCTAAATTGGCGGCAATAAACGTCGGCCTTGGTCTGTCGCCGGGTCCAACATCCACTTCTTCGAGCTTTTCGGCTGACGTGAATCCTTGCCCCAACTTACCCTCTGTGCCGTCGATCAGGATTCTCCATTTAATTAAAAGACTCAGAGCCGATTGCCCTGATCGGCTGTTGACTCTCATCACTGACCTTGATGGAGCCTCCTTCCTAAGCCTTGCCAGAGAAACAGTCATGATCCCCAGCTTCCCAGTATGTGGCATCTGCCGCGCCACGCTGACCGAGTCGTCGGCCGGGATCACTTCGACCTCATCGCCATGCCACTGAATGAGACACTGATGCATGGTCGATGGCACGCAGCAGTTGGCATGAATCCAGTCGCGTACGAGTAGCAAGCTGTAGGCACCTTTACTGTCGATCACGAAAAAGGTGGTAAGCAGTGTTTTCTTCCCCACTGTTAGCTCGACGTTGATTGCCCCCCGAGTGTTGGAAGAATTGCCCCCAAAATCCTTGAGCATTAGATCAGTTTCTATTAGATCATCGGGACCCTTGCCTAGCTTGCAGAATGTAGTGTAGAGCATGAGATTGACAGTGGCACCACCGTCCACCAACATCTTTGTCATGGGCATGCCGTCGACATAACCTTTAAGATAGAGGGCCTTCAAATGTCGATTCTTGGCTGGCTTATCAAAAGTAGCTTGCTATGCGAGCACTAACTTGGCCACTCCGTCTTCTGATCCCGAATCGTCTGAGTCGGACTCGGTATCATACTTCTTGGCTCTGAACTCTGCAGGCAGCACGAACACCATCTGTGCATCGACTACAGCCTTTCCATTATTTTGTGGAGGCTTCTCGCGCCATATCTGTTTGGCACGTCCTTCAGCTTGGAGCTCTCTGTTTCTGAGCCGTTGCACCCGGCGTCTTTGGCTCCTAGTTAGATCCCCTGGGCACCACTGATTCTCTTGCCAAACCGGCTGTCGGCGTTCAACTACCGCTTCATCAAGCCGATCGTGCGAGTCCCTTTTTTCATGTCGATCCCGCGGGCTGTGGGGGCTCCCCAGCCTCTAATGTACAGACCGGCGGTTGACCTGGGACTGTCCGTACTCTCGATACTGATCGCTGCATTCTGGGCAATTGCGCAGCGTTGGCAGTCTCAGGCCTTCATTCCAACAATGTCGAAAGAATGGGCAATGCCAATGATCCTCCTCAACTCCCCGGTGGCGGGTCATTTCTTCATGATAGCGCGCCTCTTCTTCTTCGCGGAGCCACCTACGGTACTCCTCTTCTTCGCGCTGCAGCCGCCTCTGATGATCTTTCTCTTTCTGTCGCCGCCACTTGTTCAGAAGGTGCTGGTTTGTGGGCCTCCTGCTCTTGGTGCCACTGGATTCTCCATGCTCCGGCTGCCTTTGATTCTGTTCCCTCCTTCCTCTGATCAGCGCCAGCTCCTCAGCTGTGATTTGTGCATCGGTATCAACTGAGGAGTTCTTCCTGGCCCGTTCGGAAGTTAATACCTTTACTTTAGTCAGAGGATTCGCGATCTGGACCATGTTCTGCCCTTTCGGGAATGGGAATTTGTTGATCTTCATCTTCCCCTTGGGAGGAGCCTCAAATTTCAACAAACCGCGCCTAATAGCATTCTGGATTGCTGCTTTGAAATTGCGGCAATTGTTTGTAGAGTGTGAGGTAAGGCCGTGGTACTGGCAGAACGGTTTTCCCTGCAAATCTTCAGGAGATGGTTTGACGTAATCAGCTGGGAAAGTGATGTGGCCTGCACTGACTAATAGGTCGAAGAGTTTGTCCAGCTTGCGCGTGTCAAAGTCGTATTGATCTTCCGCGCTCCAACCCTTCGGTATGGCCATGGGCTTTGTTCCCCATTTAAGCTCAACAGCAGCCACTTCTTCATTCTCTCCATCCTCTGAGTCGGAATCACAGACGTAGGCCTGCTTGTATTTTGATTCCTTCTTGAAACTCTGGGCCTGCTGTTCCAATGCGGCCACCCTCTGCATCACCTCGCTGATGCTGTTGAAGTTGGTGCCCACAAGCTTCTCTTGGACATGTGGGAGCAACCCACTGACCACTATCTTGGCGAGCTGCTTGTCGTTCAGGTTCAAAGAGTAACACATGTTCCTGGTCTCCCTGAACCGCTTGATGAAAGCCGATCCAAGCTCATTCGGCTTTTGGCGCATGTTGGTGAGATCTGTGATGTCTTTCTCCCCAGTGCCGGAGAAGAAGTAATTATGGAATTTAGTCTCCAGATCTTCCCAGCCTTGAATCGAGCCAGGCTCCATAGATGCAAACCAGCTAAACGCCGGCCCTGTCAGTGATAGCGGAAAAAGCCGGACCCTGTGAGCTACCTCATACGAAGCTTCGCCGAGCTGGGTCAGGTAACGGCTGATGTGCTCCATGGTGGTGATGTCGTCCTGCCCACTGAACTTGTAGAAGTCGGGTAAGCGATACCTGGGCGGCAATGTCACGCGGTCGTACCACTTGGGGTAAGGGCGCCTGTATTTGATTCCAGTCCCGGTCTTCGGCTGTAAACCGAACGTATCACGGAGCATGGCACTCATCTGCTCCAGCAGCTGATTGTTGGGTGTCTGGGCGTACCCCGGATGCGACGCTGCCTGAAGGTCTTGATATGTGATCCCCTCATGGTATCCAGGAGTTGGGTTGGCCACAGTCTGCCGCCGGCGTATTTCCAGCTGTCAGGTTCACTGCTGATGAGTTCATCGAGTTCACCGACTGTCCAGTGGCCTGCATGAAAGCGGCGAGCTCCTCCGGAGTATGATCTTTGTATAATCTGGGAGAAGCTGCTATTTTTTGAGCCGAACCGGCCGTAGTGGCACCCTGCCCTGGCGTTTTCGGCTGTCTCGGCTGTTGCGGTGAGGAATTGGAGGTCCCTGCCGCTGCTTTTGGATCTGCGTCCTCTGCGGGTATGTTGAAGTAAACCGGACCCAGAGACTCCCAATCCTGCCGTTTGAGAACAGTCTTCATGATGTTATAGAATGTCTGCAGGAAGGATTTATGGTGATGGCCGACTGCTGAATAGGCGGCCTCCCAGGTTGCTTCTTCCAGCATCTGCTTGAGGTTGGCCTTGCACTCCTCTTCAGATTTATCAGAATGGCCGTCCATGATACATCTAAGGAATGCATTCTTCTTCACTACCGAGCCATCACGCTGCTTGCTGAATGAAAGCAGGCATGCATCAGCGAATTCTTCTACAATCTTGTTCAGCACTGCCGGGTCCTCCTCACTGACGTCTTCGACCCTGACCCTGAGGACACCGTCATCCCTGGAGGGGCCGTCCGCCGCAGCCTTTCCTTTTGCCATGGTCTTCAATGAAATGTCCCACCGAGCGTGCCAAAAAGTGTGTTGGCGCAAAAAGTGGTTCCCTAAGCCCAACACACCAGCGAAGCCAGAAACGACCCTTGAGGCAATAAAGCTCTCGCTGATCCAGCTAGCTTTGGACCCGGTCTGAGAGTGTCAGTAACACCCAAGCGTGCCAGTCAATTTGACCTGCAATTGACGAGGAAAAGATAGTAATCAGTAATCACAGGGCGGAACTAAACGGTATGTCCAGGTAGTTCCAAATGTATCGCTCGAAGAGCCGATGTAATGGGAGATCGACTAGAAAGCCGATTCCGTCTTGTTATGAACCGATTGTAGCGAAACATGTATTATAACTCGAGTTAACCGATTCAGACATGAATTCAATGATACATACTTGCTTTAGACAGAAATATGCTATAGGAGATGTAGTCACAGCAAGCTAACATGATCATAAGATGTCTCAATGTAAAATAAGATGAAATCGGCTATTTCAGCCGATTCAGTGTATACGGGCAACATACAAGCCTATAAAGTAAACAATGTTTCAACTCTCCGGCTAATAAATCTAAATCACAATCTTACAACAGTGGAGATCGAGCGGATCGAGGCAGTCATGATGAAGTTGCAAGTTAGATCTGTTAACCCATGAATCTAGACAATGTTTATTTTATTACTTGAGTGCGACCCATATCTAATCTAGATCCAAAATACAACCGGCTGGTGCAAAATATTCTATCTTATCAATATAAAATGAATGGCAAACATAATTCGTTGAAAATATAGATCTATTAGACATAAGCCGACGCATATGGATCAAGACGGGCAAATTGATGATTGCTTTAAATAATAAACAATAAACATAAGCAACATCGGTAACTTAATGAATCTAGCTAAACTGCTAAATTTAACTAGAGCCGATAACTAATCCATGCGTGCAAACTGTCGTAATCTATAGCCTGTCCACCGGATGACGTTAACTAATAGATTAATCAAGCAAGCAAACACGAATCGATAACTAATCCGCGCGTGAAAAACCGTCCTAATCTGCATCTCGTCCACCGGATGACGCTTAACACAGATTGATCGGGTAAACCAGCGTGAATCATCCTTGACTCACTGTGCTTCCCGCGTCCACCGGATGACGCCAAAGTAACAGAGCTTAGCAAGGATCCTGGTCCGCCATGCTTCCACGTCCACCGGATGACGCTAAAAAGACATAGTTTAACAGGGGGTTGACGATACTTACAAGCAAGTCTGCGTCCACCGGATGACACCCAGCCTGGATGAAGTAACTCACCAGACTCGACTGACTCCAGGGTTTGTTTGGCCGGAGCCGAAAGTTGTGTTGTATTGATGTTGTTGTTTTTACAATGGCTGAGGGCTTATATTTATACCCTGAGCGTAGCTAGAGTCCTAATCGAATTACAACTCATTAATAGATAAGGAAACCAACAAACTATCCTATATCTAAGGTAACTTGGAGTCCCATCTTCCCTTTCATAACGGACTCCAACCGTGATCGCATCTTGACGGCGCGGACTCTGGATGACGTCACCAATACCGACGCTGCACGCCTCCTGTCACTTTCGCCCGATAACCGATTCACCGTGCAATCGGCTATTTCCTTCCTTCCGCTGGACGGAGTCTGCTTCCGAAATCGGCTATCTTCCTCTGGTATCGGCTATCTCCCTTTAGTATCGGCTATCGGCTCCCAGCCCAAAATTTTGTGTATTTCTTTGCTTCTATACCATCGGCCAGCCCTTTCCTTTCTGGGGCAAATTTACCAAATTTTGGTGTAAACAAGTGTTAATTGCCTCCGCCCAAAACCTCTCCGGTGTGTTGTACTCATCAAGTATTATCCTTGCAAGGGTGATCAATGTCCGGTTCTTTCTTTTTACAACTCCATTTTGTTGAGGGGTAAAGGTGGATGAGACTTCATGCTTGATCCCAACTTCATCACAATATACTTCAATGTTTGTGTTGTCAAATTCTTTCCCATTGTCACTTCTAATCTTCTTGATCTTCACTTCAAATTCATTTTGTACTCTCTTGGAAAACTTCTTGAAAGATGCGGCAACTTCGGTCTTGTCATGAAGAAAGAACACCCAAGTATATCTTGAAAAGTCATCAACAATCGCTACGCAATAAAGCTTGTCACCAATACTTTCATAAGTTGTTATCCCAAATAAATCCATGTGAAGTACCTCTAATGGTCTTGAGGTTGATACAAATGCCTTGGATGGATGTGTATTTGCTACTTGCTTGCCGGCTTGACAAGCACTACACAATTTGTCCTTCTCAAATACAACATCTTTCAATCCTCTCACCATCTCCTTCTTTAATAGCTTCTTGAGTGTGCTCATTCCAACATGTGCAAGCCTTCTATGCCAAAGCCAACCAAGAGATTGTTTGGTGAATAGACAAGTCTTCAAATTTGCATCTTCCAAGTTGAAGTCCACTAGATAGAGATGATTGTACCGAAAGCCCTTGAATATCACTTCATTGTCATCTTTCTTGGAAACAATCACTTCTTCACTTGTAAATAGGCATTGGAAGCCAAGATCGCACAATTGACCAATGGATAGCAAGTTGAAGCTCAAAGAAGCAATTAGAAGCACATTTGAAATAGAATGATCATTTGAGATAGCCACTTTGCCAAGCCCTTGCACTTTGCTTTTGGAATTATCACCAAATATAATCTTTCCTTGGTCTTCTATATTCTCTTCAAGTGAAGTGAACATACGAGCATCACCGGTCATATATTGAGTGCATCCACTATCAATTACCCAATGAGAGCCACCGGTCTTGTAGTTCACCTACACACAACAAATTAATCTTGATGTTTGGGAACCCATACTTGAGAAGGGCTCCGGACTTTCTCAACCAAAGTTTTTGCCACCCACAATTGCCTAGGCCTATTCTTATTAGGAGGACCTAAGAACATCACTTTGACCTTGCCGTTAGAATCCTTTCTAAGCATGTAGTGAGAGTCAAATGCAAAGGGCCTAGCATGCTCGGGCAAAGGTTGTGGTGGTGGTGTCTTGCACTCATGAGTAAAGTGACATTCTTGACCACATTCAAAGCATCTCTTCGGCTTGGGCTTGGGCTTGGACTTGTTCTTTGCTTTGTTGAGTGTATTTTGAGCTCTATTGTTTTGGACCTTCTCACCTATGTAGCCAATCCCACTTCTATCAAACTTCATCACGATGTTCATGAGGAGATCACTTTGAAGATATTGGCCTCTTGTGAATCTTTGCAAGCCAACGGCAACTTCTTGTTCTCTTCCAATAGGCTTGCAAGTTGGCACTTCTCACACTTGATGATCTTATTTTCTTCTCTAAGTACCTCAACCTTATCGTCTTCTTGCACCGTTTCAATGACAATGGTGTTCGTGGTTAATTGCTTCTCAAGCTCTTTCTTCAAGTTCTTATTCTCAATCTTGAGCTTCAAGTAGTCATCATGGCAATCGGCCACCACCACTTCCTTGCCTTTGCTACTAGCACCTTGCTCAATGATCTCATCAATCAAGTCATCATATGATGTAGCTATGTCACACTTAACAACAAGGTTAGGAACATCATGTGTTTCATTGGAAAGAGGGTCATAAGCCATAGCAAGGTTGTCATGATTCACTTTTACTTGAGTATAGTCTCTTTTAGCTTGTTGTAGCTAGTGGTGAGCTCAATGTGCATCCTCTCAAGTTTATCAGCTCCTTTATGTTGGATTTGAGCTCCTTGAGCTTGGATGACACATTTTGGTTTTCCTCTCTAAGCTCATCACTAGCTTTAGTGAATTGTTCATTCTTAGCTAAGAGGTTGTCATTCTCAAGTTTTAACTTCTCATTTTTACTTGTTAGCTTTCTTATCACTTTGGTGTAGTCATTTAGCAAGCTAGCAAGTTCATCATAAGTGGGTGAATCATACTCATTATCACTATCACTACTCTCAGCATCACTTTGTACCTTCTTATCCTTAGCCATGAGGCAAAGGTGTGTTGGAGATGAGGGCGGTGATAGCGGTGGAGGAAGTGAAGTCCCAATCACAAGAGTGGCCATCTTTTCTTTCTCATCATCACTTTCATCACCGGAAGAGCCACTTGAAGATTTAATATCGGTGAGCCAATCACCAACAATGTAAGCCTTGCCATTCTTCTTGTTCTTGTGAAATTGCTTCTTCTTAAACTCTTTCTTCTTGAATGGCTTGGCCTTCTTCTTCTCATCATCACTCTCATCACTAGAGTCTTGCCTTTTACCCTTGTTCTTGTTCTTGAACTTGTCTTTCTTGGGCCTATGGCATTGATGAGCAAGATGCCCAAGATCTCCACAATTGTAGCAATCCATCTTGGAGATGGGCTTTCTCTTGCTACTAGTGAAGAACTTCTTCTCGTTGGAATCAAACTTGATTCCCTTGTTGTTGAGCCTTTTGAGCATCTTGGTGGCCTTCCTCACTATGAGAGCAATTTCCACATCATCATCATCATCACTTGTAAATCGATATATGGTTATTATCAATATAATAGATTGTAGTTTATCTTAGTCCTTCCCAGTGGTATAAATATAAATCGACAACCTGGTAGAACTCCTAGGTAAAATGCTACAATGGTATAATTATCTGTTCGCTTGCAGAATTGTTCTTAGTTTATATTTATTTATATTTCTGCCTAGTCACATGGAATAATATGTAAAACCTTTATTTATTATTAGCATATATAATTAGGATTGACAACCCAGTTCATGCTAAAGAATGTTGGTAATAGATAAGTGGCTAGTTGCTAATGATCAGTTAATTAAATACCATACATCTTCTAATCTCGTCTCTAGTGTTAAAGATTATAAAGTTATATTGGGCGACATTAGTACATGTCAACAAGTATTTTTGGCGTCGTTGCCGGGGAAGGCACATTAAACTTAGGAAATATTGATAACACATATGCACCATGGATAAGATTGTATTACCGATTGATTTCTAACTCAAACAGGTACACCCCTGTTTTTTATCAATTACTTATCTTATGCAGGGTGATGAATGAATGGTTTTTCTCTTTCAAATAATTTTACTGACGATCTAGAGAAACTCCTGAGAAGAAAGAAGTTTGTAGAGGCGAGAGACAATTTCAAGCTACCATCAAGAACACCCGTCGCTGCTCAAGTTAGTTCATCAAATGAGCCAGCTCCAACATTGGAAGAAGAACACTTAGGAGAAGATTTATCTCCTGTGTTTGAAGTCATGGCTGAGAAGACACTGCGCGAGTTCTCTGCCCCAACAACAAAAAACATCCGGACTGGACCAGCAGTCAACACGGGGGAGAATGGATTCGAGCTCAAGCCTGCTCTTATTACCATGCTTCAAGCCAGCCAGTTTTGTGGAAAAGCTCATGAAGATGCAAGTGCACACTTCTAACACTTTTCAGAGATCTGCAGCACCTTCACAATCAGAGGAGTACCAAGAGATGCTATTTTACTCCATCTTTTCCCATTTTCACTTTTGGGGAAAGCTAAGCAGTGGTTCTTCACCAACAAAGACAAGAACACTACATGGGACCGATGCTCAACTGCTTTCCTGATAAAGTTCTTTCCTACAGGCAAAACAAATGCTTTGCGTGGGAAAATCTCAAGTTTTCAACAGCAACATGACGAATCATTCACTGAAGCATGGAAGAGATTCCAAGATTACATTGAAGACTATCCTCATCATGGGATAGAGGATTGGCTACTAATGTAGACCTTCTACCACGGGCTTATCTCGAGCACCTATGAGTCCATAGATGCTGCAGCTGGAGGAGCTTTCATGTCACTGAAGCTTCCAGAAGCTCAAGCACTTGTGGAGAAGATGGCCTCAAATCCGAGCTGTAATGAAGAACGTACTCAACCTCGGAAGAGAGGAGGAGGCATCCATCATCTTAAGGAGACCGACATGGTCACTGCCAAGGTAGACCTCATCATGAAGAAACTCGACATAGAGAAGAAGGAAGTCATGCATATTGATGATTCCCGCATGACCTGTGAAGAATGTAGAGATTACGGGCATTCAGCTGTCAACTGTCCTACGCTGCAAGACGATGTGAACTTCATCAACAACAACACCTACTATCGTCTTCAGCAAGGTCAAGGATGGAACCAGCCAAACCAAGGATGGAATCAGCAACCTCGACAAGGTAATTACCAAGGTAACGATCAAGGTAATAATTATAATAATTACAATCTTCCATCTTTAAGAGATTTAGTTGCTGGTCAATCTAAATTGATAGATCAAATGTCTAGAAAGGTAGCCTCGAATGATAAAGCTTTAGAAAACATAAATATCAGAATGGATATCTTTGCTTCTGCTATAAAGAATTAGCACAACTTTAATAAAATGTTAGAATCATAATTAGCTCAGCTTGCTGCTGCTGTCCCTCCATTTGAGAAAGGTAAGATTCCGGGCCAGCCGGAAGATTTGGAAACTGCTAACCTTGTTGATATTCACAATGCAACAAAATACCAAATTGAGGCTACATATATACAGTGGATAGATCACTCACTACCTGAGAAGATTGGAGACCCTGGAAGACCTGTCATTCCTATCTCCATAGGATGTCACAGGTTTCCAGAAGCTATCTGCGATTTCGGCACAAATGTCAACATAATGCCTAAGGTAATCTATGAAAGAATATTATGTGATCCTTTGTTGTACACAGATATGCATTTGCAGCTTACAGATCAGTCCATTTGCTACCCCGAGGGAGTACTAGAAGAAGCTGTTATCAGAGTGGGACAATCATATGTCCCAATTGACTTTGTGATCATGGATACCGGAGGAGATGAGAAGGCACCCTTTATCTTGGGACGACCATTCTTATGCACAACCAAAGCCATCATCTATGCAGAACACGCCAAGATTGTCCTCTCCATCAAGGACAAGAAGGAGAGATTCTTTTTCAAGAACCGCATCCTAAAGGATCCAGCAGTCCCGAAGCAATTCCATCAACAAGAAGAGCAACAACAACAAGTGTCTAAGAAGAAGAACAGTAGAAGATAGAGGAAGAACAAGCCCCGACATGTACCTGAAGAAACCACTCAACTAATCAATGCTATCAACACAGAAAAAGATCATATGCTCCCGAAACCATTCCCAATAAAGAAAGGTGACCCAGGTGTACCAATCATTGAATGCACAATCAGAGACATCACTTTTCCAGACACCATCTGCGACACTGGATCAGGCATCAACGTAATGTCCAAAAAGGTATATGATGAATTATTTGATGATTTACCATTATACCCAACGTATATTCAGTTGCAAATGGCAGACCAATCACTGAGATTCCCTGAAGGCATAGTTAAGGACGTAATGGTAAGAATTCAAGATAAATATATACCCGCAGATTTTCTAGTTCTTGACATGCAGGAAGATTACGAATCGCCTATTTTTTTGGGAAGAACGTTCCTCTACACCTCCAATGCTATCATCTACATAGGGTCTGAACAGATCCACTTCAACCTACCCACTGGAAAGGTACGCTGTCAGTTTAAAACACATCGTAACCATGAGCAGAACAGGAAGCAACGCAACAGGAGGAGACCCCAAACCCACCGTCAGGCTGCCCAGCCTCACTGTGGATGGGAGGAGTTCCCTGGTAAGATTGTGAAGTATGAAGACTGCTACAAGGAGCAAGAAGAAGCCGTACAAGCACCACGCTGGAGTGAGTGGGAAGCGAAAGCTGAGAGGATGGACCAGATTGCTAAGGCAGAGAAAGAAGAGATCCAGGCACAAGTAGAAGAATGGATGAAGAGAGATGAAGAATCAAGAGAAGCATACAAGGAAGAGTTGGAGCTAGAAAAGAGAGAAGCAGAAGAGACAGAAAAGAGATGGAAGGAGAAAGAAAAAGCACCTACTACACCACCGCAAAATGGGGAATTGACTGAGGTAACCTCAGACGATGAACCTACTGAGTAAGTACTCTCCTCTATCTAAGTCCTGTCGGTAGACTTTAAATTCCGTACCCTAGCCATAAGGTTAGAACTTGTAGTTATCTAACTAATTTAGCATTCATTAATAATTTTACTTTAACACATTTAGCATAATCATTTTTGCATGTTAAAAATAAAACAACAAAAATATTTACTGTTTATTTACCGCATCATAAATATTAGAGCCCCATATAAATAAACTTATGGTAACCCTGTAGGCATATTTACTGTGGTGGTATAAAAATAAAAATAAAAATAACAATCTATATTTACTTTGTTGCATTATGAAAATCCTAAGCCTCATGGAAATGAATATTCCCTGTGGTGGCATAAAAAAACATATAGCATGCATACATTTTTTTTGCTGTATAAGAAACTTAAAAAAACCCCAAAAAGAGAATCCTGTTAGAATCCTGCTAAAATCTTTTAATTAAAATCAACTCGAAGAATAATCAAAATGCTCATTGGCTGACCGCTAACCCCTTGATAATTCGAGCCTCGAGTTTTGGTTTTCTTGTTGGAGTATAACTATGCAGGAATAATATTATGACTAAGGAGAGAGAGAGTCTATTAGTGGCACCCACCAGGACTACTACTAGCTCACTCTAAGAAACATTCAAGCACCAAGTATTGCAAACATCAAGCTTGGGGGAGGAGCATCCCCTAGTTATCAGGTAATTATACCTATACGCTAATTGAGTCTACTTTATACAAGCACAAAATACCAAAAATATGTGGGCACATGAAAGTCCACACCTTTTAAAAAAAACCAAAAATATGTGGGCACATGAAGGTCCACTCAGTTAGGAAGCTTCTACTGGAAATATGAAATCAATCTCTCACCATGTAGTGGTACTAAACCTAACCCCTCACCATAAGATTTGGTATTTTTATTGGCAATGGAGTTTCGTAGGGAAATACAAGATCAAAGAGCTAGTTAACCCGACACCTCCACGCTGTAGATACACCTGCTCCCAGAAGGATCACTCAATTTGCAACATCAAAGACCCTGTCAAACGTCAAGCTTGGGGGAGGGCACCCTCCAATTAAAATCCAGCTAAGTATAAGTTTTCTATCTTAATATTATTACTATATCGCTTTTTCGTGTGAGTTAGCTAGTAAGATAAAATTTGAAAACCAAATAAATATTTATCTATATATTAGAGTTTGTTTAGAGTCAATCTAGGCTAGAACCAAATTAAAATTGATGAACACTAAAAATTTATTTTGGAGATGATGAATACTTACTCTGCCATAATTCATTTCAAGTGGCTAGTTGTCAAACCCTAGATTCTCCTGAGTTTTGGATATTACTATTTTAATCTGAGAATTTACTCTGAACCTGAAACTTGTGGAGGCATGCTTAAACTAAGTCTAGGTAATTGATTGATATGATTCATGAAGGCTGAGTTACTATTTATCTTATTCCTAGCATTACTAAGTTCTGGAGATTTATTTTTGAAAACTTGAAATCTACATGATGAGCTCTTGTATGACAAAATATGAATTCCAACTAAAGCCATATATTATACATTAAGAGATAGGAAACCTTTGCACATTCATGCTTCTTGCCTTGCATTGAGTTTAGTCAATCTTTGTTGAATACCATATGAGAGTCTTGTCATGCTTTTAAAACCAAGATCACGTACACATTTCAGCACATATGCATTATTCCTACCCTGAAAATAATCACAACCATTTCTACCTCCATCTATGTTCATCATAAAAATGTTTTCTCCTGCACTAGGAGTGAACACCAAAAAAATATAAACCCTGTTATAAATGCTCTAAGTTTTCACTATTGTTATCTCTCCAAATCATGTATTGGATGAATGTGGCTATGCAAAAGTATGAAAAGAAAAGGGAGTCAAAGAAGGACAAGTGTCCCAGCATTAAAACAATGGGTACTAGATGCCCGCCTCCCAAATGAAAAAAAAGGAAAGAGAGAGAAAGAGAAAGAATAAAGATAGCCCATGTGTTCCTCCAAATTCCATAGGAGAGTGAATCATTTTCAAAGAACATAAGTAGAATTAGGATTAGCCACCTTATATACACCTATCCACCATATTTCATACACATGCACATCTTGGTTTGATTGTTTGCCTCGATTCTCTATGGATCCATTGTTTGACTTTACAACATATGAATTGCAAGTATGCTTAAACCTTGTTATTGCCACTCCTATGAGCTCCACTATAATCCTTAGTTATAGGAAGGCATAACATTAATGCCTTAAGTGAGATCCACGAATACCATATATACTAAAAGACTTGAGGGTGTCATACAATTAAGCTCTGAGTTTTATTGCGAAAACTTGCAAAACCCCGTTCTGGGACTGTGAAGAATTTGAGACATAGTGCTTGACTTAATTGTTCTATCTTTCAATTGCTCAATACTTATGTGAAGGTTGTAAAGCTCCATAGTTAAAGGTAAGATGGGTAAGTCTGAAGGTTAGAGCAGTTATTATCTAATCTGGAGGAGAATTTCTGTTTGAAAGCATGTGTACTTGGAAAGAATGAAAGCATTGTAGCAACTCCTGATCTAAATACATTAGTAATTAGGCTTACTTTGTTTGCCAAGGGACTGGCAAAAGATAAGCTTGGGGGAGTTGTTGACGGTCGATAATGTCAACTTTTATTAGAACTTTAGACACAAAAGGATACATGAAAACATATTAGTCCAGGGTTTTAACTGACAGTTTCCATGAGTTTTGCATGTTCTATATTTTCCAGGGACTATTCTAGAAAAGCATAAAAGAGGGATTAAAGTGCGTAATTATCAGGAAACGTAACCACGAAGGAAGCATCATCACGAAGACCCTGGAAGAGTGTAGAAGGCACCCGAAGCAACCTGGGGCCGAGCCCTGGCCAGGTGGGGCCAGCCGGCCCAGGGGTGGGGCCGGCCAGCGCCCCCTAGGGTTTCGCCGCCGCCTTTTGGAGTCTTCTTTCACCGCCTCTTAGGAGTCATCTCGGCCCTTGTTTCAAGTCGGTTTGATCCAACGGCACACATTCATCCCACCGGGCTATAAATAGAGGGGCAGACCCCCTGGAGGCATCAATCAACCATTCATCGAAGGCAACAAGTCCTCAAGCCATCAAGAGCCTACTAGTTCATCAAGAGCCTTCTAGTTCATAGTTCTAGCCTAGTTAGATTAGAAAGTAGAGGAGATCTAGTTCTTCGGCGGGATCTGGAGCCCCGGCGATCGTCTGGAGCATAGAGTTCGGTATAATTCTAGTTATTTATCTATTATTGTATTCTTCATTATGATTAGGGAAACATTGTTCTTAATAGTTCATATGTTCTTGATTACTTTATTCTTTGTTTATTTTAATTATATGTCTAGTATAGCTGGTTTGATCTTATTGAATTCATGTAATTGCTCGTATAGCGTTTATCCAATCGATCGTTGGGTAGATGATGAACAATGTGTAGACGTGGTGTCTAGATATTTTGTTTATCTGCGAGTGCACCTTGATATGCCAGATCGTGTGGTAGTTCGCGTAGGTGACAGCTACGTTGATTCCTCTGTAGTCCACCCCCGTATGTAGGCAAGCAGGCACGGTCGCGAAGTTGGGTGATGACTCTGTTTCACACCTTTCCTAGACGATGCCTTTTGCATGTGATCATGATATAGGACTAATCTGACAATGAATGCTAGATGTAATTGCACTAGTTAGAGTTATTCATTGACGTAGTTATAGAATTACCTTAGATATTAATTCCTTAGTTTATCCATTTGCTAGCTATTACTATGACTAGAAAGTGCTCTGGTGTTTATCTTTATTAATGATGCTTGATCATACTTATCACCCTATTTATCTTTATTATCTTGTGACCTCTACTTGTTATGAGTAGAGTATATGACATTGGTAATTTCACTTATTCATTGTATATGGTTATTATCAATATAATAGATTGTAGTTTATCTTAGTCCTTCCCAGTGGTATAAATATAAATCGACAACCTGGTAGAAGTTCTATGTAAAATGCTACAATGGTATAATTATCTGTCCGCTTACAGAATTGTTCTTAGTTTATATTTATTTATATTTCTGCCTAGTCACATGGAATAATATGTAAAACTTTATTTATTCTTAGCATATATAATTAGGATTGACAACCCAGTTCATGCTAAAGAATGTTGGTAATAGATAAGTGGCTAGTTGCTAATGATTAGTTAATTTAATACCATACATCTTCTAATCTCGTCTCTAGTGTTGAAGGTTATAAAGTTATATTGGGTGACGTTAGTAGATGTCAACAACTACCAGAAGCATTGTGGGCTTACGGAACAGCCTACAAGTCACTAATTGGAATGTACCAGCTTGTTTATGAAAAGACCTGTCACTTGGCAGTAGAGCTTGAATTCAAGGCTCACCGGGCAATCAAGAGATGGAATATGGATCTGGATGCTGCAGGAATAAAAAGAAAGATGCAACTCTCTGAACTAGATGAATGGCGTGAGAAAGCATATCACAACTCCAAGATGAGCCAGCCTCGCAATGCTCCACCAAGCCAGCCTCGCAAGCATGAGCAATCTTTCCGTGCTTGTACTAGATCAGCCCTTCCATCACCGCCGGAGACCCTCTACCTGAAGGACGCGCCACGGAAGGAACCGATCGTCAAGCTGCCGAAGGATGTCAAGCTTCTGCCCTCGAAGCCGAACGAGACGCTGACGGGAGTGAAGCTCGACAGGGATGGCCATATCTCATGTGCCAAGTACACCACTCGCCCCACTTTCAATGGAGTAGTACGTGCCACCCAAGGAAGCACCACGTGGAGAGCAACCTCCACGAAAGCATTCCAAGGTCACCACGGCAGAGCTTCAGAAGCAGATGGACTAGATGAGACATGAGATGGAGATCATGAAGAACCAGGATAGACTCCTTGCTAGAACTATAGCTGATACTAATCTTAGGATTGATCTGAAGAACGGAAAGCAAAGGGAGTTAGAGATTAAATTTGAGCTTTTCTCCTAGACCAATTCTAGGAAGTATTAGAGTTATCCATAGGGCACCCCTTAGTTCGCTTAGTTCGCTTAGCTCGATTAGTTCGCTTTAGTTTGCTTAGTTCGTTTTAGTTTGAAAGTCTCGTGTAATAAAAGTGCCATATTAATAAAGTTAGTTTGAGTCAATATTATCTCGCTTGGATATATTTGTGCTTGTCTCCACTTTGTTATGCATAAAGAAAAACAGGAAACAAAGTATGGGGGAGGAGCACGTGATAGAACGACAAACACCGAAGATGAAGGTACTCCAAAACAGAAGAAACCGACGCACAGATCACACACAACAAGACAGGACACGAACAGCCACCAGGAGGGATCGGCCAATCCCTACCCTTGGTCGACCGATCCATTCCGGTGCCGCCTCGCCGCGAGCTGTTTACACCAGAATTGGGATAGTGCCCGGGAGGACAGGTTAGCTGATCAGAGAGCTAGATCGAGAGTTATCGACAGGTGTGAAGATGGATCGGATGTGTGCTGACGTCATCGAAGCGTACGGTACTCGGGTAATTAGCACATACAGATGAAAGTGTACAGATGCATCAAGTAAAGAGCGACCAAGAAGGGGGCCCACACGAATGGAAAAATGGGCTCCGATTTATCTTAGAGTTAGAAAATCATATTATTTCCTTATTTTTAGATAGGGTTTTCATTCGGTTGCGATTTCCTCTCTAGCTGCTGGGTATAAATATAAGCCCAAAGCACATTGTGAACACGTCAATCAATACAACAACAGTTCCTTTCTTTTCCGGCCCTCGGCCAAAACCCTAGGAGTAGGAGTAACGTAGAACCGGCGAGTTCTACCACAAGTTGGGTGTCATCCGGTGGACACCAGGCTTGCTGTAAGTACCGTCACGCTCGTGTTTCTCTTGTCTTGCTAGTGCGATTCTGGCTCGTGCAGTTTGCTGATGGATTCGAGTAGCTATCGATCCTCGTTTGATCTAAGCCATGTTTAGATTGAATTGAGGGTTAGTTATCGGCTCTAATTAACTTGGCATGTTGATTAGATTCATTAAGTTACCGATGTTGCTTAAGATCATTTGTTGTTTATTTATTTTAAGCATCATCAATCTGCCCAATCTTGATCTGTTCTTGTCGGCTTAAATCTTTGTATCCATCTTGCTTAATTGAATATCAATTGATTATCATGTTTAGGCGAGTAGATCCGTTTGTCATTAGCTGGTTAGTTCAGATCTTGATTGTGTATAGGCCACACTCAAATAATAAAGCAAATTATGTGGAGAGTCTTTGATTAATAGATCTAATCATTAGCTTACGTCATGGGCTGTAACGATCCGGTCGACCCATTGACGTAAGCGACGGGTTAGTTAGATCAGTCAAAGAGTCAAAGCATCATTTACTTTATAGGCTTGTATGGTGCCTATACTTCAAATCGGTTGTTCAGCCGATACTGTTTGTGCCTGCCTGCTTCACGTTGTATTCTTCCGATCTTCTTTATATGTTGTCTTGTGTTTCGGATCATGTCAAGATCGATTCAAGTGTGTTAATTAGCTGTAACGATCCGGTCGATCCGAATTAATGGTTGTGATAGATTGAGACATGTTTCGGCGCATAAGGCAATGTATAATTTATATCGGTTTGATATAATTTGCTTTCATTCATGTTTATCTATATGAATCGGTTAAGTTGCCTATCGGATGTTTCTGTTACACTCACGCCATCGGTTCATGCGATCGGATGTCGGCTCTCTAGCCGATGGCTTCATGAGAAGGCCTATTGGGCCGGATATCTGGAACCATTCGGGACACACCAGTAGTTCCGCATTGTGTTGCTGATCAATCTTTTTCCTTGTCAATTGTAAGTTAAATTGACTGGCACGCTTGGAGATTCATCGGTGCTCATCTACGCCGATTGTCGAAGCTAGCTGGGTCTGTTCGCTCCGTACTTCCAGGACCGTTCTGGCTTCGCTGGTGTGCTGAGTGCGAACCAGATTTCGCGCCAACACACCTTTTGGCACGCCTGGTGGGACAACTTCATCAAAACATGACTTCCAACAAAGGCAAGGCCCTCGCCGTAACCATGGAAGACCTGGCTCCATCGTCAGCCAGTTACTTGGAGGAATACATCGCCAAGTTCCATGAGGCCTGCCTCGAGCGCTTCACCAAGAACGAGGAGGGTTTCGTGTATCAAGATATGGCATTTGCTGGGTCCCCTCAACACAAGCAACCCGATATGTCTGAAGCGGCGGGAACGTCAACCCAGTCACAACAGCCGAAAAGGGGAGCAGAAGATTCCCCTGAGGTAGGTGCAGACCTGCAATCGGCTGGAAAAATGGATCCTGGTCGCTCTGAACCAGGGCAGAGCAGCAACTTAGGCCGGCTGGCAGGACAAGGCTACAATCCATATGTCAACCAAAAGCCGCCAAGGAGAGATGACGACCTGATGTGGCACATGACCAATATTCTCAAAGAGCAATTTGGTCTCAAGCTGAAAGACACGGTGGTCTTGTACAGGCATTCGTACCCAGAATGGTTCGATCAGGTGGCTCTCCCTTATCGCTACCGGATTCCTGAATTTTCAAAATTCAGCGGGCAAGACGAGGTAACCACGAGGGAGCATGTCATTCGGTACATCACGCAGTTAGGGGAAGCTTCAAGAGCGACTACGCACAGGGTCCGGCTCTTTCCCATGTCATTGACCGGGCCAGCGTTCACGTGGTTCGCGTACCTACCTCCGAACTCGATCACCTGTTGGGATGATTTGGAGAAGAGGTTCCACGCACTCTTTTACACTGGGAGTGGAGAGAAGGGCATCGCTGACTTGGCGATCATGAGACACAGGCCTAATGAGTCGGGCTCTGATTTCATTAGGAGGTTCAGAGACGTCAGGAGCCGGTGCTACTCTCTAGATCTACCCGACAGCCAGTTCGCGTAGTTGGCTATCGTCGGACTCTCGTCAGCAGTGAAGGAAAAGTTAGCCGGCGCGGATTGTGAAAGTCTGAGCCAGCTCTTGCAGAGGGTTATAGCAATAGAAGAGCAGCTACAGAATCACCGACGAGAGAGCCGTTTCAAGAAAAGTGCTTTCTTCAACAGCAAACACTCCAACAAGGACGAGGACTCTAATGATGAGGTGACCGCCGTTGAAATGAAATGGCGAAGAAAGGCAACAGAGGTCCCCAAGACCAGGAGCAACAGAAAGTAGAATGACTTTAGGGGTTACAGTCTCGACCAACTGTTCGATTTCCTGGCAGAAAAAGGACAGATAGAGTTCCCGGCGGACTACACCGTGCCAAGTGATAAGCAGCTGAAAGGAAAAAGTTTCTGCAAGTTTCATGCGAGAGATTCCCACAACACCAATGATTGCTGGACTTTCCAGCAGCATATCCAGAGAGCCGTCCAAGAGGGAGTTTTGAGATTCGAGGGAACCAAACCCACGGCTGCTAGAAGAATCGCTCGTCCAGGTAGCCAGAATATGGTAGAGGCGTCAATCCCTAGAGGCAGGTTTGGATCCTGACTTCTGAGAAAGCAAAGAAAGTAGCGACAGTTGATCCTGAAGTTTAGATATCACTGGGAGAGGTCAAGGAGAAAGGAAATGGTCCGCGTATATCTGAAGGAAAGACAGAGGGGCAGAGCGCCGCGCAGCCGACCATTTTCAATAGGCCCGCCCAGCATCGGCATCTCAGGGCTCTATATTTCAAGGGATACATCATTGGGGTGCAGATGACTAGAATGATAGTGGATGGTGCTGCTTCTATTAACCTGATGCCGCTCGATGTGCTTCGTGATCTTGGCAAGGTTCCAGAAGACCTGGCGAGGACTGGTATAAAGGTTAGAGACTTTGGTGGCAAGATAAGCCCAACAAGGGGGCAATTGATGCCGACTTGAAGATTGGAAAGAAAACTCTGATGACCACCTTCTTTGTTATTGATGCTGGGAGTATGTACAGTGTGCTCCTCAGGCGTGATTGGATTCACGCCAATTGCTGTGTCCCCTCGACGATGCATCAAGTTGTGATCCAGTGGCTTGGAGACCAAGTAGAGGTAGTCGAGGCAGATAACCCTGAAGCCGAGGCCGTCACCGATGGCATACACAGGGAGGTGGAAAGATCTGGATGTATCTCAGGGAAAGTCAAGAATGGAGGCACCACTGAGGCCAGTAGTGACTATCAACAGCCGATATGAGCTATCACAGAACCGACCAATTTATACAAGCACGAGTACAATGATCGTATTTTAATCGCAATCCAGTCGCACTTGAGCCAATATAAACCCGGTATTCTGGAAATCTCGAAGGATTTCAAACATTTCATACCCCAAGGATCATTCATTCAGCAATACCCGATCACATGACACATAAGTTCGCAACCGAATTTAAACATCAGAGTACAACATAGTCTTTTACACAAATATAGTAGTAGCGGAAGTCAACATAGTTTTACACCACAGAGTTCAAATACGAGTACCATAAAATGACCCTGTCACAGCATTCTTACAACATCTAAGAATAGATAATGACCCTGCCCTCGGGTCTAGTCTTCTTCGCCCGCAGGGGTGAAGCAATTCCTGCAATACGCGTAGTAAACTACACCATCTGCAACAATGGGAATACAACCCTGAGTACTCAATTGTACTCAGCTAGACTTACCCGACAGGGAGTAAATAAAAAGACTCTCAAGGATGTGCAAGGCTTATTTGGTGGAGCTCAGAGGGTAGCATCCTTTTTTTTTGCATCAAAAGCATTACTACAGTAGAACCTCAACTTATTCATTTTAATTGTGATAAGCTTCGATTTCAGTTAAGCTATTTACTAAGATTAGCCACTATACTAAGCATTCACTTAATATTGTAGCAATCAATAAAACCATATGATTTTGATATCCACAGATATCAACCTCATCTCACCATAATCATTAGGTTCAAGTTATTAGCCTCTACCTCACCAGAAGATCAGTTCAGTTTCTCACTAACCAGGAGAGATGGCGATTCGAATCGATTGTACCAGCTGGCAAATATGCCAATCACAAACCCTGTCAGCCGAGCCACTGGCTTCTTGGGCCACCGTTAAATCCTTCTGAGACACAATATGTCGCGAGTTTGGCGGGGACCATATTCTCAGAGACCAACCCACTTCCAGGATGCATCAGGTCCCTGACCTGCCCTTGGTAAGATGGTGTCTCCGCACATACTTCCTACCTCCAGAATATGTCTGCCTAGTCGCACCAATTCCCGGCTCAGAAAGAAATACTCGGCTTCGCGGTCAGAACGACTTATCTGGCCAGCTATGTGACGACGTCTTTCAATCTCAACTGATGTCTGGTGGCCTCAGTCCTAGTCGGCCGCAAGCAGCACCGAAGACGGCATGACCTCAACCATGTCATGCGGCTCCCCGCTACCTAGTCTTGATTCTCTCATTAGACACTGTGGCATGGTGGCACATATAGTCCATCATGTGGAATCCAACCCCATCATCATTAGTAACCACCTATGCTCGCGAAGGACAGGAAATCCCTCGACTTCTACCGGTCTAAGCATGGCTAAGCATAAGATCGAACCCATACCCTTGTCTAGTAATAACTTCAGGATCAAGTATAAGTGGACAAGGTATAAATGCAGCAACGATATCATATCAACTCCTATACTTAAGTGCACAATCATACGATTTAATAAAGACCAGTGCATTTGTAAAAAGAGTAGGTGGAGACTTAGGGATGCTCCGGGGCTTGCCTTTCACAAAGTTAGTAGGTTGGTGATCAGGGCACTCTGGAAGTTCAGCTTTTTCTTCCTGACCTTCGGGAACATCTGGCACTTCAATCTCCGGCGGAACTCCCTCCTCCGGTGGATCGAACTGCAACAGCGTCACGCCTCCTGGCGATCCTGTATGCATGATATGCATATATGAGAACTGAGAATGCACATGAAATGCAAGATAGAGATGCACGAATTAACCCATGATATGCAATCAGTTTAACAATCCACACTCATTTACTGAGTACGTGCATATTTCTTCCCTAGACAACCAACTCATACTCACCCTTCTTAAGCAAGGCATAGAACAATTTCTCGTCCCGGGTGAGGGGTCTACAACCTGCACTTAATAATTAACATGCATCAACTAACCTACCACAACCAGCTTATAATTAACAAGCGCGAGCAACATCATATAAACAAAATATTAACCTTGCTGCCCTAAGCTCAAAGTAGGATTAGCTCTACTGTTTAACACAGGTGGTAATGCTGAGCATCACAGAAATGCATAAAAACATTCCCCACCCAAAAGATATTTGCTTAAAAACAATTAAATAAGCCCTAGCCTATAACTGGACCTACTGTTTAGTGTGACCAGAAAAATCCATAAAAATTACAGTAGCTATTACACATCCAGACTAGCCTACTGACAAAATTTCAAGTCATTTGGACAGGTATAATAGTCTACACAAAAATAACAAGCAACCAGCCTTTTAAACAATGGAAAATACTTAACACAGTGAAAAGTATCAAACAACAGATTTCCTAATTTTCTTAGCTTCTTTCCAACATAACATAGTCCAGGAAAAATATTCATGACCATAACCTTAACACATTAAGCATGGTGATTTTTGCAAGATTAAAGCATAAAAGGCACATTATACTAGACATCATATAAATAACAGTGAAACACCAGCAAACATATTTTTCATAGATTCTACTTCCCTAAACAAGATGAATGCAAGTGGAATCACATTTTTAGCACATTCCTGTAATTACTTATGCATTTATCAAGTTTGCAAGCAATTAACAATTTAATTATAACTGCACATAAAAAGTATTCCAAAAGTACATTTTATATTTTATCCTGATAGAGCTCAGAAATACAAACATAACAAAATTTGGTTCACCCCAAATGGACACTCCTAACTCCAGATATGAATTTTGGAAGATTTTACACATTTTCTGGAAATTCATTTTATAAATCATAAAACCTAAACCCGATAGAAACTGCTATGCGGCTCAGTGAACCAGAGGCGCACCCGAACGGCTGACTCGCGGGCCCCGGGGTCAACCCGACCCCACGCGTCAGAGAGAGGAGCAGAGCCGCCGGCGCTGACCAGCGAGAGCTCGCCGACGGCGAGGTCTCCGGCGACGCCGAGGCTACCTACCGACTCGTGGCAACGAGACGAACCCGATGGACCAACTGCCGAGGGTCATACCCCACTGGAGAGAGCTCGACGGCGGCAATGGCGGACGGCGGTGGTCCGGCGAGCTTGCGTCGGCCGATTCCGGTCGTTACTCGCGCGGCTAAGTTTCGTTCCGTGTCCCTGGAACCCTAGCGGACCTATGCGTGCGACGAATCGAACTATTGCGCACGGGAGCTCACTGACCGCGCTCGCATGGCGGCACGGCGGCGAGCGGGTTCACGGCAAGCTCGGGTTCCGGCAAACCTACGGCGAGATCGACCTATCCGAGGGCCTAGAATGGATCTACGGCTAACGGAGACTCCTAGACGAGTAATGGAGAGAGAAGCCGACCCCGGCATCGCCCTCGTCGCGACGACTCGAGAGCTCGGCGGTGCTCCGGCAATGGCGCGGCGGCGAGAAGCTCGCTGGAGCTATACCTTAGGTCGGCTGAGGTCGGCAACGGGTCGAGGATGAAGAGCAGAGCAAGGCGAAGCTACGGCGAAGATGGAGCGGTCGGAGACGGCTCGGTGGCGGCAGATTTCACCGCAGCGACGGCGCGGCAGAAATGGCGACGGCGGAGGGGAAAGAGGAGAGCAGAGAGGCGAGAGCGAGCGAGTGAGAGTGAAGGAGCGTGCGGGGGACAGGATGGAGTGTCGCCTTTGTAAAGCCGACCGGCGCGGCAGGGCAACGACGGCGTACGGCGCCACCTGGCGGCCGATGCCTGACGGCGAGCCACGTCGGCCCCTGCCCGATTCAGTTTGAATCGGTTTTGATTCAGTTCTGAAAACCGACTGAAACTCGACTTTTGATCGATCTCTAGCTCGTGATCCAGGGCGTTTCTGCGAAAACTTCACTAATATGGATTGAAGAGCTACATGAGTAGATCATTTGGTATTAAGACACTTTACTCTAGATCAGCCTGGATTAAGAGATACAGGTCCATGAACATGGGTACACCGAAACTGAAAACCAGTTTTAGACTTAGCAAATTTTTGAAACTTCAAAACAACTCCAAATCTGCACTAATTCAACTTTTTGACCACCTTACACCCATTTTCATGAGTTGACCCAAAAATAAAGTTTGTTTCTTATAAATTTCTACACAACTTTGATTAAGGGTGCACTGACATGCAAAATCTCTAAAATGCCCTTCTTGTTTGGTCAAACAGAATAGCTTTTAGAGGGCTCTCTAGTCAACTATGAGCTAGAGGGTTATTTTGGGGATTTCACCATCATGAACATTGTTCCAAATGTTATCCCAAACATGTCTAAAGCATTTAGAACAGTAAACAAGCATCACATTTGCATGCTAACATATCTACCACACATAAGCATAAAGGAAACATATAGTATATAAGAAATGCAATTGACTTGAATATTGATGATGCATGAAATGACATGATAGGTGCTTGATGACGTGCAAATGCAAGTGTGAAAATAGTAACTAACACTAGGGTGTTACACGAGCAATCGGCTCAAAAAATTTTGTTTGATGGATAATCCGATAGATGGAACCGATGGGAAGCTGGGTCAAGGTTTCACAGCGGCTGACACGTTGTAACAAGTGGATATCGGGCCCGGAGATAGGCCAAGACCGACATACATAGCCACGAATTTGGAGCCTGATTTCAAGAAGGAGTTAATTAGCATATTGAAGGAATACAGAGATTGCTTCGCATGGGAGTACTATGAGATGCCAGGGCTAGATAAGTCCATCGTTAAGCACCGATTGCCGATAAAGGATGGGTATTGCCCTTTTAAGAAGGCCCCTAGAAGGTTTGGGTCAAAAATATTTGAAGACATCAAGAAAGAAGTGGAGAGGCTGTTGGAGGCCAAGTTTATACGGCCCTGCCGGTACGCAGATTGGATATCGAACATTGTCCCTGTGTACAAGAAAAATGGCAAGATGCGGGTGTGCATTGATTTTCAGAACCTAAACAAGGCGACTCCTAAGGATGGATATCCGATGCCAATAGCCGACATGTTAATTGATGCTGCAGCAGGTCATCGGGTTATCAGTTTTATGGACGGCAACGCTGGTTACAACCAAATCTTTATGGCCGACGAGGACATTCCTAAAACGGCCTTCAGGTGTCTAGGAGCCCTCGGGTTGTACGACTGGGTAGTCATGACGTTCGGCCTGAAGAATGCCGGCGCTACATACCAGAGGGCGATGAATTACATCTGTCATCGGCTGATCGACAAGATTGTCGAGATATATATTGATGATGTGGTGGTGAAATCGAAAGGCTACAGGGACCACCTAACCGATTTGCGGGCAACCTTGGAATGCACTCGGAAGCACGAGCTGAAGATGAACTCCAATAAGTGTGCATTCGGGGTGTCGGCCGCTCAATTTCTGGGGTTCATGGTGCATCGGAACGGCATTGAGATTGGCGAGAAGAGCAGAAAAGCAATTGATGATGCAGTACCTCCAATAAACAAGAAAGAGTTGCAGTCGTTGCTTGGGAAATTAATTTTATAAGGAGGTTCATATCCAACCATTCAGAGAAGGTGTTGCCGTTCTCACTGCTGTTGAAGCTTAAGAATGATCAAGAATTCAGATAGGGTGACATAAAGCAAAAGGCGTTCGAAAGCATAAAGGAGTATATGAAGTCTCCTTCTGTGATAGTCCCTCTGCAGGCGGGGAAGCCTTTCAAGCTGTATGTGACGGCCGAAAGTCACATGATTGGCTCGGCCCTTATGCAAGAATTTGAAGGCAAAGAGAGAGTGGTCTTTTATTTGAGTCAAAGATTACTAGATCCAGAGACAAGATACACTCTCACTGAACTGTGTCTGTGCATGTATTATTCTTGCACCAAGTTGAGGCATTACCTACTGACGGCAGAATGTGTAGTGGTGTCTAAATCAGACGTCATCAAGCACATGTTGTCTATGCCGATTCTGAATGGGAGAATCGGCAAGTGGATTCTTGCGTTGTCGGAATTCGATTTAAGGTTTGAGTCAGCCAAGGCAGTCAAGGGGTAGGTGATGGCAGATTTTGTGACTCAGCATCATGGAGGCCAGGTGAACTACTCTGAGGCAATGCCGTGGACTATGTTTTTTGATGGATCCTCATGCAAGCAGGGTAGAGGTATCGGCATCGTTCTGATCTCACCTCGAGGACAGCGCTTCGAGTTTGCTTATCAAATAGGTCCTACGTTGACCAATAACCAGGCGGAGTATGAAGCTGTGCTATAAGGACTTCAACTTCTACACGAGGCAAAGGCCGTAGTAATTGAGATATTTGGGGATTCACAACTGATGATTAACCAATTGCTCGGCCTGTAGGAATGCGGGCATGACGTACTCAAGGGATATTACGATCAATGCAAGACATTATTGGGTGATTTCCTGGCGTTTTCTTTGGTTCATATCCCTAGGGAGCAGAATGAAGAGGCCAATCGGTTGGCACAGGATGCTTCTGGATATCGCTTGTTTCAGGAAGTGTTCAGCACGGAGCTGATAGAGGGAGATTGGATGGCTGAAATAGCTGATTACCTCAAAGACCCTTCACAGAAGGTGGGCAGGAAGCTCAGGTATAAGTCCATCAAATACGTGCTACTCGATAGGCAATTGTATTATAAAACAGTTGAAGGTGTGCTGCTCAAGTGTTTGGGGAAGCAGGATGGAGAGAAGTCGATGAGCGAAGTGCATGAAGGGACATGTGGGGCTCATCAGTCTGCTCATAAGATGAAGTGGATTATCAGGAGAACCGGGTACTTTTGGCCAACTATGTTGGAGGACTGCTTTAGATATTACAGGGGATGCCAGAATTGTCAGAAATTCGGCAATATTCAGAAATCACCGGCTTCTGCTATGAATACCATAATCATGCCATGGCCGTTCAGAGGTTGGGGTATTGACTTGATCGGCCAAATATATCCTTTGTCTAGCAAAGGGCATAAGTTCATACTGGTGGCGACGGATTATTTCACTAAGTGGGTTGAAGCGATCCCCATGAGGACTGTTACCTCTAAGAACATGATCGAGTTCGTCAAGGAGCATATTATTTATCGGTTTGGTATTTCTCAGACCATAACAACCGATTAGGGCACAATGTTCACTTCGGAGGAGTTCAGGGATTTCGCAGATAGTATGGGGAACAAATTGTTTAATTCTTCTCCCTATTATGCACAGGCGAATGGCCAGGCAGAGGCATCGAATCAAATTCTGATCAAGATTATAAAGAAGAAAATTGAGCAGTATCCAAGGAAGTGGTATTTGACCTTGAATGAAGCATTATGGGCCTATCGGATGTCTCAACATGGTTTGACTAAAGCCACTACATATGAGTTAGTATATGGGCACGCTGCTGTGTTGCCATGAGAGATGCAATCCGGGTCACACCGGGTCACATTGCAGAATCAGCTTACAGCCGGTGAATATAAGGACATTATGATGGACAGTTTGGAAGATTTAAATTGTCATCGGCTAAAGGCTTTGGAGAATATTGAGGTAAATAAGCAGAGGGTGGCCAGGTACTACAACAAGAAAGTGAAGCTCAAGCAATTTGCTGAGTCAGAGCTGGTATGGAAAGTGGTGTTGCCGATTGGTACAAAAGATAGCCGATTCGGCAAATGGTCACCTAATTGGGAAGGACCATTTAGGGTCATACGGTGCGCGCCTACTAATGCATACATTCTGCAGGACTTGGAGGGGAATGAGTTTGCTAGGGCTATCAATGGTAAGCATTTGAAGAAGTATTACCCTAATATCCCTGTCGGGGCCTGAGTACCTGGTTGGGGGTTAGACAGCCGATTTCATCTAGAGATCGCCTTTAGAAATAAAAAAAAGAGAAGAGTGAGAGAGAAGATCCGTATGTGGAATGGAGCAGTTGATGTCCTGTTCAGGGAAGATGACGGAGTAAATCGCACTAATTATGCGATAGCCGATTCTAAGAAGGGATCGCCTTAAGAACAAAAGGAATAGGCCCTTGGTGGAGAAGAATAGCCGATGTAAAGAACATCGCCTTCAGAACAAAAAAACAAACAAACAAAAAGACGCAACAATGGGTGATATACATAGGGGAATTTATTAACAGTTGACACCTAGTACAAGCTACAGGTTGTTGCGAGTTTCATCGATGACGCCACTAGAAGGGATGACCGCCGCTATCTCTTCGGCGTGTTCCTCGAAGCCTTCGATGAGGCTTTCACGCTCGCCTGGGTATTCTTCAGCCGAGAAGCCAGGCTCGATGGCCAGCAGATGGTACCCCATGCGGAGAGCGGCAGCTGCAAGACAGGCGGCGGCGCCACGATAGATGCCACTGGTGACTGCTTCACCGATGCAGCGTTGAATGTCCTACAGGCGAAGCGTCTCCATCCTGCCCCGTGCGCCGATGAAGTCGGCAACTTCGTTGGTGACTTGGTGGAAGTCGTCCAGCCGAGCGGTCAGGACTGCATCAAGAGTATTGAAGGTCAAGATAAAACAGAGAATGGCAAGGGGGTGATGATGAAGGATACCCGCAACGGCAGCGTCAGCCTCAGAGAGGCGGGCTCGCATGGCAATGACCTCGGATTCAGCCGCATCAAGAGTTGCTGAATACGCGGCCCGTTGGTCCCATAGATGGCTCTGCAGGTGCTCGATCTCCAGGGACGCCTCCTGGTGCAGACGGCGGAGGTCTTCTACTTGACGGCAGTGGCTGTCCGCTGATGAAGGGGAAGAAGAAGGTCCGGGGACCGGGATTCCAGAAACGGCTTCCGGGCGAGGGGCTCTGTTTTGGTTGGAGTGTGAGCATAATGTAGATTCAGATAAGGGATGAAGAAAAGGTTTTACAGAGGAATCTAGCTTACAGTCTGAAGGTGCGAAAGCTTGCGTACCTTGGATGAGAGCGGCTAGTTCCTTCATTTCCTTTGGCAGGGCCACCGGCCGGGCGCTTGTTGTGATCCCCACTGCCGGCCATTGGGGTTTCTTGGCAGAAGACGAAGGGAGCAAAGGATGACTGAAGTGACCAGAAGGGTTGAAAGAATGCGTGTTATATTGGGTTACTTTGGTATGGATTTATGGTCAGGGGCATTTTCCTCTGGAAGCGAGACGACGCTTAGGGTATGCACCCGATTGAATCAGGCGGCATAAATTCGAACGCGGCGCACGGGAGATGAGGCGTCCACGCAGAGATACCGATAGTTGGGATGCAAAGAATAGATTCGGAATTTTAGGAAGAAATTAATTTCATCCCAAAATTGGGGGCATGTGTTTACACCAGAATTTGGATAGTGCCCGGGAGGATAGGTTAGCAGATCAGAGAGCTGGATTGAGTGTTAACGACAGGTGTGAAGATGGATCGAATGTGTGCTGATGTCATCGAAGCATACGGTAATTGGGTAATTGGCACATATAGACAAAAGTGTATAGATGCGTCAAGTAAAGAGCGATCAAGAAGGGGGCCCACACGAATGGAAAGATGGGCTCCGATTTATCTTAGAGTTTGGAAATCATATTATTTTCTTATTTTTAGCTAGGGATTTTATTCGGTTGAGATTTCCTCTCTAGCTGCTGGGTATAAATATAAGCCCAAAGCACATTGTAAACACGTCAATCAATACAACAACAGTTCCTTTCTTTTTCGGCCCTCGGCCAAAACCCTAGGAGTAGGAGTAACGTAGAACCGGCGAGTTCTTCGATAAGTTGGGTGTCATCCGGTGGACGCCAGGCTTGCTGTAAGTACCATCACGCTCGTGTTTATCTTGTCTTGCTAGTGCGATTCTGGCTCGTGCGGTTTGCTGATGGATTCGAGTAGCTATCGATCCTCGTTTGATCTAAGCCATGTTTAGATTGAATTGAGGTTAGTTATCGGCTCTAATTAACTTGGCATGTTGATTAGATTCATTAAGTTATCGATGTTGCTTATGATCATTTATTGTTTATTTATTTTAAGCATCATCAATATGCCCAATCTTGATCTGTTCTTGTCGGCTTAAATCTTTGTATCTATCTTGCTTAATTGAATATCAATTGATTATCATGTTTAGGCGAGTAGATCTATTTGTCATTAGCTGGTTAGTTCAGATCTTGATTGTGTATAGGCCGCACTCAAGTAATAAAGCAAATTGTGTGGAGAGTCTTTGATTAATAGATCTAATCATTAGCTTACGTCATGGGCTGTAACGATCCGGTCGATCCCCTGACGTAAGCGACGGGTTAGTTAGATCAGTCAAAGAGTCAAAGCATCATTTACTTTATAGGCTTGTATGGTGCCTATACTTCAGATCGGTTGTTCAGCCGATACTGTTTGTGCCTGCCTGCTGCACGTTGTATTCTTCCGATCTTCTTTATATGCTGTCTTGTGTTTCAGATCATGTCAAGATCGATTCAAGTATGTTAATTAGCTGCAACGATCCGGTCGATCCTAATTAATAAATGTGATAGATTGAGACATGTTTCGGCGCAAAAGGCAATGTATAATTTAGATCGGCTTGATATAATTTGCTTTCATTCATGTTTATCTATATGAATCGGTTAAGTTGCGTATCAGATGATTCTATTACACTCACGCTATCGGTTCATGCGATCGGATGTCGGCTCTCTAGCTAATGGCCTCATGAGAAGGCCCATTGGGCTAGATATGGAACCACTCAGGACACACCAGTGGTTCCGCATTGTGTTACTGATCAATCTTTTTCCTTGTCAATTGTAGGTCAAATTGACTGGCACGCTTGGAGATTCATCGGTGCTCATCAATGCCGATTGTCGAAGCTAGCTGGGTCTGTTCGCTCCGTGCTTCCAGGACCGTTCCAGCTTCGCTGGTGTGCTGAGTGTGAACCAGATTTCGCGCCAACACAAGCTTTGTCCACGGCCAGGTACGTACCATGAACTCCATATTTTCTCGTACGCCGCTCGTTGTTTTGCACTGAATTGAATATCTTATGGTTAAACAACTTTAAAACATGAAAGGATTAACTCGAGTAGCCTTGACTTAAGGATAGACATACATAACACTTCTCCTAGAAGTCCTGCTGCTGTTGGGAACCTAAATTAGGGACCCCATGTTGTTTAAGTTGTTGTGGAATACGAGATAGTAAGAATAATGAAAGCTTGATTCTTGATATCTAGTTGTTGGAGAATTTTATTTGCAAAACTTAAAACCAATAGCTATGCTTCTTCTTTGTAGTAAAAGCATTTACCTACCAGAGCCAAATATAGGATAGAATCAACCTTCCACATTGATTACTTGCTATTACTTTGAGTTTTGTCAAACCGAGTGACCCTTGTTGAGAAATTTATCATGCTCCCAAGATCAAGATCACGTACACTCCACATATGCTTTTTCACCCAAAAATATTTCACTCCAATATTGGAGGAAGCATTAAAAGAAGTTAGGAATAAATGCTCCAAAGTTTTTGTTATCTCTCAAAAAAGTATGCAGAGAAGAGGCATGTGGCTATGCAAAAGTGTGAGAAGAGAGAAAACAATGGGTACAAAGATGCCCGCATGAGAGGTAAAAATGGACAAGTATCTGGAATGCCAAAATAAAGGGTACTCTGATGCCCACCTGAAAAAAAAGAAGAAGAAGAAGAAAGATAGCCCATGTTGTCCTGCAAAAGCAAAAGAGAGAGAAAATCCTCAAAAGGAGCATATTAGAATTAGGTTAGCCACCATATATTCCACACACATGCACATCTTGATCTAAGAGTATGACATCTATCCCCTTGAATCCTTGTTTTGACTTTACAATATATGCAATACAAGTATGTTTTCACTTTACCCCTACCTCAGCTCCAAATAAGCTTTACAAGTAGGCAACAGAGAAGGCAACGTCATCTATGCCTTGATAAGGATCAGCACCACCACATATGAGTGACATGAGAGTACTACAAAGAAGGAGAAGGTAAGCTATACTTTATTTTCAAAATATTCAAAAACCTCCAACTACTTGATTGATAGAGAAAGGTAATCAGTTTCTGGCTGTTCTATTCTTCAACCGCTCAAAGTTTCATGGTAGACACAATGAATCCCACAGTGCAGGTATGACTAGGAATGGTGAAATGTTGATATCTAGACCTGAAGTTAAGATTGCTTAATTCCATCCTTTACTCGGGACGAGCAAAGATCTAGTGTGGGGGAGCTTGTTGACAGTAGTTATTGTATGATTTTACCCGTCAACCAATCATGAAAAAGGATATAAATCAGAGCCAACACCTAGAATAGGGTTTAAACGGACAGAATTCCACTAGTTTTGGTGAATCTATGTTTTCCAGGGACTATACAGGAAAAGAACCAAAGAGGACCCACACCTCAGAGAAAAATACCGAATTACGCCGCAGCAGGAGATCAAGAATATTCTAGAAGACACCACAGACACGCCTGCTGAAGTGGGACCCGCAACTCAGAGAGAGGGGGTCGGCCGACCCACTGACCAGGTCGGCCGACCTGTCAGTGAGGGTTTTCCCCCTCCGCTTCGATGTGGACCCACATCCCCAAATTTCACGCAATCTAGACCGCCCGTCGAAGTTGATTTGATCTAAGGGCTACGGTTCATCCCACCGGCCTATATAAGGAACCCCAGACCCGCAGGGTTTTCAGATGATCCAGAGAAAAATTAATCCAGGGTTTCAGAATTCCACCGACATATCTCAAATAGAGTAGAAACCCAAGATAGAATCTAGAGCCAAGCATCAAGTAGAAGATTAGCCTTATAGTCTCCCTAGATTAGGGCTATTCTTGTTCTAGGAGTGGTGTGGTAATAGAGCTACAGATAGTTAGGGGAGTTGCGGGCTTGTCGGTGACTGCTCTTCGACTTGTACCCACGGATTCAAGTCCTTCTTTGGGGCTTGTTTCTGAAGATTTCTTTGGAGTTCAACTTCTAATCCAAGTGAGTAACATTGCTATTATTGTTCTTGAGGTTTACGATTCTTTTGAGTGCTTTAATCTTGGTAGCTCCTTGATTGAAGTAGTTATTTATAGTATAAGCATGGTGCTTAGATTATATTTACTCGTAAATGCCCTATACTGTCCGGATCGGTGGTAGATCGCGAGGGTGGCCTAGCCTTGTTGAGTCTTACACAGTCCACCTCCCGTCAGTAAGGATTCCATTGCTAAGGAATTTACCCTTTGTTGGTGTATTCCTATAGTAATTCCCCTTTCAGAACAATCATATCATATCTTGTGAGGATTAGAACTAGAAGCCTTAGCAATCTCCTATATCACATATTTTCTCCGTCCTTGATAGCAGCTCAGGTGTTAAGTCTAGATTCTAGTCATCCCGTTTTTCTTGTGGCAAAATATAAATAACGATACCTGGAATACTCCCGGGTGAAGTGCTACATCGGTATCTGTCCGCTTGCAGATAATCCTAGTGTTTATTTGTTTGAATTATCTTATACCAACACTTGCAACTTTGGCCGGAGTGATTTGAGTGAGCCCAAGGTCATTGACTTCCTCTACAATGATATTCAATCGAGAATACATATCATTAGCATTTTCATTAGGAAGCATCTTGAAAGACTTGAGCCCAAGGCCATTGACTTCCTCACGCTCATTCTTTGTTCCCTCATGGAGCGCACAAATATCCAACCATAGTGCATGGGCGTTTTTGTGGTTCCTCACACGGTTGAACACCTCTTTGCTAAGGCCTCTAAAGATGATGTTGCGAGCCTTAGAATTCCACTTTTCGTGCTCTTTCTCAACGGGTGTGAGGGTTGTGTCGGCTTTGGGAGTGGGGTACCCTTGTGTGGTGGCTTTGTGAACACCAAGGTCCACCGCCTTAAGGTATGCCTCCATACGAATTTTCTAATAAGGAAAATCATTACCGTCAAAGACGGAAGGGGGACCATCGTGACCACCAGACACCCTTCTCTTCGCGGTTAAGCCAAATTAGTGGGCACAAGGCTCCGATACCAATTGAAAGGATCGAGGATGCCCAAGAGGGGGGTGAATTGGGCAACTAGTAAATTTTTCGAAATGCAATTCAACCCATCGCCAATTTGCCCAATCTCACCCCACAAGTGCTTGTGTATGATCTAAGCCTAAAATAAATTATGCAACCTAGAGCCAAATCCTATCACAAGTATACTACTCTAGGAAAGTTGAGAACACAAAGTAAATGCGGGAATGTAAATGAGATAGAAAGACAAAGCCGGTTTTTCCTGAAATATTGGAGACTCGGCACTCCCCACTAGTCCCCGTTGGAGCACCCACGCAAGCGTGTAGCTGCCCCTTGATCTTCGCAAAGACCAAGTGCTCTCTACGGGCTGATCCTTTGCCTCTCCGGCGCGGTGGATCGCCCACAACTGCTCACAAGCTTGGGTTGGGCCGCCCACAAGCTCTACAAGCGATCACCAAGCCTCCAATCGCCACCGAACCGTCTAGGTGATGCCGATCACCAAGAGTAACAAGCCTATACTCTCACTTGACCAAGAACAAGGACAAAGAGGGTGATGGATGCACACAAGTCACTCTTGATCTCTCTAGGGAAGAAGTTCACAAGCAATGGAGTTCACTCAATCCTCCCTAGGGCTCTTGCACTCTCACAAGGTCACAAGGGTTGCTTCAGCTGAACAAATGGGCAAGAGAGCAAGAATGAGGGTGATGGAGAAGTATAAATACCCCCCAAGCCTCACACTTGCCGTTGAGACACAAAACAGCTTTCTGCGAACAGTCGGACTTGATGAATAGTGCCACCATCGGACCAAACGCCACCAGTCCGACTCTCACAAGTGTCTTGCAGTCAACACTGTGCGGAGGAGCGTCGGACTCACTCCAATGGTTCGACGACCACCGTCGGACCATAGTCCGACGCCCTCGAGCTCTCAAGTGAACTCAGCATACTGACCCTCAACGGCTACAATACGGACCAAAGGTCCGACGCTCAGTTGAGCTCTCTAGACCCCTCTGGAAACGTCAGACTCAGCGAAGCATTAGTCCAACGCCCTCTCTCTCCACGGTCTGACGCTCGCCTGGAAACCCCTGGCACCGTCGGACGCTGGGAATGGTCCGACGACCATCCTAGTAGCGTCCGACGGTCTCTGGTGAGCTGAGAAGCCACCAGAGGCTGCCACATACTGTCGGACTCTGAGTATTGGTCCAACGACCATACTACTCAGGGTCCGACACTCAAAACTCAATCAAAACTTCGCCGAATCGAAAACTTTCCAAAACTAAGTTTGATCCTCTTTCTCTCTCAAGAGACTCCCTAGGCTGTCTAGAGCTATGTTGAACAAGTGTGCATCACATCTACACTCTCTAACCTTGCCCTAAGTCAAGCTACTCATCCAAACCCCTCTTTATAGTACGGTCAAAGTGAAAAACAAAACCTAAGACTACTCCAAGTGTCTCTCAACTCCAATCGACACTTGGGACAAGCCTGTCACCGTCTTGTCTTCCGTCCTTTGAAAACCGAATCGATTTCCATCGCTATGGGCTTGAACCTGCATGTTATTATGACCTAACCTCTAGGTTATCCTACAAAACACACGTTAGTCATAATAACCGTCGTGTTGTCATTAATCACCGAAACCACTAGGGCCTAGATACTACACGCGACGCTACAGCTTCTTCTCCACCTCCTGAGTCTTAGGTCTTTGGTGCTTGATGCCAAAGGGGAAGAGAGCATAGATTTAGGGGGAGTGTTGAGAGTGGGATTGTAACACCCGGTTTTCCGAAGAATACCAAGCGTTAACTATATGTGTGCCCAGGATGTCCACACAACACATATAGCGACAAATATGGTAAATATCATAAGCAATGCTTTATTACATTGCGAAACATAATTACATTAAGACTTACAAATATTTCATAGCACAGCGGAAACTATTCTTCGTCTTCTATCTTCGGGTCACCATACTCCACAGGGACGGTTGACTGGGGGAGCACTCGCCTAGTACTTTTGGAATAGCTCATGAAAGCACCTTACTTGAACCACCATCTGGTACCCATCCGGGATTTTTATTGGTGACAACCACAAGTGTCAGCTCACCATGCTCAGCAAGTATAATTATGGGGGATGCAAGGCTCAAAAGGTTGACACAGGCTTACAGCAGTAGCTTTTAGTTGGTCAGGTTTTATTTAAAGTCTACTTTACTATTTTAATGAATAACCCATCTCCCAAGTAAAACAAGTTTATCTCTGAGCATCTTCTTTTAACAAAATCCATCAACACTTCCATAGGTATCAACTGATACAAAAAGGATTCCAGGCTGCTCATGACCGTGAGCACGGCTGATATATCAGATTGGAAGAATTCTGCAGAATTTGTACAACTTTAACCCCGAGTCGTGTATACCCATATGCACGGGGTAGCGATCCCCATAACACTGCCGAGGTGAGTAAGCAGGGTAACACTGCAAAGCTTTTCACTAGTCACCCTAACAAGTTAGTAGCCGCGAGGTTTCAAGCAGCAAGGCGAATGGAGGCCCCCTTCAAGAATGGCACACTATGTGACCGCAGCCCAGCACACATCTTGACAGGCTCGGAACCCATTCTAAAACCTAGGCTCCCCCTCTTGCGCCTTTCGGTAACCACTAACAAGATAGAGAAAAATCTAGTTACTTGGCTAAGATCAGAGCCCATTGATTCTCGTGGATGTACGGGTTTCCTGGGAGGTCAACTTTCAATGGAAGTCCTGACAGAGGGCAACTAGAGTACAAAAACCCATACTCCAGTGCCCTTCGAGCTTTGTTGATAAAAACATATTTTATCCAACATTTCGTAATTCTTAAGTCAAGATTCCATAATAGCATTGTTGAGCATAGAAGCTAGTAACTCTAATATGCATAAAAACCCCCCCATAGGTAACAAGGTGATTGATCAATAAAACCTAAACGGGTATATATGTAGCTAGGGCTCACAAGATTAGACACATGCACATGAATGTATTGTTTAATAGCTGCTAGGTAACAAGGAAAACCATAGGTTATACTTGCCTCCAAATGCTTGCTATCCAAACCTTCCGACTTCTCTTCTGTATCTTCCTCGTATAGCTTCTTTTCTATCGATCGCAACAACCAACACAAGCTTCACATTCAAATCTAGAAACAATACCCCAAGCATTATAAAAATAAAAAGGTTTTGAAAACATATGGCTTGTTCTATAATCGTGTGAGCGCGAAAACTAAACAAAACAAGAACCAAAATTAAAAGATGCGAGAGTTGAAGTATTTGTGGCAAGGTTTGGATTAGATGACTAAGTTGGAATTTGGACTAGAACATATCTAACATAACAAAAAGGATTGTATATGTATTATTGTGTGTGGTAGAGAAACTGGAATAGACAGCATTGGAGAATAATATTGAATTGATATACATCATGTGGCATTCTCCTAGGAATATATGATAATTAGTGATATGATGTTTCCATCACTAAGCTGGAGTGACATATCAAGGTGGATAGTAAGGATAGACGTTTATTTGTGGTGAGGATGTAGTTTATGAGACTTGATAAAACACGATTTGAAAAGGAGAAATATGTTTAGTGGTCACAAGATCATGGTGGAGTGATGTGGTTTGATAGGATTAACTAAAATATAGCTCATGGTTCTGCCTGTATGATTTAAATGATGACCAAAATATAGAGAATATGCATGCAACGTGTAAGGGCATGTCACATGAAGAGGGCATGTCAATCAGAGATGCACCTAGGACGAAACAAATTTGCTAGTTGGTAGTAGGCTAATAGGCACCATTGGGGGACATAGATTGAATAATGGATAACATGATATGACATTGATAACAAGATTTATCTTTGGTTATAGAAGATCACATGACAAATATAGTGGTGGTTGGGATAGCTAGGATGGGAAGAGGGGTTACACAAATGGCTTGTGTTCCAAATATTCCTTAGTGATATGTGGGAAATTATTTTGGATAAGTGGATAGGTTACTTTGAAACATATAATGACCAACAAATGCACTGAGGTGGATGCTAGATCAAAGGAAAACAAGACTATGGCGATTTGTGCATAGGTTGAGCGTAACCGGTGGTGGACAACGGTAAATATGATAGATTGCATGGTTATATAGCAAATACAAGTAGTGATCAACTACTTGGGGTTGTAAGGAACAGCATGGAACATATTGTGTCAAAAGTATATGATGTTTCAACCATTGGTTTGACAGAGAACGAAATTTCGAGGTGGCACTGCGTGGCTGTTGGCATAGCAGGACAGCAGCAACATGGTGATGCTTATAACTCAAGTGTCATTATTCATATGATCAAGCCAACTTGCAGGGATGCGTGTAGGTATATGTATGATGACACTCCATGATCAACTAGTGCATATTGACACATGATCAACGGGGGATGTAGTTGTAGCGACTAGTGCATGTAAGAAATATATGTAGGCGGACTGCGAGGGTTTCGATCATCATAGGCATGGTATTTATAGCACTAATTGGTGATATATTTTGTGGAAATGTAATGGAAAGTATGAAGTATGTTATAGTAAAATAGCATGATGTTTTGATGGTCGGTCAGTAGGAGAATGCAATTGCAAAACATGTTACATGGCTGTTTCAGGACAGCAAGAGTAGCAGTTAGTGAAACCTTCATATCTCGGCCATGATAGCATGTATGAGCAAACCAATTTTTGTAGGCATGTGCCATGATATGAAACACATTTTGGTTGAAGGGCTTGATCACGGGAGCGATGAACCATCGGGAACACGTATGCCAACCGGCATCAGCGCGGCTGCAGGGCAGCAGGACAGCGGGCACACAGAAGATTATATCTCCTTCATCATGGATCCTATAGACATGAAAATTTGCAGAGGCATGTGCAACTATATGAAAGATATTCTATCCAAAGTATGCATCATTTTCTTCAATGGATCAACGGGAACGCCACTGCCAAAAACAGTGTGTCTGCTGTTTGGACAGCAGGGGTGCAAGGCATGTTGGTGCCGATATCTCGGCCATCATGAATTGTATAACCAAACCAATTTGTGGGATCATGTGTAGGGATGCAATGAACAAGTTTATTAAAGGGATTGGTGATTTGAACAGAGGATTAGCGGGGAACGCCAAAACCACTTAGAGATGCCAATCTGTCCAGACAGCAGGGACAGTGGCACGGTGATGACCATATCTCAGGTTTCTCAACTCCTATGAGGAAACCATTTTACAGGGACGTGTTCAAGGATATAAAATACAATTTCACCAAAGGGTTTGATGATTTGATCAAAGGAACAGCGAGGAACGCCGTTTCTACAAACAGCAGCGCTGCTGGCCGCCAGGACAGCAACACATACACCGGGTAAAATTCAACGGGGATCAACCATATCTCATCAAAGGTACTTTATATTCATAGGACAATATGAGAACATGTTGGGAGAGATGATTTAGGGTTCTCACCATGGGGATTGGTGGGGTGGAGCGGGGAATCACATCAACGACAGCCGGTGATGACAACGCGGTTCAACGGCGTATCCTTCTCGCGATGCGGTTGATCGGGGCGACATCCATGGTGGTAGAGGCCATCACCACGACTTGAACAGCAGGGAGGGTGATGATGATGTCCTCCAAATCCTTGTTGGGTGCTTGAAAAGGGAATCAAGGTGGCAAGATGGGTTGCAATCGCCGAAACACTTCGTTTCCATGGACGGGATGGAGAGAAAAATTGGGGATTGGTTGGGGCAGCCATGGGGGAGAATGAGGAAGAGTAGGGGCATCTCCCCTCTGTTCTTGACGTGGGAACTGAAGGGGGTGGCGTGAGGGGGCTGTGGGGGAGTTATACTTGAAGGGGAAAGGGTGGGAGACCAAAGGGTTGGAAGGCAAAGGGTCTTGTCTTGATATTTCCATGCCTTGGTTGATATTTTTGTCCAAAATGGAGAGGGAACCAGGGGTTGACGTGGGAGAGGTGAGAGGAAGTCCTAGAGGGCTGGTTGGGCTTGGTGTTGACCCACAAATGAAAGGAGGATGGTTGGGTTTTGATCCGCGGCGAGAGATAACTCAAACTTTGTACCCGATTCGGCTCGGAGCGATGTCGGAGGACGAAATGAGTTGGGTTGACCCATTAGCAAAAGAAAGAGAGATGGGGAACATGTTTTACTAATGTGATAGACTAGGTGCTTGTATAAAAATAAGAATACAATATGGAATGATGGTGTTGAGCTCAGCCCGCAAAATTCCCAGCGACACGATAAGGCTTTTCGGAAAATTTAGCATTCCAAAACGGTGAGACCAAGACCATATGGTTTTCAAGGATGGTTCAAAAATATGTTTGCCTTTGATCAAGAGGAGAATGAGTGGAGGAGAAAGAGTCCATGTGTATGTTGCCCAAAGGTCGGGGAAGGTGAAGAAAGTTGAAATTGAGATTAACATGGGTACTCAACATGTGATTGTTTTGACTTGAACAAAGTGATGGTAGAGTTGCATGAGAGGAATGGGATACAATGATTGATCATTAAGCATATGTTTTGAGATTTGGATAAGACTCAGTCAAAGAGGATTGGAAGCTCAAATATAAGGAAGAAAGGATAAAAGAGAGAACAAGTTAGGATATGAAAAGTTAGGGATTTTGAAAACATGAGCTTGGGTGTTCAGCAAGATGAATGTTTGGAGATCCATCAAGGATTTTTAGAACAAGGATCAAGGTATATTGTTCCAAGTATTTAATTATAGATGGAAACTTATCAAAGATCCTAGGATATTTTATTCCAATAAAACCCTATGCGCATTTCAAAACATTTAAAAATCATTTTTCATACAAAACACTATGCAAAGGCATGAATGAAACAAACCATTAAATTCAGTTCCAAAAATTTTGGAAACTCACATTTTTAATATCTAAATTGTAAATAACTTAAGCTAAGTTGGTATTTTCAGAAAAGGGTAAAAATTTTTTGTTTTGTTTTTAATGTTTTCTAGTCACATCCCAAAATAGAAATTTTGGGGTGTGACAGGGATCTAGCTCTTACATGACTTTTGTTTGTGATATATGCGTGCATCATGTTTACTTTTCATGCATTTGTGTATATCAGTGCTTAAGACTTGTTTTGTGACATGAGTTTGAGCTTCATGTTGATATATATCATGTCACTTGGTTCTCACTTGGTTATGATCTTTGAATTAGCTTTCGCACTTCACTCCGATCCTGAGTATATCTTTTGGTACTTGTGCTTATTTCATATCCTTTGTGTACCTTGTGGTCTTGACTTGTATAAGCATGCCTAACCCCTTTAATTTGCTCTTATTGACACATGCTTATATGAATCAAGCCTTTAAAAACCTCACTCTTTCTAAATCTATTTGAGGTTGTTGTCATCAATCACCAAAAAGGGGGAGATTGAAGCATATAGGCCCTAGTGATTTCGGTGATTAATAACAACAAGGTGGTTATTATGACTAACGTGTGTTTTGCAGGACAACCTAGAAGTTAGGTCATAATAACATGCAGATTCAAGCCCGTAGCGATAGATATCGATTCAGTTTTTCAAAAGATGGAAGACAAGGACGGTGATAGGCTAGTTCCAAGTGTCGATTGGAGTTGAGAGACACTTGGAGTAGTCATAGGTTTTGTTTTTCTCTTTAACCGTACTATTAAGAGGAGTTTGGATGGGTAGCTTGACCTAGGGCAAGGTTAGAGAGTGTAGATGTGATGCACACTTGTCCAACATAGCTCTAGACAGCCCAGAGACTCTTGAGAGAGAGAGAGGATCAAACTTCGTTTTGGAAAGTTTTCAATTCGGCGAAGTTTGGACTGAGTTTGGAGCGTCGGACCCTGAGCAATATGGTTGTCGGACCAATGCTCAGAGTCCGACGGGTACGTGGCAGCCCCTGGTGGCTTCTCAGTTCACCAGGGAGCGTCGGACTCTGGCTGGATGGGCATCGGACCATCAGCCAGCGTCCGACGGTGCCTGGAGGTTCATGGGCGAGCGTCGGACCGTGGAGAGAGAGGGCGTCGGACCATTGGTGTGTGGCGTCCGACGCTTCCAGAGAGGTCCAGAGAGCGCAGGAGAGCGTTGAACCGGGTCTGACGGAGGGCGTCGGACCATTGGAGTGGGTCCGACGCCCCTGTGTCACAGTGCCGCGTACAGTTCGCCTGTGAGAGTCGGACTGAGAGGTTTTGGTCCAACGGGTGCACTGTTTACTCGGTCCGATGGTTCGCAGAAAGCTGAAAACAGTACAAACAGCTAGTTTTGGAGAGGGGGAGTATTTATACTTCACCATTGGCTTTATTTTAGCTCTCTTGCCCATTTTTTCAGCTGAAGCAACCCTTGTGGCCTTGTGAGAGTGCGAGAGCCCTAGGGAGGATTGAGTGAACTCCATTGCTTGTGAGCTTCTTCTCTAGAGAGATCAAGAGTGACTTGTGTGCATCCATCACCCTCTTTGGTTTTGTTCTTGGTCAAATGAGAGTCTAGGCTTGTTACTCTTGGTGATCGGCATCACCTAGATGGTTCGGTGGCGATCGGAGGTTTGGTGAACACTTGGAGAGCTTGTGGGCGGCCCAAGCCAAGCTTGTGAGCGGTTGTGGGCGATCCACCGCGCCGGAGAGGCAAAGGATCAGCCAGTAGAGAGCACTTGGTCTTTGCGAAGATCAAGGGAGAGCTACACCCTTGCGTGGGTGCTCCAACGAGGACTAGTGGGGAGTGCTGACTCTCCGATACCTCGGGAAAAACTCGGCTTGCAATCTCTTACTCATTTACTTTCCTGTATTTACTTTGTGTTCTTTACATTCCTAGAGCAGTATGCTTGTGATAGGACTTAACTCTAAGTTGCGTAACTTGTTTTAAGTTTAGAATTACACACAAGCACTTGTGGGGTGAGATTGGACATATGGCGATAGGTTGAATTGTATTTCGAAAAATTTACTAGTTGCCCAATTCACATTCCCCCTCTTGGCATCCTCGATCCTTTCAGATATTATATCAGCAAACATGCATGTGCATCGTATAACAGCATATAAAATTTGTTGTATGGTGCTCGTGTCAAAAGAGCTAGCTATTTTTTATATTTAATTGGATTTTGGTCTTGCCGTAAATCAAATAAACTCAAGGCACCATAATAAATGATAGTGCAATAAAAGATTAAATCTGTACGTATGGAAATTGATATAAGATTAACTATTTTTCATCTACATAAGCCTGGTATGAACACAAATACCCATAAATACGATCGGTTTTTGAAGGAGTGGATTCATTTAGAAATAATAATAATATAGTAAGATGAAAAAAAAATACCCTACCCATACCCGCAGACATGTATTGAGTACTATTCACTGCAGACAGACACTAGTATTAAGATACGTAACCCCATCACATTAATTTACGCATCCTCCGTACCTATGCCGGGCGTGGATCGTCTACTCGATCACTCTCACTCCCAGTTGTTATATTGTTACTACCTCCGTCCGCAAAAGAACGCAATTCTTTGACTTCTACGATTTCTCTTTGACCATTCGTCTTATTTAATTTTTTTATACAAATAATAAATTAAATAAATTATTATGAAAATATATCTAACAATAAAATAAGTCATAACAAAATAAATAATATTTATTATAAATTTTTGAATAAGACGAACGGTTAAACAGAGATCGTAGAAGTTAACGAATTGCATCCTTTTGAGGACAGAGGAGTACTATTCCAAGAGAAATACTGGCACTATACCTCCACTACTACTCCCCTTCAATTCACCCACAATAATATACTAATGTTCATCTGGAAATTAAATCCTTAACTCTCACACCATCCAATTTTCTCAATCCAATTAGTAATACATTAAATCCCCAACCACATGAGAGAGAGAGAGAGAGAGGAGAGCTTAGCTAGCAGGCATCAGAACTCAGAAGAAAGAGTGTGGCAGCAGGGAGCTAGCTAGCTAGGGCACAACAACAGGGATTTAAATGCTGCTGTTCATGGCAATAAAGAAAACCATCAGCTCCCCCACCTCAACGAGCATCATCTTCGGCAACCTCCACGAGCCAAGCCACAGCCACCATATAAGTATATCATCAGCATCATTGTATAATAACGCAAAACGGGAGTTGCACCACCGCACCACAAATACCCAGGCAGCAGCTAGGCACACCATCGAGGTAGTAGCCTGGTGCCCTGGTTCCATTCCATTCGATCACAGCACAAGGCAGGCACCACCAGTACATGCGGGCGAGAGAGAGTGATCAGTGGTTGATTGCATTGCATTTTGTTGGAAGATGAGCAGGAACAACGGCAAGGTCGGGTCCAAGCTGCAGGAGCTGAGGCTGAGCCTGTCGAGGTCATCATCGCGCGCGCCGGGGGCATCGTCGGCGGGGGCGACGACCCACCACGGCGGCGGCGGGGGCTCGCCGACTCCGAGGAGGCTGTCGTCGTCGTCCTCGTCCTCGACCGCCTCTCCCCCGAGCTCGTGCGTCTCGTCGGAGGGCAGCCCCGTGGCCGGAGCGGGAGCGGGAGCACAGATGATCCTGGCGGGGTGCCCCCGGTGCATGATGTACGTGATGCTGTCGCGGGAGGACCCCCGGTGCCCCAAGTGCCACAGCGCCGTGCTCCTCGACTTCAACGACGACGCCGGCGCCAAGGGCAAGGGCGGCAAGCGAGGCTGATGAGCTAGCGCGCGCCGTCGTGGTCGTCTCGCCGGCCGGCGTGTCTGTCCGTGTGTGTTCGAGTTGATCAGAATTCTGAAAGGAATTATTGCGTAGACCCGGTGTTCTTCCATGGGCCAGCTAGCTATATGATGACAAGTTAAGGTGCATATATGCTGTGGAGGTATGTTGGACATCGGGGTGCCAATGGAACGGGTCTAGGTAATAATTCCGCGTCCCTCTCGCTCTCTACCTTTGCTTTGTGTGTGTCACTTGTCAGTGTGCGTGTGTTTGTGATGTCGTCTGCGCCTCTGCTGCGGTGTGATAGCAGAGACGTGCGTGGGTTCGTGTCATGTGTGTTGTACGGGGCAGTACTGGCAAGGATTAAGATTTTGTCTCGCAGATTTTATGGAAACGTAATGCTAGCTCTCCATCGTCTTGGCGTCGCGTAATTTCAATAATGCATTATTTCATCGCTACTATGTGCTACGCGTGCTCACTAATGCAATTGTGAAATTTATCCCAAAAAAAGCAATTGTGAAAGCATCTAGCTAGTATGAACATGTAATAATAGTACACCTCTGTCCCAAAAAGAAAGCAACTATGGGTTGCGTGCCACGTTAAGTAATTCATGTTTGGCCAAATTTCTAGCGAATAGTATTCAAATTTATGGCTCCAAATTAATATATTATGAAAATAAATTTCATAACAAATCTAATGTTGTTTATTTGACATTATAAATGTTTACAGTTTTTCATTTACAATTAGTTAAAGTTGACATACTAAAACATGGTACTGTGCTAGAGTTGCATATTTTTTGGGACGGAAGAAGTATATATGTGCATACGGATCGGACGGACGAAAGCGAAGTGTTCTAGTGAATTTATATATGTGCGTCGTCGTTGCACGGCTCGTCCAACTGGTCATTCTCGATTGGTACATGATGTACATGTACAGATGCAAACAAATGCTAATATATACTTGTTCTTACATATCTGCTCGTACGAGAAGTAGTATACGATATGTATGCATCAATATAATCGATGTAAAAATTTTTAATTGAGCCTCAATATGGGAACTCGCAATGCAAGATTTGAACGTGGTGCGTAGGGATACCGTTTGGCATATGCACGGTTCGTGCAACTGAGCTACTACTAGTTTTTTTTTTTTTTTTTTTTTTTTTTTTTTTTTTTTTTTTTTTTTTTTTGCCTTTGCATATCTTGGGGTCTTGGGCCGTCGCCGGCCGGGCGACGATGACATGAGCTAGAGAGCACCCAACGCGGAGACTGGAGCGATAGAGGCCGTCGTCTCAAGCAGACAGCAGAGAGGGAGTGAAACAGGCTGCTGGCTGCTGCTGCTAGGAAGATGCATCCATGCCAGCCGCAAAGCAAGCCGGGTCATATCGGTTGTTAGCTCACCAGGGTTGAGGCCACTGGGGGGGAACTATTGCCGATTAACTCGCCTTGAAACCCAGAATAAATGCTCGAGTAATTGGAGACAGCGGAGGGCAATAAGATCAACGGGGCGGGGCGGGCGGGGGATTCCTTTCTTCATTTCCTGCGTGTCAGAGAGCGAGCGATCAGTGAGCGCCATGAAACCACAGTTCATGCCAACCCTATCGCTTCAATGCGTTGTTGCAAATAAAAGGATCACCCGATCGAATCGAATTGAAGCGCAGCTATATAGCACTGCTCCGACCCAGCCAGCCAGCCACGTAAATGCGGCGAATTCAAGCACGCTGCATAGCGTGCCATGCTGCCACTGCATTCCACTGTTCTCCCCACGTCCATGAAAAATCGTTGTTTTTTACTTTTAGACTTCCTATTTAACGGTTCATCTTGTTTAATTTTTTTATTTAAATAAAAAGATAAATATTTTTTATTAAAATATATCTAACAATAAAACAAGTCATTAAAAAATAAATAATATTTATATAAATTTTTTAAACAAGATCAATGATCATTTAGCACTAAAAGTTAAAAACAACATTTTTTTTTTTTACGTAGGAAGCAGAATCTCTATGCCGGCTGCTCCTCAGTAGCTACCGCAGACGTTCCAGTCAACAACAAGCAACAGTGCGACAGCACGCAGCAAAAGGATGCTTTAATTTGTTTATTTATCACATTTCCTATGGTTCAGGCGCTGATCATTCTATAAAATAAGTTGTAATTTATTTAGGCCTCATTCGTTTGATCAGGAATGAGCACCTGGAAAAAAAATCCTGGCAGAAATGGTAGCTAAATTTATATATAAACTTCATCACTTGGATTAATTCCTGGGCTAGCTAGTTTTGACGCAACCGAATTGGCCCTTAGTGTGTTTTGTCCTAATAGATAGATTCTGATGGTTGTTATCTATCACTTGAACCTGAAATTTATTTTAGAATTATATATCATATAAGTTGTTTCGAATAAAAAAGGAGCATAAGGATGGACATAAAAACACAAGCAATTCATGCCAGCTTAATTAATTAGACAAAGCAGCATAATGGATTCATTAGCTTAATCACTCGAAGGCATGGGCTCTACAGCTCTAGGCTCTGTTCGCTAAACCTTAAAACCGTTTATTTTTTAGTCCTTCTATAGTATTTTTCTCTCACAAGAAATTAGCATCAACGCTTATTTTCAGCGGTTTTCACCCTCAGCGAAAGAGCCCTAGTCTGACGGATGACCCAGTCCAGCGGCAGGCCAGTGCGCTCATCCGCCAGACAGGAAACTGATGCTGAGCTTGCAAGCTCAAGTGATTTTCCATGCAGCTGCAGGAGTAGTTTCTGTCAAGCTATGGCCCTGTTTAGTTTCAAAAAATTTTCCAGATTCTCCGTCATATCGAATCTTTGGACGCATGCATAAAGCATTAAATATAGTAGCAGATATTGCATATTTGTACAGTTTACCTGTTTTTCTCGAGACGAATCTTTTGAGTCTACTTAGGCTGTGTTCGCTTCAGCTGAAAAGCTGAGCTGATTTTGACTGAAACTGATTTGTTGTGAGGAAAAATACTATTTTAGAGCTGAAAAATACGTGTTGTTTAGCTGAAGCGAACAGAGCCTTAGGTCATGATTGAACACTTATCAAAAAGATTCTCAGTGTGCTACAATGATTTTTCACTGCACTTTTCGTGAACTAAACACATCCTGTAGCAACCTACTTTTAGGCAGAGACGCAGTGTCCTACAGCTTTTGCTGCATTCAACATCTACCCAATTGATAGTAGTACTCAAGTACTCAACGATGTGTCATCAACTTCAACAGCATATATATAATAATATATATGATACCACATCGATCACACACACCGCGTTGATGTCCAAGCATGCATGCGTTCATGCTTGCAGCTGTGCAGTAGTATGCCGCAACAATGGAGAGGGATGGAGGAGAGTGGCATGGCATCCACTAATCCATCCCTGTCAAGCAGGGCTGCAGCAACAGCAAGGGCAAGTGCAATCAAGTTCGACCAACCACTCGCCCTTTAAATCATCAGCCCTGTTTAAATACCCTCTAACTTCTAATTACAACTAATCACATCAATATTACGGTATATATATGGAGCATTAAATGTAGACGAAATGTTTGCATATTTACACAGTTTGCATGTATATCACGAGACGAATCTTTTAAGCCTACTTAAACCATAATTAGACACTTATTAGAAAAAATTCTCCACTGCTACAATGTCAAAATTCTAAATTCTAACTGGATCTAAACCCAGCCATAATAAGGATCCCCTCTCGATGCCCTACTTCCCAGCTAAAAGATCAGCTCGTAAACTCGTGGCAATTCATATTAATTGCCATGTAGTGCCTAGACACGGAAGAATAATTAAACAAGGCTACCGGTGTCTGACATGCATGCATACATGAAAATGAAAGTTGTCAAATCGCCAAATGGCCAGGTGTTTACCGTTTACAGCTCTGGCCGAGCTACTCGTACGTCGTTTCACCGGTGGGCCGTCCGGCACCGCACCAAGCAAATCAAAACTTCCTCCTTCCTTCTCAAAATAAATGTTATTTTACGATTTTTAACTATCTCCTTTTATCATTCATCTTATTCAAAAATTTTATGAAAAAATTAATTATTTTATTATAAAATGATTCGCTATTAGAAGTACTTTAATCTTGATTTATTTATTTTTATATTTTTATAAATTTTTTGAATAAGACGAATGAGCAAACGTTGATTTCAAAAAGCAAAGAACGACCCTTATTTTAGGACGAAGGGCGAGAGAGCTGGACGTAAGCGTTGATGTGAATGTCGTTGTTACTAACTGAAATATGTTTGTAAAGGTGAAGTGGCATGAGGAAAAAGGCTTGCCTTAAACAGGAAGGGAAGAAACAGTTTAGCCACAACAAACGACACAAAGTCTACATGTTTCTAAAAGCATGCATGCTGCACACAATATCTGGTTTTGTACATAACGAAAACAAGTTATGGAGCTTTCATTTTTGGAAAATCTACCGGCTTCTTTCCATCCATAAATTCCACATGATAGACGCTTAATCTGTCGAAACAACATTTATGGAGCTATTTTTTACTGTGGTTTCCCACTAATCTACAATGGAATTGTGTAATTGTCAGCTTATGAATGTGTCAAAGCAAGAAGAAATGCTCCTATATATGCTACCCCCTTCCCTCTCCAAACATCAAAAGTCTACTAGTCGAGAAAAGACTTATAAGTTTTGGACTAAAGACCTTTAGTCCCAGTTGATAACATCAATCGGGACTAAATAGTCAACCTTAGTCCCGATTCGTATTGGTGTTACCAACTTGGACTAAATGACCTTTTAGTCCCAGTTGGTACTAAAGGGTCATATACGGGTTAGTTCAAAAGGAAAACAACATATTGAAAGGTTCTAAATGGCTAGAGGGGGGTGAATAGCCTATAAAAATTCTACAAACAACACTTAAACAAAGTGGTTAGATAAATATGAGGCGAAGCGAATTTTGCGCTAACCTACTAAAAGATGCAAGCCATCTAACCGTTCTAACCTATTGTCTCTAGTTTCACACACAAGAAGTTAAGGCTCTGTTCGGTGAAGCTGAAAAGCGCTGAAAGTACTGTAGAAGTGCTGATTTATTGTGAGAGGAAAGTACTGTAGAAGTGCTGAAAAATAAGCGCTTTTCAGCTCCAGCCGAACGGAGCCTAAGTCACTACTCTACTCTACTCCTAGGTGAGCAACTACAAAAGAGAGCTACACAAAAGTAAGTATAAGAAGGTAAATGCTCAAATGTAAAGGAGAGGGAGATGGTTATACCACCGGTGAAGTGATGAAATGAATACCAATATGATCAATAATAATAAACAAGAAATCATCGGCAAAGAGATTGACATAATGATTTTTTTACCGAGGTTCACTTGCTTGCCGACAAGCTACTCCTTGTTGTAGTGATACACCCACTTGGAGGTTCACACGATAATTGGTATCACACGCCAAATCCTTCTCAAAGGTGCCGCACAACCAACACAAGATGATGATCCACAAGCTACGCACAATCCACTAGAGCAGCCAATTGGGATCCCCGCGGGGAAGGCTCAAGAACCCCTTACAACTTCACCGATCGGAGGCGGAGACAGTCACCAACTCTTCTCAACGATCATCGCAGCTCCAAACCGTCTAGGAGTTGGCAAACTCTAAGAGTAACAAGAGAATCCGCTGTGAAATCTAATCACCAAGTGCCTCTAGATGAACACACTCATGCAATGCACTTGATGCCCTCCAATCTCACCAAATGATGATCTCAAATAAGTGGAATGTGTGAGAGAGGAGTGGAGAGGCTCACTAGCTTGTAGAGTGAATGAGAATGGCCAAGAGAGAGATCATAAGCCAGCCCCTCCACCTTAAGTATCCCCCACTCAAAAATAAACTGTTACACACAGTTTACGGGGCACCGGATGCTCAAACAGTAGCACCGGACGCGGAATGCTCAGCGTCCGGTGTATCGCCCGGCGACACGTGTACTACCCGTTTGAATTCGCCTGTTGCGCGCCCTCACACCGGACGCGTCCGCCGTCACACCGGACACTCGGACGCCAGTGTCTGGTGCAGTTCCAGTAAGGTTTCAGATAGCACAAATCCATACCGGACGCGTCCGGTGCAGGGTCACCGGTCACTCCTCAGCGTCCGCCGCTCCAACGACTAACTGCAGCTCGCTCGGTCAGTAGCACCGGACGCAGTGAACAGTGTTCACAGCGCGTCCGGTGTTTAAATTTTCACGTCCGGTGAAAAACTTCACTGAACCGACCTGAGAGCGTAGAGTCCACACCGGACGCGTCTGGTGCTACCCCATCGGACGCGTCCGGTGCTACCCCATCGGACACTCTCAGAGTCCGGTGCACACGTTTTAGCACTTTTCAACTAGTGTTAGCCACCGGAGACTTTGGCAATCATCCGGTGCACTTTTCTCTATTGACACAACACCGAAAAGCGTTGAATCCTGCCTCGCAAGCTCGGCAGGAGAAAGAGAGGACCCCAAACCCTGTCTAACTCTCAAACTTCACTCCGTTTCCAAAGGTACCAACACCACAAAGTGTCTCTCACTTTAGTACACGTGTGTTACCATTTTTCAAAGTGTTTTCCACGGGTTTTGTTAGTGTCACTAGCATCTACATGCATATGCACCAAGTATACATCTAGTGGCACTTTGACGACCGTATTTCACGAACGAGTTCTCCCCTCTTAATAGTACGGCTATCTATCCTAAACGTGATCACTCTCTCTATAGAGTCTTGATCACCAAAAGCAAAAGAGCTTCTATTGGTTATACCTTTGCCTTGAGCTCCTAACTTTTCTCCATCTTTCTTCTCTTCTCTTGATGAAGCTTGTGGACACCTTTTGATGATGGACTTATACCATTTGCATGGATGCCGTCATTAGAGCTTTCTCCTTTTGTTGATGGACTTACACCATTTGCATGAACGCCGTCAATGCCCTTCTCTTGTGGCCTCCACCGACCCGGTCATTTGCTCCATCTTGATGTTTGCTAATTAATCTCATGAAACACTTAGAGCAAAACATTAGCAAACTAGGTTTCATCAATTATCAAAACCAAACAAGGGCTTTCACATGTCCATAGTCACATTTGTTGTGTAGGTGGGATGGTAAGTTATGCACGAGGCTATGCATGAGGTCTGGGATTTTTCTATACTGGTGGTCTAAAACGCCATAACAGGCATAAATGGAGCCCCATCTCTTGTTGTCCATGACAGAGTGCGCAAGAATTTTGATGTGTCCATTCCCTCCTCCACTAGTACAGAGAAGCTCTATAGAGGCGATTCGTAACTTATTTCTACCGGCGTTTCTCAGTTCCACCAATAGGATAGCATAGTAAAAATGGTGATCTTCACTGGTGGTTAACTAAAAACCGCCAGTGTAATTAGATTTGCACTGACGGTTTTTCTTAACCAAAATGCTAGTAAAAACATATTAACACAAGAGGTTTAATTAAGGGAATCGTCAGTGTTGAGTTTTCAAAATTTCTGTTTCCCATCATATTACTAAACCCTATCTATGGAATACATATTGAAACGAAACTCTATTGGATCGTGATCAATTATAACAACATGCGCAAAATATACATCACATGCAATTTAATTATATGATACATGTACCTCTATATACATCAAAGTTTACATCAAAGCTTTCTGCTCTTAATCAAAATTCCATGGAAGATCTAATAATCATCTCGGTTTATTTGTTGCCTCTCAATTTTTGTAAGCGCTCTAAACTCTGGCATCGCTAAGACGCTGCTAGCATCATGATATTTTCCGCTGCATGAAATAATTTCTTTCATGATCAATGAGCACATATCTGCGCATATATTATTCAAAGAAGCAGTGCTAGCTTATACATGCATATGTGCTAGCTTTCTATCCAAACTTTGTAGTAATTACTCTCCAATACATGCATATGTGCTAGCATTCAATCCAAATTCGATGCATATATGAAAGGGGAGCTACTTACTACCAAACCGAATTTTTTATGTTTGTCCAACTTTAAAACATGATAACAATGTTTGGACAAGCACACGAGTTCAAAATTGAACTTAATTCATATCTTTGTATAGGTTATCATCAATTACCAAAAAGGAAGAGATTGAAAGCCCTTATTTAGTTTTAATAATTGATAAAACCTATGGACTAACCTTATTGTCTAATGACTAGAAAAGGAGGTTCATGCCATGTAGTGGAGCTAGATAGTGTAGATCAAGTGTTCAGCCATGGTGAAAAAGTGATGACAAAAAAAAGCGAGTAGCTTGACAGCGATCAAGTGAATCTCGGTAAAAAAATTGAGTGTCGATTGTCTTCTCCACCATGGAGTGGACTTGGTGCCTTGGATTTCACGGTGTTCATCTTATTGATTGATTGGTCTTCTCCCTGGTAATTGGTTATCATCTACACTTCATGTACACAGCGGTATAACTTCTTGATTTCACTCCTTCGTTACATTCATTGCATAGATGCTATCTCCATAGGGTCGAGGAGATAGTCACTTGCGTAGGTGGTAGCACTTAGAATTGAAGTACTAGTCTTTGCGTTGTGTGCCTATTTTAGTAGAATTGTGTAGGTGGCTTGGCATAGGATAGTCTAGACTAGAGCTTTGCTTCCGCCTTATTAATTACTAACGAGTTGCTCTAGTGATTGTGTAGAAAATTTAAATAGGTTATTCACCCCTCTCTAGCTTAGTAGGGACCTTTCAGAGCACAAGGAAACTAATAAGCGTTGATTTTGGCTGACGTTGATTTGTTGTGAGAGTAAAACATTGTTCAAAAAGTGCTGATTTTGGCGGATAAGCTTAAGCGAACAGGCTTGCCAGTTGGAATAATTTTCTTGTTGTTTTGCCAAATTAGGTGCGGTCCTAGTTGCCTTGGTAGGCTCTCCAAGAAAATCATCCTTAAGTGCCGCCAAACCTGCTAATGAAAACAATTTCCCTTATCCTCTATCCTTGATGGAGTTTGCTTGACGGTTTATAGACAAAGATTATTTTCTTGGCAGTTTAATAAGTATTTTCCTTAGCTTTTTTTAGAACTGAAGGCAATTTAGGATTCTGGTATTGATCCATTCTTGTGTGGCTCTTAGCTGACCAATCAGTTCCTACGCTTGACTAAGTTGTTGAGGTTTGAAGCCAGTGTTCTTGGTGTGACTCCTTGCACACAACAACTCCATACATCAAAAAAAAGAATGTCAATTTCATTTTTTTAAGAAGACAATGAAAAATAAGTTTGACTAAATATATAAAAATATAACTAATCCATACTAATTTTAATGTATGAAATAAGTATCATTATTCCTAAACTATATTTTTATAAATTAATATATTCAAAGATTCAAATGTTTATATTTTTCTTATAACTAAAAACAGTAACATTTTTTTCGTTGGACTGGTTCGCTTTAACTTATCATCCGGAATGATTCCTATTTTGCAGTCATGGAAGAGTTCTTTTCTCTCACAACAAAGCAGTCGCAGCCACGAATAAGCCCCGTCAAAGAGGCTTGCATTGGTTCCACGTCAGTGAAGAAGTTATATTGGGTAACACAGAACTGAGCTGATCAGGACGATCGAGGATCTGGTGGACGGGTCGAAGTGAGAGAGCTCAATTCACAGCATGAGTTATGCATGGCAGGAGAGAAAATGGATTAGGGCGCGTTTGGATCAAAGGATTTGTAGGGGAACTTTAAAGGAATAGGAATCGCAGGAAAGAAATGGGGATCTACCGTTTGGAATGCAGGAACGTAACCTTCCATTCCTTAGGAAAGGTCTTCATCTATACACAAAACACAGGAACTAGAAAATCCAGTTGGACCCAAGGGAATGGAGGGAATACATGTGCGCTTGCTCTGTCGTCTCTCTACTTTGTTCATTGGAAAATGTGAAGATTCAAATTTGTTTCCTGCAATCCAAACGGTCCAAATTTTTAGTTCCTACGGTTTGCAATCATGTAGTTTTCCACTATTCCACTTCTCTATATTTCTACGTTTCCTACCATTCCTTTATTTTGCATTTCTTTGTTCCAAACAGGAGTGTGGGTGCAACCACAACTCAGCACAACTGTCGTGCGTAGTTGGTACGCTACATACGGTGGCTAGCTAGTATCAACAGCTTGCAGATTTGTTGTGCTACTCATATATTTATGAGTTCAATGGTCCTGTTGTTGTATATTAATCTGGCATCAATGGCATGTTTGGATCCCAAGTCCCAAAAAATACAAAAAAGGGGGTTTGTGAATCGCAGTAGATATTTCTCTTTGCTTTATTCCTTTTTTTGGTTTTCTAATTATTATCACACATCAGATTTTTAGAAAAAAAAAAAGGACCCCTAGCTATAGGTATGTTCATAGTTTGATCATGAAGTTTACGTCTGACCAGATTAGCTTTATACCTGCACCTGTAAGTTGTAAGGACTAATGTTTTGTGCTAATGAAATGCTGTATATAGCTGAAGAAAGAAAAGGGGGCGCAAGCGCAAAGAAATGCATGTCAGCAACTGGTTGTGTAGGGAATGGCACTTAAATTGGGTACAGCCTTTCAGTAAATGGACTTTAGTGTTACTTAATGAAGGCACATACGGGCCAGCTGGAGTTGCTCGGCCGGCCGGCCGGGGTCCTTGATAATCTGGCACGATAAAACACCTCTGCCGGCAGAGTGAGTGAGTCTCAGGGATGTTTGGTTCCCAGTCACATGCTGTCACAACTAATCTTAAGTTTGGTATGATAAATTTGGTAGACGTTTGGTTTAGCACACAGGTATAGTACACCATCGCCACGAAATCCTCTCGCCATAAATTTTCTTAGGCAAAGTGTGACGGGTGATTTTGCCGCCACACCACCTGTGACGAGCTGAAGCCACGTGATTTCCGCCAGGCCGTTCCACGCCACCGGCATGCGCGCGCAGGTAGCTCAAGAAAGCGTGCATGCATGTGTATCTACGGAGTAGATGCATGCAAGTGAATGCTCGAGCACCTGTATGTTGCTAATAATAGAGTTGTACGTCAACATGCAAATGCACATATACAGTACTGATGCTTTAGGATTAACTGTGTGCTCATTTTAATCGTGTGGGACTCTGTATGGCTGGCTGCTGATTTTATAATTAGTACTTTAATCTAAATCTCCTTGGCTTAAACCTCATATAATGTAATTAATATTTTAATATAAACTTCCTGGTTTGTAAAATTATGCTGGAATTTTATTATTGTTTTGTGACAAATGGGTGGTTACAGCTAATTATATTCAGGTGTTTTTCACTCATTTATGGCTGCAGACCAAACAAATGCCACAACGATTTGCCAAGTTTTTGTGACAATAATCCAAACAACGGCCACACTTATTTTGCCAAACCTTAGTCACAAACCAAACACTTGATTTTTACCACAATTTATAACAACCCACACATGTGACTGATACTTAACATTAGACGTGGCAATCTGTGACTAGAAACCAAACATCCCCCTCAGTCTCAGATGCAGCCAGCATGGGCGCGGGCGCACCTAAATCTGCAAACGAACAAGCAAGCAAAGCCGTCCCAGTCCCAGTACCGGGCGTCCGTTCCAGATGACCACCGCCGGTGACGTGAAGGGCCGTAGGGCGACAGGATCAAGGACCGCCTCGCCTGCCGCCGGGCCGGCCCCTTTCCTGCGCTATGGATCGTACGTGCCCTTTGTTGCCCAACACGGGGCCGCTCTGCTCGCCACGCCCACGCTTGGAATTGGATCCCTGCAATGCAACTAGGAGTAGCAATTAGCAATCACGTACGGCCGGGCTCATCGCTGCCCAGTATGCAGCTCGGCCCCGGCGCTCTCCTCCCATGATCGCAGCCGCCGAGACGCGAGACCAGGCCACCACTCCCGGCCCGGTCCTGAGAGCCCTGGCAAGCATGGTGTCGGTCAGGTCGCCCGGACGATTATGACTGCAGATTACCACGGGAAAACCGGGCGCTCCCTCGCAACTCCGGCGCTCGCCAACCTGCCTGCGAATATGCAGCAAATATAAATCTGTCTGGCCGTGCTGGCAGCCACTGCAACCGCATAGGAGTAAATGGCATTGACTTGCATTTGCTGTCACACACAAACAAGCAGCAGCAGGGGGCGCCAGTAAATGGAGGACGGAAGCTTAACACTGGCCCTTAAGTTATCTGCGCAGCGTTTGCATTTGCATTGCCGAGCAGCGCCATGTGCCGCTCTTTATGCCCCGCGCCAGAATCTTGGTTGATGCCGCGGAGGAGCTTCTGCTTCACAGATTTCCCGCTCTCGCCTTCTCGATCGCGGTCGGTGTCTCAGCGAGGCACCCAGCTCCCAGCCACGGCCGCTGCCGTCGGCGAGGAGGGAACTGCGGCCCAAGTACGCACGATCAAGTTCATCATCAAGGAGACATGTACGTATATACAGAAGAGAGCCGTGGGCCGTGGCCGACCTTCACTGTGGGCTGCAAAACGAGGCCTCGCTCGTGCGTAGACTAGTGTGTTCGAGGCCGCGAAGCACGAGTCATTTAGAGCCCACAGCGTGTGAACGAGAGCCCCTCTCTCTCTCCGCACAAGCTCGCGCGCGATCTCTATGGGCCGTGATACCGTGGCCCAGCAGATCTTAAGTGACAAAGGTCATGTAAAAAAGAGGTAACGAGGGCTCAGGCTCGACGCAGTTGCTTATATATCGGGCATGTTTGGTTCCCTGCTTTATTTTTAGCCTGGCTAGAAAATAGGTCAGACTATCCTAAACCTGCCTTTACCAAACCAAGGTAAACATGTTTGGTTGCTAATACTATCTAAGTCTAGCTAGTAACTAGTTTGTTTGGTTGGCTGGTTTGGCTAGGATAGAGTTACCTCTTCTTTGCACACGTAACTTTACCAATTCATGGAACACGTGTTGAGCGCCGTCCCGGTACACGAGCTATGTCACGGAGGCGGAGCGGGACGCCAGGCCAGCAGGCCGAGATCACCCGGTGGCACGGCGGCGCTGCGGGCAAGAAAGTGGTAGCGGTGACCACGTTCTCGCTGGCACACTTCGAGGGGGGGGGGGGGACTGGGACAAGGCCGGCGCGTGCCTCAAGAAGCGGACGATATGTACGACGAGAAGGAGCTGGGGTACATGGAGTCAGAGATGCACAAGACGTACGTACATTATGTATGCAGCCGGCCGGCAGGTAGACCTACGTATCTTGCTCGGGCATCCATCTTCCAGCAGCTCCAAATTGAAGGCACACCGACGACGACGGACGTTCACATCCACGTCGACGGGGTTTGCACTGCTCTCGATTGGAGGGGGAGAGGAGCGCTCATCGACGATTGGGGTGGAAGACGACGCTCCTCCACCGCATCGCGTCCACGCACCTCTTCTCCCAGCGTCGCGTCAAGCGCACGAGCCGGGACACTAGGACGACGTGGAGGCCATGCTCTGCTCCGTCGTAGCTGAGCAGTCCGCCTCTGGCACCGTCGTCCTTCGCCCGCACCTCCAGGGCACCACCCAACATCATGTGCAGCGTATTTGGCACGCGATACGACATCACATCCGGCACCGGCGCCGTGGAGGTGGAGCAGCCCAAGAACATGGTGCATGTGGCGACGATGTCCGGCGACACGCTCAAGAGCGAATGACCCTGGACTGGGAAGTGACGGGACGACATACCAGATGTTGGCCAAGCCAGGCTCCCAAAAAAGGGAACTCAGATGCCTTTTCTTGGAGCGAATGACGCTGGACTGGCAGGTGACGGGACGACATATCGGACGGTGGCCAAGCCAGGCTCCCAAAAAAGGGAACTCAGATGCCTTTTCTTGGAGCCTGGGCATAGGGTGATCGGTGGCTTCTCGAAGACTGGCTTCGGACTCTAAACGGCAACCAAATAGCTTGGAGGTGGCCTTCTAGAGCTTGGTTAGGGTTGGCTATCCAACCAAACGGGCCCATTATGTTTTTAATGGAAAATGTTCAATTTATCTCCATTTTTCTCGTTGAACCTTTTTTTAAAAGGGAATATATTAATAGCCACCTTAGTAGAAGAATTCTAAAGTTCTGTTGTGTGGATCAATCCAAAAGGTACGCCCATTCTGACACGCGTGGGCCGTCCGCATCCGCCCCGCATGTGGGCCGCGTGCCTCCCGTAAAAGTGGGCCCCACGTATCCATTTGGTCCGAATCGAGCGCCAATTGCAACAGGGTGTGTTTTGTATTTGCAACTGTGGTTGTGCTCTGGTTGCAACAGGTATGTGTGTACGCGGGATGTCTTGAATGGCAAGTAAGAATTCAGCAAAAACAGAAAGAGAAACTTCTGGACAGAATAAATGACGAATACCTGAGAAATAAAAAATGCATCCCCCCGCCCCCCTCTCGCAGATGATACACATCAGAATACGTATTAGAGTAATAATAAAAAAAGCCAGTTGAAAAAAAAAGAATAACAAAAATTGCATTGTCAACTAATTTACAACCAATTATAACTAGAACATGAAGTTAGTTGCAGCAGCAGCAATTACAGTTCAGTTGAAATTCATATGAATTGCCAACCAATTGCAACTAGAACACCCTACCAGTTGACCTTTTGACAAAATATGAGAGTTCAGTAGAATAGAGTTCACCCAAGCACCAGATTCAATACAAAAAATTTTAGAGTTCAATTTATTAGAAATTTGCCAGCACAATGTCAAGCAAAACTAAATCAACACACTAGAGATGCACCTTCAGGATTAAAGTCAGTTGCAGCAACATGTACAATTCAGTTTGAAACTCAGATGAAATTATCAACCAATTGCAACTAGAACACCCTTTCAGTTACAACTAAGATAATAACCAATTGCAACCGACGGGAAGAAAAGGGTGTGGGGGAGGTCGGCGGAGCAGAAGCGCAACGCGCGCACCTGTTCACCGAAAATCGCGAAGGGCGAGCGGGGTGGGGGAGTGCGAGAGGAAGTGGAGACGGTTTTCTCGGTGGAGTAGGGTGGGGAAGCGCGTCAATTGCGGTGGCGCAGCGGCGCAACGACAAACTGAGAAGGAGCAGTGTGATGGGGGGCAGAAGGTGACGGTTTTGTCGGGAGGTGTGCTGTGGCTTAGATCAGGTACGCGCGGTGGCCTGGGTGCATTCAATATAGAGAATGCACCCAGGTGTATAATATATATATATATTGAGAGAGAGCACGCGCGCGTTACTATATGGCACTTCCCTATATATACGGCGTCTGCTGCCCAAAAAACGTGTCCTGTCTGCTGCCAAAAAAACGTGTCCTAGGCCCACCTTCCCTCGACAGGCACCTGGCCCGACCTACCTCTTCCCTTGATTGGGTCGTGAGACCGCACCCAACATGATCTATTCATTTTTCTCGCTGCATGATCCAATCGTGGCTCGTTGAGCAGTTTTTCCCAATCCGTTCCCATCCCCAGTCTGCTCCATCGGCGGTCGGCGCGTCCTGACCTTCGTCGTCGCGTGGCAGCGTGGTGCCCCGCGCTGGGCGTGGCCCTGCTGGCCGACGTCGGGGAGTGCCTACGCCTGCTCGTCATGCTGCACAGCTTGCTGCAGCTGAGAGACGCCACTGTGGGCAGCGGGCGGCGGAGGTGCGGGGCATCCAAGGCGTGCTACGTGACGTGGCCCCAGCTCCCACCCCGCCGGTGCCGCCCCCGCCCTGACCAGCTTCGCATCCTCCTCGATGACAATGCTACCTGCACCGCACGTTCCGTCCCCGCGACGGTTCAAAGGTTCTGTGCAGGCTTAGATAACGACTACAACGGGTCCGCCTCCATTGCGGCTCCACTGCAAGCTTTCCCCTCACTCTTCTTGACATCTACTACTTTTTAGGCTTCTCCCTTGTCGTGAACGACGTAGTTGGCAGCGCCTCTTTCCCATTAACTCGCGTCGTCGAGCGCCGGCGGCTAGGTCTACAGCTTTCTATTACTCGGCTACGAGCGACAATGGAAGGGGTGTGCAGGAGCGAGAGCTCGAGAGCGCCAACCGCCAGGATTACTTTTAGGATTAACTCAGGCGAGAGCGATGGCTCAACCGGCAGGCTACGGTAGCTATTACTCAGGTTGGACCGCTGGAGTGAAGACTTCACCCATCATAGATGCCTCATTACTCCAGGTGCTACATAATCCCTTTCTCGTGCATCTCATTTTGATGTTCCACTGTGCGATATCAACCACTCCCTCCATCCCAAAATATAAGTCATTCCAAAAATCTTGGAGAGTCAAACTATCTCAACTTTGACCAGAATTACATAGAGAAATATGAAGATTTATGACACCAAATAAATATACTATGAAAATATATTTGATGAAAAATCTAATGATACTTAGTTAATATTATAAATATTATTATCTTATTATATAAACTTGGTCAAAGTTGAGATGATTTGGCTCTCCAAGATTCTTGGAATGATTTACAATTTGAAATGGAGGGAGTAGTTAGGTTGTATCACATTAGTATTGGGTTCCATGATATCAGGTACCCTATGCTGAGAATTTTGGGAATAAAATTGGGGAAATTTATTAGGGTCTCATGTAATTTTTCCCAAATTCGATGTGCAGCTATGTCACTTACAACATGTATTTATGTTTTTACTGAAATCGTCTAGTATAATCAAATTGTTATCTCTTCTTTGTGTGTAATTTTTTTCATTTTTGGTGCATATTTTTGTCATTCATCAGGCCACATATGTTGCAATGATGATTTATTATCACAATACATCTTGCTGTCAAAAATTGGATGTATGATGAATAGATAGGTTATTTGTATTGTTATTTATATTGTTTCAGTAAATTCCTTGCTGGTTTCTTCTCTGTATGTACTCATTGCATGTTCTAGCATCCTAGGCGAACTATTTTTTAACTCGACAATGACATGGAGGTGAACTTGCACCTGTAGTTGTCCCTCACTAGGCAGTTGACATGATGCCCTCACGTTTTGTGGTTCTTATGCTGATGTTGTCATGTGCCTTTTTCCATATTGCCAGTGTATCTTTTACGAAATTTATGTTGCATATGCATTGGTAGGGCAGTGTTTGCCTAGGTAATAGGATGCATGTGAATCAGAAAAAAATTCAAATATGTAATTCAAACTTTTCTCATATGCTTGAATAGCAATGCGTTCCTTGGTAACTCTAATGGTTCTGATAATTTGAATCAACCTTGGTGTTTTATTGTACCGTCATTGACATACATGTGTTTCTCATTGACATTTGCCTTTTGTTCTTCCAGCGCTGCTACTGCTTGTCACAACTTTATTCTTAATCAGATATGATGTTATGCTTTCGCTTCTTGTCACAACTTTATTCTTAATCAGATAAGATGTTATGCTTCCGCTAGTTTGGTACTTGTTAGTCAGACACGCAACCTGAACCATATAGTTTTCAGAAAATTTTTGCTTCTGCTAGTTAACTTGTTATTAGTCATGTATGGGTTATGTATATCAGCTTGGGTCATGCATGCTTACCGTCATGGTTATTGGTTATTATATTTTAACCTTCTCTATTTTTATATGTAGTTATAAATATGCATGTGGCATTCACCCTATGCTTTTGATTGTATTCTTGTATAAACAATATTCTTTCTTGATCAATATTGATTTTAGTAGGTGAGGATCCAATGGAAGTGAATACTGCTGGAATGGGCACTATCAGTTTGCATTGTATACATCTAATTGAGGCACTGCAAATTCATCATTAATACCCTTGATGATTGTTAATTTGGTTTTCTAGATGAGAAATCAAAGAGATAATTTTGTGTCCTATAGTCTATCGTGTATTGTGTTTCTGTTAATTTATTGGAGGTTCTTGCATGCATGCTAATCCTCCTCTTCCTTGTGAATTGTGATCCAGTTGTGCTGATTCTTCTCGCGATGCGGTTGATCGGGGTGACATCCATGGTGGTAGAAGCCATCACCATGACTTGAGCAGCGGGGAGGGTGTTGGTGTTCTCCTCAAATCATTTGTTGGGTGCTTGGGAAGGGAATCAAGGTGGCAACATGATTCGAAGCACCGAGATGCTTCATTTTCATGGAGGGGAAGGAGAGGAAGGTTGGGGAATGGTTGGGGCGGCCATGGGGAGAAGGAGAGGCTACAGGGGTGTTCCTCCTCTGTTCTTGACGTGGGAAATGAAGGGGGAGGCGTGAGGGGGCTGTGGGGGAGGTATATGTGAAGGGGGAAGGATGAGAGATGAAGGGGGTAGGTAGGCAAAGGGTCATGTCTTGATATTTTCATGCCTTGGTTGATATTTTTGTGCAAGATGGTGAGGACTTCAAGGGGTGGCATGGGAGTAGGGAGAGGATGAGGTAGAGGGCTGGTTGGGCTTGATGATGGACCACAAAGGAGAGGAGGATGGTTGGGTTTGGATCCGAGACAAGAGTTCTGGCAAAGTTTGGACTAGATTTGACCCATAGTGATGTCGGAGGACGGAATGAGTTGGGTTGACCCATTAACGAGAGAGAGAGAGAGAGAGAGAGAGAGAGAGATGGTGAAGGTGGTTTGCTAATGGGATAGATTAATGGTTTGTACAAAGAGACGAATACAATATGGAATGGTAATGTTGGGCTCAGGCCGCTAAATTATCAGTGACACGATTTAGGGTTTCCAGAAAAATTTAGAGTTTCAAAAGGGGACATCAAAGCCACACAATTTTCAAAGGATGGTATAAAAATAAGTTTGGATTTGTTTAAGAGGAGAAGAGGTGGGGGTAAAAAGTCCAAGTGGTTGTTACCCGAGGTGAGGAAAGAAGAGAAAGTCAGAACTGAGATTATCATGGGTAACGGCATGTGATTGATTTTACTGGGATAAAGTGATTGTAAGATTGTGTGAGGGATAGGAAATACAATGATTGGTCATCTAGCATAGATTTTGGGATTTGTATAATACTCAATTAAAAAGGTGTTAGGAGCTCAAATATAAGGAAGAAAAGAGAGAATAAAAGAGAGAACAAGTTAGGATACAAATAGTTAAGGATTTAGAGAACATGAGTTTGGATGTTTGGCAAGATGAAAGTTTGGAGATCCATCAATAATTTTTGGAACAAGGATCATGGTATATGGTTTCCAAAGATTTGATCATGGTTTTGCGGTTATGGAAGTTTGGTCAAAGATATTGAGACATTTGATTCCAATCAAACCCTATGCGCATTTGAAAACTTTGAAAAATATTTTTCATACAAAACACTATGCAAAGGCATGAAGTGCAACATAACATTAAATTGAATTCTAAAAATTTTAGAAACACACTTTTTTCCAAGATATTAATTGTAAACAACTTAATTTAAGTTGGTATTTTTAGGAAATGTTAAAAAAAAATCTTTGTTTTCTTAGTGTTTTCTAGTCACATCCTAAAATAAGAATTTTAGGGGTGTGACAATTGATCGCGGGATCAGGCCCAAAATAAGAATTTTGGGGGTGTGACAATTGATAGCGGGATCAGGTCTAAATATATAGGCCGGTATCTGATCACAACCTACTCGAAACAAACATCCATAACCTCATGTCTCTCCGCTATACGTTTACTCGTTTAATAAAGATTATAATAGATGAACCAAACGCCATCATATTAGCCTCGGATATGCGCGACATTATCCAATTATTCCTTACATATGATTGCCATATGGCATGTATCCATCAATCCGGTAAGCATGGCATGGAAATTCATGCCACTATCTCCAGTAGTTGTGACTACAGTCTCTGGCAAGCATACTGGCCTGCTCAAATCCATCCATTCATCCTCTGTTTATTAACCAAGGGCTGGATTATGAAAATCCAGACACAGGCAAATTTTATTCCACCATCATATTAGTACCGCTTAATACAAGCTCCGGGCGACAGATGATTCCAGCCAAGCTAGCTTAATTTTGCCTACATTTCTAAGTACAACCACAGGGACGGCTGTTTTCTTTTGTTCCGTCTCGCAAAGGTAAAATCTAACAGGATAAATGCAGGCAGCAGCAGCAGCCCGGGCTGGATCTCGCCGCTTGACCACGAGGCGTCACGGGGCGGTGATGTCGTGGATGCTCTTGCGCTTGGTGTCGCCGCGGCTGGCGGCGCTGGCCTGGCGGATGAAGTACTTCTGCGCGTGGCTGGCCACCTGCGTCGGCGTCCTCGTCTTCACCGACCACCGCGAGATGTTCCGCCAGTCGCCGCGCCCGTACTTCTCCAGCCCCTCCAGAAACAGCCTGTGTCAGAACACGACGAGATTACAGTTAGTTTAGCTGTAGGGCCCGCGTGTCGGTGACACTAGCAGTGAATGGAGAAAGAAAGGTGTGGTGGGGCCCAGAGTGGATCCCCGCGTGGAAAGATCCTCGGAAGTATCTAGGACCTCGGAGAACGAGCGCACGTCGAATGACAGCAGGGTGGGGAAAAGGACAAAAAATAGGAATTGCGGCGCCGGCGCGACAGCCGACAGCTAGCTAGCGCGTAGGCGTACCTGTGCTCGTCCTCGGTCCACGGCACCCCGCGGCGGCGCTCCTCTCCGCCGCCGCCGCCGCGGCCGCGGCCGGCGCGGCCCGCTCCGGCGGCCCCGTCGTCGTCCCAGGAGTCGGGGGCGTCGACCATGCCGCGCTCGATGAGGTCGACGTCGGTCACCAGCGCCTGGTAGTGGTCCCACGCCTCCTGCGGCGTGCGGTCGTGCAGCCGCGACGCCACCAGCGCCCACCGGTTCGGCAGGTGCTCCGGGAACATCACCAGCGCGCCCTCGAACACCTTGTCCTCCGCCTTCGTCCACGGCCTGCTGCCCGCCGCCGCCCACGCCGCCGCCGCCGCCGCCCCCGACGACGACTGCCCACCGCCCATGGCGCCGTAGTAAAAGGCCATTGCTGGGCGCGCGCGTTAGTTCTCTGACGGCTTGCTGGAACTGGAGCTGGGGATCGGATTGCTCGAGTGATCGAGCGAGCTAGTGCGGATGTGACAGGTTTCACCGGTGTCCTTAGCAAGGCAGGCAGGCAGTTGGCTGCTTGCGCTCGCGCTTTTGATCGAGAACTCTGCTGGTTGCTGGATCTTGGCACAGAACTGGAGGCCGACGATGGCCGCCTTTTATAGATGGGCGGCGATGCCACTCTGTGCGGGCGCACACGTTTTGGGCGTGAGAGAGAGGGCAGGGCGGTGGCGTCGCACCGGATAAGCGCGCGTACGCGTGGCCGGCGGCACCCGTGGTGCCACCCCAGAGCACGTAGTGGTTAAGTGCACTCATTAACCCGTGGATTAGAATAGAGGTGCAGGGGAAAGCCGAATCATTCATGCCTTTTGCTAGCAGAGAGTAGTGATGGTTTAGAAAAGGGAAATGAATGAGTCACTGTCTCGCGATGGAAGGGCAGTGTATGTGTAAAGCTAAAGCAGAGCAGCTTAGCTAGGATGGAGGAATCTGGTTGGACAGTGGTTGTTGGGTTGTTGGTTTTTCCTCTTTGGGTACACGCACACGTACTGTGGACTGGAGGTTGAACACGAAAGGTGGAAGGGGTATACTGGAATGTGGTTTGACTTGTGGTCTTGTGGATGCACCACTAGTTATATATGTTGCTTTTGCCTTCAGTTCGTTAATTACATCGACACAATTGGTGTAGCTCTTCATTGGGTAACAATATATACATCATAGTGGATAATGAACTATATATCCAGGTTTCCTTAAAAAGACGATCTGTAGTTTCAAACTCGTACTATATAAAATCCCTATGATAGTCAATCAATGCCTAGCGATAGTATAACTAATTATTTTTCATGTCATTATGAGAAAGCGTAGAATGTTACCATATCTTAGAGTCTTTTTCCCCCTAGATAGACAGCGTATGTGATATATGCGTGGGAGGAGAATGCTGCAGCGATCACGTGAGCAAATAGAAGAGAGTGTGAAGTGTCAACCTAACCAAAAGGTTTGGTTTTCTAGCGTCTAGACACGGAGAAATAAAGTCGAAAAATTAGGTGAGAGAGGCAAGTAAGCGAGAGGTGTCTTTAGAGATGTTAAGAACACGACCAACACACCACCGTGTCTTGTGGTCTTATTAGATCACGTAGCTCAGACGCCATGTGGGTAGTTAGATCACGTAGCTCAGACGCCATGTGGGTAGAGAAAGCAGTGAGACGGTGGCTTCACGGGTTATTAGAGCAGCCTACAGAAGCAACCAACGCATCGTTTGACAATTCAATGAAACCACCACTAGAGCTGTGTGTTTTCTATGGACTTCCGCATATACATGCCGGGGAGGGGGGGGGGAGGGACAAAAGGAGTAGTGGGATCAAGGAGGCATGTGTCCGGGTGTGCCTGTGCTGATAATTGATCCCTATGATAATCGATCGACATTTAGCAGTAGTACAGATGATGATTATATATGTTCCACGTCATTATGAAAAGAGAATGTGTCCAATGTTATCCATCTTAAAGTTCTTTTCTTTTGGATAGACATGGTGTATGGGATATGTGCAGGGGAGAGGAATGCTACGACAGTAACGCAGGTAAGAGAAAGAGAGAGTGTCAACTTAGCCAAAAGGTATAGTTTTCTAGCCATGTAGACATAAAGTGAAAACATTAGGTGAGAGAGACAAGGCAGAGATATGCTTAGAGGTAATAACTAAAATGTTTCTCGGTAAAGTGAGGATACAAGTTTTCGAAGCCACAACAAGTGTAGAGAAAGACATGTCATTTATGACTAAGTGGTTGATATTAAAGAGTGAAGCAACGTTTTTATCCCAAGAGTCACTCATGACTTAGTTGTTGATACATTCCTTTTGTATTTACCCTATTAAATATTGTACTGTATAATTGCGATCTTAAATGAAAAACATTTGAACTAATGCTTTTCAAGATTTTGTAAGTACTATAATTTTGGTTTAGACCATTTCTTCAAAACCGAGCTCATTTGAAAAATTCATAAAAACCTTCATTTTAGATTCATTAGTATTAAAACAAAATTTCTTGGCCATATTTTTTTTCTCAAATTAAGTTATTCGACTGTAGATTTGTCGATCTTTTTAAGTGCGACGAGTTCGGTTAGGTCATTTCTCCATCTAAGGTCATTTAAAACATAAAATATATTAATTTCAAAATCAAGAATCTTAAAAATCTTTTGGAACTAAATAATTTTAAATGGAAAGGTATTCAACTACAATGTTGTAAATCCTTTTTTTTTTGTACTACAACTTTAGTTTATGTCATTTCTCCATCCAAGATTATTTAAAAAGATCTAGAAAATGATTCAAATTATTTGTATTGGTGACAGGTTAAGAAAATTGTTAGTATGTTTATATCTGTATTAACATCATTTTCTTAATGTTACCACTAGTGCAAATCATAGATTTACACTATCAGTAGGCTAAAGACAACCACAGGTGTAAATCTAATCGGTTGTCTTAATAAGCCTACTGTCAGTGTAAATAGAAGTTTTGTAGTGACGCTAGCATTAATTAGCAAATTCATCATCTGTCTAGTCATGGGCTCACAATTTTATTTTCTAATGGTACATATTCTCTATTAACCACAAGTGAAATTTTTTGTAGTGACGATAAAAACTGTTTTAATAAACTTTCTAGTTACTCATCGCTATTTTTAACCGTGAGTGTGTGTGGAATTTTTTTTTGTAGATCAATTTGTACAAATTTGAGATGTGCATCCAAAATGCGTGCTCTGCTCTCTGTAGGAGTAGAACGAAACCGCACATTATTCCCTAGAACCGTAGAACGGCAGTCCGTAGATATGACATTGACATGGATTTAAACGAAGATTTGATGCGCACCATTCCAGTCATCAGTCTGCTTTCGAGCATGCATGCATGCTCTGGATGGATCCAGGACCGGGGCTAACGGACAGCCGTTGTTCGGATGCTTTTACACCACGAAAGCTCTATCCACCGTTTTTGTGCTCTCTACTGCCTAGATCCGGCGGCGGCAGTGCCTGGGCGCGGCGGCGGCGCGCGCTGGGTGCAGTGACACGAAATGGTTTGATCCACCATACGCGCTCTACAAACGGTCCACATGATTTTGGGCTCCACCTCATGGCCCGGGCCCGCGAGGCGCGAGGCCTGCTCAGCTCCCAGCAGCAGAGTGGAGATCGGTGATTTTGGTTGGCACTGGCACGGGTGGAGGGTGGTCAGTTGTCTAACTGTGCTTATGTTTATCCAGATTGATGAGCAAAGTGTGTAGACGTGTGTCGTGTAGTGCAGCTTCAGGAGTCACCTTGTCGCTTTCGTGGAGGACGTGAATCCGCTCGCTGGTCGCTGCTATAAGATCAAGCCGGGGTCCAGGGGACACGCCCGGGATAACGTAATAAAATTTGTTAGCTTTCGGTGATCTACTAGTCTGCTTGCATAGTGCAGTCCTGGTTGTGGATAACGGTGGCATATCGCCGTGCTAAACGAGAGCTGCTTACAACACCCGAGATTCCAAAGACCTGCAGCCAGAAAGAGACCAGGGAGAGACCGGGGCGTGGCGTCGTCACCTGCATCGGTGATTCACAAACTACCAATGCATTGAGAGAATGGAATAGGACCCGCACCCGCTCTACACCTCTTTAATAATTTCTACTACTACGTAGAAGCATAAAGGTTCTTGCATTGATTAAAAAGCAACAACAGCAGCTAAGATTAACAATTAAACATTACGTCAACAGAGGGTATATATATAACTGGATAGTCCTAGCTGGAAAGATCATATCGACTAAGAAATAACATTAGTTTAACTCAGCTCGTTTGGTGGCCGCTTAGGGCGTCCTCAATAGGTGGTAGAAATCGCCGGCTGACGTGGAGATAAAAAAGATTAAAAAACAGAAAAGTTGGATAGGGCAACAACGCTTTTGTAGATGTCAGAGACTAAAAGAATATCAGGAGACATGAGCTATATGCTTGAGTCCTCGCTAGCGTTCTAAATTTTCATTCTATTCCAGCGTCGCCGAAAAAATAATATTCAGACCATCGAGCACAATGAGACTGAGATTCACGGCCATGAGCAGAAAGCAGCCATTCTCCGCTCCTTCTACATGGATCTGCTGGGAAGGTCAAGCGCGACTGAATGGGAATTCAACTTGGACGATCTGTACCCTGAGGGGAGCCTGCCGCTAGGGGAGTTGGATGCTGATTTCGAGCACGAAGAAATATACAATGCATTCAAACATATGCACGTCAACGCAAGTCCAGGGCCTGACGGCTTCGGACCTTTGTTCTACAAAAATGCTTGGTCAACTGTTTCGTCTGATATTTGCCATCTTTTTGCTGCTTTCCACTCTCACTCCATTGAATTAGAGAAACTGAACAGATCGTTCCTTGTGCTCCTACCCAAGAAAGATGGGGCTCGTCGTCCATAGGACTTCAGACCAATCGCGCTTCAAAACTCAACTGTCAAGAGTATTTCGAGGGTACTCATGACCCGTTTACAACCCACTATCCCCTCCCTCATTTCTGTGGATCAATCTGGCTTTGTCCATGGCAGATGCATCGCCGAAAACTTCGTCTACGCTGCTGATCTTCTGAACTGCTGTTACAAGAGAGAGTGCTCTACTGTGGTTCTGAAACTTGATTTTCATAAAGCTTTTGACTGTGTAGCCTGGGACAGCCTGACAAAAATCATGAGATGTCGAGGGTTCTCTGATAAATGGTGTTGTTAGATCTACGACCTGCTCTCGACAGGAAAAACATCCGTCCTTCTAAATGGTGTTCAGGGCAAATGGATCAATTGCCGCAGGGAGCTCCGTCAAGGGGATCCGTTATCTCCCTACTTGTTCATCATAGTCGCTGATGTCCTTCGCCGCCTTCTCCACAAGCACCCTCTCGCTGCCGATATTCATCACCCCATTCTCCCCCATGAACACTGTCCCGTCCTCCAGTATGCCGACGACACCTTGATCTTTATGAGCTACACTCCCTCTGCTGTTTCGGCTATCAAAAGGATTCTACAGATGTTTGAACACGCCACTGGCCTTGCCATCAACTACCACAAAACCACTTTCCTGCCCATCGCTGTTCCTGATGACGAGGCCGCTGCCCTTGCCTCTTCCTTTGGCACTTCTACTTCCTCTTTTCCCCAGACCTACCTTGGCTTTCTGCTTACCCCTCACAAAATTTTTGTTGCTGATTGTATGACAGAACCGCCTTAATCATAGGGCCCACGTGCCCCGTCATCGTCCCTAAGGACCTTTGACTAGCCTGCACGAGTGCCCCTTGACTTAGGTGGCCTGCCGGGTCTCCTAAGAAACCCTAACTTCCCCGAGGATCTCATTGTAAAGACCTTGCAAGTATTACAATAGTTTACATAAATAATTTGAATCAGAGTAAAGAATGCGGAATTATTACTTAAACATAGATTACAAATATAAATTACATTATCCCAAACCAGAGTTTCGCAGTGGAGTAGCTGTATACAACTAAACACCCTGCCCAAGGGTTTCATTATATACATATCTTCATCCATGCACGATCCGTTGACCGGCACGATCCCTCGTAGAACTGTTCACTCAACTTACCTGCAACAGGAGGTTAACAAACCCTGAGTACTGGGGTACTCCGCAAGACTTACCTGACTAAAGGTGTAAAATTAGACTCAGGAATGCAGGCTGAGGGGAGTCAAGGTAAGGCTTGAGCAAGAATCAAAGTATTTTGCAGAAAAGCATCACTATCCTATTTCATTATTTGATCTCAATATTATTTTATTCATATCCATAATTCCAATATCAATTCTCATATATCATGTACTTTCAATTTCCTTTTCATTCTCGAAAACACCTAGTTCCGAACCACTCTTCGCTGTAAGGGTGAGGATCATGTCTCCATTAACCGAGGAGCAACGTTGATTCGAATCCAGAAGTACCCAGCTAGGGATCCCTATCCACACTGCATATGTAGCACTTAAGCTTGCATATGCCAACCCCGCCTACCACGGTTTTTCATACCCCGAAACCGGTCCTACGCCACCCGAGAGCACAGTACTCCTCTCGTCTCCAGGCACGATGGCCACGAGGGTACACGCTACTTTCGCCATCTCTCCACTCTCAGTGCGTGGTTGTCGGTTCCAGCAGTAGAGCCACCGGAGTCAGAGGCTTTCCGTAGTATGTGGCTAGTTGCAAAGTCATGATCACAGCAGGCCGACAACGAATAGTCCCTAAATATTTTTCCGTTGGACACCATGCATTGGAACTCTAACCCAAGTACACTGGAAACCACCTGGTTTTCGCATCCCTTTTCCGATGGCGAGAATCGTTGGGACTCTAACCCAAACAGATAGTCAACCAAACGGAAAACCCATCCACGTTGATGATAATGGACTGGCCAAGTACACCATCACCAAACGAGGACAATACCAATCCCATAAAATGATTCATTTGTTTCATATCATCACAGTTTTCAAAATAGCATTTTTGCAACTCTATTATTAAGCATAACTAAGCATTTTCAATACTTTAAATAAATCAGGGTCTCAGGTATAATATGTGGTCAAGGAAAGGTAATGCATCAATGGGTTATCACTCAACTCCTATTAACCTAATGCAGTAGATTAACTCAAGTGATAAATATTTTTAAATAACAAGGAGGGGCAAATGCACCAGGGGCTTGCTTGTTGCTTGAAGTAGATAGAACCTTGAAGTCAACCACCTGAGAAAGATACACGCCCACCGAGTGAAAACCTTACTCAGGGACTTGCTTCCGATAATAATCACCGTGCGTTCACTACACGAAATAATAATGTAATGCTTAACATAATGATATGTATGCCATGATGCACTAAATCACTGATCAATAGGAAGTAAACTTAATTAGAAAGTTGAGTACAACTTTCCTCCATGATAAAGTTGGAAGCTAACCTAAACTAATTACTATTGAGCATCAACTATTTTAATTTATTGACCATTTTAACAGTCATTGAAAACCAAGCTAGTTTTCCCTAAAACATTATTCAATCTTTGCTTAAACGAATCATTAAACCCTATTGTCACATGGGACTAACATAAATTATTAATATTCGCAATTACGATTTAATTAAGAACCTAATCACTAATTAAAGTACTAAGTATCATCTCAAGTTAACGATTCAGGGACACCCAAAAGTCACACCCAACACCAAGTTATAAATATTGATATTGCTTTTATTATTTATTACTTAGAGTTTCATTCAATAATGCATGGTGATTATAATTACAACAAGTAAATCATTGCATGCCATTGGACAGTAAGGGTTAAGTGCCTCATGGTCTTCAAACAATCCCCAAAAGTAATCAAAGACTAAACTAATCTTCTTCCTAATTCACATTACCTTTTATTATATACTTTAAATCCCTAAATCAAGTTTGAATTAATTATTTAAGCAAAATTTATCAAAACAGACCCAAACTTTTTCTACAGATAGATTTTGGCATAAAAGAGGACCCAAACAAATTTCATGATTTTTGGATATATATTCTAGCCTCCAAAAATCCTAGAAACTTCATTTATGAATTAAAAGAGGCATTTTTACTTTATACAGGCATTGCTCAAAATATATATTTTATATTTTTCATGTATTCACCTAAACACAGAGAGTATCCACAATTTATTTTATTATTTTTGGAGCAATAGTTAATTTCTCACAAAAATAACAATATGTAGCACTATTGAATCTCGTGAAAATAGAAAAACTAATTTAAATTCGCGAGAAAAATGAGAAAGATCACTTCGGCCCAAGCCGGCCCGCAACTGCCGATCGGCCCAGCGCGGCTTCCCCCTCTCACTGACCCACTGGCAGACGGTCCCCACCTGTCAGGTCTTTCTCTTTTCCCTCCCACACGCACAGCCAGAGACAGTGAGCGCATGGCCGGCTCGGTTTCGCCGACGGCGAGCTCGCCGGCGACAGGAAGGGCACAGCCGCGATTCCTGTGACCTCGCGGACACCACTTCAAGGCTTGGGCGGTTCGGTAGGACGGCTAGCGCAAGGCCCAGGGATGGCCATGGCGGCTTCGGCACGCAGTGCACAGTAGTGTGCGCGCGTTCCGACGAACCCGCGACGGTAGAGTTCAAGGGAATGGCTCGAAGAGCTCTAGGGACTCACCCTGGAGCTAGTGCTCTCCTCGGTTCGAATGGAGATTAACCGGAGTTATGAGCTTGACGGCGAGGCGACTTCGGCGGTGGCGCTCCGGCGACGTCGAGGGTGTTCCAACGAAGCCTGGGTGCCAAACGGAACACCAACTAGCGTATAAGATTCAAGGTGTCTCCTAGGAGCTAGAACACAAAGTATTAGGGGAAGAAACTGACCCGAGGTGGTTGGCCACGGCAAGAAGCTCGCAGCGGCGCTTCACCGGCCGCGAGGACGAAGACCGAGTCGTGCCGCCGATTCTGATGACAAACAGAGACACGGCCGGACCCAATCGATGCGCAATGAAGAGCAGAAGCTACCTTGGGGATGGAGAGGGTGGAAATCGACTGAGAGCTCGCGAATTTGACCGTGGACAGTAAAGGCACCGGCGACGAGGAGAGAGGAAGAGAGGAAGAGAACGTCGACGGCGGGGCTTATATAGAGAAGAGGGGATGGACTCGACTTGGAGACTGACCCCCACGGGCCCGGTCCTGACGGCGACACGCGGCCGACAGGCCCCGGGCATCACCGGCGGCCGGCGCGCACACGCGCGCCTGCAAACGAGCAGGCCAAACCGGACCCCCCCCTTTTACTGCCGAGCTACTGTAGCGAAACCAGCCCCCCACCAGTTGACTTTTGCAAATTACCTTTTGTTTTATGTATGAAGTTGAAAAATCACCAAAATAAAAGTTGTAGAAAATTTTATGCTGAACATCTTTGGTTTTTGTACCTCATCCAAATTTTGAATAATTTTAAATGGTGTAAAAGATTGATTTGAACTTCATTTTCAATTCATTTAAATTCTCAAAACTTTTCTCAATAACTTGAAATTATTCAAAAATAAAAGTTGTTCTATTTGACAAGGTCTACAGTTTTCAGTAAATGGTTTTTGTTAGATTCTTCATAGTTTTTGAAATAGCATTTCAAATTTAAATTCTAAAACACTCTTTAGGTTTTAATTTGGAATCTCAGTGCATAAATTCAAAATCCCCAAATATAAAAGTTGTTCAATTTGAAAATCCTTACAACTTTCATTAAAGGAGTTTATCCTAATTCTAGATAGTTTTTGAATTGGCATTTTAAATTCGAATAAACAAACACTAATTGGGGTTTAAGTCAAAATTTCACTGGTAAACTTCAAAATCTTCAAAAATGAAAGTTGTTCCATTTTAAAAGTACTAAAACTTTTATTAAAGCACTTTCATCAGATTCTCTTTAGTTTTTAAATTTGTATTTCAAGTTTAAACTTTAAAACATTTATTAGGGTTTTATTTGAAGTTCTTTATAATAACTTCAAATTTTTCCAAAATAACAGTTGCTCAAATTTTAAAGATTTATAACTTTTGTTTATGGCCCAACCCCTAATTATGCTTAGTTTTTGATTTAGGGTTTTAGGATCCGCTTTAGGGTTTATAATTGATTTTCTTTTTATTTCCCAATTTAATTTAGATAATTGCATACGAACACAAACATTTACATAATAAATCACTCTCAAGCACTTATGCACAGTCACATGTTGAAATAAAAATAGTTTTTGTTAATGCATAGTAAAAATGAGTTTATGCAGGATGATTTACATGCAATGATGATTGACATGACAGGTTTTAATTAATCGTAACACCAGAGGTGTTACAGATTGCCTCCCCCTCATCTCCTCTTGTGACAAGTATTTATCTGGATGGCGCGCCTCCCTTCTTAACCGTGCAGGGAGGCTCACTCTTTGCACTTCTGTGCTCAGTGTAGTTCCCCTGCACTATATGTCTGCTCTCAGTATCCCTAAAACGGTTGTTAAAGCTATTGACAAAAGACGCCGCGCTTTATTTTGGACGGGTGAGGACAGTTGCCATGGCTCCAAATGCCTTGTTGCTTGGGACGTGGTGCAGGCTCCCAAAAACAAAGGCGGCCTCGGAGTGAAGGACTTGGAGCTTCAGAACAGATGCTTGCTTGTGAAGTTTATTAACAAATTTTTCTCTGGAGAACAAACAAGCTGCAAAGAGTGGATCCTTCGCACTGCCTCCTCCTTCGATACCCCGACCAATGGTACCACTAGTTTCCTTTGGAGAATTATCAACGATGAGCTCAATACCTTCCGTTCTATTACTATGGTCAGGATCAACAATGGTGCTGCTACCTCCTTCTGGTTTGACCATTGGCTGCCTGACGGTCCTCTCTTCTCCTCCCACCACGCCTTGTTCACTCATACTACCATGCCTAACGTTTCGGTGCAGCATGTCTTTAGCAGTGGTTTTGATTTGCGTTTATGCCCCCGGCTCACTAACGCTGCGAGACAGCAGCTAGATAGTCTTCTTTCTTCGCTGCAGGATGTAAACCTTGGAGACGGTGATGACGTCCGGCTTCTCAAGCTCAACGGGAGACAGTACACAACCAGGGATGCTTATGAAGCGCTCGATAACTCTGGAGATCCTGTAGACACACACGGTAGGAAGATCTAGAACACCAGACTACCCAACAAGGTGAAGGTTTTCGCATGGCTGTACTTCAAGAACCAGCTTACCACGAAGACCAATCTGCATGCAAAGCACATCGTCGACGCCGAACAATGTGAGAGATGCTCTCACGATACAGAGGACAGGCACCACGTCTTCTTTGCCTGCGAAGGGAGCCACTCCCTCTGGTCCAAGATCGGCATGTCTCATGTGCGCGAACTGGGAGACAACGATGCTTGGGATGCCAGCACCCCCGCTCACCTTGACGCTTCATTGTGGCCCTTCGTCTTTTTGACTATCTTGTGGAGAATCTGGGATAGTCGCAATGGCCATGTTTTTAGGAACGAAATTTTCTGTAATCGTGTTGTTCTAACTAGAGTTTGCGACGACCTAGTTGTTTGGCACAAACGCCTTCCTCCTGTTCTTGTAAACGGCCTGCTTGGCTGGTGTAATCACATCCGCGGATGCAACCTGTACTCTTCTGCTCACCCCGGTTGACTGGGGCGGGTGTTTTTGAAATATAAAAGGTGGGGAAGCTCTCCCCCTCGTTCGTTTCAAAAAAAATTCATTCTATTCTGAGCTAGCGACTTCTGAACTCTTGGGACGCCCTTATATATATAAGCTCCTAAGAGCAACTTCACTAAAAGAGCCCTCAAATCAAGGCCTCTTTCTTTGATTTGAGGGCCCCCCTTCATTTTATGAAGGTCTATTTTTTTTCATCCGCCCACGCTCGCCCTTTGCATCTGCGTGAAGCTCATTAGCCCTCGCCCATCGCGCAAGGGAAGGGCCTGGGTGAGGGGTTCGTCAGGCTAAAGGATTACAGGGCCGATGGGGAAGGGGCTCAGCGGTATGGCCGTCAGGGGATGGGGGTTATGAGGAAGGGGACTCTCTGGGGAGGCCACCCAGGGAGGGCGTGGGGAAGGGCTCATGGAGGCTAGGGAAAGAATTATCGGTGAAGGTGCTTTTGCCGGGGGTGGATGCCGGGGGCGGGCGTTGGTGGCCTTCGAGGAGGCCATTAGGGAGAGGGGCTCTCTAGGAAGGCTGCCCGGGGAGGACGCGTGAGGAAGGTGAAAGGTCCTAAATGGCCAGAGGGGGATGAATAGCCTATAAAAACTTCTACAAACAACACTTAAGACAAGCGGTTAGTAATGTAAATGGCGAAGCCAATTTTGCGCTAGCCTACAGAAAGTGATGCAAGCCACCTAACCGTTCTAGGCTATTGTCTCTAAGATCACACATAAGAAGCTAAGTCACTACTTTACTCTACTCCTAGGTGAGCAACTACAATAAGTACACTAGAACACAAGTAAATGCTCAAATGTAAAGGAGAAGGAGATGATCTTTATACCGCCGGTGATGAGAAGATGAATATAAATAAAATCAATCACAATAAACAAGAGAGATCCTTGGTACAGAGATGACAAAAGATTTTTTACCGAAGTTTACTTGCTTGCCGGCAAGCTACTCCTCGTTGTAGCGATATACCCACTTGGAGGTTCACGCGCTAATTGGCATCACATGACAAACCCTTCTCAAGGGTGCCGCACAACCAACACAAGATGGGGATCCACAAGCTATGCACAATCCACTAGAGTAGCCAATTGAGATCTCCCACGGGGAAGGCTCAAGAACCCCTTACAACTTCATCGATCGGATGCGAAGACAATCACCAACTCCCCTCAACGATCCTCGCAGCTCCAAGCCACCTAGGAGTCGGCAAACTCTAAGAGTAACAAGAGAAACCACTGCGAAAAACAATCACCAAGTTCCTCTAGATGATCACACTCATGCAATGCACTTGATGCTCTCCAATCTCACGAAACGATGATCTCAATCAAGTGGAAGGGTGTTAGAGAGGAGTAGAGTGGCTCACTAGCTTGCTATGTCAATGAAAATGGCCAAGAGAGAAAGCACAAGCCAGCCACTCCACTACCTATAGCCCCCACTCAAAATCCAAACGTTACTCACTGTTTCGGGGGTACCGGACGCGCAGTAAGTTCACACCGGACGCGCCCGGTGGTGTAACACCCTAGGTGTTAATCATACGTTAAGCAGCGACTTTGGATTTGAGCAAGATATGTTAAGTGGTGATCTTGGTCTCTAACTCAATCCAACTTTAACCATTTTAGTTATGAAAAAAGTTTTATAAAAATCGGACTAAAAAAATTCCCATGAAATGATGAACTATCTATTTGCTTGAAATGCTTGGTTAAGTGAATAGGAAGATGTGAAGTCAATTAAGTTTTGCAATCTTACCTAAACAACTCTATTTGAACTGCTACAACAAAAGCCGTGAAGGGTCCATGTTGAGCAAATGCTCCGAAAATACCTCCTTTGGCTAAAACATTAATTTGCACCTCCGTAGGTCATTTCTTTGACCAAAGTGGAATTCTATTTTCTAAACAAGATATGAAGTTCGACCTTAAATAGAAGCAATATATTAGAATATTTGCTACGACTTTGATTTGATAACCTAGACCTAGTTTCATCTCTAGCTTGGTCAAATTGAAGCCCCAAGTTTAAACTCTTTTTGAATATTCCGAAAATCCTTTATAAAGAAAACCAAATTCAAACCCTAGTTTCAAAAATATTGAGAATTGGACATTGGTCCAAAAATAAAAGTTTTAGATCTAATTATTTTGAACAACTTTTATATTTGGATATTTTGAATTTGCTAAATAAAAATTTAAATTTCAAACCTCCAATGAAATGATCAATTTAGCCCCAATTTTATATTTCAAAAATTAAATAGAATTTGAAAATAATTCAGAAATAAAAGTTGTAGATTTTTATATTTGGAACAACTTTTATTTTTTTCCCAAGTCATGATTCAACTCCTAAGTGCCTCAAATATGGGGATCAAGTTGAATTAAAACCCTGATTCGAAAACTTAGAATTTTTCTAAGTCCAGAATTTCATGCCAACCGCGTCGACATTCTGCGTTCTCCAATTTTTGTTAAACTACTGTTAACACCAAATTTTGGGCTGGTAGCTGATACCGAAGGAAGATAGCCGATCTCGGAAGCAGATTCCGTCCAGCAGAAGGAAGGAGAATAGCCGATTGCACGGAGAATCGGTTATCGGGCGAAGGTGACAGAAGGCGTGCAGCGTCGGTATTGGTGACGTCATCCAAAGTCCGCGCCGCCAAGATGCGATCACGATCGGAGTCCGCTATGAAAGAAAAGATGTGACTCCAAGTTACCTTAGATATAGGATAGTTTGTTAGTTTCCTTATCTATTGATGAGTTGTAATTCGACTAGGACTCTATCTACGCTCAGGGTATAAATATAAGCCCTCAGACATTGTAAAACATACAACAACATCAATATAACACAACTTTCGGCTCCGGCCAACAAACCCTAGAGTCAGTCGAGTCCGGTGAGTTATTTCATCCAGGCAGGGTGTCATCCGGTGGACGCAGGCTTGCTTGTAAGTATCGTCAAACCCCTGTTAAACTATGTCTTTTTAGCGTCATCCGGTGGACGTGGAAGCATGGCGGACCAGGGTCCTTGCTAAACTCTGTTTCTTTGGCGTCATCCGGTGGACGCGGGAAGCACAGTGAGTCAAGGATGATTCACGCTGGTTTACCGGATCAATCTGTGTTAACCGTCATCCGGTGGACGAGATGCAGATTAGGACGGTTTTCACGCGCGGATCAGTTATCGATTCGTGTTTGTTTGCTTGATTAATCTATTAGTTAACGTCATCCGGTGGACAGACTATAGATTAAGACAGTTTGCATGCATGGATTAGTTATCGGCTCTAGCTAAATTTGGCAGTTTAGCTGGATTCATTAAGTTACCGATGTTGCTTATGTTTATTGTTTATTATTTAAAGCAATCATCAATTTGCCCGTCTTGATCCATATGCATCGGCTTATATCTAATAGATTTATATGTTCAACGAATTATGCTTGCCATTCGTTTCATATTGAATACTTTGCACTAGCCGATTGTATTTTGGATCTAGATTAGATACGGGTCGCACTCAAGTAATAAAATAAATATTGTCTAGATTCAAAGGTTAACGGATGTAAGTTGCAACTTCATCATGACTGCCTCGATCCGCTCGATCTCCACTGTTGCAAGATTGTGATTTAGATCTATTAGCCGGAGGGTTGAAACATTGTCTACTTTATAGGCTTGTATGTTGCCCGTATACACCGAATCGGCTAAAGTAGCCGATTTCATCTTATTTTACATTGAGACATCTTATGATCATGTTAGCTTGCTGTGACTACATCTTTTATAGCATATTTCTGTCTAAAGCAAGTATATATCATTGAATTCATGTCTGAATCAGTTAACTTGAGTTATAATGCATGTTTCGCTACAATCGGTTCATAACATGACGGAATCGGCTTTCTAGTCGATCTCCCATTACATCGGCTCTTCGAGCCATACAGTTGGAACTACCTGGACATACCGGTTAGTTCCGCCCTATGATTACTGATTACGTCTTTTTCCTTGTCAATTGCAGGTCAAATTGACTAGCACGCTTGGGTGTTACTGACACTCTCAGACCGGGTCCGAAGCTAGCTGGATCTGCGAGAGCTTTACTGCCTCAAGGGTCGTTTCTGGCTTCGCTGGTGTGTTGGGCTTAGGGAACCACTTTTGGCGCCAACACACTTTTTGGCACGCTCGGTGGGACCATTCACTGAAGACCATGGCAAAAGGAAAGGCTGCGGCGGACGGCCCCTCCAGGGATGACGGTGTCCTCAGGGTCAGGGTCGAAGATCTCAGTGAGGAGGACGCGGCAGTGCTGAACAAGATTGTTGAAGAATTCGCTGATGCCTGCTTGCTTTCATTTAGCAAGCAGCGTGATGGCTCTGTCGTGAAGAAGAATGCATTACCGAGATGGATCATGGACGGCCATTCTGATAAACCTGAAGAGGAGTGCATGGCCGACCTCAAGCAGATGCTGGAAGAAGCGACCTGAGAGGCCGCCTATTCAGCAGTCGGCCATCACCATAAATCCTTCCTGCAGACATTCTATAACATCATGAAGACTGTTCTCAAACGGCAGGATTGGGAGTCTCTGGGTCCGGTTTACTTCAACATACCCGCAGAGGATGCAGATCCAAAAGCAGTGGCAGGGACCTCCAATTCCTCACCGCAACAGACGAGCTAGCCGAAAACGCCAGGGCAGGGTGCCACTGCGGCCGGTTCGGCTCAAAAAATAGCAGCTTCTCCCAGATTATACAAAGATCATACTCCGGAGGAGCTCGCCGCTTTCATGCAGGCCACTGGACAGTTGGTGAACTCAATGAACTCATCAGCAGTGAACCCGACAGCTGGAAATACGCCAGCGGCAGACGTGGCCAAACCAACTCCTGGATACCATGAGGGGATCACATATCAAGACCTTCAGGCAGCGCCGCATCCGGGGTACGCCCAGACACCCAACAATCAGCTGCTGGAGCAGATGAGTGCCATGCCCCGTGATACGTTCGGTTTACAGCCGAAGACCGGGACTGGAATCAAATACAGGCGCCCTTACCCCGAGTGGTACGACCGAGTGACATTGCCGCCCAGGTATCGTTTACCCGACTTCTCCAAGTTCAGTGGGCAGGACGACATCACCACCATGGAGCACATCAGCCGTTACATGACCCAGCTCGGTGAAACTTCGTATGAGGTAGCTCACAGGGTCCGGCTCTTTCCGCTATCACTGACAGGGCTGGCGTTTAGCTGGTTTGCATCTATGGAGCCTGGCTCGATTCAAGGCTGGGAAGATCTGGAGACTAAATTCCATAATTACTTCTTCTCTGGCACTGGGGAGAAAGACATCACAGATCTCACCAACATGCGCCAAAAGCCAAGTGAACTTGGATCGGCTTTCATCAAGCGGTTCAGGGAGACCAGGAACATGTGTTACTCTTTAAACCTGAACGACAAGCAGCTCGCCAAGATAGTGGTCAGTGGGTTGCACCCACACGTCCAAGAGAAGCTTGTGGGCACCAACTTCAACAGCATCAGCGAGGTGATGCAGAGGGTGGCCGCATTAGAACAGCAGGCCCAGAGTTTAAAGAAGGAATCAAAATACAAGCAGGCCTACGTCTGCGATTTCGACTCAGAGGATGGAGAGAATGAAGAAGTGGCTGCTGTTGAGCTCAAATGGGGAACAAAGCCCATGGCCGTACCGAAGGGTTGGAGCGCGGAAGATCAATACGACTTTGACACGCGCAAGCTGGACAAGCTCTTCGATCTATTAGTCAGTGCAGGCCACATCACCTTCCCAGCTGATTACGTCAAGCCATCTCCTGAAGATTTGCAGGGAAAACCATTCTGCCAGTACCACGGCCTCACCTCACTCTACAAACAATTGCCGCAATTTTAAAGCAGCAATCCAGAATGCTATTAGGCGCAGTTTGTTGAAATTTGAGGCTCCTCCCAAGGGAAAGATGAAGATCGACAAATTCCCATTCCCGAAAGGGCAGAACATGGTCCAGATCGTGAATCCTCTGACTAAAGTAAAGGTATTAACCTCCGAACGGGCCAAGAAGAACTCCTCAGTTGATACCGATGCACAAATCATAGCTGAGGAGCTGGCGCTGATCAAAGGAAGGAGGGAGCAAAATCAGAGGCAGCCGGAGCAGGGAGAATCCAGTGGCACCAAGAGCAGGAGGCCTACGCACCAACACCTTCTGAACAAGTGGCGGCGACAGAAAGAGAAAGATCATCAGAGGCGGCTGCAGCACGAAGAAGAGGAGTACCGCAGGTGGCTCCGCGAAGAAGAAGAGGCGCGCTATCACGAAGAAATGGCCCGCCACCGGGGAGGTGAGGAGGATCATTGGCATTGCCCATTCTTCCGACACTGCTGGAATGAAGGCCTGAGACTGCCAATGCTGCGCAACTGCCCAGAATGTAGCGATCTGTACCGAGAGTACAGGCAGTCCCAGGTCAACCGCCGGTCTGTGCATCAGAGGCTGGGGAGCCCCCACAGCCCGCGGGATCGACGTGAAAAAAGGGACTCGCGCGATCGGCTTGATGAAGCGGTAGTTGAACGCCGACAGCCGGTTTGGCAAGAGAATCAGTGGTGCCCAGGGGATCTAACTAGGAGCCAAAGGCGCTGGGTGCAGCGGCTCAGAAACAGAGAGCTCCAAGCTAAGGGGCGTGCTAAACAGGTATGGCGCGAGAAGCCTCCACAAAATAATGGAAAGGCTGTAGCCGATGCACAGATGGTGTTCGTGCTGCCTGCAGAGTTTAGAGCCAAGAAGTATGATACCGAGTCCGACTCAGACGATTCGGGATCAGAAGACGGAGTGGCCAAGTTAGTGCTCGCACAGCAAGCTACTTTTGATAAGCCAGCCAAGAATCGACATTTGAAGGCCCTCTATCTCAAAGGTTATGTTGACGGCATGCCCATGACGAAGATGTTGGTGGACGGTGGTGCCACTGTCAATCTCATGCCCTACACTACATTCCGCAAGCTAGGCAAGGGCCCCGATGATCTAATAGAAACTGATCTGATGCTCAAGGATTTCGGGGGCAATTCTTCCAACACTCGGGGGGCAATCAACGTCGAGCTAACAGTGGGGAAGAAGACACTGCTTACCACCTTTTTCGTGATCGACAGTAAAGGTGCCTACAGCTTGCTACTCGGACGCGACTGGATTCATGCCAACTGCTGCGTACCATCGACTATGCATCAGTGCCTCATTCAGTGGCATGGCGATGAGGTCGAAGTGATCCCGGCCAACGACTCGGTCAGCGTGGCGACGGCAGATGCCACATACTGGGAAGCTGGGGATCATGACTGTTTCTCTGGCAAGACTTGGGAAGGAGGCTCCATCAAGGTCAGTGATGAGAGTCAACAGCCGATCAGGGCAATCGGCTCTGAGTCTTTTTATTAAATGGAGAATCCGATTGACGGCACAGAGGGTAAGTTGGGGCAAGGATTCACGTCGGCCGACAAGCTCGAAGAAGTGGATGTTGGACCCGGCGACAGACCAAGGCCGACGTTTATTGCCGCCAATTTTGACCCAGAGTTCAGGCAGGAGCTGGTTCAACTATTGAAGGAGTACAAAGATTGTTTCGCCTGGGAATATTATGAAATGCCTGGATTGGATAAATCTATTGTTGAGCACAGGTTACCTATCAAGCCAGGGTTTCGGCCACACAAGCAGCCTCCACGTCGTTTTAGAGAGGATGCTTTACCTGACATTAAGGCCGAAATCACGAGGTTGTTAGAAGCCAAGTTCATTCGAGCTTGCCGATATGCCGAGTGGATATCGAACATCGTCCCTGTGTATAAGAAAAATGGTAAATTGCGAGTCTGTATTGATTTCCGAGATTTAAATAGAGCTACACCGATGGATGGCTACCCTATGCCAATAGCCGATATGTTGGTAGACTCGGCTGCTGGGCACCAAGTTATTAGCTTCACGGATGGCAATGCTGGTTATAATCAAAATTTTATGGCTGATGAAGACATCCCGAAGACCGCCTTCAGGTGCCCTGGTGTGCTTGGTTTGTTTGAATGGGTGGTCATGACGTTTGGATTAAAGAATGCCGGTGCAACCTATCAGAGAGCTATGAATTATATATTTCACAAGTTGATCGGCAAAGTCGTTGAAATTTATATAGATGATGTGGTGGTGAAATCCAAAAGCAATAAAGATCACCTGGCCGATTTGAGGACCACTTTGGAGTGCACAAGGCGACATGGTCTGAAGATGAATCCTAACAAGTATGCGTTTGGTGTGTCAGCTGGCGAATTTCTGGGATTCATGGTCCACCGCAAAGGGATAGAGATCGGCAGCAAGAGTAGGAAGGCGATCGATGAACTCGTACCTCCAACCAACAAGAAGGAATTGCAGTCTTTACTTGGTAAGGTTAACTTTATCAGAAAGTTCATTGCCAACTTATCAGAGAAGGTCCTGCCGTTCTCACCATTGTTGAAGCTCAAGAATGATCAAGAGTTCAAATGGGGTGACGTGCAACAGAAGGCTTTTGACGAGATCAGAGAATACATGAAGACTCCTCCTGTCTTAGTACCGCCACGGACAAGGAAGCCTTTTAACTTGTACGTGACGGCCGAAAGCCATACCATTGGATCGGTCCTTTTTCAAGAGTTTGAAGGGAAAGAGAGAGCAGTCTTCTACCTGAGCAGGCGGCTCCTTGACCCTGAGACAAGATACACACCGACCGAGAAGTTGTGCTTGTTCCTATTCTACTCATGCACCAAGTTGAGGCACTACTTGCTTGCCTCAGAGTGTGTGGTGGTGTCCAAGGAGGATGTCATCAAGCACATGCTTTCGATGCCTATTTTAAATGGTCGGATAGGCAAATGGATCCTGGCGCTTTCAGAGTTTGACTTGAGGTTCGAATCGGCTAAGGCGGTCAAAGGTCAGGCGATAGCCGATTTCATTACACAGCATCACGGAGGATCGGTTAATGTAGCGGATATAGCGCCATGGACTATGTTTTTCGACGGTTCTTCGTGCAAGCAAGGTGGTGGCGCCGGAGCAGTGCTCATTTCACCGCGGGGTCTGCGTTTTGAGTATGCTTTCTAGATAGGGCCGATTGTCACAAACAATCAGGCTGAATATGAAGCCGCGTGGAAAGGTTTTCAGCTTCTGCATGAAGCAAAAGCCAATGCAGTTCAAGTATTTGGCGATTCACAACTAGTCATCAACCAATTGCTCGGTTTGTATGAATGTAAAGACGAGATACTCAGAGGCTACTATGATCAGTGCCAGGCTCTCAACAAGAAGTTCATGACGGTATCTCTCTGTCACATCCCCAGGGCCCAGAACCAGGAAGCTAATCGGCTAGCGCAGAACGCGTCGGGTTATCGGCCGATGCAGGAGATTTGTAACAGCGAGCAATCAGCTGATGACTGGAGGAGCGAGATAGCAGGTTACCTGGCAAATCCTTCACAACAGGTCAGCAGAAAGCTAAGATACAAAGCCACCAAGTACGTGTTGTTGGATGGTCAGTTGTATTACAAGACTGTTGAAGGAGTGCTGCTCAAATGCCTGGGGGCAGAGGAATCAATAAAGCTGATGAGCGAAGTACATGATGGAGTCTGCGGTGCACATCAATCAGCTCACAAGATGAAGTGGATCATCAGGAGGACTGGTTACTATTGGCCTATGATGCTGGAAGATTGTTTCAAATATTATAAAGGGTGCCAAGAATGCCAAAAGTTTGGAAATATACAAAAGTCTCCAGCTTCTGCTATGAATCCTATAATTAAACCATGGCCGTTTAGGGGATGGGGTATTGATCTAATCGGCCAAATCTACCCACCATCGAGCAAGGGTCACAAATGGATCTTAGTGGCGACTGATTACTTCACCAAGTGGGTAGAAGTCATTCCTTTGAGGAACGCCACTTCAGCTGACGTGATCGAATTTGTGAAGGAGCATATTATTTACAGGTTCGGCATACCTCAGACGATCACAACCGATCAGGGGAGAATGTTCACTTCAGAGGAGTTTATGACCTTTGCTGACGACATGGGCATCAATATTTATAATTCATTGCCGTACTACGTCCAAGCCAACGGACAAGCAGAAGCCTCCAATAAAATTTTGATCAAGGTCATCAAGAAAAAGATTGAGCAGAACCCCAGAAAATGGTATTTGCATTTGAGCGAGGCACTGTGGGCGTATCGCATGGCACAGCATGGATCGATCAAGGCTTCACCTTATGAGCTAGTCTATGGACACGCTGCTGTCTTGCCATGGGAGATTCAGTCTGAGACACGGTGTGTCACGTTGCAAAACAAGCTTACAGCCGGTGAATACAAAGACATTATGATTGACAGTTTAGAAGATTTGCACTGTCATCGGCTTAGGGCTTTGGAATACATTGAAAGGAATAAGGTACGGGTGGCCAAGTATTACAACACAAAGGTAAGGAGCAAGAGCTTCACCGAGTCAGAGCTAGTATGGAAAGTCATTCTACCTATTGGTACCAAAGATAGCCGATTCGGTAAATGGTCGCCAAACTAGGAAGGCCCGTATCGCGTGGTGGAATGCGCTCCGGGTAATGCTTATATCCTTGAAGACTTGGAAGGGCAGAGACTCGCCAGAGCCATCAACGGGAAGCATCTGAAGAAATACTACCCTAGCATCCCAGTTGGGGGATAATAGCCGATTCATGAGAATCTGGTTCTAACAGCCGATGCCGTGCAGGCGGATCGCCTTCAGGACAAAAATGGCCGACATCGTAGTAACGAGTCGCCCTTAGCAAAAAAAAATAGTATATACAGTTTTGCAAATTGGATTGTTTCGGGCATAGCAAGTTCAGAAGTATCATATACATCAGAATGCCTAATACAATCTAGTTTGGGTTATTAACGCCGTCCCGGATCACATCCTCGGCGTCGATGGACACGGAGAGACCGTCGGCATGAGGGGCGAAAGCGGCCATCAGCGTGCCGAACTCCTCCACGTCTTGGCCTGCCCGGATTCCCGGTTCGACGTTCTCTAGCACGATGCCGGAGTTGATCTGGGCGGCGGTCAGAGCTCCCGCGGCACCGTGACGGACGCCGCTCATCGCCACCCGGCGAACGCGGTGGTGCACGTCCGCAAGCTGCTCCACCTGCATTTGCCCCCGCGCGCGGAGGACGTCGGTGACGTTCGCTGCAGCCACGCACAGTTCGTGCAGCTGCATCGTCAGAGCTGCGTAAGTAAGGAAAGTCAGTGATTGGAAACGCGCCGTGCACACAGTTGGACAAAACGGGAGATTACCCGCCACGGTGGCCTGCGACTCCGCGAGGTTGGCCCGCGCCTCCGTCAAATCAATACTGGCGACAACAAGCGCGACGGCTTGGTCCTCGTTCTCCTTATCCAGCCGGCCGGCCTCTTTGGTAGCCTCGGAGTAGAGGTTGCAATACAGCACCATCTCATGGTGGAAGTGGCGGCCGTCGGCGGCGGTGTAGGAGTAGCGGGAACTCGAAGATGATTTCGAGTTCGATTCCGCTCCGGAGGTGGTGCTGTGAGCCAGAGCGTGAGGGAGGTTCGGTTGTGGTGCCGTGCGACGCACCGAGGAACTGGCGCCGATCGGTGCACCGGAAGGAAGATGGAGCGGGAGACGTTGGCTGAAAGGGATCATCAGATCAGGCACCCAGACTTAGCTAGATTCAAAGATCGACGAAAAGGGAGAATAAGATACCTGCTATGGACTCCCCGTCTGCTGACTTGCATCATACGCCTGATTGGAGCCCTTACAGGAGCAGAGGGCCCGGCGGCGTCACTAGCGGCGGGGGTTTCCCGGGTCGCCGTCCCGGTTGCAGGAACGGCGTCACCATCCGCCGGGGCTGCCCGAGGAAGATCAGCGCCGGGGGCAGGGTTGTTCAGGCCGGCTAAAGAGCTAGCAATGCCACTGACGAGAGATGGTTGGTGACTGCAGAAACAGATCAAATCAGATAGAAACAGCGAGGAGATGGTAGGCTGACGGTTGAACTTACCCCAAAGTCTGCTCGATTCGGGCGACGCTGGCCCAGATGCGGCGGATACTCCGTTCCATCTCATCGCCGTCGACGGGCTCAGACGCCGGGCGCTTCCCATGGTTTCCATCGCCGGCCATGGTCGTAAACAAGGATTGAGAGCGGAAGCGAAGTGGATACAAGGAGGCGGCCGGGAGAGTTGGTCGGTGAGACGGATACGATGGCGTGTGATATTGCTTCAAGCCTGCCAACTATTTATAAGACAACACGGGCACCGAGGCGGTTTCTTTGGGAAGTGAGACGGCACGGCGGATTTTAGGTTGCAGTTAATCCACGTTTCTTGAATCCGGAACAGTTACCAAATCGGAGAGACGAAGCGCCGCCATCAATGGTCGCACATCGATCGGATTTTTTGGGTCAGGCTGTTTAGCCGATCCTATTGTGAGTACCCACAAGCCGATTCGTGATGGATCTGGCTGAGGGGTTAGTTCCAAAGGAAAGCCGAACGGAGCCGATGCTAAGAAGCAGGCCCGAAAGCCGATTCGTATGTAGAACGGATCAGGCTGGGTAATCGATTCTAAGGTACAATGCATGCCTGAGAGCCGATTCGTATGCAGCAAAAAGTCGTCAACATCTTTATCGGCCTGGAATGAAGGGACGTACAGATGCGAAGAAATAATGGCGAATAAGACCTTTGAATAAGACACAAACGACGTTAAACTATGTCTTCTACTAATCGGATACTATTCAACGATGGACTTGCATACAGAAGTGTGGAAATATGGTGAGAATATGCTTATATTTCAAGGATTAAAGGAAGAAGACCTAGACGCACTATGGCTGCTAGTGAGTCTCTCGGCACAAGGAAGACCATCGGATCATAGTTCGAAGCATGAAGAAATCATACTCCGAACTAGGGGGCATGTGTTAACACCAAATTTTGGGCTGGTAGCCGATAGCCGATACCGAAGGAAGATAGCCGATCTCGGAAGCAGATTCCGTCCAGCAGAAGGAAGGAGAATAGCCGATTGCACGGAGAATCGGTTATCGGGCGAAGGTGACAGAAGGCGTGCAGCGTCGGTATTGGTGACGTCATCCAAAGTCCGCGCCGCCAAGATGCGATCACGATCGGAGTCCGCTATGAAAGGGAAGATGTGACTCCAAATTACCTTAGATATAGGATAGTTTGTTAGTTTCCTTATCTATTGATGAGTTGTAATTCGACTAGGACTCTATCTACGCTCAGGGTATAAATATAAGCCCTCAGCCATTGTAAAACATACAACAACATCAATACAACACAACTTTCGGCTCCGGCCAATAAACCCTAGAGTCAGTCGAGTCCGGCGAGTTACTTCATCCAGGCTGGGTGTCATCCGGTGGACGCAGGCTTGCTTATAAGTATCGTCAACCCCCTGTTAAATTATGTCTTTTTAGCGTCATCCGGTGGACGTGGAAGCATGGCGGAGCAGGGTCCTTGCTAAGCTCTGTTTCTTTGGCGTCATCCGGTGGACGCGGGAAGCACAGTGAGTCAAGGATGATTCACGCTGGTTTACCCGATCAATCTGTGTTAACCGTCATCCGGTGGACGAGATGCAGATTAGGACGGTTTTCACGCGCGGATTAGTTATCGATTCGTGTTTGTTTGCTTGATTAATCTATTAGTTAACGTCATCCGGTGGACAGGCTATAGATTAAAACAGTTTGCATGCATGGATTAGTTATCGGCTCTAGCTAAATTTGGCAGTTTAGCTGGATTCATTAAGTCACCGATGTTGCTTATGTTTATTATTTATTATTTAAAGCAATCATCAATTTGCCCGTATTGATCCATATGCATCGGCTTATATGTAATAGATTTATATGTTCAACGAATTATGCTTGCTATTCGTTTCATATTGAATGCTTTGCACTAGCCGATTGTATTTTGGATCTAGATTAGATACGGGTCGCACTCAAGTAATAAAATAAACATTATCTAGATTCAAAGGTTAACGGATTTAAGTTGCAACTTCATCATGACTGCCTCGATCCGCTCGATCTCCACTGTTGTAAGATTGTGATTTAGATCTATTAGCCGGAGGGTTGAAACATTGTCTACTTTATAGGCTTGTATGTTGCCCGTATACACCGAATCGGCTAAAGTAGCCGATTTCATCTTATTTTATATTGAGACATCTTATAATCATGTTAGCTTGCTGTGACTACATCTTTTATAGCATATTTCTATCTAAAGCAAGTATATATCATTGAATTCATGTCTGAATCAGTTAACTTGAGTTATAATGCATGTTTCGCTACAATCGATTCATAACATGACGGAATCGGCTTTCTAGTCGATCTCCCATTACATCGGCTCTTCGAGCCATACAGTTGGAACTACCTGGACATACCGGTTAGTTCCGCCCTGTGATTACTGATTACGTCTTTTTCCTTGTCAATTGCAGGTCAAATTGACTGGCACGCTTGGGTGTTACTGACACTCTCAGACCGGGTCCGAAGCTAGCTGAATCTGCGAGAGCTTTACTGCCTCAAGGGTTGTTTCCGGCTTCGCTGGTGTGTTGGGCTTAGGGAACCACTTTTGGCGCCAACAACTACTTAAGTTGAACCAAAATAAAAGTTGAAGAGAATTGCTTGAATAATAAAATACCAAAATTTGGGATCTGTTTGACTCTGTTTGGCAAGGTTTCGACATTGTTTCCTAATCGTAATTAAGCTGTTGATAGAGTCATATTTGTGCTTAATTATTTCCTAATCCTTTCACCTACTGGCCGAGTACTCTTAATAGAGGCTGTAGAGCAACATGAGAAGAGAAAATTTTATTCTTGTAACCTGTCCCAGTTCAGTACAGAAATGTCCCAAAACGTTGCTTCTACACAGCCACCACGTAACCCGCAGGTGTTCGACGAATTGCCTAGAAGAGAAAACGTGTCACCCGAGCTCCGGTTCAGCTTCACCATGGCCAACGCGTGCAGCCCTCTGTCATCGTCGCGCCTTCGCGCGAGGCCACATACCTGGTCGCGTAGCTGTGTTCGTGAAGGTTCTGGCCACCTGTTCTCTCTTTCCTCGCCTATAAAAGCCGACGCCATCCGCCGTTCTCTACACCACCATCGCCATGGCCGACCACCGGCGAAGCTTGCCGCCGCCGCTGTTCTTCCACCTCCAGCCATCCTCTGCCCAAACCGACCACAGAACTGCCTTCCTCGTGTCATGCCGCCACCCCAGTGCCCTTCCTCTCCTCTGCAGCAACGCCGGAGAGCGCCGCCGCCGGCGTGCCTGGCGCCGCTGCTGCTCGTTGCCACTCCTGCTAGCTGCGCGCCGCCCGGGGATGCTGCTGTGGCTGCTGCGCGCTGCTGCGGCGGTGCTGCTGCTAGCGCTGTTGTGCTGCCTCGCCGCCTCTGGCTGGCCATAGGCCGAAGCCGAGCCGGCCGAGCCGCCCCCTGGCCGTGTGCTCTGCTTGCTCGTGCTGAAGAAAGGAAGAAGAAGCACGACTCATCTCTCTCTAGTGTATGACGGGTGGGTCCCACAAAGGTTCAATTCACTTCAAATTTACAGGATTTGTATAGATGTTTGAAAAATCATATCTATAATTTGGTAGCTCCTAAATTAGTGGAACTTATTTCTTTAGATTTTAGGTGAAATGTTCTACATGATAGATCTATTAAGTGTGCTATGTTATTTATGTTTTTGGGCTGTATAAATTCATTATTGAAAAGTGGTTTGAGAAATGAATTAACTTGCTTTCATCTATATATCTTGAGTTTTAGGAGTCCAAAAATAGTGATTCCAATTTTGTTAGTCTTCTAATGACATGGTCTAGCTAATAGAAGTATAAAACATGTACATTGTTTACTGATTTAATGATGTTATACTTAAATCTTGTTATATAGAAAATAAATGCTTGTTTTCCTTGTTATTTTCATATCTGGAGTTGTCTTGCTCCAAATGGTATGAAAATTTAATTTTAGTCGCTATGTGTGATGATTAATTCATGGTTAAAATTTCATAAATTTATGTGCATGTATCACTGGATTAATGATTTATATTACTAGGAGCATTATAAGTAGTTTTAAATGCCTCATAAATAATATGTATATGTAAAAATGGAAAATAGTGCTCCATTGTATTTGAATGATGTTGTGTTAACCTAAGAACACATAACATGGTCATAGGTTTATATAAAATATTAAGTTTTGCATTTAATTTGCTCCCACATGCTTATTGGTAAATATGATTTGTTATTTTTGTAGTAATTAATTCATAGGACTTGAGCATGTGAGATTACTACACTAATCATGATATAATATTACTATTCACCTATAAAAATATCAAGTCCAAACTAGTTGTTTGGACATTACCTAAAAATAATATTTATAGTGGATTATATATAAGTAGAGAATGAATAGGATTAAGTGCTACATGTATCTATAATCATGTGATGCTCTTATGGTATGATAGTTGAGGTAAAGGATGTATGATATGATAGTTTAGAATCATGTTTTGGATGAGTTTCCTAGTAATCTAGCTTAGGATTTAAGTGAAACATCACTTTGCTTGTTTGCTAAATAGGCTGCAGGAGCAGTCTCTGTTACATAATTGTTTTCATCATGAAAATGGTAGTTTCTATAAAAGTGTTCTATATAAAAGTTATAGTTAATTCCTATACCTTGTTTGTCCTAAAATTTCATAGTTTTAGGCCAAATGGTTTAGGAGTTATAAAACCCACAAGTGCCCTGTCCTGTTTGCTAATGCTCTGGACAGTTTTGCAAGATTGTATCGTTTGACTCATTTAAGTATGGAATCATCTCTTGGTAATTAAATAAGAGTTGTATTACTTTTCATGGTCTTTCCAAAATGTCTAGGATCATGGTTTTGGGTGATCTAGAACCTCATTTATAGCTGTTCAAAGTGAGGTGACAGATTCTGTCCAAACCTGGACAGATCTGCTTCCTTGTACTGTTTGACCTCATTAGGTATAGAATCAGCTCTTGAGGTTAATAACAAAGTTGTAGGAAATTATCTGGACTTTCCAGAAAATCTAGGTTCACCTATTTTTGGATGTCTAGATCTCTAGTTATAAGTAATTGAAGTAAGGAGTCTGAATCTGTCCCTATTTGGACAAAGATGCCTTCTTGATATTGTTTGACCTTGATAGCCTTTGATCTAGCTCTTAGTGATAATAGAAAAGTTGTAAACAATTTAATTAGTTTTTCTAAAAAGTCTAAGATCATCTCTTTTGAAGATCTGTAACTCCAGTTATAGTTCAAATAAGCAACTGCTATTCTGTAGCCAATAATAAACATTGATTGTTTGAAATGCTTTTAATTGACTAAGCTAAAATTTATTATCCCTTTTGGTAGATGCTTGTTGTAGCTAAAGTATCATGTGTGATTATTTCTTGCGTTCATACATATGCATTGTTGCATATCATTTACGTACTTTAGATGATCAACACGTGAAGGACTTGGAAGTTAGAGCTAGCCACAAGACCACACGCCGTACCAACAGAAAACTATCAACCGTAGGCTTTTCTGCTATCACAAGATCAGCGCTGGTGAAATGATGGACTAATCCACGAGATGGTGTTGGTAATCAAGTCCAGAAGATAGAAGATGATCGCATCTTGAAAACGCAAGAATACTAACTTAATACAATATTGAGTTAGCAAGACAAGCCCCAGACATTCTATATATCTACCTATTCTATTTCTGAATTACTTTTGAGTAAATTTACTTTGAGACGTGCATTTACGTTCATAAGAGTTGAATGAAACCGTTGTTGCATTATATACTAGAGCTAGCCACAAGACGGTGAAATGATGGACTAATCCACGAGATGGTGTTGGTAATCAAGTCCAGAAGATAGAAGATGATCGCATCTAGAAAACGCAAGAATACTAGCTTAATACAATATTGAGTTAGCAAGACAAGCCGCGGACATTCTATATATCTACCTATTCTATTTCTGAATTACTTTTGAGTAAATTTACTTTATGAGATGTGCATTTACGTTCATAAGAGTTGAATGAAACCGTTGTTGCATTATATACCTTGTCCAGAAATAACACCCTGTTATCACTAGATAAGTACCGTTCTATGCTTAGTCATGCTTAGACCAGTAGAAGTCAGGTGATCTCTTGTCACCTGCGAGATTTAGGTTTATATTTCTTCTCATTGGTAATGGAGACCAATGTGGATAATAAAATCATGTGATAATGAAAAACAGACAGGATGCAGTGTACCTTTATGGTCCTGATTGCTGGTTAGGCACACATCCTTGTTTATCCCCATCTGTATAAAGAAATGATTTGGGATCATTTTGTAGTCTAGACCTTGATCGAGATTGAGCGTACCTTCACATAACAGCTAGATAACTCGTTTCGACTGTGAAGCTATAGCACTACTAGTCGGGCTAGGATTTGAACTGCAGTGCATCGCTGGCGAAGAGAAAGGATGTGTGGTGGGACAGGGTTTGACCAAGGGCAGGGACTGCCTGAGCGTCCTGGCACCGGCTGCCCCCTGAGCCTTGCACTGTGGATCAAGCCCACGATATCCCGAATAGAGTGAGAAGCTACTCTACACAAATACGAACTTTTGGCATGGGTTCATAAGGGTGTGTGATAGGGCTTTATCCAGCTGAATTAAATCGATTCGAATCGCCGTCTCTCCTGGATAGTGAGAAACTTGATCACTGTCGAAGAAGCATAGTTGATTCTATAATATAGTAAACACGATGATTATGAAATACCAACTATGTTTGTATGAAAGACATGATTGTTCAGGATAGATGCAAACTTAGTAATAGCCATACTATTAAAACCTATGCCAAACCTGAAGCAAGGAGAAAGCTAGTAAGATCTTTTCGCAAAATATTGCTACCCCATGAACTCCACCAAATAAGCCTTGCATATCCTTGAGTCTTTTTATTCACTCTCTGACATGTAAGTCTTGCTGAGTACAATTGAGTACTTAGGGTTTTATTCCCAACGTTGCAGGTGATGTGCTATATGAGGGTTACTGCCTCACATGTAATAACCCTGCCATAGATGCAGAGGAGTAAAGACCACAGGGCATGGTCTTATCTTATTACTTTCCTCCTTTGCTATGGTTTTATTACACTGCCATAGCAAAGGAGGAAAGTAATAAGATAAGACCATGCCCTGTGGTCTTTACTCCTCTGCATCTATGGCAGGGTTATTACATGTGAGGCAGTAACCCTCATATAGCACATCACCTGCAACGTTGGGAATAAAACCCTAAGTACTCAATTGTACTCAGCAAGACTTACATGTCAGAGAGTGAATAAAAAGACTCAAGGATATGCAAGGCTTATTTGGTGGAGTTCATGGGGTAGCAATATTTTGCGAAAAGATCTTACTAGCTTTCTCCTTGCTTCAGGTTTGGCATAGGTTTTAATAGTATGGCTATTACTAAGTTTGCATCTATCCTGAACAATCATGTCTTTCATACAAACATAGTTGGTATTTCATAATCATCGTGTTTACTATATTATAGAATCAACTATGCTTCTTCGACAGTGATCAAGTTTCTCACTATCCAGGAGAGACGGCGATTCGAATCGATTTAATTCAGCTGGATAAAGCCTGTATCACACACCCTTATAGTAAACTCTGTGCTTGTAATATGATGTTTCCTTAATCAGTACGATCCTGTTATAAGTTGATTTACCGAGGTCCTTCGTGACACTCGGCGGACTACCGGATTTATATAAGAGAGAGTATGCGTATGCCAACGTGTTAATCGGAGGCAATCATACTTAATCTTATATAAATTGGTCGGTTCTGTCATAGGTGGTTGTTCGGTGTATTGTCCGATGACACGTGTACCAGCCATTTGAATTCGTCCGCTGCGCGCTATCACACCGGACACGTCAGGTGATTGTCCGGTGCAAAACACGGCAGTGTCCGGTGCGCGACCAGAGAGGTTCCAGAGAGCACAATTGCTCACCGGACGCGTCCGATGTAGGGTCACAGACGCTCCTCAGCGCCCACCGTTCCAACGGCACTCTGGTGCTCGCCACGTCAGAGGCACCGGACGCGTGAACAGTGTTCACAGCGCGTCCGGTGAAAACTTCACCGAAAAGACCCGAGAGCACGGGGTTCACACCGGATGCGCCCGGTGCTACCTACCGGACGATCCTAGCGTCCGGTGCACACGTTTTAGCACTTTCTCTAAGTGTTAGCCACTGGAAAACTTCGGCAAGTTTCCGGTGCACTTTTCTTCACTGAGTTTTCACCGAAAAGCGTTGAATCCTGCCTCGCAAGCTCGGCAGGAGGGAGAGAGGACCCAAAGCCGTCTCTACCTCTCACACTTCACCCCGTTTCTAAATGCGCTAACACTCCAAAGTGTCTCTCACTTTAGTGCACGTCTGTTAGTATTTTCCAAAGAGTTTTCCACAGGTTTTGTCAGTGTCACTAGCATCTACATGTATATGCAACAAATATGATCACCTAGTGGCACTTTGATAACCGTATTTCACGAACGATTTCTTCCCTCTTGATAGTACGGCTATCTATCCTAAATGTGATCACTCTCTCTATAGAGTCTTGATCACCAAAAGTAAAAGAGCTCCTATTGATTATACCTTTGCCTTGAGCTCTTAGCTTTTCTCCATCTTTCTTTTCTTTTTCTTGATGAAGCTTGTGGACTCCTTTGATGATGGACTTATACCATTTGCATGGATGCCGTCATTAGGGCTTTCTCCTCTTGTTGATGGACCTTACACCATTTTTATGGACGCCGTCATTGCCCTACACTTGTGGCCTCCACCGACCCGGTCCTTTGCTCCATCTTGTTGTTTGCTAATTAATCTCATGAAACACTTAGAGCAAAGATTAGCAAATTAGGTTTCATCAATTACCGAAAACCAAACATGAGCTTTCAGAAGGGTCTCGCCGAATGGGATCCAAGCAGGCAACGTGAGGTGCTTGGAGACGAGGAGGCTTAGGCGGCTAGCGCGCATTGCTACTTCCGTTAGATCGTGGGGAGACAAACGGAACAAACCATGGTTTTGTGGCTTGCCCTATGGCCTCTGGGAATGAGGGGTGGGGAGGGGATTTGAGTGTCCTCTCAAATTTGAGAGCTTCAAAGGGGCTCGCTAAGTATAGTTTTGGCCTCTGAGCCCTCAAAATAAGATGAGGGCCCAAGTAGGGATCTTGTTAGAGTATCTCTAACAGTGGGCATAACTGTAGGGCATAGCATAAATAACAAAAAAAATAAATAAATTTACCACACTCCCTCGTCCTAAAGTATAAATACCAAAAGATATTCAACTACAATGTTGAATGTTGTAGATCTTTTTTTTGGTACTACAACTTTAGTTTGTTATTTTTCCATCCAAGATTATTTAAAAGATTCAGAAAATGATTCAAACTATTTGTATCGATGACATGTTAAGAAAACCGTTGGTATGTTTATATTTGTATTAACATCATTTTCTTAATGTTGTTACCACTAGTGCAAAATCACAGATTTACACTATCAGTATACTAAAGACAACCACAAGTGTAAATCTAATTTGCACTAGCGATTGGCTTCATAAGCCTACCGTTTGTGTAAATAGAAGTTTTGTAGTGACGGTAGCATTAATTAGAAAATTCATCATCTGACTAGTCATGGCCTCACAATTATATTTTCTAATGGTGCATATTCTTTATGAACCACAAGTGAAAAATTTCCTATTGGGCGTAACTGCAGGACATAGTATAAATAACAAAAAAAATTAAATTTATCACACTCCCCCATCCTAAAGTATAAATACCAAAAAAAAAACAAATTTATGTGGAATTATAAGTTATTATCCTCATGCATATATACCTTCCTTTGGAATCATGTCTATGCATGTCTTTAGTTTTAAGCATCATCTTTGTCTAAAATGACTAATGTAGATAGCGGAAATCAATAATACTTGCCTTTCAAAACTATGGTTTACTAGGAAATTAAACAAGTTCACAACTGAACTTACTAATTAGAGAGTGTCAAGGTTTTTTTTATTATTATTTTTTTTTGGCGGCGAGCGAGTGTCAAGTTAGTCTTTCGTCAGCTATTTTATTCGTTCTAAATTGTTTGGACTCATGTTTTTGAAGGTTGGGCGCACGTATAGGTACAGACGGCGAGACGGTGAACCATCTCTGAGTGCTAGCCGCCATAGTTTTCCTATTCTGGGAAAGACACACACAAACCGGCCGCTCCCTCCAATTTCAGCACGTTGTGGGTTTTTTTTATGCCTCTCATCTGGGTATAGTTGTAGTATCTGTTTATATACACGCACGCTCACTCTATAACGTACACCACACACACCATACGTGTACAAACAGACGTACAACTACACACAGACATGAAGACCGCGTCCTTCTTGAGATCACCAGAATACTCTGATTCCGTAGGCGACGGACGTGTCATGATTCTTTTATGACACCACACGTGAGAGGTAACTGTTGAAAATGGGAGCACAGTCCCGGTGAGCACCTGCACGAGTCTAAGACTCGAACTCAGGCGGGCTCGCCCGCGCACCTGGCGACCTTGCCAAACGAGCTACGACTCGTTCTCGCACGTTGTGGGGTTCTGCCGCAGCTGCTGTGGCTAGCTTGCTTTGCTTTGGCATTAGTTCTAGTAGGCCGCCATGTCGGCGAGCTTGACCGCACCCAGCCGTGTGCCAATATGATTCGCCACCTCGCGCGCGTCGCGTGTGGAAAAGCGAGGCAACAAGACGCACGAAAAGACGCTTTGTCACAGTGCGGCCGAGCTGGATCCGTCTCGGGGCTTTCGGATGGACCCGATTCCGTGATTCGGGTGGCGCCGGCACGGGGCCACGCCCGCGGGGCCGCAGCCAAACCAACAGTGCTTCGTGGATTGGATTCGCTCCCTGGCGCTCCCGCCGGCCCGCAATCTTGAGATTCCCTGGATGGATGACGACGAGGACGCGCGGCCTGCACGTTCTGCCTTTTTTTTAAAAAAAAAAAAATGCCTGCACGCTCCGCTTTGCTGGCGGGTGACGACGATCTGCCCTCTCCGCCAAGAAAGCACAAGGCAGTGGATTCGCGATCGTGTTCGCTTGAACTTACTCCCTCATCCCTCAGTGCCTATTTAATTATCATCGTTGATGTATATGCCACAGGTTTAACTCAATTTATAAAAAATACATGTAACATTTATATCCTTAAATAAATTTATTAAAAAACTAGATTCAAAAATCTTTACAGTGATACTAATAATATATAATGAGTATTAATTTATTTTAATATATATTTAGTCAAAGTTGTTCATCGGAAAACGAAAGCGATAAATATTTAGGGACGGAGGGAGTATGAGCTAAATTCCAGTGTTTTTAACGGTGGTTTACTCACACATTTTTTTTTGAACGAGCAGCAGGGGAGCCCCCTACCTGATTTATTTTCTTTTTCAACTAAATGAAGGAATACAGGAGTCTGAAAAAATAAAGTAAACTAAATTTACAAGGCAGCAAGGCCCAAAAGCGCAAAAAAAAAGGTCACCAGGGGAGGCTGTCTCAACGCTGGCCTGCAAATGTTTCACGTCTATGTAGGGATGAAAATGATACGGATATTTATTCGACCGTCCGTTCGACCGAATCCGTTTAGAGGTGTTCAGATCTGTTCGTATCCGAGTCCGGATATTCAATATCCGATACCGTATCCGTATCCGAATACTCAAATCGTATATTTATGATGTCGACGTCCAATCGTATCATATCCGGCATGACTGACACTATCCGTATTCGAATCCGAATCCGACCAGAAATATGAAAACAAATATGATATCAGTGATATCCGTCCGTATCCGATCCGTTTTCATCCCTACGTCTATGCGTGCAAATGGACTGAACTTTATGTCCGGATTGTCCATGGATCGGTGGGGATGAAAAAAAAAAGGAATAATTCGTGAGGTTTTTTTTTTTAATCTCCCCCGTCCTTGTAGGAAAGAAAATTTCCGAACAGGATCTTACATAGAGCAGCCCATACCATCTATACTTGACTCCCATGTAGGAGCACCCATCTATACCTACTCCTAGATGATACATACTCCCTCAGCCAATAAAAAAACATCGTTTTCGGTGTTCGTACCGTTAGTCTTACTAGATTTATAGAAAATATACGTGTAACATTTACATCTCCAAATAAATTTGTTAAAAAAGTAGACTCAAAGATCTATTCAATTATACTAATTATGTATTATAAATATTAATATTTTTTATATAAATTTAGTCAAAGATTTTTTTTCGAGAAGCTAGAACGATACTTTTTAGGGACGGAGGGAGTAATTTGTAGCTTCTTCTGCACAAATAGCAAGGGCCAATGCTATTTCTACGCTTGTGTTTTCGCTGAACCATGTCCCGTTTCGCCACTCATTTAGCCATGGTGCTGTCCTTGGAACATTCTAATTCTAGATGCTGACGCCAAAAACGAAGAGCGAGCGGGCGAAAGGAAAAAGCCAGAAAGGCAGAGCGAGCGAGCGGATTAGCGGAAGCCAGAAGGCCAGCCGCGCACACGCCGCCCCGTTGGGTGGCTTCGGCTGACGCTCGCACCGGGCCCGCCTCGTCCGCCCCATCGGATCCCCCAGTCGGCGGCCGTGGGCCTCACGGGCCATGACACTGTACCTCGCGGATAAGATCGCAGCCCATTATACTATCTCCGGGCACACCACCTCCCAGCTTTTTCCTCTTTTCAAGTGTGTCCGCCCGTGTCACGTCACGCTCGTCACTCATCAGCAGCCACACAGATTCTCAGTCTCACTCTCAGAAGCCAGTCATCGGCCGGGATTAGCAAAGGCGGCCGCTTTTTGCTTAGTTTGTTATTAATTCCCGTCATCTCGTGCGCAATTTCGCTAAGGCCTCCCAATCCATCCATCCATCATTCGTCGTGGACGATTCGCGGCACACGCACGTACACGAACACAAGCTATTTTAGCTTATCCGGTTCGATCGGAGCCAGTCGGGTGCCGGGGCCTACACCGACGTGTGCGGCTGCGGTGGGATGCGCCGGCCGACCTGACGGCGATTGGCTGGCCAGCGAGCGAACCTTGCGCTCGCCCTTTTCTCCTCTCCAGGAGGCTTGCACTTTCTTTAGCCTGACGGCTGATTGCTTAGGCTGGCGAAGCTGCAGCATCCACTTGTTTCGCCAAGGAAGTGTCATTCTTTTCCCTCTTTCATTCAGCATCAGTATACGAATATTTTACGATACACAGTTGGGCCACGGACGTACGTACCGCCTACGGCGTGTATCGGTATCTGGTTTGAATATTTTCGGGCCCACCGTCAGATTAAAAGTTAAACTATTTGGATTGTACTGTACTTTTCAGATAATCGTAGTTACTTTCGGACCCAACTGTTCCTATTTTTTTTTTTTTCGGGAGCTTCCCATTTCCATTGAAGCGACGGAAATACAGAGTCAAGAGTATAGCAGACTTAGTTCACAGAACGCGCGGAACTTCCACGCAAGAGAGACACTTGAAGTGTCGAACAGAGTGCGTTTAACCACCCAACGCAAAAGGCACAACACAGAACTGACAGGACGGGTGAAACAAAAGAGTGGAGAGTTTAAGGAGTTTTCCACAAAACCGAGCAGCAACAACAGAAGGAAGCCGCCTTCTAAGCTTCTCGCCATCAGCTTCAGGCCTCGCCATCTTGACGTCCACCACCGTTAGCATCTTCTTCAGTCTTCAGAATGCGTTTGGCAATGGATAATATGGTCTCCACACCCAACTCCATAGAAGCTTTATCCATCTCAGGGTAGAGCCCTATCCAAAATTTCATCAGCACACAGGCATGGTAAATAACCTCAATAGGATCTTTAATCAGTTTGTTATCAAAACAAGCTCTATTCCTGGCTTTCCATATCGCCCAGCAAATAGCAGCAGTGCCCCAGATATGAAATTTTTTTCCTGAAGGCAACCAATTGTCAAGCCAGAGCCAGCAGGAGCTCAGATTATTTGGTATATCAACAGCACCAAAACAAGTAGCAACACAGATCCAAATGATCTTAGCAACAGGGCATCCAAAGAACAAATGTGTAATATTTTCATGTTGATCACAGAAAAAATAATTAGGATCTCCTTTCCAATTTCTTTTAATGAGGTTGTCTTTGGTCAGTATAGCATTATTAGACAAAAGCCACATGAAAAATTTAATCTTTGGAGGGATTTTCCCTTTCCAAATATGCTTGTAAGCAAGGCCATGTCATCTCTAGTGAGATGATTGTACATAGACTGTATATAGGACACTTTTTAAGACCTTATATGATATTTGAGCTCCATAGAAAATGTAAATGATAGATAGAAACTAACAGGACAACATCTCTTACCTCCCACTTTTAGATTCAGCAACTAGCCCCACATCTGAGCACAGAGACAGTAACCTATGACGATAATCAGACCTGAGTTTTGTGCTTGTGAGGTTGGAAGCAACAAGCAGAAAGCCTGCAGGAAGAGTCTAGAATGTTGTTTGACATAGTTAGCATTGGAGCATTGAAAAGAAGTAAAAATCACACTTCATAAGATAAAGCTAAAACATATAGAATCAACTTTTTACAGAACTCATCGCATACCTCTGTTCGCTCAGTTGTTGCTCTCTGATGGCACTGTATTGTTTTCTGAAGCCCCTAGAGCTTTAACTTTGTCAAGATAGCTTCTTGTCATCAAGACAATACTCTCACGATATGATTTTTCAAAACCCAAGCATGCAACACAAGATATTGCATCTAATAACTGCAATATCGTAACCAAGTGAGTGCCAAAAAGAATGCCTTTGTTTAAAATGCAAGGTAACAAGAAACAAAAACAAAAATTGTAAGGCTAAAACATGTAATTGAGTTGAGACAAAATGTCATACTCGTAAACGCAATGAACTTGGAGACGAAGCATCACCCTCTTCTAGATGTTCAATGAAAAGGGGTAAAATCATGTCCACAGCTTCCCATTTTTTTCAAGCAAACACATAACTCAGCCAGAAGGCGTAATTAAGTCGAATAACTGGAACTGCCTCTTTTCCTTTGCCATCCTGGAACAGATTGAGTTAAGTAAACAACCAAGACAGAAATCTAACTAATGCTACTGCAATGCATATGTTTGGTCATTTCAAGTAGTAAGGTGAGGTCATAAAATCTGCCAGCGGCTGGTAAGGTTAATTCTGAGACAGAACAAATGTCCCAGTCTGAACCATAGAAGTGAAGTTAACTTTCAGAATTATCTCAGCCCCAACCATAATAAATTTAACGATCTGAATTGTTGTGCTTGCAATTTGCAACCATGCACAACGAGATGGACAAGAGTGTGCTGGATCTGCTATAGCAGATCGAATTGTCCAAATCAAAACAAAGACCAACTACAAGATAGCTAACTCTGCTTGCAGCTTGAAATTTTGTAAAACTGGGAAACATTATTGTAAAATAAAGCCCATAAATGCATCAGGTCACAACACTGAAAGTATCAACAGATGTTGCAGATGGCATTCTAGAGCAGCATGGTATTTTCAAATAGTTGGTCCATCTATTTTTAGTACCAACAGGTGCTGCATTTTTAGCAAATTTACATAATTATACATGAGTTGGTCCATCTATCTGTTCACACAAAAACTTTGTGCTATCAGAACACCCCTGCTTAAAATCGGATGTTCTACAATAATCACTCAAGGCTCATGATATAACAAAGTCTTGTTTTAAATACACCCCACAAGATATCCAAAAAGATCTCGGACGCACTACGGCATGCCTAAAAATGAAACAATGCCTGGGATTGCACCGAGAAAAATATTTCACCAAACATGCAAGAGCAACATCTAGTTACGCTGATTTGTGGCTGCTGTCATAATATAGCAACATCCTGGGTTACAGGCTCACAGCAACTCTTCCTAGACCACAAAAATTCCATGAGCTAACTAATAAGAGAAAAGGGGAATACCTCCTCCTCATAATCATTCCGCTCACGAACATAAGCAGCTAGACACATAATGAATGTGTCAACAAGGGCCCTATCCTTTGTCCAGCCAAACTCTATGATCTCACAGCTCAACTTCACCACTGCTTCAAATAGAGCCCCAGGGCTACTGCCTGCCATGTCAGCCTGCATCAAAATAATGTTTTCATGTTAATTAAACCACACCCCATGAGCACAGAAGTTTCTTTAGTCCAAGCAAGACACATGCCTGCGAACACATGCTCACAACAAGCAGTTTTAAGGGGATCAAAAGCACCGGCGGGAGTTGGCCCCCACGTGAGACAGTCATTTGGCTGATCCCATCGAGCAGTGTACAAAATAGGTCCTCACATATCTTCAGTTTCCGCCAGGATGACAGGATGCATGACTTGGTAGCCTCAATGAACCAAGCTAGAGTCTGCTGGAGCATATCCTTGGAAGACTTGCTATCAGTGTCCATGGTGAAAATGCTTCGCACTAGCACCACCACTGCAGCTTGGCAACACATCAATTTGGTGTTTATCCTTGCCCTGAGCTGTGCACCCTGCTCCCTCCAGTCCCGCTTTCTAATCTGCAAGCCATCACCACAACAATGAGCAAAGCAAAACATGCATCAACACATAGAGGCAGAAACGAAGGGAAGAATCTCACCTTGAGGAAATCCGTGAGTGACCGGACCTGTCGTGCAGCAGCATTCCTGACCTTCCCAATCTGCTCGGTATCAGGCCCACCCTCGCCCCCAAGCATATGTATGATCAGCCTGAATGCGACTTCCTTCCGCTCCAGCTCATCGACTTTCTCCTCCTCGAACCTCCGCACCGCCTCCTTTACCCCTCCGTTCTCCTCGCCCGCGGCGTCCTCCCCCTTCCCCTTGGCCCTGGTCGGCGCCTCCTCGGAGCCAGGAAACTCGAGGAGCAGACGGGAGGCGATGGGCGCGGCATCCGCGGGGAGGAGCGGCAGGGGTGCCGCGGCGGCGGCAGCAGAGAGGAACGCGCGGGCGAGCGGCGAGGACGGCGGCGGAGAGCGCAGAAGAAAGGGCGGGGGAGGATGGGGCCGCGGCGAGCAGCGGGAGGAGCCTAGAGAGGAACGGCGGCGGGGCGATGGACTGGGGCCAGAAGGCCGGCGAGAGGAAGGCGTGGGACTTGAGGAAGGATAGGAGTGGGGCCGGGGGCGCCGCATCGCCTCCGGCACCGGTGCCGCCCGCCGGTAGGAGGCCCGCCAATGCGAGGAGCGAATGGAGGTGCGCCCTCGACGCGCGCTGCGGGGCCGCGGCGGCCGGGGCGGCGGCGCAGCGGGAGGAGAGCCATGCGAGCTTGTCGGCGAGGAGGAGATCCGGGTGCGCGGCGACTAGGTCGCAGAGCTCGTTGAGCGCCTCCATTCCGGGGGCGGGAGGGGTCACCGCGGCGGCAATGCTGTGTCAGATCATGTGGCGGATCGGGGGACGGCGACGCGGGCGGGGCGGAGATGCGCTCCTCCCTCCCTCCCTCCCCCTCGTTTTTTCCCTTCCACTGACGCGAGAGCAATTGGTGGAGCCGAGGACGGGGGAAGGGACAGGGTGGGTGGACGGCTCGTGTAAATCTCGGTTGACTCGGCTGGCGAATGTTTTGGGGTCCGGGCGCGCGGCGGGCTAAGCGGAGAACAATCTGCGAGAATTTCGCCCCGTGCAACTACTTGCTCTTGTCAAGCCAAGCCACTCAAAGGATCCGTTTCTGCAATGTTCTACGATAAGGGGGTGTTTACTTCCTAATTTTTTTCTCTTTTTTTATCACATCGATTGACTTTCTATCTACATAGAACACTAAATGAAGTTCCAGCTGTTCCATGTTTATACTTTTTGTTTGGCTAGCTCGAGTTGAATCTTTTGAGTCTACTTAAACCATGATTAAATAAAAATTATCAAATACAAATAAAAGTGATATATTACACTTTTCACCACTTTCCGTACAACTAAACACCTCCTAAATATCTCTTCGGTAAGGTGAACTAGGCAGCTTTTGGCAACTGCCGAAAGATTCGGAATTTCAGGGTGGCTTTAGTTTGGAAATTTTGAGAAGTTTTATAACTGTAGCACTTTTATTTGTATTTGATAATTTTTATTTAATCATGATCTAACTAGACTCAAAAGATTTATCTCGAGATAGGCAGGTAAAAAGTACAAATATGTAACAGCTGCTACTTTATTTAGTGCTCTATATAGACTGAAAGTATAATCGATGTGATAGGAAGAGAAGAAAAGTTTCTGAACTAAGCGCTGCCTCAATCAGCTAAGCTGCAACTGTACAGCAGATGTGACACAACTGTACAGTATCGCCTGATAGGCACCACCGTACAGAGCACAAATATCACACGCAGCTGCTCATCTCTATTCTCTAAAGTACGTATCTAGGATAGAAATACAACTGCACGAATTAGATACCGCATATTTATTGAGCCAGACATTAAAAATACAGGTACCGGTCTTTACAACTATAAAATCTCATTGAGCCAAACCAGCGTGGACAATGAAGTTAGGAATAGTTAACTGCATCAATCAGATACTGCGCATTAAAAACAGCAAACACCAACGAAAACAGACAAGCAATATACCAACTCCACAGGAAGATCCTCCTCCATTCATGTCAAAGTTAATTACAGGTGACCACACGTGCAATGACGATCCACAGGAAGATCCTCCGTCCATGCTTGGTTAACTACATGTGAAATGATTATGCAAAAAAAGATCCTTGTTCATGTTTGATCCACAACCACCACAGCCACACGACCACTGGATTTAGCGAGTCCTGTGTTAACTACATGTGAATTACGTGACAACATCCATTGACTGTTATGAGAATGTCTTGATATGACCTAACGAGCATGGTCTTAAGAAGTTGATGATGTGCTTGAAGCTTGGTTGTTCTCCATTGGTTTGTTGCACCTGAGACCAAGAACGAGCTCAATCAAACACAAGAAAACACAACTTCGAACAGCCATTAGAAAACATGTAGATGGAATAAAAAAACAGGAAAGTACCACATAGGTCACAGCAAATAACAGTCAGTAGATACTTGACTACACACAAACAGAACTGAAAAGGAGAATATGTATCTATCTATCTCCCTCTCCCTCTCCCTCTCCATAAAATTATAATAAATAAAATTAGGCCTAGATGTGCATGATAAAACACAAGAGACTGTCCAAACAAAACAATACAGACGCATTGATGGTCAAAGTATTGAGATTGGTAAATTAGGTATAAATTTGCTCAAACAGTAGTGCTCACAGCATAGTATAATGCATAAGTTTGATGTTGAGCAACACAATCCATGTCAGCACAGCATAGAAAATTTTATTAAATGTCAATGCATTTATTAAGCCAATAAAGCCACATTCCAAGTTACTATAAAAATATGTACCAACAGAGCCATGTTCCAAGTCATATTAAAAGTTTTCAAGCCCCCAAAACGTGGTAAAGTTAATATCAAGTCATGGCAAAATATAATGCATAGTAACACTGTCTACATATATTTATAGAAAGTTGTGCATAGCAATATCTCAGTTCAAAGATTACCTGAACTCAGCAATATCCTCTGGAAAGAACTCTTGCATGTTGAGCCCATCCCACCAATCCCAACGTTCAGCCGCTATCTGAACATATGGCAAGTATAATGGAGTATATCTGTGGAGTAAATCCACTGACTCGCTCTGTGGACGCTCATTTGGGTGCAGCACGACATGTCTGTTCATTATTACAAGCCACTTTCCTGTTCTCACTAGACAGTCAATTTCCTCATTTGACCCCATTTGGACTGTGAAAAGATAAAATAATAATAGTCATACCATGTTTCACAGCTACTATACTGATGTATGTCATAAAAGAGTGCTAATAATTGTCATGCAAGAATCAATCACCTTGCTGCTCTCCTTGTTTAGTACTCTTTGGTAAATCACCTTGATGCTCTTGAGTGTTGTCTTGTGAATCACCTTGATGCTCTTCTTCTTGATTGTTGTCTGGTGAATTCATCTTGGCATGGAGATCCTTCGACTTGAGACGACTGAATTTGAAGTCCGGATGCAAATCATCAGTAGGAAAATGATCAGGTTTCCTACTGAGATGCTATATTGATGTAACTTGAGCGTATGCTCCTTCTCGGAAATATAGGAAAATCATCCTTGTTTTTTAGGAACCTCCGATCATTATGCAGAAAAGCATCAACTCTAATAGTCAACCCAATCCTACCCTGACTGTTGAGAAAAGCGGCATTGTAAACCAGAGATTCATCATTTGGGTCAACAATATCCTCATCCAGCAGCTCGAACAGATAACCTACATCAGCAGTTAGATCTTCAATGCAGCCCTCGTAACTGGCATCCTCTAGCAGATCAGATAGAAGCTTCCCAGCAACCTTGTAGCCAAGAAATGGCTTTGATGCATTCTGATAGCTTAAGTTCTTAATTGCGAACTCGTGGTAAGTCTTGGAGACAAGAAGATTGCTTACATTAAGTGATATCCTCCTGTTACAGGCAACAAGCAAAACCAACGATCTCGCTAACCGACGAACATGAGGATAAAGCAGATTCTTTACTCTTGGATCATCGACTGCATGTGGATCACTGATTCGATAGAATGGAGGATTTTTACGAAGATGGGCAACAGGCGTGTCCCAATCTTCAACTATCATGTCCCTTGGGTTTGGAAACCTACAATTGAAAAAAATAATCAGAATAAGTACAGTATGATTATATAGCTAACGGCCTAATGCAAACTAAGCAAAACAATTAACCTTACTGTCCCAAAAAGAATGTCATCGTGCTGTTCAAGGAGTCAATCAATCTTTAGTTTGCCCAAATGTAAGTATTTAGGATGCACAGTAAGACTCATCATTAGATAAATAAAGAACTATATTTGTATAATAAACCTAACTGAAGATACAAATGTTGAAACTATTTTCTATAAACTTAGGATGATATCCTTTTGGGGGTGAGGAAGCATTCCAGAACTAACTTACCTAAGAAATTAGGTTACACAATTAAATCACAACATATGGATTATCAATAATAATCTACACCTAGCAAGAATCACAAGAGATATATGTACTTGAAACTTCTGGAAAAAAAATACAATGGGTCTGATGAATAACTGCAACTGCCCACATGTATCATTTCAAAAGGAAGATCCTTAATACTAATGCGTGTTGGAAAAGATATGGTATTACTTAGGATGTTTCTATCCATGTCAATGAAGAGAAGAAACAATCGTCCATAATTCAGTAACGCACTACTAACACCAATAGGCAACATTTCAAAAGGTTAGATATGATTCAAAATAAAAAGATTCAACGTATATTCAAAAAATTACCTAAGGCTTCCGATAGGTGAAAGTTATTGACAGAAAGAGGCTGTTGAGTAAGCATGTTTGCTCTGCAGATTGCACTTCATTGGTCCTGACTGGCCAAAAATCGGGTGCCCAAATCTGCTCACGCCTGAGCTACGCCAATGTGATTTTACTAAAAGAAATGCAAAAGATAACAGTGGTAAGAAGATGGAGCACATCATGCTGCATGAAAACAGTGAATCAGCTAGGCAAATCAATAAACAAAGAGTACATGTGCCGTCCAAACAGTTTTTCCTAAGAAAAAGATGTAAATTAGGCTCCTAGCTCATCAACAAGCAGTACACTTATCATCCAGGCATGAATTACTAGCAGCGGTTGAAAATAACTTGTTAATGCTCTACTGCATCACATTGTTTTGATAAAGGGTGGTCAAACTTTTTCCATTATGGGCAAACTTTGCTACTTAGCATGACTGTTTCAAGATGAGCTTGGGGTCTGAAGAGAGCAGGAAATAGATCTAAATCAGCTGCACTATAAATAATTTTGTGTATAACTGGTTATTTTTCTCCCAAGATTTTATTCAATGATACATACAATTAAACAACGATTATGTAGTAATACATACAGCATTGTTGTGGCTTTGACGAAGCACTCAGTCTAAAGGCCGGAGTACCAGAATCCCAATTCTTCCGGCTTCTTGCCCTACAACCCCCATAGGCTCAGATGAATTGTAGGACTGTACGAATGAGCGGATTACCTGAGGGCGAGAAGACTAGGGGAGATGGCCCGACCAGCACGGCGGGCTCCCCCGGGTCGCCGGTCGCCGCCGCGGCTCCGGCGCTGGTTGTGCCCGTGAACGGGCAGCCGCACTTCCACGGCGTGCCACCGCCGGTCCCGCCGGACTTGCCCGTCTCCCGGAGGCACGCACGGCTGCTGACCGTGGCTATCCGCATCGCCCTCTCAAGGCCAAGAGTCCGCAGGTGGGGCGTCGGAGGCGGGATCGCGACTCGCGAGAGTTTGTGGGACTGTTAGCGTTAGGGTTTAGACTTTAGAGCGGCGGAGAGGCTGGATCGCGAGAGTTAGGGTTTAGACTTTTATGGGTTCAAAAATAAGGTGCCTAAGCCTGGGCCATCGGGGTTACCCGAAAAATTCGGGTCGGGTAGTCGGGTAATGAAAATTGCTACCCGATATTTTATCCAAAAAAACACTATCCGCAATTTCAGGTACCGAAAATTCGGGTTCAGGTTCAGGGTATTCCCGATCTACTCAAAATTGATAGAACTTAGCAATCTGTACATCTGTACAGGAGGAGGGATATGACTGTACGAATACGAGATGTGCCCAAGTGCAAAACAGAAACAAGTGATGTCATGGGGTGTTGCTAGGCCACGTAGTGCGCTTGAATTTATATGTTGATGACAATTTTTTTTGTACAACAGATGTTGATGACATTAGTAGAGTTTGAAAACTTTAGGTAATTTCGGGTTTGGGTATTGGGTAGCGGGTAATTTGCCGAGGCTTAGTGACTACTAGGTGAGACGCCGCCAGTAGGCCGTTCTGGTCGTTTTTTTAAGTGGCCGTTCTGGTCTTCTGGAGAACCCATGGGCCCGTGGGCTGGATGCCTCTGGATGTGATCTCTTTAGGGTTATTTATTTATTTATTTTGTATAAACTTTTTAAAAAATATATTTCTAAAATTAATATCATCTAAACATTTTGTGATCAAGTGAGTGCAATGATTTGTAGATATTGGTGGAACCAGCAGAAGGGCAAGTATAAAATTCACTAGAAATACTGGCGCGGCTTTGCCGCTCCTTCCATGGAGCAGGCCAGCTGCTACTGCTAACCATTGCATTTGTATACTTTAGGCAAAAATGTATCATCAGTTGATGAGCTTTTGTTCTAAAAGGATTTTCTTTTTTTTGCTAACTTTAATGGCAACAATTTTGTTTTGTGGGATATCAATTGTGATAGGAAACTGCTGAATTTTTATATTTGCTTTATACCACAATGGAGCTATTTATTTTATTAACACACTGCACACCATAAAGAGACATAGGGAAAGAATCATCAAGATTTACTATTACAAGCAAACCACAAAGGGCATAAACCCTTGTAGACAAACCATTCTTTAGTATGTTGTGTGCACTTCAGATCCTGTGAAGCAAGTATGCTGCATGCACATATATGCCAAGGTGGACTAAGCCTTGGGATCCTTTGGTTCAAACCCAACGAAGGCACCATTGCATTTGTCACCCGGAACATTTTGATATTCATAGAAGCCTACATTGTTTAGATTCAATTCAAATGGAAGACATTCAGAAAAAATTCAAATGGAACAGGCTTGACCAAATATTAAAACAGTATAATACTATTTGCTTTCTATAGCTGTTATTTGCATTGATGCCCTCTTGCTTGTCTTTCATCCTTAATTTTATGTGTAAAGCTCTCTATTATAAACAAAAAATAATTACTTGATGTTAATACTTAATGATATACTCGTGCGCGGTTGTGTAGTTCAAACACGGAGTTATCAAGGACATGGTAGTACAAAGGGCTCAGTTTAACTCAAGACTGAACATTCTTTAGCAAACAGAAAATTAGAAACATATTTGCTATTTGATATAAGTAGAATGAACCTTTTTTCAAATCAAATTGTGTACATGGACAGCCCTTCTTACAATTAATTGCTCATGGGAAACACATTAGATATGGGACTTGTCCTATTTTTGTTTAGTTTAGAGATGTGATACGAGATGATTAGTAGTGCCTTGTTGAGTTTGCTATTATTAGTGTGCCTTGTTGAGTTTGCTATTATTTCACATTCCTTCCTCGAAAGGGATAGCATTGCTTGCCGCACGTTGATTATAGAAATTAACAATTATTCAACTGAATAAGGTTCACTAATTTCATACGTGATTTCCAATTGAATAAGACTCCTTAATTTCAGATTCGATTTTCTGAACAAAAGACTACTTTCGCAGCTGCAGTTATCCTGCCACTACTGGACTCGCATGCTTTGCTGGCCCAGAAACCTTCGGCAAAGACTTTGCCGAGGCCTGTCCTCGGCAAAGAGCCCTTGAGGAAATTTTAGATGGTAAGGACCCCTTTGCCGAGGGACTTTTATCGGGCACTTGACAAAGCCTTTGCTGAGGGCCAGGATGGCCCTCGGCAAAGAAAAGCAGCCGTCACGGCGCCGGTGCTGTTAACAGTGTCTTTGCCGAAGGTCGGTCCTCGGCAAAGAAATGTTTTTTTTGAATAATCTTTGCCGAGGGCCTCCACCCTTGGCCCTCGGCAAAAAAAAAAAAAAATTCAGGATTTTTCAAAAAAAAAAATCTTTGCCGAGGACCTTGTCAGGGCCCTCAGCAGAGGAACCTTCTTTGCCGAGAGCCTTGGTCATTGCCCTCGGCAAAGAGGCAGAAATTTAATTTTTTTTTTCATTCTATCGACACAGGCATTTTATATATATATATATATATATATATATATATATATATATATATATATATATATATATATATATCAACCATCACATATATATATCACACAGAACCCATTTTCTCACAATATAACACAACCATAATCGTGAACCACAAATCACAATATATTATAACGACAAGTCACATGTTCATCATCATTCACATGTTTATTAGGACAAGTTCATCAAATCTAAGCACAAGTCACAACCATAAACCACAAATCACGCTAAACTCCAACCACATCACCTAGCACGAGTCCTCATCAAGCTAGCCTATGAGACAATGGTGAAGGAAAGACCTGATTACCTGGTGACACATTTGCAGGATGATTCGAACCCGCGGACGGAGGCTGCACAAAGGAGCAGAGATTGCATGTATGAGTAATCCGGGAAAACAGTTTTGGAACTTACAGATTGCATCTAGTAATCTAGGAATACGAAAAGATTAGACTCGGTAAAAAATCTCGGTAGCACCTCCCCTGCACGGGGAGGTTTCCAAAACCTGTAAGAAACAACGTCACGAAGGCCGACATCCAGAACGGCACGAACACCGACATCCACAACGGCACGAACGCCGACATACATGCAAAGTACAAGCGAGAAGTGAACTTTCATACTTACAGGAGTAGTTGCAGGAGCAGGAAGTGGAGGAGGAGCTGAAAACTGCATAGGTACACCTGATGCTTGTCCAATACTTTGCATGATGACCATCATCTCCGCCATCTGCTTCTGTGTTTGTTCGAACGCCCGCTTCTGGGCCTCCTGCTGCGCGGTCAGTTCTGCGATCTTCTCTTGACTTTGCCTTTTTATTTCTTCCAGCTCGGCCTGCAATATTTCACTCCAATGTATCAGTAATGCAAATCTAATTTAGGTGTGTAAAGATCAACGTACGACGAGTAAGGCATGAATTACATGGAGTGCTTGGACCTGCTGCAATGCTGGAGCAGGCCATGGTCGTATGGGCTGGCTGGAGCTTGTGCTCCGTGCTCGGATAGCATTGAGGGAGGGAACAGTGCTGGGGTCGATGGCGCCGTCTGCAATCCACAGCCGCCTGTGCTTCTTGCCTCCTCCGAGCTTCATGATTGCCTCTGCATCAATGGGCTCAGTGCGCACATCGTAATTTTCCCCATGGATCTCCCTTACCGCTAAAGTGTACTCTTGGACCTTAGTGTACACGATCGGGTCAGCGTACGTTGTTGGCGGTCCTTAACTAATATTTTATACCGCCAATAAGAATATAAAATCTACCCCAAACTTAGTAAATAGGGCTTTACACTAACATGTTCCACGAGTTGCGGTGATTGTCACTTGCAGGAAGGCAACTCCGAAAATACACTTCAAGAGGACCGAAAGATGAGCAATATAAAAGAAATAACTAATCCTACTTTGGCCCATAGCAAAACAAGATAAGGAAAGCCCAATCACTCATCATATCTGGGCCAACTGCTGGAGAAAAAGAGGCCTAGGACCAAACCAACCATCCAACACAGAGCCAGGCCCACTCAGCAATTTACTCAGGGCCCAGACGTGAGGGGTTGAACTAAAACCCACATCAAATGATCTCAACTTCGCAAATCCCCATCATGGGCCAAGTCAGGAGGACAACTGGAGCACATCCACAAAATTTGGGCCGATTTGGCCACCTAGCAGGTGTGAGCGCGCCAGGGGTGCGCACGCGCCCGTCCTGCTGCCAAGTGGGCCCCGCTTTCGGCGGTTCCATTACTGTGCGGGGAGGTCGGTTCTGGTGTGGGTCCAGGTTCATTGTACCTGGAACCGACGTAGGGAGGTCGGTTTGCCCTTTCCATATGGGGATGAAACATTTCCAAGGACCCCCTCCTCTCCACCCATAAAAGGAGGCTCCCTCCTCCTCATTCAAAATCTCAACACTCAAGGGAGAAAAGAGCACCACTCCCACTAGAGCTCTATTCCAAAGGGCTATGCCCTAGTAGCTATAGAGTGAGAAAGAGAGATGTGAGGGCGAGAGCGGGGAAGCGCCGGGCTTGTCGGTGTCTCCCCGAGCTTGTACCTCTACGAGCAACTACTTGGCTCCTTAACGGGATCTTGGCTAAGTAAGTATTCGTGTTACTTATAGTCTTTTATGTCTTTTGTATAGTTGAGCTTGACCTTCTCTTGTTTGCGGGTTTGTTGTCCTTCTTCATGGCGGATGCTCTAGTAGAAGGGCCCCAGGAACGGGCGACCCTTGATATCATGCTAGAGTAGTAGTTGTCAGTGTAGACGTGGTGTCTAGGCTTGACGCTACCTTCATTTGCTTCGTTCTCGTATGGTTGAGGGGATGACGGTAGGTGGTGACAGCCCTGTTCGTCCTTAGCATTCCCCCACGTCTGGGTTTGACGTAGAGCTATAAACCGGAGGTACCTGGCAAGCCAGGTATAAGCCGGTGCCCGAAGTAAGCAAGTAGAAGTATTGCGACGCTATCCTTGAGACCTAAAAGCTATGAGAATCCATCTCTATCATCTTTCTATCTCTACCCTTGTGTTGTTCCTTGGGCGAATTAGCTAGGAGAAATACCTCTGTTCCCTGTGGAAAATACGATACCTTGAATACTTTCGGGTGAAGGCTACAACGGTACTTTCTGTACGCTTGCGGATTCTCTGCATACATTAAGAAATACCAACATACGTCTCTGGCGGGGCAGCCGGGTCAAAGGAGACAGAGGACGACGAGCTGCCGATGTGGGACATAGCCCATGCAGAGAACACCGAGACCTCCTCGCCCGGGTGCTTAGCCTCCTGCGAGAAAGACGGGAAGATGGTGAGAAATCTGGTAGAATTGAGCGTCAAAATAAATGAAATAAATCACTTACAAGTGCTTGTTTGTATGCGGGGAGGCTACGGCTGCATTGATGGTGAGTTGGACCTAGCCTCATCAGACGATTTCCCCGCTGCTTCTTGTGTGTTTCAACAAAGCCCTCTGACAACCACTTGTCCACGATCATGGCCCGACACTCGTGAAACGATCGGCACCACCAGGGAATCACCTACAAGTCATCGAGTATTTGACATATAAGAAGATGAAATTGAACCTGCTTAATATCAAAATGAATCATTATGAATGTTATTCAGCCTACCGAAAGGTACAGGTCCTGGGTCAGCGTAATCCATCTTGCTTCATGTTTGGGGAGGACCCACTTATGTACCGACCTGTAGTACTCTATGTGGGCCTGGACGCACCCAAGGTGGTGCATCTCGGTGACGTACTTCCTACAAGTTGCATGGCCCGCTAGATCCACCTGGTTCTCAAGTCCTTCTTCGGCCTTGAAATATTTCTGCATACAAAATCGATGTATCCATTCCTTATTTCAATAAAATATTTAACCAATGAATGTGATTGTATTAAGCAATGTTGTGCAAGAGAGACTTACACAAAACTCCAGCCAATACCCACTCCTACTTGTTGCCGGTAATCGTCATCTGTGACCAGCACGTACCTATCCCAGTTGGAGGCCGGCTGCCGCACCACCGAGTCTGAGGACAGTTGCACAATGCCGGGGTACCATTTCCTGCACAAAACACCAAGGATGCTCGTGGGGGTGCGTGGTGCAGTACCCGGACAAAACCAACCAGGCCCTGCACAAGTGATTAATAAAATTTATCAGTTTATCTTATGATTTCCAACATAAAGATATGAAGTAGCTGTGACAACATCTATAGTTGCTTATCTCTTCGCCATAGGCCAAATCACTGGGCGCCTGTGAGGAAGCGGAAACGGAGGGAGGCTCGTGGGACCTCGCTCGTACGGCTTCCGGGTAGCGATACCCCCTCCCTCGTCCCTCGGGCATCTCGCCTCCCTCAAGCTGGAGTGCCTTGTCTCCCTTGCCCGTCTGCTGACCCTCCTCGTGATCCGACGAGGACGTGTCCATGGCCGTCACGTGCTCCTCCTCCAGCACCTACGTCACGTGGTGAGGGACGAGACCGCTGCCTCCTGTGGCGGGTGCCCCTAGTCCTCCTCTCGTCACCTCCTGCTGGAGGCTGCCCTCGGACGATGATCCCCTCACCTCGAAGGAGAGGGCGGTCTCTCCCGTAAACCGAGGGCGTGTCACGGCGTGGAGGTCCGCTCACCATCTTTGTTCAATCACCTACAATCAAAAAAATGAACAAGACTAATTAGTACATATATCAGAAATAGAATCAAAATATATAAACGAAACACAAATTAAACAAAAACATAGTATTACATGGTTTAGGAATAATCTTCATGACTGGGATCATAGGTCTCATCATCACTGTCAAGATTGTCCAAATGGCCAACACTATCCTGAAGGTTCTATTTTGTCATCGTCGTCGTTGCCTAGAAGTAATCACTCAAGCATTGCTATGTCCTTGGCATTTACCACCACATCTCCATCAACCTCGCCATGAACCATTTCGTTGTCTACTTCCATGTCGATAGCTTCGGGTAAGACTATCTCAAATGTGCCTAGTAGCCCATCTTCTTGATAGAACTATCCATCATATGTGTTTGCATTGAAGTTGTAATCATCATCGTTTGGGGCAGGTAGTTTACCGTGTGGAGATACCTGGTGCACAAGAGCCCAACCCTTAAGATCCTCTTTGTCTTGATTGGCGTATCGAGTATAATACACCTGCACGGCCTGTTGAGCCACAATGTACACATCTTTTCCTAGGAATAGATGGAATCTTCTCGAATCTCGACTAGCCCAAAATGAGGGGTTCATGTCGTTGATCGAGGATTAAACCAGTGGTACATGAACATGACAAGTTTAAGAGGTTTGTCTCCATGAAATGAGAGTTCAGTGATTTCCTCAACTCTACCATGATAGTCGAGGCCATCAGTGCTGGTCGTACAAACTCTGCTATTTGTCGTTTTTTGTTTAGGCTGAATCTGCTTGTAACTTGTTGTGTGGAAGCGATATCCATTCAGTGTCAGTAGTCGGTATATGACTTGACCCTAATGTCACAGCCGTTTGCAACCTGTTTCAACTCATCACTCATGGATGAGCCGGCCTGGGCCTGCAAGGTCAAGCATGATAGATCGTTATATTAATCAAACGTATAATCACCTTAGACGATCGAACGTACGAGCTAAATTGGACATTACCTTTTGTCTGAACCAAGAAATAAAATCTGGCCTCCCCGCTCCCGCACCCTACGAAACAAGGGTGTCTTCTTCATGCGGGGTAGGATCCCTTGATTGATGCCAGACTTCATGAACAAATTCCCTGTCCGAACAGGAATCAATGGGGTTGGATGCCAAATAGTGACGGCGTATTGAAACAAGTTCGTTGAGAACTTACTTGATGAACGGCTTCACCTCGGTAAGGTTCCTCAACAAATATAGCATCATACTACGCCACTCTTTATTGATCCACTTGCGCTGCCTGAGTTGGCCTTGGAAAAGGCCGAGGGTCAATTCATTTTCACCAGCATTGTAACGAGGGAGTGGATTATGATTGCTAGGAAGGTTCGGCTTGTAGTATAGCATTGTGAAGTTTAACACCTCCTCCCGAAGGCATGCCTCTGCAATGGAAGCCTCAATTCTGACTTTATTTGTATATTTTTTTGCGAACAGTCTTAAGACATCTCTCGATTGGATAGCACCAACAGGCCTGCATGCCCCCCAAGCGTGCCTCGGTCGAGAGGTGCACAATCAGATGCTGCATCGGCAAGAAGAAAGCCGGGTGCAAAGATCTTCTTCCAGTTTACAGAGCAACACAGGTGCCACTTTTTCCAAGCTCTGAGCGACGGTCCGCGATATCTCCTTGGCACAAAGCTGGCAGAAGAAATAGCTCAACTCTGCCAGCACTTGCCAGACATGCTCAGGGACATAGCCTCAGACCATCACCGGAAGAAGCCGCTCAATCCATATGTGGTAGTCATGACTCTTCATCTCGTTGACTCGTAGAGTGCCTAAGTTCACTCCCTTGCTCAGATTCTCTGCATATCCATCTGGAGAACATCAACGTCTAGATCTATTTTAGTACTTCCCTCCTTTGATCGATTTGCAAGATGAAATTGACCTTAGATCTTTTCCAGTTCTTGTTTCAGGCCACTAGGAGGCTGCATCTCTTGATTCGGTCTATCGCACAATGTCTGGAGGTCCACTCTAGCCTTAACATTGTCCTTAGACTTGTCAGTGTCCATGAGAGTTCCCCAAAGTGCCTCAGCAATATTCTTTTCAGTGTGCATTACATCAATGTTACTGTGGCAGAAGGTCATCGAAATAGGGGAGCCTCGTCAACTTGGACTTATGAGTCCACATACTTTCCTCACAATATCCCACAAAACCACCTTCTTCATTGGGCACGAGAGCATCTATCTGAGCACGAACCTCAGGCACCAAGTCCTCAAGTGCGGATTTAGGGTCTGTCACTTTGACACCTTTCGTAAAGCTCTTGATGTCTTCTCTGAATTCATGGTCTAGAGGGAGGAACTGACGATGCTGGTCGGAACGATGAATACTTGCCACCCTTCTTCAGCCAAATGAACCTCATAGTTTCCTTACATATTGGGCATGGGTACTTCCCATGAACACACCAGGCGGTGAATAACCTATACGCTAGGAAGTCATGCAGAGAATAGTGGTATCAAATGTGCATTTTGAAGCTTGTTTTTGTAGCTCGGTCGTATGTCCATACCCCCTTCTCCCAAGCGTGGATCAATTCATCAATCACAGGCTCCATGAACACACCCATATTACTTCCCGGGTGTCCTAGGAATTATCAACGACAAGAATATGTTATGCCAGTTGAAAGGAGATGCCGGGAGGGAGATTGAGGGGGATAACAAAAATAGGCCAGCATGTGTATGGGGTAAGCCATCATTCCATAAGGATTGAACCCATCTATTGTTAGCACGACATGTACATTACGAGCCTCAGCTGCTTTGTCAGGATGTTGGTCATTGAAGTACGTCCATGCTTCAGCATCAGATGGATGTACCAGTCTTCCCAGGATTGTACCATTTGCCATCTTTGTGCCATGTCATCTGTTTTGCAGGATTCCTCGGTCATGATAGCCATTGGAGCCTCGGCAAGAAAGGAAGGTGCCAGTAGCACTCCCATGGGGACTGGAAGCTGTTTCTTCTGACCATCACCAGAGTCTACCTCTAGGTACTGTTGACGGTCGATAACGTCAACTTTTATTAGAACTTTAGACACAAAAGGATACATGAAAACATACTAGTCTAGGGTTTTTAACTGACAATTTCCACGGGTTTTGCATGTTCTGTATTTTCCAGGGGTTATTCCAGAAAAGCATAAAAGAGGGGTTAAAGTGCATAATTATCACAAAATGTAACCGCGAAGGAAACATCATCATCGGAACACTAGAAGCCTCTGAAACACACCCAAAGCGACCGGGGTCCGCACCCTGCCAGGGATGGGGCCGGCCAGCGCCAGGGTGCAGCCGGCCGGCGCCCCCCGGCTAGGGTTTGGCCCCGCCTTCTGGAGTCTTCTTCCGCCGTCCTCTTAGGAGTCATCTCGGCCCTATGTTTAAGTCGGTTTGATCCTACGGCGCACGTTCATCCCACTGGGCTATAAATAAAGAGGCAGACCCCCATGGAGGCATCAATCAATCATTCATCGAAGGCAACAAGTCCTCAAGCCATCAAGAGCCTACTAGTTCATCAAGACCATTCTAGTTCATAGTTCTAGCCTAGTTAGATTAGAGAGTAGAGGAGATCTAGTTCTTCGGCGGGATCTGAAGCCCCGCCATCCGTCTGGAGTGCAAAGTTCGGTACAGTTCTAGGTTCTTTCTCTATTATTGTATTCTTCATTATGATTAGAGAAACATTGTTCTTAATAGTTCATATATTCTTATTACATTAGTCTTTGTCTACTTTAATTATATGTCTAGTATAGTTGGTTTGATCTTATTGAATTCATGTAGTTGCTCGTATAGCGTTTATCCAAACGATTGTTGGGTAGATAATGAACAATGTGTAGACATGGTGTCTAGATATTTCGTTTATCCTGCGAGTGCACTCTGATGTGCCGGGTCATGTGGTAGTTTACGTAGGTGATAGCTACGTTGATTCCTCTGTAGTCCACCCCCCAGTATGTAGGCAAGCAGGCACGGTCGCGAAATTGGGTGATGACTCTGTTTCACACCTTTCCTAGATGATGCCCTTTGCATGTGATCATGATATAGGACTAATCTGACAATGATTGCTAGATGTAATTGCACTGTTAGTTATTCATTGACGTAGTATTAGAATTACCTTAGATATTAATTCTTTAGTTTATCCATTGGCAAGCTATGACTATGACTAGAAAGTGTTCTGATGTTTATCTTTATTAATGATGCTTGATCATACTTATCACCCTATTTATCTTTATTATCTTGTGACCTCTACCTGTTATGAGTAGAGTATATGACATCGGTAATTTCACTTATTCATTGTATATAGTTGTTATCAATATAATAGATTGTAGTTTAAACAAGTCCTTCCCAGTGGTATAAATATAAATCGACAACCTGGTAGAACTCCTAGGTAAAATGCTACAATGGTATAATTATCTGTTCGCTTGCAGAATTGTTCTTAGTTTATATTTATTTATATTTCTGCCTAGTCACATGGAATAATATATAAAACCTTTATTTATTCTTAGCATATATAATTAGGATTGACAATCCAGTTCATGCTAAAGAATGTTGGTAATAGATAAGTGGCTAGTTGCTAATGATCAGTTAATTAAATACCATACATCTTCTAATCTCTTCTCTAGTGTTAAAGGTTATAAAGTTATATTTGGCAACGCTAGTAGATGTCAACAAGCATTTTTGGCGCCGTTACCGGGGAAGGCACATTAAACTTAGGAAATATTGATAACATATATGCATCATGGATAAGATTGTATTACCGATTGATCTCTAACTCAAACAGGCACACCCCTGTTTTTTATCATTACTTATCTTATGCAGGGTGATGAATGAATGGTTTTTCTCTTCCAAACAATTTCACTGACGATCCAGAGAAACTCTTGAGAAGAAAGAAGTTTGTAGAGGCGAGGGACAATTTCAAGCTACCATCAAGAACACCAATCGCTGCTCAAATTAGTTCATCAAAGGAGCCGGCTCCAACATTGGAAGAAGTACAATAAGAAGAAGATTATCTCCTGTGTTTGAAGACATGGCTGAGAAGACACTGCATGAGTTCTCTGCCCCAACAACAGAAAATATCTGGACTGGACCAGCAGTCAACACGGGGGAGAATGGATTCGAGCTCAAGTTTGCTCTTATCACCATGGTTCAAGCCAGCCAGTTTTGTGGAAAAGCTCATGAAGATGCAAGTGCACACTTACAACACTTTTTAGAGATCTGCAACACCTTCACGATCAGAGGAGTACCAAGAGATGCTATTTTACTCCGTCTTTTCCCATTTTCACTTTTGGGGAAAGCTAAGCAGTGGTTCTACACCAACAAAGACAAGAACACTACATGGGACCGATGCTCAACTGCTTTCCTGGCAAAGTTCTTTTCTATAGACAAAACAAATGCTTTGCGTGGAAAAATCTTAAGCTTTCAACAGCAACATGACGAATCATTCACTGAAGCATGGGAGAGATTCCAAGATTGCATTGAAGACTGTCCTCATCATGGGATAGAGGATTGGCTACTGATGCAGACCTTCTACAACGGGCTTATCTCAAGCACCCGTGAGTCCATAGATGCTGCAGCTGGAGGAGCTTTCCTGTCACTGAAGCTTCCAGGAGCTCAAGCACTTGTGGAGAAGATGGCCTCAAATCCGAGCTGCAATGAAGAACGTACTCAACCTCGTAAGAGAGGAGGAGGCATCCATCATCTCAAGGAGACCGACATGGTCACTGCCAAGCTAGACCTCATCATGAAGAAACTCGACATAGAGAAGAAGGAAGTCATGTATATTGATGATTCCCGCATGACCTGTGAAGAATGTGGAGATTATGGGCATTTAGCTGTCAACTGCCCTACGTTGCAAGAGGATGTGAACTTCATCAACAATAACACCTACTATCGTCCTCAGCAAGGTCAAGGATGGAACCAGCCAAACCAAGGATGGAATCAGCAACCTCGACAAGGTAATTATCAATGGTAACAAGCTAAGGTAATAATTATAATAATTATAATCTTCCATCTTTAAGAGATTTAGTTGTTGGTCAATCTAAATTGATAGATCAAATGTCTAGAAAGGTAGTCCTTGAATGATAAAGCTTTAGAAAAACATAAATATCAGAATGGATACCTTTGCTTTTGCTATAAAGAATCAGCACTAGCTTTAATAAAATGTTAGAATCACAATTAGCTCAGCTAGCTGTTGCTGTCCCTCCATTTGAGAAAGATAAAATTCTGGGCCAGCCGGAAGATTTGAAAACTGCTAACCTTGTTGATATTCACAATGCAACACAATACTAAATTGAGCCTGCTGATATACAGTGGATAGATCACTCACTACCTAAGAAGATGGGAGACTCTGGAAGACCTGTCATTCCTATCTCCATAGGATGTCACAGCTTTCCAGAAGCTATCTGCGATTTCAGCACAAGTGTCAACATAATGCCTAAGATAATCTATGAGAGAATATTAGGTGATCCTTTGTTGTACACAGACATACGTTTGTAGCTTGCAGATCAAGTCTATTTGCTACCCCGAGGGAGTACTAGAAGAAGCTGTTATCAGAGTGGGGCAATCATATGTCCCAATTGACTTTGTGATCATGGATACCGGAGGAGATGAGAAGGCACCCATTATCTTGGGACAACCATTCTTATGCACAACCAAAGCCATCATCTGTTCGCAACACGCCAAGATTGTCCTCTCCATCAAGGACAAGAAGGAGAGATTCTCAGTTCAAGAACCGCATCCTGAAGGATTCAGCAGTCCCGAAGCAATTCCATCAATAAGAAGAGCAACAACAACAAGTGCCCAAGAAGAAGAATAATGGAAGATGGAGGAAGAACAAGCCCCGACATGTACATGAAGAAATCGCTCAACTAATCAATGCTATCAACATATAAGATGATCATATGCTCCCGAAACCATTCCCAATAAAGAAAGGTGACCCAGGTGTACCAATCATTGAATGCACAATCAGAGACATCACTTTTCCCGACACCACCTGCGACACTGGATCAGGCGTCAACGTAATGTCCAAAAAGGTATATGATGAATTATTTGATGATTTACCATTATACCCAACATATATTCAGTTGTAGATGGCAGACCAATCACTAAGATTCCCTAAAGGCGTAGTCAAGGACGTAATGGTAAGAATTCAAGACAAATATATACCCGTAGATTTTCTAGTTCTTGACATGCAGGAAGACTATGAATCGCCTATTCTTTTGGGAAGACCGTTCCTCTATACCGCCAATGCTATCATTTACATCGGGTCTGGATAGATCCACTTCAACCTACCCACTGGAAAAGTACGCTGTCAATTTAGAACACATCTTAACAATGAGCAGAACAGGAAGCAACGCAACAGGAGGAAACGCCAAGCCCGCTGTCAGGCTGCCCAGCCTCACTGTGGATGGGAGGAGTTCCCTAGAAAGATTGTGAAATATGAAGACTGCTACAAGGAGCAAGAAGAAGCCGTACAAGCACCACGCTGGAGTGAGTGGGAAGCAGAAGCTGAGAGGATGGACCAGATTGCTAAGGCAGAGAAAGAAGAGATCCAGGCACAAGTAGAAGACTGGATGAAGAGAGATGAAGAATCAAGAGAAGCATACAAGGAAGAGCTGGAGCTAGAAAAGAGAGAAGCAGAAGAGACAGAAAAGAGAATGGTAGTTATCTAACTAATTTAGCATTCATTAGTAATTTTGCTTAGCACATTTATTAGTACAATCATTTTTGCATATTAAAAATAAACCAACAAAAATATTTACTACTTTATTTATTGCATCATAAATACTAAGCCCCATGTGAATAAACCTATGGTGACGCTGTAAGTATATTTACTGTGGTGGCATAAAAATAAAAATAAAAAAAATAAAAATAACAATCTATATTTACTTTGTTGCATTATGAAAATCCTAAGCCCCATGGGAATGGAATATTCCCTGTGGTGGCATAAAAACATATATAGCATGCATACATTTTTTGATTGCTGCATAAGAAACTTAGAAAAACCCCAAAGGGAGAATCCTGCTAAAATCTATTAATTAAAATCAACTCGAAGAATAATCAAAGTGCTCATTAGCTGACCGTTAACCCCTTGATAATTCGAGCCTCGAGTTTTGGTTTTCTTGTTAGGAGTATAACTATGCAAGAATAATATTATGACTAAGGAGAGAGTCTATTAGTGGCACCCACCAGGACTACTACTAGCTCACTCTGAGAAACATTCAAGCACCAAGTATTGCAAACATCAAGCTTGAGGGAGGAGCATCCCCTAGTTATCAGGTAATTATACCTATGCGCTTATTGAGTCTACTTTATACAAGCACAAAATATCAAAACTATGTGAACACATGAAGGTTCACCATAGTATCATAGAAAAATCTAAAAATACCAAAAATACGTGGGCACTATGAAGGTCCACACCTTTTAGAAAAAAACCCAAAAATATGTGGGCACATGAAGGTCCAATCAGTTAAGAAGCTTCTGCTGGAAATATAAAATCAATCACTTACCATGGAGTGGTACAAACTTAACCCCTCTCCATAAGATTTGGTATCTTTGTTGGCAATTGAGTTTCACAAAAAAAATACAAGATCAAAGAGCTAGTCAACCCGACACCTCTATGCTGTCGATACACCCTGCTCGCAGAAGGATCACTCAATTTACAACATCAAAGATCCCTGTCAAACTGTCAAGCTTGGGGAAGGGTGCCCTCCATTTTAAGTCCAGCTAAAGTATAAGTTTTCCACACTATTATTCTTATCATTATTATTATATTGCATTTTTTCGTGTGAGTTTGCTAGTAAGATAAAATTTGAAAACCAAATATATATTTAGCTATATATTAGAGTTTGTTTAGAGTCAGTCTAGGCTAGAATAAATAAAAAATTGATGAACACTAAAATTTTATTTTGGAGATGATGAATAGTTGCTCTGCCATAATTCCGTTCAAGTGCCTAGTTGTCAAACTTAGATTCTCCTGAGTTTTGGATATTACTATTTTAATCTGAGAATTTACTTCTGAACCTGAAACTTGTGGAGGCATATGCTCGAGCTAAGTTTAGGTAATTGATTGATATGATTCAAGAAGGTTGAGCTACTATTTATCTTATTCCTAACATTACTAAGTTCGAAAGATTTATTTATTTATTTTGAAAACTGAAAATCTACATGATAAGCTCTTGTATGACAAAATGTGAATTTCTACCTAAAACCATATATTATACATTTAGAGATAGAAAATATTTATACATTGATGCTGCTTGCTTTGCATTGAGTTTAGTCAACCTGTGTTGAAGTACCATATGAGAGTCTTGTCATGCTTTTAAAACCAAGATCACGTACACACTTCAGCACATATGCATTATTCCTACCCTGAGAGTAATCGCAACCATTTCCACTTTCATCTATGTTCATCATAAAAATGTTTTCTCCTGCACTGGGAGTGAACACCAAAATTATATAAACCCCATAGGACAGCCCTGTTATAAATGCTCTAAGTTTTCACTATTGTTATCTCTCCAAATCATGTATTGGATGCATGTGGCTATGCAAAAGTATGAAAAGAAAACGGAGTAAAAGATGGACAAGTGTCCCAGCATTAAAACAATGGGTACTAGATGCCCGCCTCCCGAATGAAAAAAAGAGAAAGAGAAAGAATAAAGATAGCCCATGTGTTCCTTCAAGTTCCAAAGGAGAGTGAATCATTTCCAAAGAGCATAAGTAGAATTAGGATTAGCCACCTCATATACACCCATCCACAATATTCCATACACATGCACATCTTGGATTTGATTGTATGCCTCGATTCTCTGTGAATCCATCGTTTGACTTTATAACATATGAATTGCAAGTATGCTTAAACCTTGTTATTGCCATTCCTATGAGCTCCATTATAATCTTTAGTTATAGGAAGGCATAACATTAATGCCTTAAGTGAGATCCACAAATACCATATATACTGAGAGACTTGAGGGTGTCATACAATTAAGCTCTGAGGTTTATTTCGAAAACTTGCAAAACTCCAGAATATTGGTACTGTGAAGAATTTGAGACATAGTGCTTGACTTAATTGTTCTATCTTTCAATTGCTCAAGACTTATGCGAGGGTTGTAAAGCTCCATAGTTAAAGGTAAAACGAGTAAGTCTGAAGGATTAGAGCAGTTATTGTCTAATCTGGAGGAGAATTTCTGTTTGAAAGCATGTGTACTTGGAAAGAATGAAAGCATTGTAGCAACTCTTGATCCAAATACATTAGTAATTAGGCTTAGTTTGTTTGCCAAGGGACTGGCAAAAGGTAAGCTTGGGGGAGTTGTTGACGGTCGATAACGTCAACTTTTATTAGAACTTTAGACACAAAAGGATAGATGAAAACATACTAGTCTAGGGTTTTAACTGACAATTTCCATGAGTTTTGCATGTTCTGTATTTTCCATGTGTTATTCCAGAAAAGCATAAAAGAGGGATTAAAGTGCATAATTATCACGAAATGTAACCGCGAAGGAAACATTATCATCGGAACACTAGAAGCCTCTGGAACACACCCGAAGCGACCGGGGCCCGCACCCTGCCAGGGTAGGGCCGGCCAGGCGTCCCCCCGGCTAGGGTTTGGCCCCGCCTTCTGGAGTCTTCTTCCGCCGCCTCTTAGGAGTCATCTCGGCCCTATTTTTAAGTCGGTTTGATCCTACGACGCACGTTCATCCCACCGGGCTATAAATAAAGAGGCAGACCCCCCTAAGGCATCAATTAATCATTCATCGAAGGTAACAAGTCCTCAAGCCATCAAGAGCCTACTAGTTCATCAAGACCATTCTAGTTCATAGTTCTAGCATAGTTAGATTAGAGAGTAGAGGAGATCTAGTTCTTCGGCTGGGATTTGGAGCTCCGGCATCCGTCTGGAGCGCAGAGTTCGGTACAGTTCTGGTTCTTTCTCTATTATTGTATTCTTCATTATGATTAGGGAAACATTGTTCTTAATAGTTCATATGTTCTTGATTACATTAGTCTTTGTCTACTTTAATTATATGTCTAGTATAGTTGGTTTGATCTTATTGAATTCATGTAATTGCTCGTATAGCGTTTATCCAAACGATCGTTGGGTAGATGATGAACAATGTGTAGACCTGGTGTCTAGATATTTCGTTTATCTGCGAGTGCACCCTGATGTACCGGGTCGTGTGGTAGTTCGCGTATGTGACAGCTACGTTGATTCCTCTGTAGTCCACCCCCCGTATGTAGGCAAGCAGGTACGGTCGCGAAGTTGGGTGATGACTCTGTTTCACACTTTTCCTAGATGATGCCCTTTACATGTGATCCTGATATAGGACTAATCTAACAATGATTGGTAGATGTAATTGCACTGTTAGAGTTATTCATTGACGTAGTTATAAAATTACCTTAGATATTAATTCCTTAGTTTATCCATTGGCTAGCTATTACTATGACTAGAAAATGCTCTGATGTTTATCTTTATTAATGATGCTTGATCATACTTATCACCCTATTTATCTTTATTATCTTGTGACCTCTACTTGTTATGAGTAGAGTATATGACATCGGTAATTTCACTTATTCATTGTATATAGTTGTTATCAATATAATAGATTGTAGTTTAACCAAGTCCTTCCCAGTGGTATAAATATAAATGACAACCTGGTAGAACTCCTAGGTAAAATGCTACAATGGTATAATTATCTGTCCGTTTGCAGAATTGTTCTTGGTTTATATTTGTTTATATTTCTGCCTAGTCATATGGAATAATATATAAAACCTTTATTTATTCTTAGCATATATAATTAGGATTGACAACCCAGTTCATGCTAAAAAATGTTGGTAATAGATAAGTGGCTAGTTGCTAATCATCAGTTAATTAAATACCATACATCTTCTAATCTCGTCTCTGGTGTTAAAGGTTATAAAGTTATATTTGGCGATGTTAGTAGATGTCAACAGGTACCTAGAGGATTTACACTTGGGACAATAATTTGCATCCTTGTGTTCTTTCCTAAATAGGACGCTGTCGATAGGGGACCCTACGGGTTCCCTATGGATGAGAAATACAAGACGGTGGGCCCAGATAACGGCCCCACTTTGGGGCGAAAACCAAGACACGGTGCCACACTACGTGTAATTTTCCATGTTCTAGCTGGATTGTAATAGGAAAGAGTACGAAACTCTTAGTTTAGGACTCGTTCCTAGAATCCGACTAGGACTCAAAGAACCCGCAGCGGACCCTGACCTATAAAGGGCTGCTGAGGGTACCCCTTGTAAACAACGAACACACAATACTCATCAATACAACGCAACAGGCTAACGTCGACTGGATGTAAAGGCTATTACTCGGCTGCAAGTTTAGGGCCTGAACTAGTATAAAAACCGTTCGTCCCGTTTGTCTTGTTGCTGTAACCGCCGAGTTCCGATTCACCGAAGCCTGAATAACTGTCCCAGGGACCCCCGTGGCAGGCTATCGGTGGTAAAACATTGACAGCTGGCGCGCCATGTTGGGGCTCTCGACGAACTTTTTCTCGTGAGCTCGGCGGACCACACCTTCAAGATGAGTTTTCGATGGGAACAACCTTCGTCTTCGGGTCCTAGATCTGCGAAGCTGATGGTGAAGGCAAGCTCCAGAGTCATCTGATCAAGGAACCAGAGCTCAATGACATCAAGGTCAACCCAATGGAAGAATCTCAACTCGCCGAAAAGTTGGCAGCACTCTCAACTTCTGATCCAACTCGGGAATCGGAGGACGAAGGATACGAGACCGACTCGGAGAAGAAGACGAGAGCCGTTTCCAACTCAAAGACTTTGATCAAGATTCCAAGCGTATTCCCATACGGACTCTGAAACTTAGCATCCATTGTGTGTGAAGAAGCCATGCAAGTGTCCGTTCCACGGATGGAATGCCAAAGACAACTCTGCGAGGCCAATTATTCCACTCCACAACTATCAAGACCAGAGAGGAAAAGCTAAGCAGGTTGTGAGAAATTTGGCGCTAAAAGGAGCACAAGAAGGCTTGGTTATGATCGTAACCCTAGAAGATTGCGTTGTACATTGGCCGGGTTCTTTTTCACTTGAAAAAACACCACAGAGATCCTCAACTCAGAAGAAGAACCCGCACCTAGTAGGAAGAAGCATAGAAGAAGAACCATATGCATGGTAGAAGTCACCGAACACCTAGTACCACCTGAGATACCAGATATACACTCATCAGATGAAGAAGAATCTAACATAACACTAGAAGAGAAAACGGACGAAGGTGAAAGTGATGGGCACAAACAAGCTAGGCTAAGCAGAAACAAGCGGAGAGGCCAGCCGAAAGATTAAAGCAAGGCAAAAGAAGCAAGCATGGGACAGATACAAGGCAGAACTCATGACTTACAATAAGAAGAAGGCAGAGAAGGAAGAAGTTGAGAAGAACAAACAAGATAGAATTCAAAAGCTGACCAAAGAACTCGAGTCATTAAGAAAGCACAAGAGGAGAAGGCTGCGGCCCAAAAGGAGCCAAGAGAACAGGGAAAAGAATCCAGGGAATACCAATCATCAAGATAAACAGCCTAGGGACAACAACCGACAAGAAGAACAACCCCGAAGATCAATTTTTAGCAAGTTGGGTCCATCTGAAAGTAGCAACCAAAGAAGGATGGAAGAAAATAACCTGCACAACGCGGCCCAAACCAAGAGTCCGAAAGAACCTGCCCATACCCAACCCAAAGAAGACAGGAACAAAGCACGATGACAAATTGGGATGAAGGACAAGGAGAATCAGAATTCAAAGAAAATAGATCCAGATATAGAAGATCACCATCACCTGAATACAGAAGAAGAGAAAGTTATGACAGATTCCTATGTTTCGCAGGGAGGTTGCAGACATTGAAGCTGCCACAAAAGTTCAAACCAACAAATCACTCCAAGTACAATGAGAAAGAAGAGCCAAAACAATGGCTCAGAGTTTACTCTCAATCCTTCGAGTCGGCTGGCGGGGACGATGACCTCAAAGCTCTGTTTTCCCCAATGGCGCTAGAAGCAATGCCCCTTCAATGGTTTGACAGGCTACGAGTAGGATCCATCAGGCAGTTGGGGAGATTTACAAGCGGCATTCTATGATCACTTTGCCAGAATTATTACACACCCAATAACCCCTAGCAGAGTTGAAATTGCTGAATCAGAACCCGGGGGAAACTTTCAGAGAATATTATAGAAGATTTGGAGAGGTAAGGGCACAAGTATACGACATCACTGATCGGGAAGTGATTGAAGCCTTCAGCAATAGGATTTTAGCGAGATGGCAATTCAATGATTTCTGCACTGAAGACCCAAAAATAAATGAAGAATTCAAGAGAACCGTGGAGAAATTAATATCATCAGAAGAAAGAACCCGCAAGAGATTCCCCTGACAACAGAGACAACTACGATAGGCGAGGAAGGCAAGATAACAGAAATAATGATAAGAGGCCACGACAGGACAACATGGTGGCAGCTACTGATAACAAGAGGAGATACAACAACGATATGACTCTAGAAGAGAAAAGGGCAATGAAAAACAAGCAGTATGAAAATTTCAAAAAACATGCATTGCTACATGCACCCGAGGCAATCACACAAATTAAAAGACTGCTACAACTTCATCAACTGTTAAAAAAAAGGAGGAGGCTACAATAACAACTCGGAAGGAAAAGATGACCACCCAAAAAGGAAGAGAAGAAGGCAGAAGGAGATTTTCAAGAGGCCACACAAAAAATCAATGTGATATTCTCTGGAGTACCCAGAGCCAGAAGTAAGCAACAACAAAAATTGGCACACAGAGCGATCATGGCGGCAGAACCCGCAACCCTAGGCATCATTGTACCCAAGATATTGATTGATGGAGGAGCAGGACTAAACATCATCTTTTCAGAAACATTAAAAAAGATGAATCTAGACTAGGAAGAGATGATAACACTTACAAGCACACCTTTTTATGGGATAGTACCTAGAAGAGCAGCAATGCCCCTGGGGCAAATTACATTACCAGTTACTTTCGGCACAAAGGAAAAATATCGAACGGAGTTTATCAAATTTGAAGTGCCAGACTTCGATTCATGCTATCACGCTATCTTGGGGCGACCAGCAATAACCAAGTTCATTGCAGTCCCACACTACCCATATTTACTACTCAAGATGCCAACAACAAAAAGGAGTTCTTTCACTACAAGGAGACCTCAAGAGAGCTTATGAATGTGACGTACAAGAAATTCAAAATTCCGAAAAGATTTAAGGTATACAAGAGGGAAGATAGATTGCCGCACTAGCAGCTGAAATGAGCCCGCAAGATACGGAGATACCAACGAAGAAGCCGAACAAAAGCTTTACCACACCTACAGAAGTCAAGACGAAGAACATCGACCTCCAGACTGGTGATCCCGAGAAGAACGCGATCATCAGCGCAGAACTCAACCCCAAATAGGAACTTGCGCTCACCAAATTTCTTAGGGATAACAAAGATATCTTTGCTTGGAAGTCAGCTGACATGCCAGGAGTCCCGAGAGATTTGGCTGAGCACATAATTGATGTCAATAAGGGTTCTAAACCCATCAAGCAGAAGCTACGAAGATTTGCACCAGATAGAAAAGCAGCCATCAAGAAAGAGCTCACCTAGCTAATGGCAACCGGGTTCATCAGAGAAATAATCAACCCGGACTGGTTAGCAAACTCGGTACTCGTGGAGAAAAAGAACTCAACTAAGTGGCGCATATGTATCGATTACACTGACCTCAACAGACATTGCTCGAAGGACCCATACAGTCCACCAAGGATCGATCAAGTTATAGACTCAACAGCTGGAGCAGCCTTACTATCCTTTCTAGATTGTTACTTCGGGTACCATCAAATCTCGCTCAGGGAAGAAGATCAAAGCAAAACATCCTTTGTCACACCTTTCGGAGCATACTGCTACAAGTCAATGCCTTTTGGACTAAAGAACGCAGGAGCAACATATCAAAGAGCAATCCAAACATGCCTAGGGGACCAGATCGGAAGAAACATACAGAGGCCTATGTGGATGATGTAGTGATCAAGAATCAAGAACCCGACAAGCTAATAGAGGATTTACAAGAAATATTCACAAATTTGAAGAAGTGGAAATGGAAGCTCAACCCAAACAAATGCGTATTCAGGGTACCATCAGGACAATTACTCGGGTTCCTAGTTAGCAACCGAGAAATTGAAGCAAGCACGAAGCAAATCAAAGCAATCATGGATATGGAGCCACCAAAGAAAATCAAAGATATCCAGAAGCTAACAGGTTGTATGGCAGCCTTAAACAAATTCATATCTCGCTTGGGGGAAAAAGGAATACCTTTCTTCAAATTACTCAAGAAGACAGGCAAATTTGAGTGGTCCATGAAAGCAGAAGAAGCCTTTCAAAAGCTCAAAGAATATCTAGCCTCATCCCCAATTTTGGTGCCACCAAACAAAAAAGAAGACACGCTGCTCTACATCTCAGCTACCAAGAATGTGATCAGCACAGCCATCGTGGTAGAAAGAGAAGAACCTGGACACATCTACAAAGTACAAATACTGGTCTACTATGTGAGCGAAGTGTTGATAGAATCAAAAGTTAGATACCCACATGTGTAGAACTTGCTATAAGCAATCCTCATATCATCAAGGAAGCTAAGGCACTACTTTCACGAACACATAATCACAGTGGTAACTGAATTTCCATTGGCTGACATCCTACACAACCGAGACGCAACGGGGAGAATACCCAAGCAGGCAGTAGAACTCGGGGCCCTGAACATAGAATTTCAATCAAGAAAAACTATCAAGTCCCAAGCATTAAGCGACTTCTTGGCAGAATGGATAGAACTCAACCGAAAAGAACCCGAGGCAATCAATGGCCACTGAAAGATGTACTTTGACGACTCACTCAAACTAGGAGGGGCCAGAGCAGGGGTCCTGTTCATATCACCAGAAGGAAAATAATTCAAATACGTCCTCCAAATCCTATGGCAAGCAACAAATAATAAAGCAGAATATGAAGCACTAATACATGGGCTACGAGTAGCCAATTCTTTGGCAATTAAGAGATTATTAGTTTATGGCGATTAAGCGGCTATGATCAATCAAATCAACAAAGAGTAGGGATTGCACAAAGGACAACATGGGCGCATACTGTGCAGAAGTAAGAAAGCTGGAGAAAAATTTTCAAGGGCTAGAAATTCACCACGTCCTCAGGGATTCAAACGTAGCAGCCGATACATTAGCTAAATTGGGGTCAGATAGAGCAAAAGTACCTCCAGAAGTATACATAGAAGAATTAAAAGAGCCATCCATCAAACAACTGGAGATGAAAAGTAGCCCGGGCCAATAGAGGAAGCACCAGCAACAGATCCAATGGAGATAGATCAACCTCTAAAAACAAGACAAGTCTTGACAATTAAAAAGGATTGGAGACAAGAATTCATCGACTACATCAAAGACAAGAAGCTACCAGAAGACAAGACAGAAAGAACCTGACTGATCCAGAAAAGCAAGAACTATGTCCTCGTCGAAGACAAGCTGTATAAAAGAGTGGCATCATCAGGAGTATTGCTCAAATGCGTACCCAAAGAGAAGGAATAGAAATCATCGATGAAGTACACACGGGTTATTGTGGAAATCACACGGCCTCTAGAACCCTGGTTAGCAAAGCATTTAGAATGGGGTAATATTGGCCCACAGCACTCAAAGATGCAGAAGAATTCGTCAAGCATTGCAAGAATTGCCAAATGTTTGCAAGAAAAAACACGTACCAGCACACAACCTGATATGCATACCTCCGTCCTGGCCATTCTCATGTTGGGGATTGGACCAAGTCAGACCATTGAAGAGAGCAAAAGGAAGATTCAGGTACATCTTCGTCGCAATAGACAAGTTTACCAAATGGATTGAATACAAACCTTTGGTCAAATACAACACAGAGAAGGCGGTGGAATTCATACAAGACATCATGCACAGATTTGGCATACCCAACAGAATCATCATAGACCTAGGATCACCGTTTATAGACAAAGAATTCACTCTATGGGCAAAAGATTGTGGGATCGACATTGACTTCGCATCTGTCGCACATCCACAAGCCAATGGACAAGTTGAAAGAGACAATGGGTTGATTCTCCAAGGGTTGAAGCCAAGACTGTACGAAGACTTAAAAGATTATGGATCAAAGTGGATAAATGAAATACCCAAAGTAGTCTGGGGCCTAAGAACCCAGATTAGCAGATCAATAGGATACTCACCCTTCTTTTGGTCTATGGATCAGAAGCAATACTGCCAGCAGACTTGCTATGGATGTCACCAAAGATAGAGCAATACAAAGAAAGAGAAGCCAAAGAAACAAGGCTGCTAGAACTCGATTCACTAGAAGAAGTAAGAGAAAGCGCAATACTCCAAAATGCAAGATACCAGCAGGGCCTGAGGAGGCACTATGACAAAAGCACACAACCCCGGATGCTCAAACCCGGGGATTCAGTTCTATGACTCATCCAAAAGAATGACAGAAGACACAAGTTACTCAGTCCTTGGGAGGGACAATTCAAAGTGAAGACAGTAGTAGGCCCTGGTACATACGAGTTGATGACAGAATAAGAAGTACCATTGAAGAACACTTGGTACATCAGCCAACTTAGATGATTCTACAATTAGAAAAGCATTGTAACATTACTCTAAGAGATGAATAAAGATGTTAGAGCTTCAAAGAACAAAAATGTTTGATTTTGCGGGTTCATCTACTCAAAAAGGTCTAAAAGTATCCGAATAGCTTCGAGCCTTGCCACCGGTGCAAAGGTCTCTTCAAAGTCCAAGCCCTCTATTTGAGTGAAGCCTTTGGCCACCAATCTTGCCTTGTTCCTTGTCACCATGCCATTTTCATCTTGCTTGTTGTGGAAGACCCACTTGGTGTCAATGACATTTGTCTTAGGTCTTTCCACCAAGGTCCACACTTGATTTCTTTCGAAATTGTTGAGCTCCTCTTGCATGGCCATGACCTAATCCGGATCACCAAGAGCTTGTTCTATCTTGAGAGGTTCCAAAGAGGAAACAAACGAGTAAAATTGACAAAAATTTACTAAATGTGAATCAGTTGTTACCCCTCTTCGAATACTCCTAAGTATGTTGTCAACAGGATGGTCTTGTTGTATAGTTTTCATAGCCTTGGATGCTCAACATCTTATTCTTCTTCTTCTGGATTTTTAGCTTCTTCTTATTCAAAGATAGGCTCTATGTTGAGCCCTTGAACTGGGGAAGTAGGAGTTGGTGAGGCTGCTACTGAGGTGGAGGGTGCGACACTGCCACACTTAGGTGTGGCACTGCCGCTCTTCTAGTTTCCAGCAGGAGGGTGCTGCACCTTCTTGTAGAGTATGTCAGTGGAAATTGGTGCAGCAACAGCTTGGGGACCTTTATCATTAGAAGCTTGGTCTTCTCGTGGTCTTACATTACCAATGCCCATTTGCTTGATTGCCTTACATGGCAGATCCTCCTTTCCTACAACACTTGAATCAACTTGCTCCACTTGAGAACCATTAGATTCATCAAATGTCACATCCCCATGACTTCAGTTTTGCCCAAGGCTTTGTTGAAGACACGATAGGCATGCTCATTTGATCCATAACCAAGAAGAATGCCTTCATCAACTTTAGGTGCAAACTTAGAGGTTATAGGCCTTTTGTTAAGTATGAAATACTTGCACCCAAACACTCTAAAGTAAGACATTTTGGTTTGTTACCAGTTAGAAGCTCATGTAAAGTCTTCTTGTATTTCTTATGTAGATAGAGACGGTTGATGGCATGACAAGCAGTCTTGATTGCTTCATCTCAAAAGAGGTCTAAAGTCTTGTACTCATCAAGCATTGTTCTTGCCATGTCAATGAGTTTTATGTTCTTCCTCTCTACTACACCATTTTGCTGAGGTGTGTATGGTGTTGAGAGCTCATGCTTGACGCCTTCTTCATCAAGAAACTCTTCGACTTGGATATTCTTGAATTCGGTCCCATTGTCACTTCTTACTTTCTTAATGGAAAGACCAAATTCCATCTATGCCCTTCTGATGAAGGTTTTCACCTTATCCTGTACCTGACACTTATCGTAAACAAGGAATACCCAAGTGAAGCAAGAATAATCATCAACAATTACTAAACCATACTTATCACCTCCAAAGCTGAGGTAGGCAACCTGTCTAAAGAGATCCATATGAATCAGCTCCAAGAGTTGAGTGGTAGTCATAATGCTCTTTGGTGGGTGAGGTACACCTACTTGCTTTTTGGCTCGGCAAGCACTGCAGATCCTATCTTTCTCAAAATGAACATTGGTTAGTCCAAGGATGTGGTTGTCCTTTAAGAATTTGGCCATGTTCCTCATCCTAACATGAGCTAGTTGGCGATGCCATAGCCAACCCATGCTGGATTTTGCCACTAAATATAAGTCTCAAGCTTAGCTTTACTTTTGCTAAAATCAACTAAGTATAGCTTATTCTTGAGTTTGCCTGTAAAGACAATAGAGGAATCCTCCCTTTTAGTGACTTTCACTCCCACATAAGTGAAGAGACAATTGAAGCGCATCTCACATAACTGAGAAATAGACAATAGATTGTACTTCTTAAAATCAACATGTAAGACATTGGAAATTGAATGTTCAAGTGTAATAGCAACTTTACCAAGACCAATTACTCCCTCTTTAGAGTTATCACCAAAAATGATGTTCTCACTAGGATTTGCAGTTAGGGAGTATGAAGAAAACATACACTTTTCTCCAGTCATATGATTTGTACAGCCACTGTCAAGCACCCAACTTGACCCACCGGAAGAGTATGCCTGCAACACAAGTTTAGTTTCTAGATTTAGGTCCCCAATCACTCTTGGGGCCTTTCAGGTTAGTGACTAGTACTTTAGGAACCCAAATTGAGGTGTTAAGATAAACATTTTGACCAGTGCCAACAAACTTGGCAAACACCTCCCCCTTTCTGTTATGCTGCAAAACAAAGTTAGAGTTTAGCCCTTGTTGAGGTGCCTTGGCCTTTGGTTGATAAACTTGTCTACTTGGTTTTAGTGTAGATTTCTTTGGTTTCTAGATACCTGTTTTGGCTGAGACACCTTATTCTTGGGCTTCACATGATCATAAGCAAGGTTTGTAGCCTTCCCTTTCTTTGGGGGTGCGGCACTGCCACACCTCACTGTGGCACTGTGCACTTGGCTGGCTGTGCTGCTCAGCGATGCTATGGTGCCACACTCTGTGCAGGCTGATCTGTACAAACTTTGCCTTTGCCATGAATTTAAGACACTCATAGCCATTCACAATCTTTCTTCCATTCGTCTTGGCTCCTTTTGTGTGTCCAAGCCCATCCTTGATGAGAGGGTAAAAGCTCTTGTTTGGTTGTGATAATTGATGACACCCATAGTTGCTAATGTTTTCACTAAGTGTGTGTAGAATTTATTAGCAACATGGGATAAAGGGGTTATAGAGATCATGATGATGGACATGATGGACCATGGATCATGATCAAGCTTCAAGTAAAGAGAAGAAAGTGAAAAACAAAACATGGAGATCAAGGCAAAGGTATCTTGATAGGATTTTGTTTTGCACTCAAGACACCATAGAGGGTGTGAGTGATTTAGGATCGATAGACGGTCGATTCGAGAATGAAGTGCCACAAGATTCTAACTTCATGAGCATTTGCATTTGAGTCTAGTGTGCTAAATTGTTCCTTAAAAAATGTTTTCAAAATGTTAACTCATGACCCTAAGAGATGGAAACATGTTGGAGTTAGCACTTGAGGCAAGTCGACAAAGTTTGGATCAAAGAGATGCAAGGAATAGTTGTCGGACGCTGGCATCGGACAGAGCGTCGGACTGAAGATTTGCTCCGTCCGACGGTCAAGGCAGGAAGCAGCCGAGCAGACAACGACACGTGGCATCCAACCGGACACCTCCATCCGTCGAAGGGTGTCAGACTCTGGCCAACACAGCTGGTGCTCTTTGGTCACTCTCTGGGCAGCGTCGGATGGAGACAGTGAACCTCCAGACGGAAAACACGTCAGATGGAGGCTTCATCGTATGACACGGCGGATTTGATTCAAACAGCTTCGCGCGCAGACGGCGGCAAACCAACAGGCTCCACATGGCATCGGACCGAAGCTTGTACATCCAATGACTGGCTTCGGACTCTGGCCAACGCTCCAGGAGCTCTCGGGTTGCTCTCTGGACTTGATTGGGCGCAGGGCATCGGATGAGCAAGTTCTGCGTCTGACGCTCAGGGTTCGTGCGTCCGATGACATCTGACTGCACTGGCAATGATCGGCGAATAGATTTGATCGGGGGCACTTGCCGGCTTGCGACTGGTCGGAGCGTCGGACGGGCGGCGTCGGACAGAGGAGGCTTGCGTTCGACGCCCCTGTTTCGCGCTTCCAACAGTGGCAACAACTCCTTGAGTTTAGGGTCTGGTGGACGGCTTGTGGTGAACTCTCTTGGCCATTTGACTAACTTGTTCATCCTTTGAGCTAGAGATACTCCCCCCACTCATATCATTGCTTGAATACATCATTCTTGAGAGATTGAGTGAGATTCAAGTGCATTGCTTTAGAGTTTGCATCTAATGGCACTTGATCATCGAGTTAGAGGTGGATTTCTTGTTACTCTTGGGTGTTTCCTAACACCCTAGACGGCTTGAAGCAGCGACTGTGTTGAGCTCAAGATTGGAGATTGTTCAAGGCCACATTGGTGGACTTGTGAGGGGTTCTTGAGCCCTTCCTATGGGAGATCGCAATTGGCTATTCTAGTGGATTACTCGTGGCTTGGAGGATCCCCATCTTATGTTGATAATGTGGCACCCGCTGCGGGTATGGCTATGTGACGCCATTCTAGCGTGCACATCTCCAAGTGGGTGTATCGCCGCAACGAAGACTAGCTTGCTGGGAAGCAAGTGAACCTCGGTAAAAAATATTATGTCATCTCTTTGCCGAGGATTATCTATTGCATTGTGATTGATTGGTTCATCTCCTCTACAACAGTGGTATATCAATCCATTCCCCATCCCTTGTTCTTACACTTGTTAGTTATCTTATGTAGAGGTAGTTGCTTAGCTCTCTAGTGTAGCTTAGTCACTAGTTGTAATTAGCTTGCTCACTAGAAGTAAAGTAGCAACTTAGTTTTGTTGGTGTGACTAGAGATCATCGCCTATCTTGCTAGAATTGTTTAGGTGGCTTGCATAGCTTAGTTGTGCAAGTGCTAGTGAGCTACGCCATCTTGAGTACTAATCCTTTGTTTTAGTGCTTTGCAAGAAATTTTTATAGGCTATTCACCCCCTTTTAGCCATTTAGGACCTTTCAAGTGGTATCAGTGCCGAGACATCGTGTAATTGAGGCTTAACAACCTTCGGTGAAGAAATGACTTAGTTAACCATTCACATCAACAATACCAAGAGAGCACCTCCCTTTGATGGCACCAATTATGCTTATTGGAAGGTAAAGATGATTGGCCATCTCAAGTCAATCAATAGAGAAGTTTGGAAGGTGACCGAAACCAAGTTTGAGGTTGCAAATTTGGATGCACCCGCTCCTACTAAAGAAAGAAAGTTTCAATCCAATGATATTTCAATTAGTGCTCTTCATGAGGCCCTTGATGATAAGACATTTGAAATCATCAAGAACCTAGTGGTTGCACATGATGCGTGGACAAAACTTGAAGAATCATTTGGGGGCACCAAGAGTGTGAAGACCACAAGAGCACATATGCTTCAAGAGAAATTCTCAAGCTTTAAGATGAAGGATGCTGAGAGTGTGCCGGAGATATTCCATAGATTGCAAGTGATTGTCAATGAACTCAAAGCTCTTGGTGAAACAAGTGAAGGACAATCAATTCCCAACAAAGTTCTTGAGATGCTTGCCCAAGAGGTTTGACACATTGATTACTGTGATGGTGAAGACAACTATGACGGAGAACCCATCCAAACCAAGTCCTTCAAGAAATCATGGTTGATGATGAATTTAGAGAAGATCATGAGAAGGAAGAGTTGGTCAATAAGATGAAGAAGAAAAATGAGAAGAAGGATGATGACAAGAAGAAGAGTGTGGCATTTAAGGCCACATCATCCAAGAGCAAGGGCAAGAAGAAGCAAGATTCATTCAAGCTTTGAGTGAGCCTTTTGGAGATTCTTATGATCTTCCATTAGACTCTCATAAGATGCCCTAAGCTCATCAAGTTCCTGCATAAGGTTTTGCTTATCCTTACGTAAGCCCTTGCATTCCTTTCTAGTTTCCTTATAAGCACATTTGCAATCATCAAGCATAGTGATAAGTAATCTTTAGTGGGTGCATCATCATCATCACTATCACTATCACTAGCATTATCATGATCACTCTCATCATCAGATTTTACCTTAGTGTACTTAGCCATGAAGCATGTCGATGGAGTGTTAAAGAGGGAAGATCTTCTTTTGGATTGCAATGCTTGCATGCCCCTTATTATTGCTTTTCTTGTCATCAACTTCTTCATCACTGGAGGAAGCATCACTATCCCATGTAGCAACATGAGACTCATTCTTCTTCTTTTGAGTGCCCTCATTCTTCTCTTGCTTCTTCTTTTGCTTCTTTCTCTCCTTCTTGATAGCATCTTCGTCATCACTATCATAAGGACACTTGGCAATGAGATGGTCCTTGCTATGACATCGGAAGCACTTCATGGAATGTTTATTCTTCTTGGATGAAGTCTTATTCTTCCTTCCGTGGTCGCTTTTCTTCTTCGTCAAGAGTTTGCCAACCTTGATAAATAGAGCACTCAACTCATCACTTCCTTCCTCTTCATCACATGAGCTTGAATCTTCTTCACTTGATGATTCTTGCTTCTTCTTGCCCTTGCTCTTGGAGGTTGTGGCCTTGAATGACACACTTTTCTTCTTCTCTTCATCCTTCTTCTCACTCTGCTTCTTCCTCTTGTTGACCAACTCTTCCTTCTCATCATCTTCTCTCAACTCATCGTTGGCCATCACTTCTTGAAAAACTTGATTTGGAGTTGAGTCCTTCAATGTGGTCTTCACCATCACGGTGATCAATGTGTCAAAGCTCTTGGGTAAGCTTCTCAAGAACTTCATAGAGAGTTGACTATCCTTCACTTCTTCACCAAGTGCATTAAGCTCATTGACAATGACTTGCAACCTATGGAACATCTCTGGCACACTCTCATCCTCCTTCATCTTGAAACTTGAGAATTTCTCTTGAAGAATGTATGCTTTTGCGATCTTCACACCGACTGTAATGCCCCGAAAATACGTTTTATGTGCTGGGAGGCAGTAAAGCGGAAAAGGTCAAATTAGAGTTTTAATGAGTGGCAAAAAATTAATATTTTTATAGTATCTCGGATGGACTGTTAAGAGGTCATAGATGCGTAGAGCTCGTCGAACACATTTCGTTTGACTATTCATACGCATTGTTTGGGTTTCGGATCACAAAGATATAGTTTTTGGAATATTTTTCCATAATAAATATAAGAGTCCTTGAGCAGGTGAACAGTAACATCGAGTTACTGTAGCGTCGCTACAGGACCCAGGGACGGCCCTTCTCCGTGACTCTTCCCTTCTCATCCCACCAAAACCTAATTCCTATATCTCTTGACGAGCCGCCGCCTCTTGGAATTCACACATGAAGAGAAGATCGGAGGACAGAGGAGAGAGAAGGGGAGAGATGAGAGGGAGGCTTTGATGGTCGTCCGCGCTGCATCTCTTCCTCATATAAACCAGTTAGGGTTCCTCTTCTCCTTTTGTTTTCCATCCAAGTCCATGGTTCCCTTGGCTGTTCTTGATGGTGGTGCCATCCATGGAGTAGATCAAGTCGACGAGATGCGTAGTGTCGGAGATCGCTGTGAGGTAGAAGGGGAACAGGAGGTCAATTGTTGTGTATCTCCATCATACTTGCTGTTGGGGTAAGATTTATGTTTTACCCATTGTTTACATGTGAATCCATGTTAGGGTTTACTAAATTTGATGGATTAGTGAACGGGGTTGAGGGCTCTAATCTCGTAATTAAGTCTTGATGTGTTTTTAGATTCTGCAATTGTCGATTAGGTGCTGTTCAGCGCTGTTTTTATGTGCTCTAAAATTGTAGAAAAATTATATTGTGTTAGTAGACTTCAATACCTTTCTGTTGGTATAAAGATCACCATTGTATCCCTTGTGGATTGGGAGATACGCCTGTTGTTTGATGAAGCAGTTGTGCTGTCAAAATTCTGGACTGTTTTAGATGCACTCAGTTTTATTTTATCTTAAATATGGGATCTCGATGAATGATCTAAACGAAGTTTGTAGGAAATTTAATAAGCTTTCCAGATTGGTAAATATTACATTTTTTGGATGAGTATAACTGCAGTTATATATTTTCGAAGTCTGCTGTCCTGTTTGAGTCATCAGAAAGTTCAGTTAAGTTCAGAGGTTGTTTAAGCTATCTTGGAGACTCATATGCTATATTTCTTTATATAAAAAGTGTAGATAATAGTGTTTTCTATCTTTTGCAAAATTTTCAGAATTGTTGAACACGTAATTTATCCACACCAAATATGTGATGCATGATTGCTGCTGTTGGTGGATTGTTTGGTCGCTGTTTTGAGGGAAATGGTAGCACAGGCAGTAGAAGCGATGTATGTGTCATTTGTGAATGTTTGTATGAGGTTTTTTTTTCTGAGGTGATGATGTTTGAATAGGTGGTGTGCTTTGGATCATTATTTGCTCACGTATTTGATCTTCAACGAAGGCAAGTAAACGCAGCGGTGGTTGCTACAGCTTGACTTGTTATCTATTCTACCTACACTTCATCATAATATAATTAAACCAAGATGATATACCTATTATGAATAAACTTAACCTTAAAAGTAATGTATGTTACGATCATAATGGTTGGATCTCATTTGTCTATATCAATCGGAAGGTAAGTGTTTTATTATTGTGGAGGTGCATGACATGTGTGGTAAGTATATATATCTATTATCGGAAGGTAAGTGGTATGTTTCATGGGTGTGGAGGTATATGACCGATGTGGTAAGTATCTTGCAGCTGCATCATCGTATCATGTGCATTCTTGCTATGAGCATGTGCATTGAGCCAGGTCGGTGAGAAAGTCATATAACTATTCCAGAGTGCTTTCAAGCCAGGTCGGTGAGAAAGTTATATGACTATTCCGGAGTGCTCTTGTGGATTATGTCATTGACCTATGGTCATGACCATACCGGTACAACACGTACGTTGCCCGAGGAGGGGTACGATGCAGCTTCATACCTTGTTGGGTATGGAGGCAGTGGACATGCATATGCATTGCATTTGCACTATGAGGTTTACTTACATTGAAGCTGTGGATATGAGGAGTTTGTCTTCCTTTTGAAGACGTGGTTTATTTTTTAAGAATCATGATGTTGGTTACTTCTTTATGTTGACGTGATTGGATAAATAATTTGACTATGATTTATTAATTTCTTATGCTATCATATCTTTCTTATTTAAATTGATGTTTAATTAACTTGTAGTTTAAATAGCATGATCAGGCAGTTTGCTTGCTGAGATTTATTCTCACCCCTTTATTTATCTTTCCAGGTGCTTGTATGGATGCTTGCTTGAAGGGATGGGGTTAGCGGCACATCTTCACTATTTCAGCACTTATGGACATAATAATAATGATAGTCTTGGTGTGCTGTAATAAACTTAGTTAACCTTCATGGTGATCCTTCATGGTTTAATAAAAATGTTTTAAGTTGGAGCTTTACTTAAGTTTAGTTCTTGTCATAGCTTCTGCGCTTTACTTTGATGTTAGGTTTTCAATTCCTGAGTTTTATATTCGGGCTTGAGGGAAGAGACGTTAGTGACATCTTAGGCTTTTGTGGTGCCTGGGGTGTTACACCAACAGTGCCCTCAAATGATTCTTCAAGCTTTGCCCAAGCATCATGAGCAATCACCATGTTCTTGATTTGCTCAAATGTCTTGTCATTAAGAGCCTCATGTAGAGCACTAATAGCAATGTTATTGCGTTGAAGCTTTCTCTCCTCAATAGGTGTGGGTGCCTCCGGATTGGCAACCTCAAACTTGGTCACCTTCCACACCTCTCTATTGATTGACTTGAGATGGCTCATCATCTTGACCTTCCAATATGCATAATTGTTGCCATCAAAGGGAGGAGCCATCTTGGTGTTGTTGATGTGAATGCTTAATTGAGCCATTTCTTTATTGTAGGTTATTAAGCCTCAATTAAATAATGCCTCAGCTCCGATACCAGTTGAAAGGTCCTAAATGGCTGAAGGGGGTGAATAGCCTATAAAAATTTCTTGCAAAGTACTAAGACAAGTGATTAATACTTAAGATGGCGTAGCACTCTAGCACTAGCACAACGAAGCTATGCAAGCCACCTAAACAATTCTAGCAAGATAGGCTATGATTACTATATCACACCAACAAAGCTATGTTGCTACTTTACTTCTAGAGAGCAAGGTAAATACAACTATGAACACTAGCTACACAATTCTAGCAAAAAGAACAACTAGCAAGTTAGACAAGATATATTGCAAGAATGTAAATGAGCAAGTGATTGAACTTTATACTAATGTTGAAGAGTAGAGATATCACAATAAATCAATCACAAAGAGAATCCTCGACAAGAGATGACATAATATTTTTTTTACTGAGGTTCACTTGCTTCCCGGCAAGCTAGTCCTTGTTGTGGCGATACACCCACTTGGCGGTTCACGTGCTAATTGGCATCTCAAAGCCAAACCCGCTGCTGGGTGCAGCAAAACCAACACAAGATGGGGATCCTACATGCCATGAGCAATCCACTAGAGTAGCCAATTGCGATCTCCCACGTGGAAGGTTCAAGAACCCCTCACAAATCCACCGGTGTGGCTTCAAACAATCACCAACTCGAGCTCAACAACTCCGTTGCTCCAAACTGTCTAGAAAGTCAGGAAACACCCAAGATTAACAAGAAATCCGCAGCTCACTCGATGATCAAGTGCCACTAGATGCAAACTCTAAAGCAATGCACTTGAATCACACTCAATCTCTCAAGAATGATGCAATCAAGCAATGAGATGAGTGGAGGGGAGTATATCTAGCTCAAAGGAGGAACAAGTTAGTCAAATGGCCAAGAGAGGTCACCCCAAGCCGGCCAACACATATTTATAGGGAGCCCAAAACTTCCTAGCCATTAGCCACCATCAGACGCTCATAGGTGAGGGGACAACGAATACATACTTGCAAACATTTATTGCACAGTCAAACCATGAATCCAGAGAAACAAGTCATACAGTCAAATCAAAATATGCATGTGTATGGGCTATATGATTGGTGGTGGATAAATGATGAGTGGTATATGGAATAGAAGTGGTTTATAAGGGGTAAAGGAATGATGGTGAATACCTAATTCTACTGTAGCTCCTTTGAGAATTTTCTCATACCTCTTTTGAAAACTTGAAGACTTTGGGGAGAACTTGGGTTGCTCAATGAATCTCTCTTTCTTTTTGAGTGGGACTTTTGTCCTCTTTTATTTCCTCTCTCTTTTTTTAGAGCACCCAAGCCTCTTTTGAATATAATAACAAGAGGTAGCACAACTGGATATTTGGAGCTTTATTGGCTAGTAATGGATAAATATGGATGATCGGAATATTTTTTGGTAGTTCACTCCCAGGGTAGGAGTAGAACTATTTCTGGGTGGATCTGAATGGGATATATGTGGATTTGTACTTCCAGGGTAAAAGCAGAATATATGGGTGGATGTATGTGGATGCGTACTTCCGGGGTAGAAGTAGCATGTATAGGTGGAGAGTATGTGGATCTTAATTTTAACCGCATGACTAGTTCCTAAGGGTCGACATAGCTTGACTACACTCAATGCTCACAAGCAGTAAATATGAATGTAAGGCTTCTATTCGTGATAATGTCAACTATGTTGCTAGAATGTGGAGTATGACTCTGCAGCCTTAATATAACTTTGGTATATGGATGTTCATATTCTTTTCCCTTTGAAACAAACTGAGATCGTGTTTCTCTACCAAGAGGAGTAAAATTGGAAGGTTCTAGATTGGGATGTATGCTTCTTAAAGGTTTGTCGGCTGCAGCAATTTTGAAGCTCATGGCTCAACGCCTTGACATGAAATGGTATGCTTACATTTGTTCTACCAATATTGTAGTCTTTTTGGTCTACTGATCTCTGTTCACTTATAGTTGTTGGTCTTTACAGGCCTGAACTATCTCCAATTGAATGTTTTGTGGATGTGCCATGCCCCGGGGCATACATGATTGATTTCTAACTTCATGTCTTGCAAGTTATTTATCTTATGCTACTGTTTGTGCCATCCTTAGCGTACTCTTGATAACCATGTAGGAAAAGATTGTTATGATGCTTCATATGATCCTAAAGGTACATCCCCTTACATACCTTATGGTTTCCTCTTCTGTGCTCATGTAAAGACCGAATGCTAAAATGCCGCCAGTTTAGCAATACCACAACAAGTGTTCTGGTCAAGCAAGAGTAACAAATGCTCTTTGTTTTCTCTTTGTGATAATTTCAGAGTTCATTAAGATTAATTTGGATAGAGCAGCTTCCTTGCCTGCCAGATCATTATTGTCTTAGTAAGCTTTCCTTATGCCTACGATCATTCTCCTTTTTAAATTACTTTCCCTTATATCGATGTCTACTTACCATATGTGTAGGTGGGTCACCACTTTTGTGCAGCATACAATCATTCTCCTTCGACTCATCTCTCTCGAGATTGTTGGTGTTGTCGAAGATGGGTTCCCTTGAGTAGGTGGGCTCCAGTTCATCTAATTGCTGTTAAATTTATGCCTACCTTATCACTGCAGCAGCCAGGCCTAGAATCGGCTTGCCTACATAGTTTGTTTCTAACTATTCATTTGGTGTTTTTTCACTACTATAATGATTTAATATATGTAGAGTTATGCTCCGATGATCCTCTTTTAGAGAGTTGCACGCATCTCAAAGCACATGGGCAATTAATTAAAAATAATTTCGTTTTGGATTTGGACTTGGGCTAACCCTATCCATGCCCACTCGGAGTCCATCTGCTGCCCACCCCAGCCCAGAGTGTTATTCTCGATCTGTGTCCGCACTCATGCACATCAGACTCCTATCTCCCTCCCTTCATTTCTCGTTGGAATGAACTAGAGAGGTGGCCAGCGATGGCGACGGGCCCCTGCATCTAGATCGGTTTCTCCTTCAGCATGTGTTATTCGCGATCTCCAATCAACACGCCCTTGATTCGCTGGTCTGGGCGGCGACGGCTAAACAGTGGCAGACCGGCCATAGGTGTCTTCCAGCCGCAGTTGCAGCAAGGCAGCGGTGACGGCTCTTGGTGCCCTAGCCCCTACTGACCGGTGACCTGCCCACTGCATAGTTGGGAAGACGACGGCGCCTCCTGCTTTCCCTCTCTTGCTGTCTTAGACTCGGCGTCTCGGTCTCGCTTTCCCACACCCCGTACCCAACGACCACTCAGCCCCCACGCTCGGATAGTTTTGCCTATGCATCGGTGAGGTGCATCGTTTGAGAAAGTCAGATTTAGAATAGAAAAGTTGGGGTTACACCAATGTTAGTTCTCCCTACAAGCCTCAGCACGAGGCCTCTGTAATTTACGAATGCAGCACAAGCAATCATTTAGCGGCAGGAGGCTAAAATTAACACAGACTAGATAGGCAGATCAAAGTCACATAAGCCACTATGGGCATATAAATGAACACAAGAACAGACGCTACGAACAAGAAGAGTATGTTCCATCTTCCATTCCAGTCACTCCAGCAGTCAGCCATCGTTTAGCCGCAGGAGGCTAAAATAGGACACGACAAATATATTGTACCAAGCTAGAGATCAACATTTAAAAGTGTTTTAATTAATTTTCTTAGACACATCAAACAATAATGCACAATTACAACACTGTTGGGTATTTTAAACGCACATAGAAAAAGATTCGCAAGCGCACGGATACCGATGTAGCTTTCACCCGGGAGTATTCCAGAGTATCGATTTCCACGAGGAACATGAAGTGTGATAGAAGAATTAGGAATGCCCAAGGAAAAAGTAATTATAAGGCAGAGAGGGATTTTAGGGTTGTGGGGGTATAAGCCCGTATACCCGCATAGTCATACTTGGCCCAAGTCTATCGAACAGGCCTGAACTGCCAAGGACGCGTCGCCCATACGACCTCCAGGAGATCGCGTATATCCGCCGAGTCCTTGGCGGGCAAGAAAATAGCTTTCCTAAGATCTAGCCGATTGGTTTCCTAGATCGGCTAGGATTGTAATCTGTTATGTATGGCAAGATCAACTTGTAACCCTGCCCCCCGGACTATATAAGGCGGGCAGGGGGGTCTACTTGATTAATCTAATCTACTAGCAATACAACACAGCAACATACAGGACGTAGGGTATTACGCCTCGTGGCGGCCTGAACCTGTCTAAATCTCTGTTCCGCACGAATTGTGCTCCCTCGTTCGTCTCAGGCGCACCCTCACCGTCTCATCTACTACCGCGGGCATACCCCTCGGTAGACTATCGCTGGTATTCCGTCGACAAGGGTTTTCTAAGTCTAATGGGTGATCAAGATCAGGCTTACTTTACTTTACCTACTTCGGAGCAGCAGGTCCTTTCCAACTCTCGAAAAAGATTGGGAAGAAAGTAATTGGGAGAAGCCTGCCAAAAGCTCTATGAAAACACCAACCCTAACGTGGTGGATTACAAAGGCCTAACAGAGTTGTCACCTCTAGGGCTACCACAACTATCCGTGGGATTGGGCGCAAACTCAGGTAAACCCTAGTCTAGACGCCACGTCTACACTAGCGCATACTACCCTAGCTACCGTGAATAACTAGAACAGTCAATACGAGCAGAGATCCAGTAAATATAATAAAGCAAGAACTGAAATCAATTAAATAAAATACTTAGAAATAAATGATGAAGAACCTGGAGATTGCTCAAGACGAACCAGATGCTGCAGTAGTCCAATGTTGAGGAAGATCCGACAGATCCGGCTCCTCCTCAGCTCTCTCCCCTCCTCTCTTCCTGATCTCTAGTTTACAACTAGATGAACTAGATGATGAACTAGACAACTACAACTAGATGAACTAGAACTAGAACTAGAAGAACTAGAACTAGAAGATCTAGAGGGACCTCTACTTCTCTACTTGATGAAACCCTAGTTTTTGCTCTGGAGGTAGCTAATGAAGGAGATGATCCTCAGGGGGGTCTACCCCTGCTTATATACCCTGGTGGGATGAACCACAGCCTTCGGATCAAACTGACTTGAAACAATGGTCGAGATGCATCGTAGAGGTCGGCTGGAGACCGCTGCGCGAAGACGGCTGACAGGTGGGCCCGAAGCAGGCCGGTCGGCCTTACATGTGGGGCCGGCTGTCCTAGCTTAATGCTAAGTGGGCTTCTCTTTTGGTGGGCTGATAGATCTCTTCGTTAGCTCTCCAAAGAGTCCTGGATCACTAAAAATGGAGTCCAGATGAGGGAGATATGCCCAATTTAGTCCGGACTCCTCTGGAAGCCCATTTTTAATCTTCCAGAAGGCGTAACTTTGTCTTCTAGACTCTGATTTGGGTGAATCAAAACTCTATTTCATGTGTCTCGATGAGCTCTTCGCAATGGTGTACTCTAATTCATCACTTGACATACTTCTATTTGGTGATTCTGGTCCTTTTCCAGTTTTCACCAAAACTCGTGGAACTCGTTAGTTTCAAACCCTACAACTATGCTTTGTGGTTCATATCATGTCATATCAAGCAATAGTTTATGGATAAAAATGTGCATTAGTGATCGTCAACAAGTTCCCCTAAGCTTACCCTTTGCTAGTCCCTAAGCAATGCTAATCTCAATAGTGGATCAAGAGTTGCTTCAATGCTTTCACGCCTCAAAAGTACACAAGCGTTCAAACAAGAATTCTCCTCCAGATTAGAGCAAACCATTCTGGCTTTCAAACTTACCCGTATTACCTTCAACCATGGAGCTTATAGCCTTCACTTGGGTCTTGAGCAATTGAAAGACAAAACGGTCAAGTCAAGTGCTGCGTCTCGAGTTCTTTGATCAACCTTCATTCTGGAGTTTTTATAGATTTTTAAAATAAAACTCAGAGATTCCTTTTGTATGACCGTTTTTGGTCTCTCATATGTGGTATTTGTGGATCCTTTCCAAGGCAATGATGGTGTTCTGCCTTCTCTCTTTCACTCAGAATTTGTGGTATTTTTGGAATAAGGCAGAGTAGCTTATATGGAGCTAAGGGTAATTCAAGGATGTAGCATATTTACCTTGCAGATATTGCCCAGTCAAACCGGGATCCTCAGAGGGGAGACCATACCCTTAGATCAAGATGTGCATTGTTGATGGTTGTTATACCATGTTTTTACCCCATCAAAACCGTCAACAAGACATTCTTTCTGGAAGGAAACCACCAAACACATAGTGACTTAGGTACAAATAATAAGTTCCACATGTCCATGAAGTATTTGATGCAGACATACAGGAAATGGGGACAAATGGGTCAGTGGGACCCACCTATTGGGGTCGCCCGACCCCCTATGTGGCTCACCAGCCTCCCAAACTGGCCATGATCCGTGGGAAACACTCTAGAGTTGTTCTCCACAATTGGATGGAGTGTGTGTTTTCTCTCAATGGCTCATATTTAGCTCACATGGATACATAGGCCCACAAAGGAAGCAAACCGACCAACCCAAGGCCAAACCAAGCTCCACCACACTCTATGATAGATGGGCCATGCTTCTAGAAGAAGGAGGGAGGCCCCACCTGCCATAGGGGGTCAGCCGACCCCTGCATGGTGGCCTAGGGGCGTCCTCCCCCTCCACTGCCATTTGCATGCCGCCATGCAAAGAAGCACATGCAGAATTCTTCTCCACCATTGATCTAAAGGAGGTTACGATCCAAGGGCTCTCATCCATCATCACGTGGATCGATGATGTGGCGGTGGAGTAGCCCCTACTCCACCTCTCTACTATAAATACCCCCTCACTCCCTCTCATTCAACACACCACAAGGAGGAGCTCTCCACTCTCTCTCAAGATGTAGCACTAGTAGTACTGTTAGTGTTGTTAGGAGTTAGAGTGAGCCTCTGGTCTTCGGCTCTAGTCTTCTAGGAGGTCTGGTATGGTTCTAGTATTCCTTCTCTCTTTGTAAGACTTGAGTTATTATTATAGTTATCTTCTCTACTTTGCCTTAGTACTTTACTTTATTGCAACATGACTAGTTATGTTGTATTGGTTGTTAGTATAGTCATAGTTGTTTGATAGTAAGATAATGGTAGTATACCTTTGCACTCGTTCACCGCCCTTAACCCGGTGCTCTAATCAATTTCACTGGATATCGGATTAGAGTAGTGAGATATAGTGTAGACGCGGTGTAACAGAACCGCCTAAATCACATGGCCCACAGGCACCTGTCATCGCCACTAATGACATCTGACAGCCGGGCCCGTGTTCCAGATGACCTAGGCGGGCTCTACCGGGCTACAGAAGCACCCGTTATCTCCGACAGGATCCCATTGCAAAGCCATTACAGGTTTTATAACATTTCATAACAAAATACATCAGAGTAATAGTGCGGAAGAGTAAATAGTACTTAATATTACAAACTAGTGTTCGAATGGAAATTAGGGCAGTTATTACAGACCATAATTTTAAAAGGGTAGCAGTAGCGATAGAACAACAGTACAACAGATAGATAAGTATTACACGAACCCTGCCCACGGGTTCAACCTTATTCTTCCTCACTCTCCTGGACGATAGTGACACAGCACGGAGCCAGACAGACTTCAGACTCCTGCTGACTACCTGCAATGGGGTTAACAAACCCTGAGTACATGGGGTACTCCGCAAGACTTACCCGACTAAGAGTGTAAAATTAGACTCAGGAATGCAGGCTGAGGGGAGTCAAGGTAAGGCTTTAGCAAGAGTTCAAGAGTTTTGCGAAAAAGCATTACTAGTCCTGACTCAATATTTTATTCCAATAATACTATTAATCATTACCATAATCCAAGTACTTTCCAATATTCATCATCGTTCTTTCGATACATCTTTATTCATTTCAAAACATCCTAGTTTCGAACCACTATTCGATGTAGGGGTGAGGATCAAGTCTCCATAACCGAGGAGCAACGACGATTCGAATCGATTAATACCCAGCTGGGGATCCCTATCCACACTGCGTATGTAGCACTTAAGCTTGCATACACCAACCCCGCCTACCACGGTTTTTCATACCCCGGAACCGGTCCTGCGCCACCCGAGAGCACAGTACTCCTCTCGTCTCCAGGCACGACGGCCACGAGGGTACACGCTACTCTCGCCATCTCTCCACCCCCAGTGCGTGGTTGTCGGTTCCAGTAGTAGAGCCACCGGAGTCACAGGCATTCCGTAGTACGTGGCTAGTTGCAAAGTCTTGATCACAGCAGGCCTGACAACGAACGGTCCCTAATATTTTTCTGTTAGAAACCATGCATTGGGACTCTAAACCAAGTACACTGGTAACTACCCGGTTTTCACATCCCTTTCTGATGGTGAGGATCGTTGGGACTCTAACCCAAACAGATGGTCGACCAAACGGAAAAACCCATCCCCGTTGATGACAATGAACTAGCTAGGAACACTACCAACCAACAAGGACACACCATTCCCACAAAGTGATTCATTTGATTTGTCTCATCACAATTCAAAATAGTATTTTTGCAAATCTAATCATTAAGCATAACTAAGCATTTTGCAATACTTTATAAAACCAGGTTCTCAGGTATTGATCAGTGGTCAAGGGTCGTAATGCATAAATGGGTTGTCAATCAACTCCTATTAACCTAATGCAATAGATTAACTCAAGTGATAAATATTTTAAAATAGCAAGAAGGGGCAAATGCACCGGGGCTTGCCTTGGATGGTGTAGAGTGTCGGATCCGGGTCGGTGCCACAAATATCGAAACCTTGCACAACTTCCTTAGCAGTCTCCTCAGATGCACCCACAGACTTTACCTCCGGATTCTCGGTCACTACACGTTTGCAATGAAAGAATGTATGAATGCGATGCGCATGAAATGACAGATAAGATTCAAAATAAATAAGGCACACACATGATCAAGACCCTACCATAGGCTAGCCATAATTACTCTAATTCACAATTCCCTAGGTTATAAAGGTGATTGACCTAAAATCTCAAGCAATCCAAAAATCACACCGATCAATAATCATTTCATTTCCTATCCCTATTATTAATCATTTAAACCAATATATAATTTAATAAATATTTCAATATTCCCATTTGATGCTAAACTTCACCAACAGTTAGCTCTGGAACTAAAACAGCACCAATTAAATTTTCATGATTTTTGGACTTACAGGGAATTTATTAAAAATCATCAAATTTCCTTTTATCATTTAATTTGCTGATTTTTAGTTAATACAGAAAGTACTCAAATCCTATATTTCATATTTTTATTAAATTCTACACATCACAGAGAGCATCCACAAATATTTTCATAATTTTTGGTACAGTAGATTAATTCATGCAAAAAGATTAAAACACAATACTATTCATTCAAAATAAAAATGAAAAGCTTGGTAAATCATTCGGGAAAAACGAAAACGGCCATTCGGCCCACTTAAGCGAACAGGCCCAACACGGCCCGGCCGCGCCCACGCGCGCACGCCCTCCTCACGGGACGCTGACAGGCTGGGCCTACCTGTCAGCTCCTCGTCCTTCCTCTCGCCGCGCCCCTGGACGCGAGCGCGCACGGCGGACCGCCGCGGAACTCGCCGCCGCTGTAACACCCCTGGTGTTACTGTAACAAAAACCTGCCATGTCATCATGATTTCATGAAATCATCCTGCATAAACTCATCATTAGTGTTCATTAACTAAAATAATTTTTATTCTTCCATGTGATTGGGCATAGGTAACCTAGAATGATTTAATTTCATAAATACTTGTTTGATTGCGTAGGATCAAATCCCATCTGAACGATAAAATAAGGCTCATTCATAAACCCTAGAATAGGATCCAAAACTCTATTCCAAAACTAGTCAGAATTTGGTCCTGAACCTTAAATAAAACTTCTAGCTTTTGAAAAGTTGAGCAACTCTTACTTTGGGCGATTTCTAAGTTATTATTTGAAATTTCAAATTAAACCCTAATTTGTGTTTGAAGGTTTAGGTTTAAATCTTTATTTCGAAAATTATTAAGAATTAGACAAAACTTATTACATAAAAGTTGTAAAGTTCATTAAATGGGACAACTTTGGTATTTGAATATTGGGAAGTAATTATATAAAATTTCGATTTTCTAGTCCCCGATCAGACTTCCGTTTAAACCTAATTTTGGCCCCAAAAACCTAATTCAAAATATAGAAGGAATCTTGGGGTGGTCCCTTAATGAAAGTTGTAGGTCTATTTAAATGTGACAACTTTTATTTTTGGAAATTTTAAAGTTCTATGGTGGAAATTTGAATTTAACTCAAAACAGTGGATTGAAACTTGAATTTGAAATGCCATTTCAAAAATTATTTGGAATCTGACAAAACTTCCTTAATGAAAGTTGTAAAGCTCTCTGAGGGGAACAACTTTTATTTTTACCATTTTTCAAGTTGTTGTGCAAAATAAAAAGTAATTTTGAAAATTCAGTTTAAATTTCAAAAACCCTATTTACCCCCTTTTGATTAGATTCCAAATTTGGCCGAATTTGGAGTTGGTCCAAAAACAAAAAGTGTTCAGTTTGATGGGTACTACAACTTTTGTTTTTGTCACTCTTCCATTTTCTGCTTGCATGTGGGAGATATTTTGCAAAAGGGGTCAAAGTGGGTAGGTGGTGCTACAGTGCTAGGGGGGTATGGGCATTCTGTTCGCGCTCAGGCGCATGCCGCCGCACGTCGCTGACCGTCCTCGCGGTCGGGCGCACGTCGCCGGCGTTATGGCGAGTGAAAACGAGTCGTGGGGTTCCCATTCACGTTGAGCCCATCTCCTCTGCCCGATATAAGTCGCCATACTCGTCGTTTCTTCCTTTCTTCCTCCCACGGCCGCCGCCATCGAGCTCCGGTTCACCGCCAAATTAACCGTGCTCAGTGAATCATCACCCTCTCCATCTCACAGATAGAAACATCACTCTATTGCGCACCGTTTGAGCGTGGTTGCGCCGGCTCTAGTGGCCTAAGTCGTTGGATCGGCCGTTTCTTCTCCGCGGGCGGTCGGAGCGCCGCCGAGCTCCGCCTCATCGTGGCTAGCTTGGCTCGATGAGCTATGTTCTCTATCTTCTTTCGTCTTACATCACTCGTAGACCCGTGAAGTTGATGCGCTCGACGCTTTCGCTTTTGGTTCACAGATCCCGCCGGAACGGCACCCTTGCCGTCGGTCCGCGCCGCCGGAGTTGCGGCACGCGTCCACGGTTCCGCCCGACTTCATCTCCGTCCCAACCGGCTAGTCCTTGAGTCTTTGGTGAGCACCCTAGACCCTTCCCACTCTCTGTTTTACACTCTACCACTACCTGGCCGCCCGTGAACTCGCGCCGCCAAGTAGCCGGCCGGCCATGCCGCCATGGCCGCAGCTGGGCTTGCTCCGACCGTCAAACCGCCCAACCGAGCACTTAGATACGTGCGGGAGGCGTTGGGGTCCGCTCGTGTGCTCACGATCTCGCCGGTGGAGCACCGCCGGCAAGCCGCCGCAGCACCGGCGCCGCGCGCGCGCATGCCCCTGCTCTGCTTGGGCAGGGCAGTGGGGAGGAAGAAGAAGGCAGCGTGGGCCGCTTGGGCCGGCCCAGAGCGAGCGCGAGGGAGAGCAGAGTGAGAGGGAGTGCGGCCCGGCCGGCTAGCCTTCGTGGGCCGTCTCGGGCCAAATGGCCTTTTCCATTTTATTCGCGAATAAACACTGATTTTCTGAGTTTCAATTTTAGGGAATAGTAAGAGAGTTTGTTATTTTTGTATAAATTAATTTGATGCACCAAAAATTATGAAAATATTCATGTGAGCTCTCTGTGTTGTGTAGAATGCACTAAAAATATTAAATCATGTTTTTGATCAGTCTCTGCAGTAGATAAAAATGTACCTTTTAATTCATAAATGCAACTTTGGTGATTTTTAATAAAATGTAGGAATCTCCAAACATCATGAAATTATTTGTGGCTCTGTTTGAGGTTAAAACCTAGCTGTTAGTAAACTTTGGCCATGATTGGAATTAGTCTGGCCAGTTAGCAAATATGGGTAAAATAAACAAAATTAAAAGAGCAAATAGAAAGAAATGAATTTAGGGTTTGGTGTGAACTTTTGGATTGATTGAAGTCCAAGGGTCCTTTCCCATGTGATCCTTGGCAATGTAGGAATTGAATGTAGTAATAATCCTGTAGTTGTGCAACGGCTTTCTACGACGGTCAAAATGGTCAATAAAATGGTTAATAAAAATAAATAAGAAACCCTAATTCCTTTTAGGACTAGTGTGAACTTTTGAAGTTAATTGTGGACCCCGGAACACAAAAACCACTACTGTCCCTTGGTATCTTAATTCCATGTATAGTTGTAATCCATGGGCATTCAAGTTTTTTTTTTATGCAAGTACTCGTTAGTAGATCTTTGGATATTGCTTTGATTGTTTCTTGGATGCAACTTCATGGGTAAAAAGGAATAGTCAACATGCTTCCTGTAGTAAGATGATCATAACCCTTCCTTAAATAAACATAGAATAAATTATTTTAGGTGATAATTAAATGAAACCCTAGTTGTTAATAAAACGGGTTGGTTTTGTTGGCTTGCAACCTTACCGTGAAGGAAAGTTGTACTCAACTTTCTAAAATAATTTTATTGCATATCATGCATCATGACATACATATCATCATGTTAAGCATTGCATTATTATTACGTGTAGTGAACGCGGGATAATTATTATCGGAAGCAAGCCTGAGTACGGTATTCATTCGGAGGACATGGATATTCTCAGGGATTTACTTCAGGGTTCTACCCTCTTCGAGCAACAGGCAAGCCCCGGTGCATTGACCCTTCTGTTTACGAAACCTTTATAACTCGAGTTAAAATATTGCATTAAGTTGTTAGGAATTGATTGTTACCTATCCAGATGCATTGCCTCACTATTATTACCCTGAAACCTGTTTTAAATAAAATGGTTTGAAAAATGCTTAGACCTGCCTGAATAATTTAGCCTTTGCAAAAATTGCTATTTTCTGAACTGTGATGATATACTCTCTCAAATTATGAAATGTGGGATGTAAAAACCCCTGTCCGCTTCAGTGGTTGTGCATTTGGCCAATGTACGAACATTGACGGAAGGGTGAGTGTTTCGCTCGGCTGACGTGCTCATGGGACGGCGTTTCCCATGACTTCTCACCGGCAGGCACGGTTTCCAAAAACTGTAGGGACCGTTCGTTGTAGGCGTGCTGGATCGAGATGAACAGCCTAGCCACATACCTTTGTGGAAAGCCTAGAGTCAGGTGGCTCTATTGCTGGAACCGACAACCACGCACTGGGAGTGGAGAGATGGCGGGAGTAGCATGTACCCACGTGGCCGTCGTGCCTGGAGACGAGTGGAGTACTGTGCTCCCGGGTGGCGCAGGACCGGTTCCGAGATAGAAAGACCTAGATGATAGGTTGGTATATGTATGCCGGCGTGCTGCATATACAGTGTGGTTAGAATCCCCAGCTGGGTACTTTCTGGATTCGAATCGACGTGCTCCTCGGTTAATGGAGACTCAATCCACTTCCCTACCCCGAAAAGTGGTTCGGAACTAGGTGTTTTCTGAATAAGTGAAGTAACTGAAAGAATGATGATTTATGAGTCTGAATATTGGAACTATGAATATGATTATGATAATGATCAAATAAAATTTTGGATAGGATAGTAATGCTTTTCTGCAAACTTCTTATCCTCTGCTAGCCTTACCCATATCCTTGCATTCCTGAGTCTCATCTTACACCTTTAGTCGGGTAAGTCTTGCGGAGTACCCCATGTACTCAGGGTTTGTTAACCCCTGTTGCAGGTGAGCCGAGTGTGCCGTACTACATGGGATCGTGCCGGCTGACGGGCCGGAGACAGATGAGGATATGTATGTAGTACAACCCTTGGGCAAGGGTATAGTTGTATACTGCTACTCCACTACGAACTCTGGTTTGGGATAATATAAATTATATCTGTAAATCCATAGTTCTGTAATACTTCCGCATCTTGTACTCTGATTATTTTTGTAAACTGTTGTAATACTTGCAATGTCTTTACAATGAGATCCTCGGGGAAATCGGGGTTTCCTAGGAGACCCGGCAGGCCACCTAGGTCGATGGGAACTCGTGCACAGTAACCGGATGTCCTTAGGGACGATGATGGTGCTCGTGGGCCCTATGATTAAGGCGGTTCTGTCACAAGTGGTATCAGAGCTTCTCATTGCAAAGTACTTGCAGTATTACTTTACAAAAGCTTCAAAATGATTTCGAATAACTAAAATCAACGGGGTGGTTCGGTACCAGCTGTTTCTGAACTTTCCTTATTCATTCTATGTAATCCTCCACTAATTTCTTCTATAGGCTTGTAGCTAGATTATAGGCTTGGTAGTGGATTAGCAGTTATAGTATGCCCTATGTTCTAAAATATCGAGTGCATGTCACTCTAATAATTACTTTACCAAGTATATATGTATATATATCATAGTATATTGGCTCGCGTTGGAACGTTCATGTATCATGACATTACAACAATTAATACTTCCCCCATAATGAAGTAAGCCTATATTTTCAAAATATAACTTGTTTCAAAAGGCTTTACTCTTACATCTTTCCTTATGCTTGCTGTGAGATCTGGTGATGATTACTAACAACTCCAGTCAAAGATGAGTTTCGAAAACCAGGCTGACTACAAAAGCCAGACCAGTGTTATTTAAAGTAAGCGGAAAGAAGTGATGCTTTGATTCGAAAACCACACCAATCGAACCAAGTTTTGAAAACTATTTTGAAAAAGAATACATTTAAAAGATTTTGCTATCAAAACTCATTGATTCTTAAAATAGTTTCTAAATCTTTTTCCGATTTTAAAGCCTCACAACAATGCTTCCAAATTTCCAAATAAGATTTTCATTCAATCATCATGAAAGATTTTTGGCAGTTGTATAATATTTTCTACCCAAAAGGTCCTGACTCTGCCCTCCACCCTTGTAAACGCCTTTGCTCAAGAGTCCATCCCAAAAAGAAATATAAGACGATTTGAATTCTAAAATCTTTCCTGCAAGGGTTACTAATAACTTAAGTTTCAAAAGGGACGGTCTTTTAAATCATTTCAAAAGGATTTGTCCTCTTGCTTGGAAACATCGAGCTGATGCTAGTACCTCGATGAGATAAGTCGTTCCCAACCTGCGGTACCGCTATAAAACGTGAAGCCCCATGTGTGATACATCCACATGGCTTGCTGCCGAGCGTATGCGGGTATCGTGGTATGATTGTGACCGCCCTCAAATGGTGCTTAGCATCACTAAATTTCCAAGTTCGATTTTATTAAAAATCTTCTTTTATTAAAAATTCTAGGTTATAAACGAGTTTGGTTGATCTTTAATAAATGTTGCTCCATAAGTTCCTGGTCCTTGGGGAGCTTCTGGATGCACTCATTTACTATGCCAACTCTTTAGAAAACCTTAGTTCATCCTTAATTTTATTTCCTCCTTTCAAAACATTGCCATTTTCTTCGGAAACTATTGTAATGGTGTCCTATGGTGGTGTCATAACCAGTGACCGCAATGCCATGATGGAGCCTAGGGTCTCTCGCATGCCTGAGTCACGCGAGATTCTACTAGGAGCGTGTATGTATTGAGGTTTAAGGTTATGGGCTATCCTAGCTTCACGATTCATGATCTCTATTTCGTTGCACATTTCGTAGAAACGAATACATATTACTGTGATAAATTATGATCTACGAATACAATGTAATGTCGAGACTTGAAATCTCTTGTGGCTCGTTACCACAAGAAATTTTACAAGTATTCGCTTACATCAGAAGTCGTAGTCATTATTCATCATACTTCTTATTGCTATACATTCATTCATGTGACTTTCTGACTGAGGCTACGTTAATTGTACCTTATGATGGTGTTTGACCATGGTTATGGTGCCTTGCAAAACTGAGAATCTTTTGTGACATATTATCCCACAAGTTTTCTCAGGGCACATATTAATATCATAACTCGTGCTCCTCACCCATGAAGGCCCCAATTAATGTGCTCTCTTCCATCAAAAATCCATGCTCCATAAGTTTCCAGTCCCTTGGTAACTTCTGGAAGCACTGAATTCAAAGCAAGGAATTACCGAATCCTTGGTTTCTCCACGCATGTGTCAGGTTTATCCTCTCCCTCATGACACCTACTGTTTCCTGATTGGTTGAAAGCTATGGTAGTTGTAGTCTACGGGATATCATGATCCATGACCAGATGCAGCGTCGGAATCTGGGGTCTCTTATGGATCGCAACCATAGGAAGTTGACTGCTGGACGTTCGCTGCTATCAGGGTTGATGGCTATGATCCTAGCCTGCAATTACTGTGCCTTCACCCTCTTCCAAACTCCTTTTCCGAAAGGGTCGTATTCGAATTTTTTTTCCTGAGTTTCTAAAGTTCTTCGTTAAGTTATGGCTATCATCAAATCTACTTGAGAGTTCCCAACTCATCTCTCCGGATTCTCGAAAATTTCTTGTCCTTACAATCATTCCAATCTTGTTGCTTTATTGACACCTAATTAACTATAGATATCTTGAAATCTATTTTTGAAAATTTACTTTTCCAAAAGATTTCGTACGCACTCGAAATTTAAGTCCCAGTATAACGACTTACTTCAAAACTGTGATCTTCCAATTGGATACGTGTCATGCCCTCATCCGACACGTCTCATTTCCTTGAATTATCTGAGTCTTTGTGGTTGTGCCCTATAGTAGCACCACGACCTGAGACCACGGTGCCGTGTCGAAACCTAGGGACCCTTGCGTGCTACGTCCACGTGAGATTCTACTAGGCACGTGCTGGTATCGTGGATTAAGGTTATGACCTACTATAGCCTCACAACTATCAAGCTCTATTCTATTGCTGTGGTGAAATACGATCTACGCTTACGATACCATATGGCATCCTGAAATCTCGTGTATCTTGCACCTACATGAGATTTTGAAAGGGGGTATGCTCGTATCGAGGTCTATGATCATTTTTCATCGCAATCACCATAGATGTATTTCTCTTTTTGACTGAGATTACTTTAATTGTGCGATATAACGGGTCTTGATCCGTGACTATGGTGCCGTGTCGAAACTTGGAACCTTCTGTGGACTGCAGCCACATACGACCTTGCCGAGAGATGCACTCGTATCGTAGACGGTGCTTCTGAACCATTATAGCTCACAATTTAAGGCGCTCTCATGACCTTCGAATTCACTTTTCAAAATAACAAATAAATTGAAATTTCAAATAGTGACTGACTCGAAAGGTTTTAAAATCATGGTGGTTTGAGGGATTTTATTTGGTTGTATTTGATAATGGTGTTAGGGTTAACGATCGATGGTGCCGCGACGAAACCGGGAGCTCCCCGTGTGATACATACTGGGGTTAGCTGCTCGGCACGCGCTGGTATCGTCATCCTTAACCATAACTCATTATGAGACCACGCTCAAATGAGATTCCTCATAAAGGTTTCTTTTTGAGAGTGAAGAGTAAAATTTTTAGTGTTGAGAGACAACCGATTAGGTTGTGTTACTCGAAGGACTCCAATAAGATGGTACAACGTACAGCGGGATCAGCCTCCAGGAGAAAAAGCTACCTGAGGAATCACAAGATCACCCCTCTGAAAACTTTCCTAAGCTCCTTGCTACTTTTATAAATGATTCTTACTTGCCAAGTTTAAAAAAAATGTAAACCCCTACTTGTTCTATGGTCGAGTTGAAAACTATTTTATTAACGCATTTCATTCCTATTACTAAATCTAAGGCTTTAGCCATATCTGTAATCTCGAGACGAGATTTATTTTTAGGGGGGAAGGATGTAACACCCCTGGTGTTACTGTAACAAAAACCTGCCATGTCATCATGATTTCATGCAAATCATCCTGCATAAACTCATCATTAGTGTTCATTAACTAAAATAATTTTTATTCTTCCATGTGATTGGGCATAGGTAACCTAGAGTGATTTAATTTCATAAATACTTGTTTGATTGCGTAGGATCAAATCCCATCTGAACGATAAAATAAGGCTCATTCATAAACCCTAGAATAGGATCCAAAACTCTATTCCAAAACTAGTCAGAATTTGGTCCTGAACCTTAAATAAAACTTCTAGCTTTTGAAAAGTTGAGCAACTCTTACTTTGGGCGATTTCTAAGTTATTATTTGAAATTTCAAATTAAACCCTAATTTGTGTTTGAAGGTTTAGGTTTAAATCTTTATTTCGAAAATTATTAAGAATTAGACAAAACTTATTACATAAAAGTTGTAAAGTTCATTAAATGGGACAACTTTGGTATTTGAATATTGGGAAGTAATTATATAAAATTTCGATTTTCTAGTCCCCGATCAGACTTCCGTTTAAACCTAATTTTGGCCCCAAAAACCTAATTCAAAATATAGAAGGAATCTTGGGGTGGTCCCTTAATGAAAGTTGTAGGTCTATTTAAATGTGACAACTTTTATTTTTGGAAATTTTAAAGTTCTATGGTGGAAATTTGAATTTAACTCAAAACAGTGGATTGAAACTTGAATTTGAAATGCCATTTCAAAAATTATTTGGAATCTGACAAAACTTCCTTAATCAAAGTTGTAAAGCTCTCTGAGGGGAACAACTTTTATTTTTACCATTTTTCAAGTTGTTGTGCAAAATAAAAAGTAATTTTGAAAATTCAGTTTAAATTTCAAAAACCCTATTTACCCCCTTTTGATTAGATTCCAAATTTGGCCGAATTTGGAGTTGGTCCAAAAACAAAAAGTGTTCAGTTTGATGGGTACTACAACTTTTGTTTTTGTCACTCTTCCATTTTCTGCTTGCATGTGGGAGATATTTTGCAAAAGGGGTCAAAGTGGGTAGGTGGTGCTACAGTGCTAGGGGGGTATGGGCATTCTGTTCGCGCTCAGGCGCATGCCGCCGCACGTCGCTGACCGTCCTCGCGGTCGGGCGCACGTCGCCGGCGTTATGGCGAGTGAAAACGAGTCGTGGGGTTCCCATTCACGTTGAGCCCATCTCCTCTGCCCGATATAAGTCGCCATACTCGTCGTTTCTTCCTTTCTTCCTCCCACGGCCGCCGCCATCGAGCTCCGGTTCACCGCCAAATTAACCGTGCTCAGTGAATCATCACCCTCTCCATCTCACAGATAGAAACATCACTCTATTGCGCACCGTTTGAGCGTGGTTGCGCCGGCTCTAGTGGCCTAAGTCGTTGGATCGGCCGTTTCTTCTCCGCGGGCGGTCGGAGCGCCGCCGAGCTCCGCCTCATCGTGGCTAGCTTGGCTCGATGAGCTATGTTCTCTATCTTCTTTCGTCTTACATCACTCGTAGACCCGTGAAGTTGATGCGCTCGACGCTTTCGCTTTTGGTTCACAGATCCCGCCGGAACGGCACCCTTGCCGTCGGTCCGCGCCGCCGGAGTTGCGGCACGCGTCCACGGTTCCGCCCGACTTCATCTCCGTCCCAACCGGCTAGTCCTTGAGTCTTTGGTGAGCACCCTAGACCCTTCCCACTCTCTGTTTTACACTCTACCACTACCTGGCCGCCCGTGAACTCGCGCCGCCAAGTAGCCGGCCGGCCATGCCGCCATGGCCGCAGCTGGGCTTGCTCCGACCGTCAAACCGCCCAACCGAGCACTTAGATACGTGCGGGAGGCGTTGGGGTCCGCTCGTGTGCTCACGATCTCGCCGGTGGAGCACCGCCGGCAAGCCGCCGCAGCGCCGGCGCCGCGCGCGCGCATGCCCCTGCTCTGCTTGGGCAGGGCAGTGGGGAGGAAGAAGAAGGCAGCGTGGGCCGCTTGGGCCGGCCCAGAGCGAGCGCGAGGGAGAGCAGAGTGAGAGGGAGTGCGGCCCGGCCGGCTAGCCTTCGTGGGCCGTCTCGGGCCAAATGGCCTTTTCCATTTTATTCGCGAATAAACACTGATTTTCTGAGTTTCAATTTTAGGGAATAGTAAGAGAGTTTGTTATTTTTGTATAAATTAATTTGATGCACCAAAAATTATGAAAATATTCATGTGAGCTCTCTGTGTTGTGTAGAATGCACTAAAAATATTAAATCATGTTTTTGATCAGTCTCTGCAGTAGATAAAAATGTACCTTTTAATTCATAAATGCAACTTTGGTGATTTTTAATAAAATGTAGGAATCTCCAAACATCATGAAATTATTTGTGGCTCTGTTTGAGGTTAAAACCTAGCTGTTAGTAAACTTTGGCCATGATTGGAATTAGTCTGGCCAGTTAGCAAATATGGGTAAAATAAACAAAATTAAAAGAGCAAATAGAAAGAAATGAATTTAGGGTTTGGTGTGAACTTTTGGATTGATTGAAGTCCAAGGGTCCTTTCCCATGTGATCCTTGGCAATGTAGGAATTGAATGTAGTAATAATCCTGTAGTTGTGCAACGGCTTTCTACGACGGTCAAAATGGTCAATAAAATGGTTAATAAAAATAAATAAGAAACCCTAATTCCTTTTAGGACTAGTGTGAACTTTTGAAGTTAATTGTGGACCCCGGAACACAAAAACCACTACTGTCCCTTGGTATCTTAATTCCATGTATAGTTGTAATCCATGGGCATTCAAGTTTTTTTTTTATGCAAGTACTCGTTAGTAGATCTTTGGATATTGCTTTGATTGTTTCTTGGATGCAACTTCATGGGTAAAAAGGAATAGTCAACATGCTTCCTGTAGTAAGATGATCATAACCCTTCCTTAAATAAACATAGAATAAATTATTTTAGGTGATAATTAAATGAAACCCTAGTTGTTAATAAAACGGGTTGGTTTTGTTGGCTTGCAACCTTACCGTGAAGGAAAGTTGTACTCAACTTTCTAAAATAATTTTATTGCATATCATGCATCATGACATACATATCATCATGTTAAGCATTGCATTATTATTACGTGTAGTGAACGCGGGATAATTATTATCGGAAGCAAGCCTGAGTACGGTATTCATTCGGAGGACATGGATATTCTCAGGGATTTACTTCAGGGTTCTACCCTCTTCGAGCAACAGGCAAGCCCCGGTGCATTGACCCTTCTGTTTACGAAACCTTTATAACTCGAGTTAAAATATTGCATTAAGTTGTTAGGAATTGATTGTTACCTATCCAGATGCATTGCCTCACTATTATTACCCTGAAACCTGTTTTAAATAAAATGGTTTGAAAAATGCTTAGACCTGCCTGAATAATTTAGCCTTTGCAAAAATTGCTATTTTCTGAACTGTGATGATATACTCTCTCAAATTATGAAATGTGGGATGTAAAAACCCCTGTCCGCTTCAGTGGTTGTGCATTTGGCCAATGTACGAACATTGACGGAAGGGTGAGTGTTTCGCTCGGCTGACGTGCTCATGGGACGGCGTTTCCCATGACTTCTCACCGGCAGGCACGGTTTCCAAAAACTGTAGGGACCGTTCGTTGTAGGCGTGCTGGATCGAGATGAACAGCCTAGCCACATACCTTTGTGGAAAGCCTAGAGTCAGGTGGCTCTATTGCTGGAACCGACAACCACGCACTGGGAGTGGAGAGATGGCGGGAGTAGCATGTACCCACGTGGCCGTCGTGCCTGGAGACGAGTGGAGTACTGTGCTCCCGGGTGGCGCAGGACCGGTTCCGGGATAGAAAGACCTAGATGATAGGTTGGTATATGTATGCCGGCGTGCTGCATATACAGTGTGGTTAGAATCCCCAGCTGGGTACTTTCTGGATTCGAATCGACGTGCTCCTCGGTTAATGGAGACTCAATCCACTTCCCTACCCCGAAAAGTGGTTCGGAACTAGGTGTTTTCTGAATAAGTGAAGTAACTGAAAGAATGATGATTTATGAGTCTGAATATTGGAACTATGAATATGATTATGATAATGATCAAATAAAATTTTGGATAGGATAGTAATGCTTTTCTGCAAACTTCTTATCCTCTGCTAGCCTTACCCATATCCTTGCATTCCTGAGTCTCATCTTACACCTTTAGTCGGGTAAGTCTTGCGGAGTACCCCATGTACTCAGGGTTTGTTAACCCCTGTTGCAGGTGAGCCGAGTGTGCCGTACTACATGGGATCGTGCCGGCTGACGGGCCGGAGACAGATGAGGATATGTATGTAGTACAACCCTTGGGCAAGGGTATAGTTGTATACTGCTACTCCACTACGAACTCTGGTTTGGGATAATATAAATTATATCTGTAAATCCATAGTTCTGTAATACTTCCGCATCTTGTACTCTGATTATTTTTGTAAACTGTTGTAATACTTGCAATGTCTTTACAATGAGATCCTCGGGGAAATCGGGGTTTCCTAGGAGACCCGGCAGGCCACCTAGGTCGATGGGAACTCGTGCACAGTAACCGGATGTCCTTAGGGACGATGATGGTGCTCGTGGGCCCTATGATTAAGGCGGTTCTGTCACAGCCGCCGACTGCCGTAGCGAAGCTAAACGACCCTACGACTCCCCTAGACCCTAGCCGACCACTCTACTCACACAGCCTACGCCCTACCCGCCTCCGGCGAGCTCGTGCTCGCCCATGGTGTACCACGGCGGCACGGAGGCCCCGTTCCAACCACCGAGACATGGTTGAGTTAGCAAAAATGGGCTAGGGAGATTCGGGGGCTCACCAGAAGACCAAATCGGTCGTGGGTTGGGACTGGAGTGGCTTGAATCGACGAGCGTGACGGCGGCGGCGGGTCGGTGGCGTTCACCGGAGACAAAACTTCCTGTTCCGACGACCCTACGGCACCGGAGCGAAGACCACCACACGCAAAAGGATCAGTAGGATTTAGGGAATCCACAACACGGAACCTAAGGAGAAGAAGCTCACCACGAAGAGCTAGGCACGGCTCGAAGACTCGCGGCGGCGCTCCGGTCGGACGCGGAGACGATGACCCGCGTTCCCAGACGTTCAAGACACCACAGCCCACACCGAAGACACCAAACTATGCGCAAGGGAACTATCAAGCTTGCTGTGAGATGGAGGAGGTGGTGGCGGCTTGGTCACGACGAATTTCACCGTAATCCGAACGAGCTCAACGGCGACCGCGGTGGAGAAGATTTTGGGAGGAGCGGTGCTCGACGGTTTTATAGGACCGGCAAGGGGAGGATAAGCTCGGGCTGGGTCCGGGGCCCTCCCTCGGCTGCTCGACAGCATTGCAGCGTGCCCACGCCGGCTGGACAGCGCTCGGCGCCGGACGCGGCACGCGCGCGTATGGGCGCGATGGTGAACAGGGGACCCCCTAGCTACAGTAGTAGGCTTAGTAGGTCAAATGCTATTTTATACCAATTCGATCTGATCCAGCCAGAATCCGAAGAAGTGATGAATACAAAAGTTGTAGAGAATTTTATGCAGATCATTTTTTATTTTGACATGAAATTCAAATTCTGCTAAATTTTCAAACTACAGCAAAGGGGGTAAAATTAGGGTTTGAATTTCAAACTGAAATTTTAAAATTACTTTTGATTTTTCTCAACAACTTAAAAAATGGTCAACATGAAAGTTGTTCTACTCAGTGAGCTTGATAACTACTATTAAGGGAGTTTTTGAAGATTCTCAATATTTTTGAAATTGAAGTATCAAATTTAAATACCAACATACTAATTTGTGTTTAATTTGAATTTTTATGATATAACTTCAAAATCTCCAAAAATAAAAGTTGTCCCATTTTAAAAGTTCTACAACTTTCATTAAGACATTTTCCTCAGATTCATTATAGATTTTGAATTGATGTCTTAGGTAAACTCTAGGGTTTAATTTGATTTCTATTTAATTTTTATTTTTGGTTTTTGATTGAGGACTTAATTACACAATCAATACTAGCTGAAATCAAGCCACTCTAGGAGCCCTAAGCACAATCATATGCAGATGCTTAAATTTAAAGATGATGACATGACAGGTTAATTAAGTTATAATGCCAGGGGTATTACAGCCTTCCCCCTAAAAGGAATCTCGTCCCGAGATTAGATATAAATATAGAAACATTACTCGAAACAAAGTAATTGAAAAGAAAATGTCTCAACTAACTCTAGTTCTAAACTATCCACAAAAACAGGGGAATGTTTACATAGATCGAGACTAGGAAGTTTACATCTACAACGTAGCAAAGAACCCAGGGAAATTTTCAGCGAGGTAGTCTTCCGATTCCCAAGTAGCTTCTTCCTCGGAATGCGCACTCCATTGGACCTTGTACCACCTAGTTGTGTTCCTTCGTGTGACACGATCCTTTATCTCCAAGACTCGAATAGGATATTCTGAGTACGTCAACTCAGGTTCAAGTTCCACTCCTTCCACATCGATGACCTGATCAGGTACTCGAAGACACCTCTTGAGTTGCGACACATGGAATACATTGTGTACGTCTGAAAGATGTTCCGGCAACTGCAACTTATAAGCTACTTTTCCCACGCGTTCTATGATTAAGAAAGGTCCAACATAACGCGGGGCCAACTTGCCTTTGACGCCAAACCGATTGACTCCTTTTATTGGCGATATTTTCAGATACACATAGTCTCCCACCTTGAATGTTAAGGGTCGACGCCTTCGATCGGCATAACTTTTCTGTCGAGACTATGCCACTTTCAAATTATCTTGTATCAATCTAACCTTTTCTTTGGCTTCATTGACCAGATCAACACCATAAAACCATTTTTCTCCAGGTTCAGACCAATTCAATGAGGTACGGCACCTACGACCGTAAACTGCCTCAAACGGAGCTATCTTAATACTTTCTTGATAGCTGTTGTTGTATGAAAATTCTGCCAATGCTAAGCACTCATCCCACTTGTCAGGGCAATTGAGTGCACAAGCGCTCAACATATCTTCCAGTACTTGATTGACTCTTTCCGTCTGTCCATCAGTCTGTGGATGGTATGCAGTGCTATGCAGAAGTTTTCTACCTAAGGACTTGTGAAAAGCCCGCCAGAACTTGGAGACGATCTGGGTACCTCGATCAGAAATGATAGTCCTCGGTACACCATGCAACTTCACTAAGTTTTCAATATAAAGCTTCGCATATGCCAGTGCCCTGTACTTTTTCTTGACAGGTAGGAAATGAGCTTGCTTGGTGAGACGATCCACAATAACCCAGATGGAATCAAAACCTCTTGAGGTCTTGGGTAATCCCACGATGAAATCCATACTGATGTCCTCCCACTTCCACGTAGGAACGGGCAATGGTTGCAACTCTCCTCCAGGCTTCATATGGACAGCTTTCACTTTCTAACAAGTGTCACATCTCGCGACATACCGAGGAATTTCTATCTTCATCTTTGTCCACCAGAACTTTTGCTTCAAATCTTGATACATCTTGTTGCTGCCAGGGTGGATGGAAAACCTTGTCAAATGTGCTTCATCAAGGATCTTTTGTCGCAATTCCGGCACCTTTGGAACTACCAGACGATCCTTGAACCACACGACACCATCATTATCAATTCTGAAGCAATCTGTCTTGCCAGCTTGAACCTTTTCCTTAATGTGCTTGATTCCTTTACTTTCCCGCTGAGCGGCAATAACCTCATCCCGGATGGGTGTTTCAATACTAATATTGGCCAGGCTGCCTTGTGAAACTATCTCTATTCCTAATTTTTCCAACTCATAGAACAAGGATAGATCATACGGCTTGACTGTCAAACAATTGCAGTGCACCTTCCGACTGAGTGCATCGGCGACCACATTCGCCTTGCATGGGTGATAATGCACTTCAATATCATAATACTTGATTAGCTCGAGCCATCTTCGCTGTCTCATGTTCAACTCTTCTTGAGTAAAGATGTATTTTAGGCTCTTGTGATCTGTATATACATTGCAGGTACTGCCCAGCAAATAGTGGCGCCATATCTTCAAGGCATATACCACAGCTGCTAACTCTAGGTCATGAGTAGGGTAGTTCTCTTCATGACGCTTGAGTTGCCGTGAAGCATAAGCAATGACTCTACCTTCTTGCATCAAGACACAACCAAGTCCGGTACCAGAAGCATCACAGTACACATCATAGGGCTTTCCAATGTCTGGTTGAGCTAGTACTGGTGCAGTGGTCAACAACTTTTTCAGGGTTTGAAATGACTTCTCACATTCTGGTGACCAGACAAATTTGACTTGATTCTTCAACAGGTTGGTAATGAGCTTGGCTATTCTTGAGAAGTCCGGAATAAACCGACGGTAATACCCCGCCATTCCCATAAAACTACGGACTTGATGAACTGTGGTTGGTGGCTTCCAATTCAAGATCTCTTCCACCTTGCTCGGGTCCACGGATACACCTTCAGCTGATAAAATTTGACCGAGAAAAGGAACTCGATCTAGCCAAAACTCATATTTGCTAAACTTGGCATATAGTTGGTGTTCTCTCAAACAGGTTAGGACAATACGAAGGTGGTTGGCATGTTCATCAGGGGTTTTGGAATAAACAAGGATGTCATCGATGAACACGACTACAAACTTGTCAAGCTCGGGCATGAAGACAGAGTTCATGAGGTACATGAAATAGGCAGGTGCGTTGATTAGGCCAAAAGACATGACCAGATACTCATAAAGGCCGTATCTGGTGATGAATGCTGTTTTGGGGATATCTTCGGGACGAATCTTTATTTGGTGATAACCAGACCTAAGGTCAATTTTAGAAAAGACCTTGGCTCCAGCTAACTGGTCAAAGAGTAGGTCAATGCGAGGTAAAGGATATTTATTTTTAATGGTGGCCTCGTTGAGTGGACGGTAATCGACACAGAGTCTGAGTGACTTGTCCTTCTTTTTCCCAAATATAGCAGGACAACCCCAAGGAGATGAACTAGGTCAAATGAAACCCTTATCAAGTAGGTCTTGCAGTTGAATTTTAAGCTCGGCTAATTCCTTAGGAGGCATCCTATAGGCTCTACGGGATATAGGTGCAGTTCCCGGCTTCAACTCAATAGCGAACTCCACGTCACGGTCAGGTGGCAGACCGGGTAGATCATCAGGAAATACATCCGGAAATTCACAGACTACCGGAATACTTTGGATTTCTTGGACTGAGGTGGCACACAGTCTCTGCACAGACTTTTCAACCATTCTCACGGGTAGTGGTAGCTAGATAAAAAGCTGAGATTGACTACTAGGTATGCTGACTTTTATGGTCCTATTCAGCACACCGATCAGAGCCTTGTGCTGATACATCCAATTCATACCTAAGATGACATCTATGTCCTGATCCTTGAGCACTATCATGGTGGTTGGGAATATATGCCCACCCAACTCGATAGGTACTCGATGCACTACGTCCTTAGTATTTATACGCCCTCCGAGCGAATGTATAAGGAAGTTTTCCTTTATTTCCCCAATTGGAATCTCATGCTTTACCACAAATGTACGATTGATGAATGAATGTGATGCACCAGAATCAAAAAGTGTAATAGCAGGGTGACTGGCGATAGGAAACCCACCCATCATGATGGGCTCTCCTGCAGGGATGTCATCCACATGAGTATAATAGACATGTCCTGCCTTCTTGACAAGTCTGACCTTCTGAGCCTGGTGCTGCTGGCCACGGTGCTGATTCTGATGCTGCTGCTGCTGCTGCTGCTGTAAAGGACCTGTCTGGGCATTTTGATTGTATTTCTTGGGATATGGACAGTCATGTGCCCAATGTCCTATCTTGCCACAGTTGTAGCAAGGATGATTATAGATGGTCTGAGGTGTATTGATACGAACGCCTGGGGCATTCGACTGAGTGGTGTTCTGTTGGTTTGAGGTATGAGAGGTAGCCGCGGTGCGTACCACGACTTGCTGCTGGGGGTAAGCTAGACGGTTGTGGTGAGTAGATGATAGATGATCTTCTGGCGTTTTTGACCGCCAGAAAAGCCTAATTTCTTTTTCTTCTTCTCATCTTGATGCTTACGATCACTTTCTTTGTAAGTAATGGCGCTGTTTACGGCTTCGTGATATGAGCAGTTAAGGTTGTTAGATAAGCTGCGCTAGATCTTGAAGTTTAGGCCCCTGACAAAGCAATCTTTCTTCTTTTGGTCAGTATTGGTGTGTTCAGGAGCATACTGGGCAAGATGGTTGAATTGGTTCACATATTGCATAACAGAAGAATCCTTCTGCTGCAAAGCTAAGAACTGATCCAGTTTCATTTTCATTACACCTGCAGGGATGTAATGTGCTCGGAAGGCTTCACGGAACTCTGCCCAAATAAGCTGATGCCCCTCGGGCTGTGCAGACAACAGGTTGGCGTACCAGGCACTGGCCGGACCACGCAGCTGCTGAGCCACAAACAGTGGCTTTTGGAATTCTGTGCAGCGAACCAAGCTGAACTTCTGCTCCATAGTACGAAGCCAGTCATCAGCCTCCAAGGGTTCATCGGCTTTTGTGAATACTGGGGGACAGGTTTCAGTGAAGTCCACATAGGTGGTTTCCTCATCTTCACGGCGGCCTCGACGCCCACCACGATTTTCTCGGTTTTGGGCCATAGCGTTGGCTGCATTAGCCAGGGCTACGATGGCATCTGCAAAGGTTGGTGGAATGGGTGGTGGGTAGGGAGCAGCTCCTTCATCGAAAGTACCGGCACCAGTCGAGTGAGTGTTGACCATCTGTTTTTAAGACAACCACTAAGGATTCACATTGCATAATTAAAAACATAGTAGCATTACAACTTAAAACATCAAATATAACAAAGTTCGACACACACGAATCCTAACAAGTTCCACCCCAGACTACGGTTCTTGGCATTACGATTACAACACTCAGATAACAGAAGACTAAAGTCGCTAGTCCTAAGACTAGCCTAGTCGATGACGACAACCTCCTCCTCGTCGTCCTCCTAGACGGCCACATCCTCCATTTGGGTCGACTGCCTCAAAGTAACCGTCCTCCATAGCCTCACTGTCATAATACTCCTCATCAGGTCCTATGACAACACCCTCCTCAGGCTCCTCCTCCCGTGGAACCAGAATTGGATTAAGCTGATCGTTCAGCCTATGCACCTCCTCGTGCAGCATGCCATTGTTCCACTCAAGGTTCTCAACGTACCCCTCCAGCTCCTCAACCCTCTCACGGGCCATGCCCTCCTGCTCCAAAGCCTGATCCCTCTCCTGAGTCAGGCGGTCGATCTCCCGCCGTAGGTCTCTGTTGGTCCTCACATCCCGGTAGTGATCAGCCCGGGCCTCTTGGAAGTCCTCGCTCATGAGACTTATCTCCCTGTGCAGCTCCTTGATCTCCTTCTTCAACTCCTTATGGCTGCGGCGGGGTGGACGGCTGCCAGACACCTCCTCACCGTCGCGCAGTGCCAATTGGTGGCGCGGAACTCCACGGGGTCCATTCATCTTGCGTGCCGTCAACTTAGAGCGTGCCAGCTGGAAAGGTAAGTTTGAATTAGTGAGGATATAATAGGCTAGCAAGAATAAGTGTGATAGTTCCTAACCCATATACCCACTGTTAAGGAGGAAGTTATTAACATGTGTGATTATCATGATGCATGCACGTACTTACGAATTTTAAATCTTGCAATATAAATCAAAGCATAAATAGTTTGAACATAGGGCTAATGTTAATAATGTTGTTCCACCTGCTACCATAACCATCATAAGATAAATTACAGACTTCGGTGGCTCTACTGCTTGAACCGACAACCACGCACTGGGAGTGGAGAGATGGCGAGAGTAGCGTGTACCCTCATGGCCGGCGTGCCTGGAGACGTGAGGAGTACTGCGCTCTCAGGTGGCGTAGGACCGGTTCAGGGGTAGAAAATCCGTGGTAGGCGGGGTTGGTATATGCAAGCTTAAGTGCTACATATGCAGTGTGGTTAGGGATTCCCAGCTGGGTACTTAATCGATTCGAATCGTCGTTGCTCCTACGGTTATAGAGACTTGATCCTCACACTTACAGCGAAGGGTGGTTCAGAACTAGGATGATTTTGCGAATGAATAAGTAATTGGAATTGAAGGAAATATGAGAAAGATCTGAGAACTGATGATGTTGAATATAATAATATTGAGTAAAATACAGAAAGTAGGATTAGTAATGCTTTTTTTGCAAAATCCTTTGACTCTTGCTAAAGCCTTACCTTGACTCCCCTCAGCCTGCATTCCTGAGTCTAATCTTTCACTTTAGTTGGGTAAGTCTTGCGGACCACCCCAGTACTCAGGTTTTGTTAACCCCCTGTTGCAGGTAAGCCGAGTGTACAGTTCTGCGTGGGACCTTTCTGGTTGATGGACCGGGTATTGATGAAGATATGTACATGATTAAACCCTTGGGCAAGGGTATAGTCGTATACTGCTACTCCACTATGAAACTCCGATTTGGGATAATGTAATTTATACTTTTGTATACTTATGGTTATGCAATACTTCCGCACCTTGTACTCTGATTCAACTCTTTGTGTAAACTGTTGTAATACATTGCTAAGGTCATTACAATGAGATCCTCGGATGAATTAGGGTTTCTGAGGAAACCCGGCAGGCCATCTAGGTTTAAGGGAACTCGTGCATAGTAACTGGAGGTCCTTATGGACGATGATGGTGCACGTGGGTCCCTATGATTTAGGCGGTTCTGTCACATCCACAGTGAGGCTGGGCAGCTGTTGGTATTTATTAAGTACAAATAGAATATGAAAGATTCCGTAAGCGCACAGAATTCCATTGTAGCTTTTACATGGGAGTATTCCAGAGTATCATTATTTATATTTTACCACAGGGAAGCAATGGTTAAAGAATCTGATAGCTACCATCATGCATCTACTAACTTAGCACACCAACTAGACTATAGTAGGGGTAAGTGATAAATGATAGGAGTTATGCATAATAATCACTTATAAGATAAATGAGTAGTCTAGCTAAGTTGAGAGGACAACTGGGAGAGTCCAAGGTTTCTAATTACTTCTTTATTACTTGGGTTCTAAGATAACTGAAGGATAGTTAGGTCAAGCAATCATACAATAGCACTTTGGAGCAACAGTACCTTTCCGATTCTAGAAAAGACTGGGAAGGGATAATCGGGAGAAGGCTGCCAAAAAGCTCTATGAACACTAACCCAAACGTGGTGGATTACGAAGGCCTGTCAGAGCTGTCACCACTGAGGCTACCACAACTAACCGTAGGATTAGGCGCAATCTCAGGTAACCTATAGTGTAGACTGCCAAGCCTACAGTATCGATTACTACTCTAGTCATGCGCTATAACTAGAGCACTCAATACGAGCGAAGATCCCATGCTAAAGTATAACAACTATACTAATCAATCACATAATAATGCATATAAGTAAATAGAGAAGATAAATATATAAAAGCATAAATCTTACAGAGATAAGATATAAGTCATACCAGATCTCCGATGAAGCTCACCAGAACCGAGCATGGCTCTGCTCTCCCTAACTCTCAACTAGGACTAACCTACTACATTGGAGAGAGGTTGTCCTTCCATGGGACACCTCTCCATCCAAACCCTAGCTAGAAAATATGAATGATAATAATGAAAGGGATGGATCCTCGGGGGTCCCTGGGGCTGTACATATAGGCCGGTGGGTGAAATGTGAGCCCTTGGATCAAACCGACCTTGAGGGACGGACCAGATGCAAACCCTAGGTCGGTGGAGGTCTTTGAGCAAAGGCCGAGGCACTTCCAGGTGGGCCCAGATCGGCCAATCTGGTGGTGGGGCCGACCGACCCCACCTGGCGGTGTCTCGTGGTCTGCTTTGGCGTGGTGGTCTCTGGTGTCCTCTAGAACCTTCCTTTGCGACTTTCATATATTTACTCCGAACTCTGAAAATAACAAACCATAGGTCTATTTCGATCGTCTCGACAAGCTCTACGCAATTTCTCATTTGAGATACTTTTATTTGGTGAAGCCTTGCAATTCCTTGCATCTCCTACAAAATAAGTGGGAACACCAAAACTCGTTGAACTTGTTAGAATCAAACCCTATAACTATGTTATGGATTGCTTTATGCTCTTGATTCATGTTTAGTTGATGGGTAAAAATGAGCAATAACTACCATCAACAAGTTCCCCCAAGCTTAACCTTTGCTAGTCCTTTAGCAAAGCCAAACTTAGCAATGGATACAGGAGTTCATTAGAATTTTTAAGTATAGTGGCAGCTCCTCAAAAACATACCTGTATTCAAACAAGAATTCTCCTCAGGATTAGAGCAAACTATTCTGACTTTCAAACTTACCTTGATTACCTTTAACTATGGAGCTTGCAGCCTTTCTTTTGGGTCTTGGGTAATTGAAGGACAGAATGTTTAAGTCAAACACTATCGCTTAAGCTCTTTTGCTCAACTCTTATCCTAAGGTTTTTTGCAAGTTTTCAAAATAAAGCTCAGAGATTCCTTTGTATGACCCTCTCACGTCTCTCAATATATGATATTTGTGGATCCTCACCAAGGTAGTAGTGATCTATGCCTTCTCTCTTACACCCTATAACTAATGGCTTATGTGGAGCTCATGGGTAAGGAGACAACTTATACATACTTGCAATGCATATATTGTAAAGTCAAACAATGGATCCAGAGAAAACAAGTCATGCAATTAAATCAAGATGTGCATGTGTGTGGATGTGAGGTGGTAGGTGGATATATATATGGTGGCTAACCTAATTCTACTTTTGCTCTTTGAGAACATTTCTCTCTTTTTCAAACACTGGGGAATTGTACTGCAGGACAACATGGGCTATCTTTCTTTTCTCTTTTTTTTCATTCTCTTCTTTTTTTCGATGGGCATCTTTGTACCCATTGTTTTCTCTCGTCTCACTCTTTTACATAGCCACATGCCTCTTCTCTGCAGCAACACTTCCCTCTCTTTTTCTTTTCTTTTGAGAGATAGCAATAAGAATTGGAGCATTTATTTGGGGATAACCTATAGGATATTTTTGATGTTTACTCCCTAGTGTAGGAAGTAGAACATTTTCAGGTGGATACAGATGGAAGGCATGTTTTTGCGTACTCCTTGTGTAGGAGCAGCAGGTGTAAGTGGTGTGTACGTGATCTTGATTTTGAAAGCATGACAAGTTTCTAAACTATCAACAAAGTTTGACAACATTCAATGCAAAGCAAGTAGCATGTAAATGTGTGGGTTTTCCTATTCTACCATGTATGGCTTGTGGTTGGAATTTAAGCTCTATCATACAGGAACTCATCATGTGGCTTTAAGGATTTTCAAAAATAAATCTCCAGGACTCAAGTATCACTAGGAACAAGATAAATAGCAGCTCAAACTTTCCATATCATATCCCTCAATTACTTAGACTTAATATCAAGCATTTGCTACCCACAAGTTTCAGGTTCAAAGTAAAACTTCATGTCAAAACAGTTGTGTCTAAACCTTGGGATAGTTCAAGGCCTGAACACTAAGTATCAAAGGGATTCTAAAGAACTGGTAATTATCAATTCCAAGCAATGGTGTTTATCTATGGAGTTCATTCTATTTGGCAAAAACTTCTGTAAGAATTCTCTTTTATTAAACCTAAGCACACCTAAACAAGCTAAAAAAAATCTTTTATTTTACTAGCTAACACACTCGAGAAGCAATATAGTACAGCGATAGGATGGGAAACTTATACTTAGCTGGATTAAGTGGAGGATGCTCTCCCCCAAGCTGGATGATGACATGGTCGCGATGTTGAAGTTGAGTGATCCTTCTTAGAGCAAGTGTGCCAGCGACTTGTAGGCACTAGATTGGGTTAGTTCTTGATCATCTGCAAAACTCAATTGCCAACAAGAATACCAATCTCATGGAGGGGGTTATAATACCGCTCCATGGTTAGTAGCAGGATTTCCAGCAGAAGCTCCCTAAGTGGGAGGACCTTCATGTGCCCACATATTTTTGGTGTTTTCTAAAAAGTGTGGACCTTCATGTGCCCACATATTTTTGGTATTTTTAAGTTTATGAAGGCAGAAAGTAAAGATGACGCAAAGGTCTATTCTAGATGCATGCAAATTGTTTTTGTGCCACCACAGTGAATAGTATTTATGAGCTATGCCAAAAGATTAGTCACATAGGGGCTTGTAGACTTTATTATACAAAGTAATAGATATTTTTATTTTCTTAATGTAGTAAAATAAATATAAAATTACTAAGACACTAATGCAATGCTGAAAACTAGATATGGATAGGTACCATGTTTACCTTTTGGCGAAGGTTCGGTGGTTTAAAGTCCTCCGAACGGGACTTCTTGTCTTGTTTGTGCTTCGCTTGGTGCATTGTCGGGGTGATGATGGTGACACTGGTTGCACCTCCGATAATGATGAACTGGAAGGTGACTCCTTCTTATTCCTTCTGATTGGTTTAGTTGATGTTGACGCTGAGGTTGGAACCTCGTCCTTCACAATCTCTTCTTTCTCACTCCTCTTCTCTTCTAATGTAGGAGTCTCATCTCTCCATCCTTGGGTGGCTGGGTCTTCTGGCATTGGGATGAGTGGTGTCTCCTCCTTGATCTTAAGATGTTACCTTCATTATTGGACCGTGATGGCACCGTAATATCTTGTAGAAGCTTTCCGTGCTCGGTTAGTTGTAAATCTTATCCATGAGCTTGACTCCTCCATTGCACACCTCCTTTCTCATTTTTTTATTCCATCCTCCTATTCTATTTTTGTTCCTCTTGTTGGTGCACTCCTGAGCGATGGAAACTTGAGAGGAGGTGGGGCAATGTTAGATCATGTTTAGAGGAGTTAGTCTTCCTTCCTTATGCTTCAATTGAACGGCAAGGGCGAGTAGAGCCACTTCTATGAAATGTTGCATTGATCCTCTTAAGTGGGAAGTGCTCCTCCTAAACTCGCTTCTTTCTCTCCTTATTCTGCACCCTTGTGTTGCAATGGTTACTAGGGAGAGAACTCCCTCGAATCTTGTCTCATTAATGAGGGAAAAGTGAATCTCCCCAAACTTGCTCGTTTAAGTGACCTTGCATCATGATGGTGCTTGCTTGAATTTAACAAGGTCCTTACTTCATGCCACCTTATGTCTTGATGAAATTTTACTCAGCACTTGTTGCACCTTCTTAGACACCATATTGAGCTTGTCTTGATTATTTGTCAGAAAGGGCTTTCTTGTGCTTGAGCTGGATCCCTCATTCTTTTGCACCATCTAATCCAGGAGACGTTGATGTGGATAGTAACATGCTTCTTCATTGACTCCTAGTTGATGGGTTGATGATTATTGGAGATGCATACTCAAGTTTATCCTTGATTGTCCTTAATTGTGTGAGAGCTTTATCTCCAATGACTTAGAGATGTCATCTTGCAACCATAGTTGTTCACGGCTTCCTGAGGCATCGCCGACAGACCACCATTGATAAATGAGGTATGTGGAAGATGCACACTATGATGTAGTGGCATCTCGTTATCCTGGTCTGTGCCATCGGCGTATGAGTTGCTATCTTTGAAGATGATGAGAGTAGGCTCTAGTTTTAGCCATACGGTAGAAATTGCATCTTGCTTGCGATCATCATCCTAGCTTGAGCCTTGAGAACACTTGATGTTTGGTTGTCTTTGATGGTGCCTTGGTTTTTTGGCAGGTTGATTCCCTAATCTTTGACAGGAATAGCTTATATTCATTCATGCAAAAATGTTAGTGGACTCATACCCGAAGGGTTGCAACAGTTTTGAAATATGGGTTATTGTCCGATTTTTTTTATCTATGCTAACAAAAGATGATTAAAGGATTATTTTAGCATAGGTTTCTTTTTGTCATTTTTATTTGTTTGCTACACTCTAACATGGTTTAAGGCAAAGGTAACTTGCACAAAAGACAAAGTGATTAAACTTCGATACTTACAGTTCTCCCTCCATGAAGGATGAGCTGATGTGTCTTCTTCGTGCAAAGTTGTTGGAGTTCATCACACGCCTTGATTCATCTCTTATATGAGATCATCTCAGGACTTTCCCAGATTTAATTCGAAAGTTTCTGTAGGGGTTAGTTCGACAAAATAACCAATGTCTACACAAGCAATGCTTAGTTCAATAATCAAACTAGACTCCATGTCTAATTTGACTAAGGCAGGCAATTTTAACCTAAGCACCACGCTTAATTTAAAAGCCTATGGAAGTATTTGCAGTACTTCTAAACCAAAATTTACTTGCATAGAAAGTGTAAGCATGAAAGCATGTAGAGATTTACTCAGCAATAGAGATGGAAGAGTATGATCATAGTGAGGTGTATATATATATTTTTATTTTTAATATGCAAGTGGTATGGATGTGTGCAAGAACTAGACATGCTATGGCTTTGATATGGGGGAACATAAACTAAATGGAGTGGATGCATGGATTAAAGTAAATATGCAATGAGATGTAAGAATTAAAAGATAACTACTCAACAGTTTAAAGTCCATGAGCAAGACTTTCTCACCTTCTTGATCATACTTACCTTGATTAGTAGCGTCGCTTCGTCACTTAAGATGTGATTGGAATTCTTGTGACGACGACCTTTTCTCCAATATACACATGGTTAGAAAAAAAATATATGTGTGTGCGAACCTGTGAGATCACAGGGTTCCATTGTTGATGAATCTTGAATGTTTAGGTACCCTGGAGTTTTTCAACACTTTGTCTTGACTTGTGGAACTTGCCGGAAGGTTGAAATGGCCTCTGCTGTCCTGTCTTATTCCACTACTCAACAGAATAGGGGTAATTCTACTAAATCTAGTGGTACAACAAATTAGCAGACATCAAGATCACTATCAAACTCTTATGCCAATTGCTTCCCCGGCAACGGCGCCAAAAAGCTTGTTGGTATTTATTAAGTGCAAATAGAATATGAAAGATTTCGTAAGCGCACAGAATACCAGATAAGAACTACCGAATAAGATAAGAATGTAAGCAGCTTGGACACAAAATAACAGCTTAAGTTTTTATGATCCAAAACATTTTGAAGTTTTCGAAAAGTAACCCGCAATGATTTAGCAATGGAAAGCTCTGATACCAGCTGTAACAGAACCGCCTAAATCACATGGCCCACAGGCACCTGTCATCGCCACTAATGACATCTGACAGCCGGGCCCGTGTTCCAGATGACCTAGGCGGGCTCTGCTGGGCTACATAAGCACCCGTTATCTCGGACAGGATCCCATTGCAAAGCCATTACAGGTTTTACAACATTTCATAACAAAATACATCAGAGTAATAGTGCGGAAGAGTAAATAGTACTTAATATTACAAACCAGTGTTCGAATGGAAATTAGGGCAGTTATTACAGACCATAATTTTAAAAGGGTAGCAGTAGCGATAGAACAACAGTACAACAGATAGATAAGTATTACACGAACCCTGCCCACGGGTTCAAGCTTATTCTTCCTCACTCTCCTAGATGATAGTGACGCAGCACGGAGCCAAACAGACTTCAGACTCCTGCTGACTACCTGCAACGGGGTTAACAAACCCTGAGTACATGGGGTACTCCACAAGACTTACCCGACTAAGAGTGTAAAATTAGACTCAGAAATGCAGGCTGAGGGGAGTCAAGGTAAGGCTTTAGCAAGAGTTCAAGAGTTTTGCGGAAAAGCATTACTAGTCCTAACTCAATATTTAATTTCAATAATACTATTAATCATTACCATAATCCAAGTACTTTCCAATATTCATCATCGTTCTTTCGATACATCTTTATTCATTTCAAAACATCCTAGTTCCGAACTACTATTCGATGTAGGGGTGAGGATCAAGTCTCCATAACCGAGGAGCAACGACGATTCGAATCGATTAATACCCAGCTGGGGATCCCTATCCACACTGCGTATGTAGCACTTAAGCTTGCATACGCCAACCCCGCCTACCATGGCTTTTCATACCCCGGAACCGGTCCTGCGCCACCCGAAAGCACAATACTCCTCGGCCACGAGGGTCCACGCTACTCTCGCCATCTCTCCACTCCCAGTGCGTGGTTATCGGTTCCAGCAGTAGAGCCACCGAGGTCAGAGGCTTTCCGTAGTATGTGGCTAGTTGCAAAGTCTTGATCACAGCAGGCCTGACAACGAACGGTCCCTAATATTTTTCCGTTAGAAACCATGCATTGGGACTCTAACCCAAGTACACTGGTAACTATCCGGTTTTCACATCCCTTTCCGATGGTGAGGATCGTTGGGACTCTAACCCAAACAGATGGTTGACCATACAGAAAAACCCATCCCCGTGGATGACAATGAACTAGCTAGGAACACTGCCAACCAACAAGGACATACCATTCCCATAAAGTGATTCATTTGATTTGTCTCATCACAGTTCAAAATAGTATTTTTGCAAATCTAATCATTAAGCATGACTAAGCATTTTGCAATACTTTATAAAATCAGGTTCTCAGGTATTGATCAGTGGTCAAGGGTGGTAATGCATAAATGGGTTGTCAATCAACTCCTATTAACCTAATGCAATAGATTAACTCAAGTGATAAATATTTTAAAATAGCAAGGAGGGGCAAATGCACCGGGGCTTGCTTTGGATGGCGTAGAGTGTCGGATCCGGGTCGGTGCCACAAATATCAAAACCTTGCACAACTTCCTGAGTAGTCTCCTCAGATGCACCCTCAGACATTACCTCCGGATTCTCGGTCACTACACGTTTGCAATGAATGAATGTATGAATGATTAATCATTTAAACCAATATATAATTTAATAAATATTTCAATATTTCCATTTGATACCAAACTTCACCAACAGTTAGCTCTGGACCTAAAATAATACCAATTAAATTTTCATGATTTTTGGACTTACAGGGAATTTATTAAAAATCATCAAAGTTCCTTTTATCATTTAATTTGCTGATTTTTTGTTAATACAGAAAGCACTCAAATCCTACATTTCATATTTTTATTAAATTCTACACATCACAGAGAGCATCCACAAATATTTTCACAATTTTTGGTATAGTAGATTAATTCACATAAAAAGATTAAAACACAATACTATTCATTCAAAATAAAAATTAAAAGCTTGGTAAATCATTCGGGGAAAAACGAAAACGGCCATTCGGCCCACTTAAGCAAACAGGCCCAACACGGCCTGGCTGCGCCCGCGCGCGTACGCCCTCCTCACGGGACACTGACATGTTGGGCCTACTTGTCAGCTCCTCCTCCTTCCTCTCGCCACGCACCTGGACGCGAGCGCGCGCGGCGGACCGCCGCGGAACTCGCCGCCGACGACTGCCGCAACGAAGCTAAACGACCCTACGACTCCTCTAGACCCTAGCCGACCACTCTACTCACACAGCCTACGCCCTACCCGCCTCCGGCGAGCTCGTGCTCGCCCATGGCGTACCACGGCGGCACGGAGGCCCCGTTCCGACCACCGAGACATGGTTGAGTTAGCAAAAATAGGTTAGGGAGATTCAGGGGCTCACCAGAAGACCAAATCGGTCGTGGGTTGGGACTGGAGTGGCTTGAATCGACGAGTGTGACGGCGGCGCCGGGTCGGTGGCGTTCACCGGAGACAAAACTTCCTGTTCCGACAACCCTACGGCACCGGAGCGAAGACCACCGCACGCAAAAGGATCAGTAGGATTTAGGGAATCCACAACACGGAACCTAAGGAGAAGAAGCTCACCACGAAGAGCTAGGCACGGCTCGAAGACTCGCGGCGGCGCTCCGGTCGGACGCGGAGACGACGACCCGCGTTCCCGGACGTTCAAGACACCACAGCCCACACCGAAGACACCAAACTATGCGCAAGGGAGCTAGCAAGCTTGATGTGAGATGGAGGAGGTGGTGGTGGCTTGGTCACGACGAATTTCACCGTAATCCGAACGAGCTCAACGGTGACCGCGGTGGAGAAGATTTTGGGAGGAGCGGTGCTCGACGGTTTTATAGGACCGGCAAGGGGAGGATAAGCTCAGGCTGGGTCCGGGGCCCTCCCTCGGCTGCTCGATACCGTCGCGGCGTGCCCACGGCGGCCGGACGGCGCTCGGCGCCGGACACGGCACGTGCGCGTACGGGCGCGACGGTGAACAGGGGGACCCCCTAGCTACAGTAGTAGGCTTAGTAGGTCAAATGCTATTTGATTCCAATTCGATCTGATCCAGCCGGAATCTGAAGAAGTGATGAATACAAAAGTTGCAGAGAATTTTGTGCAGATCATTTTTTCTTTTGACATGAAATTCAAATTCTGCCAAATTTTCAAACTACAGCAAAGGGGGTAAAAGTAGGGTTTGAATTTCAAACTGAAATTTTAAAATTACTTTTGATTTTTCTCAACAACTTGAAAAATGGTGAACATGAAAGTTGTTCTACTCAGTGAGCTTGATAACTTATATTAAGGGAGTTTTTGAAGATTCTCAATATTTTTGAAATTGAAGTTTCAAATTTAAATACCAACATACTTATTGGAATTTATTTTGAATTTTTATGATGTAACTTCAAAATCTCCAAAAATAAAAGTTGTCCCATTTTAAAAGTTCTACAACTTTCATTAAGACATTTTCCTTAGATTCATTATATATTTTGAATTGGTGTTTTAGGTAAACTCTAGGGTTTAATTTGATTTCTATTTCATTTTTATTTTTGATTTTTGATTGAGGACTTAATTACACAATCAATACTAGCTAAAATCAAACCACACTAGGAGCCCTAAGCACAATCATATGCAGATGCTTAAATCAAACCACCGAGTCTTGATTTAGTCCTACTCGCTAGCCAAAATCGCAGCCTCCCGCTCATCACTTCAAAACTTCCGCAAACCGAAACCCTAGCCAAGAAAATCCTCTGCTGCAGTCTCCGGCCTCAATATGCCACCTTCAAGAATCCGCAAGTGATGGCGACTCCTTCTGAAATGCCTGAGGTACGAATCCCACCAATCTTCTCTTCATCCATGAATTCTTTGTTCGATTGGTCACATATATCTCCTATCTCCCTCAGAACCGTGAAGAATGAAATCTTGATTCCGCTGAGAGACTGCTCCGACCGCTTTCTTCCTGGGCCCGATGGGCGACTCCAATCCCATAGAGTTTATCAATCAGGAGACTAACCAGATCCCCATTAGAGGCCCGCTGGTGGATTGTATCTTCATGGTCCAAGCAGCCTTTCCGGAACTGGCCAAACATGCCCAGCGGATGGAGAAATTGGTTCCGCCGCATCTCAGAGAGAAAAGAGCAGACTGGGAGCTGCGCAATCTAAGCCAGTGCCTTGACCTCTCTCTATGTGATATGAAGAAGAATGAATCCCTCTTGATTGCTGTAAGTTATTTCTGGTCTAATTCTCTGAACGCCTTCGTATTTGGAGATGGGCCAATGACCATCACCTTGGGTGATATCCATATGCTGACTGCCCTTCAAATCACCAGGGTCTTGCCAACTGTGGGATCTTCTTTCAAGTGGTGAAAAGAAGTTCCCCAAACTAAATGAGTACAAGGGCTGGACTGGCTACATCAAAACTCATCATCCAGACAACCTCCAGCATCAGTGAAAAGGAATACACAGCCTTCTTAATCTTGTGGTTGGAAAGGTTCATCTTCTGTGGCGCTTCCTTGGGGCCGGTCTATCCCTTCAAGGCCCATGCAGAAAAATTGGCTCAAGGCAACTCAATCCCCTTAGGTAAACTATTGCTGGGATCTGCCTACAGATTAATGAACCGAGTTGTCGGCTATCTGCTGAAAGGAGAAAAGGTACGATGCATAACAGGTCCCTGGTGGTTGATTCAACTATGGCTCAACCTGTATTTGCACAAGATGGTCAGGCCAAACTTCAATAATCTCGATTACCCCTCCATCAACTATGCAGAAGAAGACAGCAACCAGATCACCAGGGGCTTGATTTGGTTCCCATATACAAATGATGATGAATTCCCAATGCCCTATACCTTCAGATTCAGTACAGAGTGCTCTGATAATGGAACTACTGAAATCTTTAATGCTATCATAAAACCCTGCACACTGCCAGTTGACTTCAAGCACCTTCATGGTACTAGCAGCACTGAGCCCAGCTGGCCTTCATATGAATTTTATCACCCTAATGTTGCAGCAAGACAACTGGGTTTCGGCCAACTGCCCCCTAAGCTTCCATTTCTACACCTCTTGAGGTCTAGAGATGAAATCACCGAGATGCTAGAAGTCAACAGGGTCTTCACATTAGGAGCAGACCTGCCACTTTACACTGTAGAGAAATGGAGCCAAATTTTAATGACCCATGAGACTTTTGATCATTGGTGGCAACAGTGGCATGCTCATCTATTCTGCCAAGGGACCCATGATAGATGCAGAGCCCTGGAGCCCAAGCTTCAACTCCAACTTGGCAGTAAGTATTTTAACCACTTCCATTCAAACCGGCTGCAAATTTTGTTCTAACTTCTGTTAATGCAGGACTCAGAATCTAACCCACCAGGGCTAGATCAACTATTATCCTTCTTGCCCAACTGCCAGGCTAGGCTCTCATGGCTCCATCCTTAAAAAAGATGATGAAGGCTCCTGCCAGCATGATAACTACTCCAGCTCCAAAGAGAAAGACTTCATCCGGTCTTAAAAAGGCGATAACCAAGAAACTAAATATCCAAAAGGAAACCTGCTTAGGTATTTGGTCATCCTGAAACTTCCCCCTGTGTTGTTAATCGATCTTCTAATTAAATCGGCTAATTACCAGGGAAGCACCCAGCCGATTCAAATACTGCCCGGGGAAGCTCAAACTGAAAACCAACCAGGGTTAACTGGCCCTCAAGACACCGGCTTAGGTTCTTCAAGCATGATGGAAATTCAGGAGGAAAACATTGAAGCACCCCACACTAAGGTATCCACTGAAACTAGCATATAATCCTGACTTCCTGAGTACGCCTGTCACTTCTCATCTGTTCTTTTTCCTTAAAATTCAGCCGAATAACCCTTCCTCCGAAGATACTTGGGATAAGGCTTGAGCAGGAAAGGACACCATCTCCAGGTAAGGCAAATTCGGCTGTTAACACCGCTGTGCTTGCTTTGTTTCTTACTCACTTTTATTTCTGCAGAGCTTCAACTGATCACAGAAACACATGCTGAGGCCACCTCCACTGCCGGAAAAAAGATTGCCACGACAGATCAACCAGGCACTTCATCAGCTCCAGTTCCTCCAAGCTTTATTCAGGTGAAGCACTCATCCTATAACCAATCACATTATTTATGCTATCACCTCCTAACATCTGAATGCAGGTGCTGCAGCCTTCGACTCCTAGCTACTCCTTTGACCTGGAAGAGTGCTGTGATGAAGACGAACTAAGCTCTAAGTCTATGACACTGCCAGAGCCAGATTTCAAGAATCGGCTAAATGAGCTCTTGCCTCAGCTGGAAATAGACCTTGCCGACCTAGCCCGGCATCCTGAAACAATTGACCAGGCAATTGAGCTGATTCAACAGCACACACGCCCGGCAACTGTCAGCCTCCTGAAGCAGCTTGCCAAGCTTAAAAGCGCCACTCCAAGAATCAATACTTCCCATATAAACCTGGCCGAGCTTGAACAGCTGAGGAATAACAAGTTGATCAACAAACAAGAGGCCCACGGGTTGGTAGATCAAGTCAAGCTGCTGAAGAACACCATTATCTCAGCTGAATCAAAGCTGGATACTTTTAAAACCAGGCGCGAGCAGCTGATGAAGGAACTTGAGGAAGTAAACTCGGCCATTACTCAGCATGAGATCTCTGTATCAACAAGCTCTGTTGACATGGCCGAGAAGAGAAAGCAAGTCAGCGCCAGGGTCATTGAAGGCAAACAGATCAACCAGCGCCTGACCATCCTCAATTCAACAGCTGATGAAGACCAAGAATCTCTGCAGATCGGCCATGCTCTTCATGTTGAATGTATTTCTTCCATTCGGTTCTTGTTGGGCTTGTAACTGATGTCTAACTTTTTCTGTGAAACATGTAAAGCATATTGGCCAGACTGAAATTGGCCTTCTTCTTGTTCTGTATTTGAATCAGCTATGCAGCCTGATCCTCAGTACTTGTCATAGAATACGCAGAAATCAGCTATTTAGTCAATCCAAAGTAATTGACCCAGTTAGCCGATCCTGAGCAAACCGCCTGATTAATCCGATTCCGGGCAACCGACCAAAATAGCCGATCAAGATGCTCCACTTCCCACGCGTCGTGTCAGTTCCGGATTCAAGAAACGTGGGTTAACCCCAGCATAAAATCCACCGTGTCGTCTCGTCTCCCGAGGGGAAACCGCCTTGGTGTCCTCCGTCTTTATAAATAGACACCTAGCCTGAATGACCAACCGCAGACACCACTAGCCCTCGCTCGCCCGGCCTTTGCTCTTCGCCTCTTCTCCCCAACCAGACCAAAGCAAATCTTCAACACCAAACCATGGCCAGCGATGGAGACCGCAGCAAGCAGCCAGCTTCGGACCCCGCTGAAGGCGACAACTTTAGCCGGAGCCTGCGGGCCGTGGGTGAATAGAGGCACCGATTGCGAGCCTGTCTAGGGTAAGGCTACTGTTCACTTATTGATACATTTGTCTGATCTGACCGCTGATGACTTCTGTAGTGATCTAGAGACCACCGGTGCCAGAGGCTCGGGGACCGCCGCTGGGGCATCTCAGGCCGCCCCCGCAGCCGCTGAAGCCACCCCCGGTGCGGGTGCTACAGCGGGCCCGTCTCGCGGCCGTGATCGTTGGGCGACGCCCCGACAGCTGGCCATCTAGAGCAGGTAAATTGGTTTGCATCCTTGGCATTGATCTCTTTTAACCTGACACATCTGCTTCTCTGCCATTTTCAGTTCGGCCCGCCTGATTCCTTTTTCTCCGGGTGCGCCGATTGGTCTCGACACCCGGACACGCCGGACTGCGCCTCCTCAAGACCCTCCCCGAGACCGGGCCTCGAGCGCTGGTTCTCGTGGGGGATCTGATTCGGGGTCATCCGCGGACTCTGAGGGGTCCTACGACGCCGCCGACGGTCGCCGCTTCCACCACCAGATGGTGGAGTATCGTAACCTCTACTCAGAGGCTACGAAGGAAAGTGGCTGGCTCCAGGGCGTCAATGAAGCCCAAGCCGCTGCCCTAGCCGCCGCCGAGACCGAGGTGGCCAATGTGCAGGCCCAGCTCGCCGAATCGGACGCCTGCGGTGGCAGGTAATGCCTTGAAATCTTTATCGTGATGTGCTGATGACCATCTTCGTGCTGACCCTTCTTTCTTCTTGTAGCCCTGACCACGCAGTTGGAAGAATTGCGCGTAGCCGCCGAGACCGCCGCTATTGCCGTCAATGCCAGTGGCAACACGCAGGCGGAGCGGCACCTGGATGTTCACCACCGCGTCCTCTAGGTGGCCATGGCCGGCGTTCGTCACGGCGCTACTGGGGCTCTCACGGCCACACGACTCCGTTCCGGCATAGCCCTGGAGGCCATCGAGCCCGGGTTCCCGGAGGGCCAGGACATGGAGGAGGCCAGCGCCCAATTGGCGAACTTCCTCCCCCACGCCGACGGGGGTTGCGGTCGTCACCGACGCCCAGGACATCATAGATAGGGTCCACCCATAATCCAAATTAGAATGTAACAGGGCTCCTCTGTAAACATGATCAAAAATAAAGACTTTTGTTTATAATCACCAATCTGATCTCCATGTGTCTATATATTTTTTTTATTTTGGACCACTCCATCGAGGGTGTTTTATTTTTGTGCTAAAGGCGATCCGTTAGAACGAAATCGGCTATTACAGACTCTTATTTTTTGTCCTGAAGGCGATCTTCTACATAGAATCGGCTGTATGAGCCAGATCTTGCATCGATCGGCTGTCATCCCCCAACTGGGATACTAGGATGGTATTTCTTCAGATATTTTCTGTTGATCACCCTGGCAAATCTCCTTCCTTCCATATCTTCGAGTATATAGGCATTGCCGGGCGCACATTCAGCAATTCGATACGGGCCTTCCCAATTTGGCGACCACTTGCCGAATCGGCTATCCTTGGTTCCGATAGGATAGGATAGTTTTCCATACTAGCTCTGATTCGGCAAAGCTCTTGCCTCTTACTTTAGAGTTGTAGTACTTGGCCACCCGTATCTTATTAGCTTCGATACACTCCAGGGCTTTGAGCCGATGACAATGTAAATCTTCAATACTGTCCATCATGATATCCTTATACTCACCGGCTGTAAGCTCGTTCTGTAACTTGACACATCGTGTCTCGGACTGAATTTCCCAAGGCAAAACAGCAGCGTGTCCATAGACCAACTCATACGACGTAGTTTTAGCCGATCCATGCTGAGCCATCCGGTATGCCCACAGAGCTTCACTCAGCGTCAAGTACCACTTTCTGCGAGTCTGCTCAATCTTCTTCCTGATAATCTTGATTAAAATTTGATTTGATGCTTCGGCTTGACCATTGGCTTGGGCATAATAAGGTGATGAATTATATATTTTCATGCCCATGTCGTCAGCAAAGGTCAAAAACTCATCTGAAGTGAACATAGTCCCTTGATCTGTCGTGATGGTCTGTGGTATACCAAATCTGTAAATGATATGCTCCTTTATAAATTCGATTATATCTCCAGATGTGGCGTTCTTCAAAGGAACAGCTTCCTACCCACTTAGTAAAGTAGTCTGTTGCAACCAAAATCCATTTGTGACCTTTACTGGACGGTGGATAGATTTGGCCGATCAGATCGATTCCCCAACCTCTGAATGGCCATGGCTTGATGATAGGATTCATAACTGAGGCAGGAGATTTCTGCACATTCCCGAATCTCTGGCATTCTTGGCAGCCCTTGTAATACTTGAAACAATCTTCGAGCATTGTTAGCCAATAATAACAGTCCTTCTGATAACCCATTTCATCTTATGAGCCGATTGGTGAGCACCACAGACTCCTTCATGAACTTCACTCCTTTATCGACTCTTCTGTCCCCGAGGCATTTCAGCAGCACCCCTTCAACAGTCCTATAATACAACTAGCCATCTAGCAGCACGTACTTGATAGCTTTGTACCTCAGATTTCTACTAACTTTCTGTGAAGGATTTGCAAGGTAACTTGCTATCTCACCCTGCCAGTCATCAGCTGATTGCTCGGTATTGAAGATTTCCTGCATCGATCTACAACCTGAGGCGCTCTGCGCTAGCCGATTAGCCTCTTGATTCTGGGCTCTGGGAATATGGTACAGTGAAACCGCCAAGAACCCTCTGATCAAAGCTTGGCACTGATCATAATAGACTCTGAGTACATCGTCTTTACATTCAAATAGGCCGAGCAATTGGTTGATGACTAGTTGTGAGTCTCCAAAAACCTCAACTACGTCGGCCTTTGCTTCATGCAGAAGCTGAAATCCTTTCCAAATCACCTCATATTCAGCCTGGTTGTTTGTCACTGTTGGCCCGATCTGGAAAGCGTACTCAAATCAGTCGACCTCGAGGTGATATCAGTATTACCCCAGCACCTCCGCCTTGCTTGCAAGATGATCCATCAAAGAACATAGTCTACGGTGCCACATCGGCTATACTGACGGCGCCCTCATGATGCTGGGTGATGAAATCAGGCTATTACCTAACCTTTGACTGCCTTAGCCGATTCGAACCTCAAGTCAAACTCAGAGAGGGCCAAGATCCACTTTCCGATCCGTCCGTTCAGGATAGGCATTAACAACATATGCTTGATCACATCCGCTTTGGAAACTACCACACACTCGGCCAATAGTAAATAGTGCCTCAATTTGCAGCATGAGTAGAATAGGCATAAGCACAGCTTCTCAGTCGGCGTGTATCTCGTCTCGGGATCCAAAAGCCTCCTGCTCAGATAGAAAACTGCTCTCTCTTTTCCTTCAAATTCTTGAAAAAGGGCCGAGCCAATCGTATGGTCTTCGGCCGTCACGTACAGCTTGAACGGCTTACCTGCCCGTGGTGGTACCAGAACAGGTGGAGACTTCATATATTCCTTGATTTCATCGAGAGCCTTTTGCTGTACGTCACCCCATGTGAATTCCTGAGTGTCTTTAAGCTTCAATAGTGGCGAGAACAGCAGCACCTTCTCTGACAGATTGGCAATGAATCTCCTGATGAAATTAATCTTGCCAAGTAAGGACTTGAATTCCTTCTTATTAGTTGGCGGTACAAGCTGATCGATGGCCTTCCTGCTCTTGCTGCCAACCTCGATTCCCTTGCGTTGTACCATGGAACCCAGAAACTCACCAGACGACACCCCGAAAGCACATTTATTAGGATTCATCTTCAAGCCATGTTTCTGAGTACATTCTAGGGTAGCCTTCAAATCGGCTAAGTGCTCCTTGTAGCTTCTGGACTTCACAACTACATCATCGATGTAAATTTTTACAATCTTGCCGATCAACTTATGAAAAATATAATTCATAGCCCTTTGATAAGTTGCACCGGTATTTTTTAAACCGAAAGTCACTACAACCCACTCGAACAAACCGATTGCATCAGGACACCTGAAAGCAGTCCTTGGAATATCCTCATCAGCCATAAAAATTTGATTGTAACCAGCATTACCATCCATGAAGCTGATGACCTGATGCCCCACAGCCGAATCAACTAACATATCGGCTATCGGCATTGGGTAGCCGTCCATCGGGGTAGCTCTGTTCAAGTCCCTGAAATCGATACAGACCCGCAACTTGCCATTCTCCTTGTATATAGGGACAATATTCGATACCCATTCGGCGCATCGGCAAGCTCGAATGAACTTGGCTTCTAGCAACCTCTCGATCTCGGCCTTGATGTTAGGCAATGACTCCTTCTTGAATCGTTGCGGCGGCTGCTTGAATGGCCGAAATTCAGGCTTGATAGTCAATCTGTGCTCAACAATCGATTTGTCCAAGCCAGGCATCTCGTAGTACTCCCAGGCGAAGCAATCTTTGTATTCTTTCAATAAGTCAATCAACTCCCGCCTGAACTCAGGGTCAAGATTGGCGGTAATATACGTCAGCCTTGGTCAGTCACCAAATCCGATATCCACTTCTTCAAGTTTATCGGCCGACGTAAAACCCTGTCCAAGCTTGCCCTCGGTGCCATCGATCGGGTTGTCCATTAGTAAAAAGACTCAGAGCCGATTTTCCGGACCGGCTGTTGACTCTCATCGTTGACCTTGATGGAGCCTTCTTCCCAGGGCTTGCCAGAGAAACAGTCATGATCCCCAGCTTCCCAGTAGGTAGCATCTGCTGCGGCTATACTCACCGAGTCATCAACTGGGACCACCTCAACCTCTTCACCATGCCACTGGATCACACATTGGTGCATGGTTGACGGTACGCAGCAGTTAGCATGGATCCAATCACGCCCAAGCAGCAGACTGTAAGAACCCTTGCTGTCAATCACGAAGAAGGTGGTGAGCAGCATCTCCTTCCCAACTGTTAGCTCGACATTGATTGCCCCCAAGGGTATTTGAAGAGTTGCCCCCGAAGTCTTTGAGCATCATGTCGGTCTCGATCAAATCATCAGGGCCCGTACCCAGCTTGCGGAAGGTGGTGTAGGGCATGAGATTAACAGTGGCACCACCATCGACTAGCATCTTGGTCATGGGCATCCCATCGACATATCCCTTGAGGTACAGGGCCTTCAGGTGCCGGTGCTTGGGTGGCTTGTCAAAGGTAGCCTGCTGCGCGAAAACCAGCTTGGCGGTGGCTTGCTCAGACTCCGATTCATCGGAATCAGAGAGAACTTCAATCTTCCTGGCTCGGGGCGCCCTGAACTCAGCCGGAAGCACAAACACCATCTATGCATCGGCTGTCGCCTTCCCTTTGTCCTGAAGAGGCTTCTCCCGCCAGATTTGCTTCGGGCGGCCTTCTGCTTTGAGCTCCCTGTTCCTGAGGCGCTGCACACGGCGTCTCTGGCTCTTGGTCAAGTCCCCAGGGCACCACTGGTTCTCCTGCCAGACCGACTCTTGATGATCGACTGCTGCCTCGTTGAGCCGATCACGCGGGTCTCTTTTTCGCGCCGATCCTGCATGTCATGTGGGCGTCCGAGCCTCTCATGCACAGATCGGCGGTTGGTCTGAGAGTGCCTATACTCTTGGTACTGATCGCTGCACTCCGGGCAATTGTGCAGAGTTGGCAATCTCAGATCTTCATTCCAGCAATGCCTGAAGAATGGGCAATGCCAGTGGCTTTCTTCTTCCTCCCGGCGACGAGCCAGCTCTTCTTGGTAGCGGGCTTCTTCTTCATCACGAGCCCAACTCTGGTACTCTTCTTCTTCAAGCTGCCTCCGGCGAGTCTTCTCCTTCTCCCGTCGCCATTTGTTTAGTAAATCGCGGGATGTAGGCCTGGTCTTCTTGGTGCCGCTGGACTCCCCCTTCTCATATTGGCTCTGATTCTGCTCCCGGCTTCTCTTGATCATCGCCAGCTCCTTCAGCCGATATCTGCATATCAGGATCGACTGATGCGTTCCTTCTAGCTTGGTTGGAGGTCAGAACTTTCATCTTGCCTGCGGGGGCCGACACCTCGACTATATTCTGGCCCTTCGGGAACGGGAAATTATCAATCTTCATTTTCCCATTAGCAGGACTGTCAAACTTCAATAAACCGAGAGAGATAGCCCTCTGTATCTGAGTTCTGAATGTGCGACATCCGTTGGTGTCGTGTGAGGTGAGGCCGTGGTACTGGCAGAACGTCTTGCCCTTCAAGTCTTTAGGAGAGGGTCTTACATAATCGGCAAGGAAGGTGATCTGCCCAGCACTGACCAGTAGATCAAATAATTTATCCAGCCTATGTGTATCGAAATCGTACTGATCCTCGGTGCTCCAGTTTTTGGCACAGCCATGGGCTTCTTGCCCCACCTCAGCTCGACAGCAGCGATTTCATCCTCATCTTCATCCTCGGAGTCTGAATTACTGATGAACGCCATCTGTTTGTACTTCCCCTCCTTACGGAAGGTCTGAGCTTGCAGCTCCAGGGCTGTTACTCTCTGCAACACCTAGCGAATGCTGTCAAAGTCAATGCCCACTAGCTTTTCTTGAATGTGTGGGAGCATTCCACCAACGACCAAGTGAACGAGCTGCTTGTCAGATAGGTGCAGTGAATAGCACATGTTCCTCATTTTCCTGAAGCGCTTGATGAAGGTCGATCCGGTCTCGCTACACTTCTGGCGCATGCTGGTCAAATCAACAATAGTTTTCTCCCCAGTGCCAGAGAAGAAATAGCTGTGAAACTTGCCTTCCAGATCCGCCCAGTTTTGAATTGACCCTGGGCTCCAGAGTGGTGAATCAATTGAAAGCCGGCCCTGTCAGTGACAGTGAGAAGAAACGGACCCTGTGAGCATCCTCATACGACGCCTCACTGAGCTGAGTTAGGTAACGGCTGATGTGCTCAATGGTGGATACATCGTCTTGACCCCTGAACTTGGTGAAATCCGGCATGCGATACCTTGGTGGTAATGCCACGCGATCAAACCACTCAGGGTAGGGGCGCTTGTATCTGATCGAAACCCCTGCCTTTGGCTGCAAGCCGAATTGGTCCCTGAGCATTGCACTCATCTTGTCTACCAACTCGTCTTGAGGTGATTGAGCATAACCGGGATGTGGCGCCGACATGAGCTCATCATAAGTGTGCCCGATGTGAAAATTTGGAGTTGTTCGAGGCACGTTTTCAGTCAGCACATTCCCGGTCAGCATGTTCCCAGTTGCACGCATGTAAGCAGCAATCTGCTCGGGAGAGTAGTCTCTGTATAGCTTGGGCTGTGGAGCTATTTTTGGAGCCGAATCCGTCATCATATTGGGATTTTGAACATTCGACTTTGGCGGATTCGGCTGTTGCGGCGAAGGTTTGGACGTTCCGGCCGCTGCATCTGAGTTGGAATCTTCTGGGGTATGTTGAAGTACATTGGGCCCAATGATTTCCAATCCTGCTTCTTGATGACGGTCTTCATGATGCTGTAGAATGTCTGCAGAAAAACGTTGTGATGATGCCCGACTGCATGATGCGAAGCGTTCCAGATGGCGCTCTGGATGAATTCCTTGAACTCTTGCTCCTCCTTGTCGGTGTGGCCAGGCATGACCCACATTGGATAGGGGTTCTTCTTGATCACGCGGCCATCGCGATTTTTAGCAAACGACAGCAGACAGGCATCAGTGAATTCTTCAATGATCTGCTCTAGCACCACAGCATCCTTCGGGATCGATCTCCTCACGCTTGACCCTGATGACGCCGTCATCCCTGGGAAGCCACGGTTTCCGGAGCCTTTCCCTTAGCCATGAGTGAAACTATCTCCACCGGGCGTGCCAAAAAGTGTGTCGGCACAAAATGTGGTTCCTCGCGCTCAACATACCAGCGAAGCCGGATATGATCTCAAGAGCGTCGGAGCTTCCAAGATCCAGCTAGCTTCAAACCCGGTCAGAGAGTGCCGATAACCCTCAAGCTTGCCAGTCAATTTGACCAGCAATTGACAAGGAAAGAATAATGATCAGTAATCACAAGGCGAAACTAACCGGTGGATCCAGATAGTTCCAACTGTATGGCTCTGAGAGCCGATATAATCGAAAATTGACTAAAGAGTCGATTCCGGCGTGTATGCATGTTTTGCCACAGGAAACAATTATTGAACTGATACATAATCGATTAATATGTGTAATCCAACATGACAATCCACATTAAACAAGTCTATGTAGATAGTTATAACAGATTAAGGCATAATCGATTATTGTAAATAGGTCAAGTCATTCAATTCAGATTGTCTGAATGTCATACAGATAGAAATCGGCTATTTAGCCGATTTGGCAGAAACACGATCGGTTAACTAGTTTTTCTTGTGAAAGCATAACTGCATCGGCTAATTAGCCGATCCAGGGTCCGTGAAGCAGAAAACTTGGCGGTAGCAACAGCCACAAGTCAATCTATAAGGATACGGAACTAGTCTAAAGGCCGGCGGTTCTGTATTCGTACAAATCGGCTCATGCCAAGCCCTTTCATCACGTACGAGCAAGATTGCGATAGTACTAGCTAAATCAAACAGATATCACAACAAAGCATAAACATGAGTGCAACATAAATGAACGTTTTTCATGTAGATCTAAGGCCAATACCATGCAATCTTGATTGGGCAAAGAGATGTTATATTAATAAGTAATGAATCTAACTAAGATGCCAAATTAGTTAGAGCCGATAACTAATCCATGCACATAATCAAGCTTAACCTAAGCTCTCGTCCATCGGATGACGCTAAACATAGATTAAACGAGAAAATAAACATGAATCTATAACTAATCCTTATTTGATCTAAGCCCACGTCCACCAGGATGATGCTAAACTTATATCAAACAAGAATTGACCCCTGATCTACGATGCTCCCATGTCCACCGGATGACATTAAAGAGACTAAGCTTAGCGAGGCATGACGGTACTTACAAGCAAGCCTGCGTCCGCCTGGATGACACTCAGCCCGATTGAAGAACTCGCCGAGATCTACGTTACTCCTACACCTAAAGTTTGGCCGGAGCCGAAAGGTGTGTTGTATTGATGTGTGTGTATGTACTACAATGGCCAGGGGCTTATATTTATACCTTGGGCTCGACAAGATAGAGTCCTAATCGAATTACAACTCGAAATAGATATGGAAACTAACTAAACTTTCCTAATCTAAAGGTAACTTGGAGCCCAATCTTTCCTTCCTTTAACGGACTCCGAACTTGATCGCTTCCTTGGCACCTAAGATTCACGCTGACAGTCATCAATCATCTATTTCCTTCAACTGCATCGTCTACACTTCGGCCCAACCGATTTCGGGATCCGATCGACTATTCCTGTCTTGGCCTCTGTCCCGAAATCGACTATCTGCGCTCGGCATCGACTATCTACACCTAGTCCAGATTTTGGTGTAAACACTAAGTTAGAACCACACAGGTAGAGATAGATAATTGGAAACCTTATGCTCGCTCAGTTGTCCTCCTCGCTCGCTAACCTACTCTTTTATCATTGGAACTTCTCCTGTGTGTCGCTACACTTATCATATATATCATTTACCCCCACTCTAGTTTAGTTGGAATATTAGTTAGTAGATCATCATGGTTAGCTATCATATTCTTTAACCATTGCTTCCCTGAGGATAAATACAATACCCTGGAATACTCATGGGTGACATTGCTACGACGGTATTTCTGTGCACTTGCGGATTATTCTACATGAGCATAATAAATACCAACAAGCATTTCTGGCGCTTGTTGTCGGGGAAGCAATTGGCAAAAGATTTTGATACTAACCTTGATCTCTACTAATCCAAATTACCACTAGCTATGTGGGATTACCCTTGTTCTATTAAGTGTGGAATAAACAGGGCATCAACCGTCTCGACCTTCTGGTAATTTCTTTCCACAAGAAAAAAATCAGCAAAGAGCCCAAGGTGCCTGATCATTCATGAACAATCAAAAGTTCATCCCTATCATCCCACAGGTGCAGATATAAAGAGAAGGTCACCGTCCGAAAGCAAACACAGCCATCATGTGACGGAGCGAAAACACTCACAACATTAGAGGTAAGAATGGACAAGAAAAGAACTATAGTGGCTGGAGCCTCCAAGGTAGGGTCAACCGACCCTACCATGGGCCCCTCAGCCCACCAGTCAACCTCCACTACGCTGAGCCATACCCCTTGACTGGTTTGCCACGTTCCAACCCTCTTGTTTTGTGCATTTCTCTTACTTTTGTCTTTCTCCCTTTAAGGTACAATGAAAAAAAATACTTCTTGTCTTCACAAATCAAACTCGTCTCTAATTGAAATGAATCTCGATTATCCTATCATGCTTCCTTTTTCTGTGTTAGCATGCTTTGGTTTGGGTGTACCGATCGATCGATCGATCATACATCCATAGTCTTTTGAAATTAAGCATGGTGCTTAGGTTAAATAGACTACCTTAATCAAACAAGACATGGTGTTAAGCTTGATTATTGAATCAAACATACTTGCATGGAACTTGGTTGCACTTTTAGACTAACCCCTGTAGCAAGAACATCGACATCTCTATGGGAAAGTCAAAAGATCATCCATGGAGACAAATTGAGATCCTCATGGTCAAAGGTCGAGTTGTTTGGCCAAGGAAAAACTTCGATGCAACTGAGAAGGACCAATGCTACAACTCATCTCTAAGGCAAGTGGCCACCTTCTTAAAGTTTTCTATGAGCGTGAACCATGAAAGAAGAAAGTGACATGCTAGAATTCATCCTTGCCAATGATTTAATATGACTAAAATCTACATGTCTTAACTTCCATTCATTTCTGTATGATTTGGCCACTAGATTACACTGAACACACCTATGGTAGTCTCCATGACAAAACAGGGCCGAGGAAGCCTCCATAGGGGTGGTCGGCCGACCCGCCGTTGGTGGCTAACCCTGCCCAAGTTTTTGCCAAACCATCTCTTACACTTGGGGGAGTACTCATCCAGGACCCGTTTGATCTAAATTTCCCTGAGCAGGGGTCGGGCAACCTGGGCATAGTACCCACTTGAGCCCAAACCTTGCCATACTATCCAACAGCACCTAGGGAGCATAGAACCAGTACCCTCTTGCTCTAAACCTTACCCGATACAAAAGTCTCATGACTGGTTCTACGACAAGGAGAGTACAGGGAAAAGTCTGAGCTCCTGGCTCTACCAGGTAAGGGTCGGGTGACCCCTAGTTGGAGGATCCAGCCTGACCCAGTTTGTCCTAGAGTGTTGTGCTAACACTTAGAAGCCATCCCCAGTTGCAACTCTCGTGGAAACAAGGGCTTGTAATCTTTGGCAATAGCTCCCTTTGACCTCTCCTCCTCTTTTTCGTCACCTATTTATCCTAACCTTAAATTTAACACCTTCTAGCCTCCTTTATGTTTGAAGTAGAGCCCTACTATGCCTTTGATTCCCACCTTTCATGAAGAAACTATAAGGGCATTGGCGGTGGGCTAGACAAGGGAAGTTGTTTCGTTCCCTTGTTCACCTCAAAGGAGAAGAAATAGTTGTGGGAAATAGCTGAACTCCATAAGGTGAAAGGATAATCCTCCATGTTAAAGGAGCCATCAAGGCTCTTCGAGGATGAATGTTTGAGAAGAAAGTCATGAAGAAGGTCCTTAGTGTGGTTTGCATACTTAGACACAACAATAGGGCACGAGGACCTCCTCCTTTGATTTTTTTCGTAGATATCACAAACCTCTTCGCAAACATGATAGGGAACATAGCTAAGTTCATTCAATCTTTATCATTGTAACTTGTGCCTACGATCTATTAACTAAAATGAATAAAGTCTTTCGTCCTGCTGGTGTGTTGCCACTAGCAGGGCACCTGCACTTGACGTTTCCCCCTATGTCTTTGTAATTCAGGACACTCAAGAACCCAAGTGTGGGGGTCGGTTGACCCCTCAACTATGCCTCTAAACCTCTCTGAAGGTCCCACAGCAGTGGTACATGACTTGACACGTTGGCACGATGAAATCTGACCAAAATAGGGGGTCGGCCGACCCCCACTTTGACAGCCAACGGGAAAACAAGTTCGCAGGAGTACATTTTCAAAGAAGGGGATTCAAATGGCAGCAATGAGCAAGCCCAAGTGGGGTCGGTCGACCCCATCTTGGAGCCCTGGACCCACCAGCCAGCTTCGTCTCATCGACCACATGCCTCCTGAAAGGTTTGCCACTCTTACTCCCCCTCTGTTCCTTCATTTTCACTTTTACCTTTTATTTGCTTTCCTTAGATGAAATAAAATAAAAACAAGAAGACTTGCATCTAAAATAAAAAGTGACATGATTTATGACATTTAAAGGGTAGAAGCAGTCACAAAGTTTAATTTTTGCATATGCTTATACTTGTGGGTCACATATCTTGATAGGAATATCATCTTGACTTAGTTGTTGACAAATGTGATATAGTTTTTAGCTCATAATTCATACCGTTTCTATTCAAGGTGCTTAGAGATTTATTTTTGAAAATATCATAAAACCATAGTGTCACTTATTCCTCAATAGTAAGGAAATTCCTACCAAAGCCATATATGTACATACCATGATTCCAAACCCCTTCTATATACGCTACTTATACTTGTGTTGAGTTTAGTCAAACCTTGTTGACCCTAGTTGAGAATTATGTCATAGTCCCAAGATCAAGATCACATACACGCCACATATACACATGCTTCTTCTACACAGGAAGTACGCAAAAACATGCCATCCATCTCCATCATAAATATGCTCCATGCTTTAAAGTTTAGAATATCTCTCTAAGTATGACTGAGTAAATGAGACACAAAGGCTATTCAAAAAAAAGGTGGACACATGAAGGTCCATTACTTTAAAAAAAGGAAAAAAAGGAAAAAATGCTAGCCATGTCTCAAATAAAATAAAGTAGAGAGAGATCTTATCAAATAAAGGAGCACTACATTCCATCATTTTCCACACACTTGCACATCTTGATCTAGGATTATGACAGTCTTCTCCTTGGATCCTTGTTTTGACTTTACAATATATGCAATACAAGTATGCTATCTTATCCCTACTTGAGCCCCACATAAGCTTGATAGATGTAGGATGAAACAAAAGAAGGCAATCTTATGTTATGCCTTGGTGAGGAATCATATACTTACTGAGTGACTTGAGAGTACTATTTGAGGAGTAAGAATGAACTATGTGCTTTCTTTTAAAACCATTATCAAAAACTCTAAGTGCTAAGGATATGAAAATGGGAAGATGACTTTACTTTGAGAACTGTTCCATTTTTCAACATCTGAAGGATATATGCTTAGACAGTACCACATAACCCACTTGTATGAGATATGTCTTGAGTAAAGCTTTGTGTTTTATAATACCTCGAAAATGTCATAATCATATTTTATCATTCTCTCTCTAACCTTTGCTCGAGGACGAGCAAAGACTTAAGTGTGGGGGATCTTGTTGATGGTAGTTATACCATGTTTTTTACCCCATCAAAACCGTCAACAAGGCATTCTTTCTGGAAGAAAACCACCAAACACATAGTGAATTAGGATACAAATAACAAGTTCCACATGTCCATGAAGTATTTGATGCAGACATACAGGAAATGGGGACAAATGGGTCAGTGGGACCCACCTAGTGGGGTCGCCCGACCCCCTATGTGGCTCACCAGCCTCCCAAACTGGCCATGATCTGTGGGAAACACTCTAGAGTTGTTCTCCACCATTAGATGGAGTGTGTGTTTTCTCTCAATGGCTCATATTCAGCTCACATGGATCCATAGGCCCACAAAGGGAGCAAACCGACTAACCCAAGGCCAAACCAAGCTCCACCACACTCTATGATAGGTGGCCTATGCTTCTAGCAGAAGGAGGGAGGCCCCACCTACCATAGGGGGGTCGGTCGACCCCATGCATGGTGGCCTAGGGGCATCCTCCCCCCTCCACCGCCATTTGCATGCCGCCATGCAAAGAAGCACATGCTGAATTCTTCTCCACCACTGATCTAAAGGAGGTTATGATCCAAGGGCTCTCATCCATCATCACGTGGATCAATGATGTCGCTGTGGAGTAGCCCCTACTCCACCTCTCTACTATAAATACCCCCTCACTCCCGCTCATTCAACACACCACAAGGAGGAGCCCTCCACTCTCTCTCAAGATGTAGCACTAGTAGTACTGTTAGTGTTGTTAGGAGTTAGAGTGAGCCTCTAGTCTTCAGCTCTAGTCTTCCAGGAGGTCTGGTATGGTTCTAGTATTCCTTCTCTCTTTGTAAGACTTGAGTTATTATTATAGTTATCTTCTCTACTTTGCCTTAGTACTTTACTTTATTGCAACATGACTAGTTATGTTTTATTGGTTGTTAGTATAGTCATAGTTGTTTGATAGTAAGATAATGGTAGTATACCTTTGCACTCGTTCACCGCCCTTAACCTGGTGCTCTAATCAATTTCACTGGATATCGGATTAGAGTAGTGAGATATAGTGTAGACGTGGTGTCTAGACTATACGCTTGCCTGTGTCTGCAGCTTGTCCAACGGTTTGTTTGTGGTACCTAGTAGGGGTGACAGACCTATCTAGGCTTTGATCCCACCACGTTCGGTCTAGTTCTTAAAGCGTAGGCCGTCTTGTGCTAGGCGGCTTAGCACCCTCCTCATCCCTTTCTGTTGCTAAGCAGTTTAGTGGCCCGAAGTGTAATTGTGTATGAACATTGACCTTGCTTGATATGACTTGTCTTGCTAAGTTAGAACCACACATGGTAGAGATAGATAATTGGAAACCTTATGCTCGCTCGTTGTCCTTCTCGCTCGCTAACCTACTCTTTTATCATCGGAACTTCTCCTGTGTGTCGCTATACTTATCATATATATCATTTACCCCCACTCTAGTTTAGTTGAAATATTAGTTAGTAGATCATCATGGTTAGCTATCATATTATTTAACCATTGCTTCCCTAAGGATAAATACGATACCATGGAATACTCCTGGGTGAAATGCTACAACGGTATTTCTGTGCGCTTGCGGAATATTCTACATGAGCATAATAAATACCAACATGCATGTGTATGGATATATTTGGTGGCTAACCTAATTCTACTTTGCTCCTAAAAAGATGCCTCCAACTGAAGAATTTATGAAAAATTTTGCTGTGGAGGTCTTGGGATATCTTCTTCCTTCTTTCTCTGATGACAATGATGAACTTCTAGGCATAGAGACCATAGACTTTTCTTTCTTCTCTTTTTTTCCTTTTTTTACAAAGGATCTCCTGCCTCTTACTTAGGATACAATAAACTTGGAGAAGAGATAAATCATAATCTTGGAGCATTTATTTGAAAACCTAACAATCTTTTTAGATCCTCTTCCAGTGTAGGAGATAGATTTTTGGGTGAAAAAGGCATGTTTTGCGTACTCCTAGGATAGGAGCAGTAGGATATATGTGGGTGTAAGTAATCTTGATCTTGGGAGCATGACCATCCTCTCGACAAGGGTCTCACACAGGTTGACCAAACTCAATACAAAGCAAACAACTTATGAGCTGGTTTTCCTAGTCTAGCAAGCATATATATATGGCTTGTGGTAGGAATTAAAGCTCTTGTCATACAGGAACTCATCATGTGGCAATTTTAAGTTTTTCAAAAGATAAACCTCCAGAACTCAAGTGTCACTAGGAACAAGATAAACAGTAGCTCAGACCTTCTCATATCATATCCGTCAATTACCTAGACTTAGATCAAGCATTTGCAACCCACAAGTTTCAAGCTTAGAGTAAATCTTAGGTCAAAACAATCATTTCCAAAACTCAGGAGAGTTCAAGGTTGAAAACTAGGTACTTGAAAGGAATTACGACAGAGCAACTATTCATCATTTCCATACCAGAGATTAGACTAGGTTCTTTTTATTTAAGAAGAAAATCAAACTTTATACAGACTCTTGTTTCAAACTCAAATATCACACAAGACTAAAAGAAAATCCTTATTTGGTTTATGTTTATGCATCTCTTTTTTTTGAAACAAAAGGAGAAAAATACTTACCTAGATACACATAGCGGATGCCCCTCCCCCAAGCTAGATGTTGACATAGTCGTTCGATCTTGCAATATAGCAGACTGGCAGTGGAGATGTACTTCCCCTATCGGAGCATTGATTGACATTGATGGCTGCTGGAACAGTGCTCTATTAGTTGGTAGAACATCCACTTGCTTGTCAGCTCTCCTTAACAACTCCTGCACAACTCAAATAGATAACAAAACTCAGTGGAACTGATTAAGTGTTAGGCATATGAGTTTCAGTTGTCTAGAGCCTTGGTGATTAATTTTTTTAGATAGGATCATTGAATTGTAAAAATTCAATCATATCAATTTCTTCTGAGTTCTCAGGTTCTAGAAAAACTTTCAAACATTGGCCATTTACCATTGAATGTGTTACCTATGTCATCCTGAAGTGTGACAGCACCGATGTGATGCAACATCAATCACCTTGAATGGCCCTTCCTATTTGCTTCTAAGTTTTTCATGACCGAATAGCTTCACTCTTGAGTTGAACAGTAGAACTTTATCTTCAGGCTTGAATTCCTTATGCTTGATTCTCTTGTCATGCCACCTTTTTGTTCTCCCTTTGTAAATATTGGAGCTATGATAAGCTTTTTCTCTCCATTCCTCTAGCTCTGAGATTTGCATCTGACAATTCTTGCCTGCTAGATGAAGATCCATGTTCCACTTCTTGATGGCCTAATGAGCTTTGAATTCCTATTCAACAGGCAAGTGGTAGGTTTTTCCATATACAAGCTGATAAGGTGACATTCCTATGGGTGTTTTGTATGCAGTTCGATATGCTCATAGTGCATCTTGAAGTTGGTACTTCCATTTCTTCCCCATCTCATCCACACTCTTCTGCAAGATGTTCTTGATTTGTTTATTTGATGTTTCAGCTTGACCGCTTGTCTGAGGATGGTAAGGAGTTGCAATGTTGTGTTTGACTCCATATTGTGCTAGGAACTGTCTGAAGGACTTATCAATGAAATGTGACCCTCCATCACTCATGACCATTCTAGGTGTGCCAAATCTTGGGAATATCACTTCATGGAACATCTTCTTGGTGTGCTTGGAATCAGCAGCTCGACATGGTTATGCTTCTACCTACTTGGACACATAGTCAACTGCTACCAAGATGTATTTAGCATCTCCAGATTTTTGGAATGGTCCCATGTAGTCAATTCCCCAGACATCAAACAACTCTATCTGGAGGTTGTTTTGGAGTGGCATTGCATCCTGAGTGTTGATGTTTCCATGTCTCTGACATCTAGCACATCTTCTAACAAACTCCTTTGTATCTTGATACATTGTTGGCTAGAAGAATCCACTTTGCCAGATCTTTGCATTTGTCCGGAATGCTCCATAATGTCCTCCATAGGGTGATGCGTGACATCTTTCGATGATTTTAATGGCTTCATCCATTGGAACACATCTCCAGTAGCAATCCATCGGCACAGATCCGATAGAGATACGGATCATTCCATAAGTGGCAACTGAGCAGTCATATTTGAGCTTCCTCTGGTCCCCTCCTGGTGGAACATAACCTGCAACCATATAGTTCACAATATCCGCATACCAGAGGTTCGAGTGTGTTATCCGCGATGAGTGTGTCGTCCCAAAGATAGTCATTAATAGGTAGCTCATGTGTTTCCATATACTGGAGCCTAGACAAGTGGTCGGATACTGAATTTTCTACTCCTTTTTTATCTTGTATTTCTATATCAAATTCTTGGAGTAGAAGAATCCATCTTATAAGCTGAGGTTTAGCATCTTTCTTAGTGAGCAGGTATTTAAGGGTAGCATGGTCTAAATAAATGATTACCTTTGCTCCAACTAAGTAAGATCAAAACTTGTCTATTGCAAAGACAACTGCCAACAACTCTTTTTTAGTGGTGGCATAATTGAGCTGTGGTCCAAGTCAAGGTTTTGCTAGCATAAGATATAGCATAGTGCTTCTTATCCTTTGTTTGGCCAAGAACTGGCTCCAACAGCAAAGTCGCTAGCATCATACATGATCTCAAAAGGTAGCGTCCAATCGGGTGGTTGGATGATTGGAGCTGAAATGAGTGTCTACATAAGGATTTGAAATGCTTCATGGCACCCATTGTTGAAGATGAAAGGTGCATCTTAGGACTAAAAGGTTAGTCAGGGGTCTAGCGATTTGAGAAAAGTTTTTGATGAAACATCTATAGAACCCTACGTGGCCTAAAAAGCTTCCTGATTTCTTTCACATTTGTGTGAGGTGGAAGTTGTTCAATGACTTTGATCTTTGCTCTATCCACCTCTATCCCTGTTGGCATTTCTTAACGTAGTTGCTAGCATTGCTATGTCCTAGCAACCACGCCAAGAAACACCATGTGATAGATCAGAACCTTTTAGAGATATTATCCGCAAGCGCACGGATCTATCAGTTGTAGCATTTCACCCAGTACCATTCAGGGTATCATGATTTATATTTTCCCAAAGGAAGGCATGGTGTAAAATACCTCTTGCATGAATATGGTTATAACTTCACATCATTGAAATATGACCTTAGTACTATGCAGGGATAAGATAAATGGATTTTCATGATAGTGGACACACACTTGGCCAATCTCAAGGATAAAAGAGAAATAAAGAATATAAAGAATAAAAGAATAAAGAATAATTCAACGCGGAGCAGGTAGGTCATATATAGATATATATAGAACAGCTAAGTCACAAGTCATACAAGGTTAGAAACAGGTCAGAGGCTAGGGCAACAGGGAGACCCCCAGCAGCTGGTCTGCCAGCCGATAGAGGCATTTATGAACTCCTACACGACATGCGAACGTGGGGGATTACGGAGGACGGACAGGGCTGTCACCACCTGCCGCCTACCCCTCAATCGTGGCATGCCGTCATATTCTAAGGCCTCCTCGTATCCGGACACCACGCCCGCATACTAAGGAACTACCTATGTCCCCCGCGGACTCCCACCCTACGGATGGACGAGCAAGAACATAGGCAAACTCGAAAGAACATCGAACTCTCACCCCATTCTCATCGATACTCCTAAACTTATAAAACCTATGAACCATGAAGAACATTGAAGAACATGTTATGAGATGATCATATAAACTTTGGTCTAGTTCATGATCATCGAATATAACATGATCTAGACTATACTCTAGTTCTACTACAAGACTATATATATATAAAATGAGAGCTTGAATAAGGAAGAACTCTTCATAGTATATTACTGAGAGTAGCACTTCCTCCTAGGAGACAAGCTCTCCTTGGTAGCTCAACTTTTCTCCAAAGTATACTAAGTGACTAATCTAGAGAACAAGTGTGAGAGAGAGAGGCTCAAATGGTGTGTGTATTGAGGGGGGTGCTCCTCTCCTCCTCTTATAGGTGGTGGAAGGCGGTTCGGTGGCAGAATGGTAAAATCCCCCCATGCCATCACCTTCCTTCTAGGTGCACGAACCGCCTCCAGGAACCAGGGCCCACCTGGCGCCAAGGTGGGCACGCGTGCGCCCGCGCCTGGGTGCCGCCGTCCCCTGACCGACCTTTGCCAGGTCGGTTCCTGGATGGGCCTGGGCCTCCACCTTGCTGGGGAATTTGTCCAGATGGTTCTCGAAGTGGACTTCTTCTCTTCCCCTTGGATTTACGCTTTGCCGAAAAGCGTATTCTTGTATAAAATTCCCCTGTACTTAGCGTATTTCCTGTAAAAAATAATATTTCTCCAAGTACAAGTGGAATAATGTTAGTAGCAAGGTGTATATGTATAAAATATATAATTCTCCCCCTTTTGACCTTAAGTTGGCGGTGTAAATTTGTCGATAAGGACCGCCAACAAGATCCCCCAAGCTTACCCTTTACTCGTCCCGAGCAATGCTGAGCTTTAGGTTGTTGATCAGGAGTTGCTACTATGCCGATCATATTTCAAATATACCAAATTTATAAGCAAGTTTTCAATCTTAATTTGAATAAATCGGCATTTCTATCCACCCTGCTTATTATCTCGAAACAATGGGGCTTTTTAGCCTTCTCGAGTCTTGGGCGATTGCAAAATAGAACAGATTCACGGACTTTGCTTATCATTCATCCCAAGCTTAACCATCTTTTTGGAGGTTTTGAAAGTTTTTATAAAGAAAATTTAGTTCCCCAAATGATTCTCTCGATCGCTCAATGTGTATGAGTACCTCACCGAAGGACATGTTGATTTTTGCCTTTCGTTTCATAACCTACTACTTAGGCTGAAAGTGGAGCTCTGGGTAGATATGAAAGTGGGCATACTTGCATCACATATATTTGTCAAGTCAAAAACCGAACCACACAGGAGATACAAGTTGTACACCTTGATTGAGATGTGCGAGTGTGTGGAAATAAAAGATGGTTCCTAATTCTAAATATTTTTGGTACTCCTTGCATCATGACTCTCTTTATTGGTGGATGAA